>CM059567.1:41471957-42071957 GCA_030386875.1 Morinoia aosen | reverse complement strand
TACCCAGGTAGCAGTGCTTTTCTTGACCTGTGTAAATTAAAGAGCCGCCGAGTTACTGATAGTTGCCCTGAGCTGCGTGCACTAATCTCCTGTAAGCAAGTCCCTTTTGCCTTACCTCTGTTACTTTTATTTTCCTTAGCTTTTCACGAGGTGACTCGCTTGGAGCGTTTGGCCAAATTTTACCAGCAAGGAAATCACACCTCTGCCAGTGGCTTTTCCTTGCTTTATTATTTTTTCGATAACTGTCATCTTTATTGGTCAAATCCTTGTTTCGAGAAGGGGTTTTGGGTCGGTGGATAGGGAAAATAACTACTAATGAGTTTCTCCCGTTGTATTTCTCCCTCTTAATTTCGAACACTCCATGCTAGCCTCCTTGCTTGCTCTGATAGTGTCTCCACTATTTTTCTTGTGTGTAGTTTCTCTCTCTGATGCTGCTGTAAACGGGATCTTCTTGCTTCTGTCAGTTCAGTAGCTTTTTTCATTTAAAAAAGTTTACCTTCTTTCTTACTAAACAAACTTGGTGGCTTCTTTTCAATAAAGATCTTAGCTTCAATTAAAGGAAGAAAAAATTAAGTGTAAGCGGCTGCTAGCTGGGGCAATTCTTGGGAAAAACAACCATTCAGTGCCTCATTGTCAAGCAACACTTAAAGAAAAAAAAATTTTGGGATATTTTGTTTGTTAAAATTTTTCCTCTAATATTGTCGTCAGGAGTTGTTTTTATTTTAAGCTCAATAATGTAGCTTTGATATGCACTCAGTAGTTCATTTTGTGTTGTGTACTGTTCGTTAAAAAATTAGTGTCCCCTCGTAGCCATTCTTTATGTATTCCTGTACCATATTTTGTTGATGTAGATCTTCATGTGCGTTGCTTCATTAACTTTATTTCATTCTGTAAGTGTCACTTGTGTACACTTGTTCAAGTTTTGCTCTACTTCAACCATAGAATTTTAAAATTTTCTCAATATCCAATCTGTCCTCACTTATACAAGAAAACTACGTTCAAGGTATCTTATCCCTGACATTGGAAAAGGGAAGGGAAGGGAAAGGGAAGTTAACATCTTGCGAAAAGGGAAGTTAACAAAGGTTTCAACTCACCGAATGCCACTCTCCTGGGCCATCCCTCGCTGCATCAACTCTGTCGCCCTAGTGTTTCTTCTTTATTTTCTCCTTTTTCCCAAGGACCTTCATTGTCCGTCACACTTGTAAAATCTTGCGTGAGCCGTTTATTTTTTATTTTGGTGTTATAGATAGGGTAAACAAGGTCTTTCTGAGGTATTCAGTTGAACTAAAAGTTTCACTCAACGGCCAAGTGATACAGATCTCGAGTGGCTGCCAATCAGAGGCAGAACCAAGGCACGCTCTTCAACCACTAAATAACGAGGACACGTGTCACCAAAGATTTTGTGCCGCTTTCAGTTCAACGCATACACACGTTATTCCCGTTAGTAAAGTTTCACTCTTTGTTAGAAGAATTGAATGATTTTATCACTTCAGTTACCCTAACAATAAATGAGAAGTTTTTTGTAGTTTCTTCACTCATTTCTGCCTCAGCGCTTAATTTGCACTTGAAGCTCCTAAGTTTGTGTCCACGATTGACGGTACTTTAGAGTATGCTAGCACTAACTCACTCAAGCGTGGCGGTATTTTATTTTTACGCGTTAAACTACACTTCACTCTAATAACTAACAATTTGTGCGGAGCTGCAATGGCAAGAGTTTTGGAAGCCTCTCATAAGTTATCATCATCAATGACGCTTCATCTCGATCGTGGCTACCTTCTCGGGTTAATATCTGACATTCCACCATTTGGTTATTTTATGATGTAGGGAGGAAATTACGCCAAGCGCTTAAAAGAAAGTAAGAGCAACGCTGAAATAAGTGTATTGGGTTATTAAAACGGCATTTCAATTATTTTCGTTTGCTGTAGTTAGTTGTGTTTCCTGCGCTTTCGTTAGTTTATCTTGTAATTTTAACAGAATTCGTACTGGGTGATACCATTCAATATTTTCATCTGTAAGGGTTTGTTAAGAGACATTCCTTTGGCGCTGTAATGAGAAGGGCACTTGTTAGAGTAGTGTGCGCCGCTACACTACAGGATAGCGGTATTCATTGTGCGGCTATTGAAAAATAAATAAATTAATCAATAAATAATATATGTAATAAACGTTGACTAGCAGTAGCTGCGTCTCTCTCAATCAATGCGTTTAACCGAAGTGGCTCTCTTGCAAAAATGAGTGAATAACACTGCTCTACAGGATAGCGGTAACTTTGTCTCGCTGCCCGGGCACGCTGAGCACTCGGGTGCCAGACGCCTGCACAACCTCAAGGTTTGGTGTTGCTTGCGGTATCATCACTGCCTGTGGGACTGTGTATCCACTCACCCGCACTAACGCGCTTCACTCTCTTCTCAGTTAACCTGCCCTGTCTTGTTGGTCTACTCACTTTCGTCTCACTCAACCTGCCCAAAATTGTCGGTCTCCTTAATTGTATGGCGGATGTGATTGTCTTTCTCGATTTTTAAAGTCGATTGATTCTGATCCAGCATGAGATTCCGGTAGCTTGGCTACTGATGAAGCTACTCAACTGCTGGCATGGGCTGATAAACTTCCGCTTATATGGTACTCGTGGACCTGCGAATGAACCTCTTTTTAAAATTATCAGCCTTAATGGCTTCAGTGATCGCACTTAAGTCACTAATGGAGAATAACAAACGTCGACTGAGTACCCAAGTTTCTTTGCTTAGTTTAGTCTACCAACCCTTTGTAAATAATTTTTATACGAGTCTGCATAAGTGAGTCTTGTTATCATGAACTGAGTGCTTTTTCTCAGAATACTTCACTAGAGCCATTAGTTATGATGTGGATCTTAACAGAGTTAATTGCAGGCCATTCGTTTTAATATCCCGTTTTGAGTTTGGTTTTCTTCGATCTATTTCATGGTGCATTTATTTATATTACTCCTACATGTCCTCAGTGTGGTTGTACTTTCTAAGCGTCCTTTTCTTCGGCTAAAATTTGAGGTTTATACTTCATTGCTATCAAAGATCTTGCGTAAAGTATTCACGCATGAAGTTAAGCTAGGAAAATACGTATGATATTAAAAAGCGTTCCACAGCCGATATGTGAAATCCGTCTTCTAATATTTTACACTCATTGGTTTTAGGAAAGTACCATGTTCGTGAATGACTTTCTCAATTTAACTTGAATGTTTTTTCTTATTCCTATTATTCAAAAATCATCTTATTATAGGATGAGCAGCTGAAATTCTCCAGTTACCTTTTATTGTTGCAAACTGCTTAAATTAGTGATACTTGGATTAAGTGACATATGGCCATGGTAGATGCGAAGGAAAGTCGTGAATCCTTCTATGCAGCCTTATATGTGCACTGGAATTAGATCATCCCTGCACACACGTGTAGAATGTTTCTTTTTTTTCATCTCCCGTTCATGCGCTGGACTTGTACGATATTAGTACAAGGCTGCTGCTATTGTTTAGCTTTGAAAGTCAATTTGAAAGACTCGTACAGTAACTATCTACTAAAAAGACAGAGGAGGCTTTAAAATTCAGGTTCTTGTAAGTCTCTGCTTAATGTCCTGTTATTGTATTATACTATCGTTCAATAATTCTGTGTAATAATGCACTATTTAGTTTATCTCAGTGTTATGATCTTCGAAAGTCTTACAGTATTAAAAAATCTATTTGGTAAAGAAAAGCCAGAAACAAGTCATCGCGTTTTTCACGTAGAGCGCATCCGAGGTTTTTTTATGTTGAACAACAGGATCGTCAGCCAGGTTCAAAGTGACTCATATCGTGTGTTACTATTTTACATATTCGATAACATTTGCTACCTTGAACGCCTTTGTGAAGGATTTCATTCAACTTACATGTGTGGCTGAAGAGTGAACGTCGAGCTCTCGTGTGCTAATTCGTGTTGATGATTCCATATGTGTTGGGTAATATATAATTTTATAACTGTGTTCAATGGAGATGTTTCGTCAGTGATACACATTCTAAAAGAAGAATGGTAACCGATCATATTGAACTTGTTAGCGTTTCGTCTTACTTTCTCTGTTATAATTAAACTAAAATTGCTGTCAGTAATCAAATGCCTCTCGGATTTATGTGTTACCGTATTAGTTTATTATACAATCAACGCATGCAAACTCGACTGTAACAATGCAGTCAGCTTCAAATGACAAGAATTTATGCCACAATAATAAGACTAGAAAGAGATTTTGTGCCGATGTGCAGTAGTTAACAGAAATAATGAAAATTTTATTTGAACTAATTTTGCATCAAGTTGATAATACCACACTGTGAAATCGTCGGTTTGTATCACTGCTACACGTGAACGCCCGTCACTTTTCCACAAAGCGGAAGCGCAGTTCCATCATGCGTTTTTATTTAGTGATACGCGTCTCGTGCGTTTCCTGTGAAAATTTGCCGTGTGCATGTGTACCTTCTTGCATCATAGAGCAGTGCTTTAGGGAGCGAGTCATGCCTCGTTCTCTCACTACAATTAATGATTCATTGATATCAAGTTTTTAATATGATTTAGTATTAGTCGTTCTTCGTTGGGCATGGAATCTGAAATAAAATTTCATTCGTTAATTCTGTTTAGTTTCAGCAGGATTAAAATGTTTGCATGTACAATCAACCTAATATGGGCTGTAATAACCAGCTTCCCCCTCAAGTTTTCTGAGCTACGATATTTTAGTTATAGAAAATTAGGCTGTGTTGAATTTAAGAATCTATTTTATTCACCTTTCGACCATTGTGTTAAATTTTAGTCTTTCAATGATTGTTACAGGTTGAATTTATTAAGTTAAATTAGTTTTACATGAAATGACTGTAAAGAATTCTTTTTTATTAGTGCTTTTTCGATTTTACTGGTTTTTAAATATCGCGCGAATCCTTGTAGGGCTTGAACGCCGACCTCAGCTTTTACTTCAGAACTTACCTGGAGTCGACATGAAATTCATCCTCTAGAGTAGGTTTACGTTGAGAAACTGCACATACGTGAATAAATAATTTCTTAGGCAGTTTCCGGTCAATTTTTTACGTAATTTTTGTCCCAGCATTAATTTCTTTAATGACATATCTAAACTTTTCTCTTATCATGGGTAAGACAATAAACGTTTGTGAGGCTGTCCTTATGCATCAACGTGTTCACGTGCAGGCTAAGCAGCAGCAACAGAAACAGCAACTACAACAGCAGCAGGAGAGTGCCGAGCCCATCAACGCTATGGTCCCAACTCAGCTCCCGCCTCCCCCGCCCACCACAGGCTTCCAGGTCCGGGGTCTTCGTATTCAAGTTGTGCAGTATACCTCATGTTATCAAGCTTTGGTCGGGTTTCTGAGAAGCTCAACGAATAATTTCAGAAGAAAATTAGGGAACGCAGAGTGGTGAAATAAACTACAAAGATTATGTAAAGCTAACTCGAGGAGAGTTCAACACATCTTAACAGACAATTTCTGAAGAAAATTTGGTATGGTTAGGATCGCAGAGTAATGAAATAAACTACACAGATTGTGTGGAGCAAACTCGTGTAGAGTTGGGGTAGAGAAAAAGCTAGTGCAGTAGAGTAGGGGATTGTACTGAAGGTGCAACTGCTTTGGCTATAGTGGAAGTTAGGCCACGTGATTAGAAGGCAGGCCTTAGGAGTTCAATCAGTTCCAACATTTGTTTTGCTAGCCAGCCCTCCGTTCTTGTGAACAATGCACGCTTTTGAGGGTACACGAGTTTGTTTGTATAATTGGATTAAGTTGGTGACGTGTTGGGTATCGTGTGTAGATTATTTTTCTATTTCTTAGATCAGGTTTGTAGGGAATGGAGTGTGAGAAAATATTTAGAGAGCCTTCTTTGGACGTGACAGCCCGTACTCCTGGTTGTCAGCAAATTTTCATTAAGGTATCCCATAGATGCTGCTGCACAACTCGAGCTCCTGCGTAACCGAGTTCTCCCTCGTGCCTCAGGGCTTCCAAGGCTTCGCACCTCAAGGCCCGCCGGGCTCATTTGGTGCTCCTGCCGCCAGCCCCGCACAGCGGGCCACCCCCACTCTCCCCGCTGCGCCTCAGCCTCTCCCTGCCGAGGCCCAGCCCATCTATAATGTCCTCAATGGCCTCTACAGCCGCGGCCTCATGGCGGCCCCCAACATGGTGAGGCATACTGACTAGCCTGCTCTCATTGTGAGGGGTTGTTTGATGAGCTGTCCTGACTAGCCTGCTCTCATTGTGAGGGGTTGTTTGGTGAGCTGTACTGACCAGCCTGCACGCATTGTGAGGGGTTGTTTGGCGAGCTGTACTGACTAGCCTGCTCTCATTGTGAGGGGTTGTTTGGTGAGCTGTACTGACTAGCCTGCTCTCATTGTGAGGGGTTGTTTGGTGAGCTGTACTGACTAGCCTGCTCTCATTGTGAGGGGTTGTTTGGTGAGCTGTACTGACTAGCCTGCTCTCATTGTGAGGGGTTGTTTGGTGAGCTGTACTGACTAGCCTGCTCTCATTGTGAGGGCTTGTTTGGTGAGCTGTACTGACTAGCCTGCTCTCATTGTGAGGGGTTGTTTGGTGAGCTGTACTGACTAGCCTGCTCTCATT
Organism: Morinoia aosen; assembly: GCA_030386875.1. NCBI lineage: Eukaryota > Metazoa > Arthropoda > Malacostraca > Amphipoda > Talitridae > Morinoia > Morinoia aosen. Next base: position 42,065,365 of record CM059567.1, on the reverse strand, counting down.
GTGAGGGGTTGTTTGGTGAGCTGTACTGACTAGCCTGCTCTCATTGTGGGGGGTTGTTTGGTGAGCTGTACTGACTAGCCTGTTCTCATTGTGAGGGCTTGTTTGGTGAGCTGTACAGACTAGCCTGCTCTCACTGTGAGGGGTTGTTTGGTGAGCTGTACAGACTAGCCTGCTCTCACTGTGAGGGGTTGTTTGGTGAGCTGTACTGACTAGCCTGCTCTCATTGTGAGGGCTTGTTTGGTGAGCTGTACAGACTAGCCTGCTCTCACTGTGAGGGGTTGTTTGGTGAGCTGTACTGACTAGCCTGCTCTCATTGTGAGGGCTTGTTTGGTGAGCTGTACAGACTAGCCTGCTCTCACTGTGAGGGGTTGTTTGGTGAGCTGTACAGACTAGCCTGCTCTCACTGTGAGGGGTTGTTTGGTGAGCTGTACTGACTAGCCTGCTCTCATTGTGAGGGCTTGTTTGGTGAGCTGTACAGACTAGCCTGCTCTCACTGTGAGGGGTTGTTTGGTGAGCTGTACTGACTAGCCTGCTCTCATTGTGAGGGCTTGTTTGGTGAGCTGTACAGACTAGCCTGCTCTCACTGTGAGGGGTTGTTTGGTGAGCTGTACTGACTAGCCTGCTCTCATTGTGAGGGCTTGTTTGGTGAGCTGTACAGACTAGCCTGCTCTCACTGTGAGGGGTTGTTCTTGTTGAATCGAGGCTATTTAAGGCCTTTTGTGTTCTCCTATTAGTTGTATTGGTAGTGTGCTAAGGTTTCTCATTAACAGAAGGTGCACTATCACGCATAATTTTTTTTAATCAAATTTATATATTCATTACATAAACTGATTGGGCAATTTTTCTCTCGAATGGTGTTCAGTAAAAATTTTTCATGCAATACTGTGAAGTTACTTCCTCTAAAAATAACTATTAATAACAAGTAGTTGTTGTCATTACCATTACGTGTAGATCATGGATGATCCCAGTACACCATGTATCTCATTTTACCATGGTAAATATCAGTATTCTGTTTTCTTATCAGTCTCTTTTCAAGTGGTCTTGCCTGCGTAGGTAAGAATAAGATTGTTAATAAGAAAATACACGCTTTAGGGTTTTATGTATTTTGCGTATGTGGGACGTGCACATTCAAGCTGAATCAAATCGTCATTGTTTTGAAAAAGAAAATTCTGGAGGCTTTCCTGCTACATATATGTTTTCAACTGTAGTCCAACATCACCAATAATTATTTTGGACTTCAAAATCAACCGATTTTGTGACTTTTTTATTTTCTTGAAAAATTTGTTTTATGTGCATATCAACTGGTAGTATTACAAAAATAAACCATGAATTTTATACATACTCCTCTTATGTTCTAATATCTCGCCTTACCTGCAGCACATCCGTCAGACGTACGATAGTGTGGGCCCCAAACTGGAGCTTCTCTACGACAAGCTACGAGCGAGGCAGGCGAGTTCGATTATAAATGCAACGGTGGTTGAAATATCTCACAATGCGGCTTTAAATCTCCGTACTAGGAAATAATTAAAAAAATAGCCAATTGAGAGCGTTTAATGTCTGGACGCCTGGACGCGTATGAATACAAAAAGTACTTGTATGAGCGAGAATTTCAAAATTTTGTAGAAAAGTCATAAGCTTGCACATTAGTTGTTATATACCGTCATTCACTCAATTGAAAAGGCGAATGTTAGTAATGAAGTTTTTGTGTTCAAATTTTATTCCCTTTACGGATACTATCACTTCTGTAAGAAGTAGCGTTCCGGTGAGATGAGGATGGTCACGAGCTGTGTATGTATGCAAGTCTTTCGTTGAATTTTTTTAGTGTTAAGACCATCTTTGCCCGGTTCACTGTTTTTTTTTTCGCGTTCATCTATTTCTTCATGAACTCACTTTGTTCCAAAACGTTCAATCTTGTTGCTATAGGTAGGAAGTAGGGACACATCTTGTGCCTAGCTTTCTCGTTTTATTTATTCTATACTAAATCGTGCTTAATCGCATTCCATGTTTTCTTGGGAATACGATTGTTGAGGTTTGGAAGCCTTGAACTAACTTTTAATCTCGATTTTTGTAAAATTTACTGAAGTTGACTATTACAAATAGATAAAATAACGCCAACATTCGGCATGTTAATACATCTCCCAGTTACGTCTAAGATAACTCTCAGGATACATGTAATAGACAAAAGTTTGAGTGAGCGAGGTTTAAGTATCGTATACTATGGGGACTGCTGTCCCCAAAGAGGATATTGTTAGCTTACCTCAGCATAGATAGATGTTTTAGGACTTGTATTAGGCTCACTTAGCTCCTTTAAATGGTAACCCCTATTTTACCGTGTCTTGTTTTTTATTGTTCTTCTTCATTCCCTACATGTTTCGTTGCGCAGAGTATCTTGTACTTGAAAGTAAGCACCTTGTGCAGTGATTCCCCATTTACAGTAGGACATTCATGATCTCTCTTGGCCCTCTGAGGTCGTATTTTAAAAGGCTGAGAATCTCAGTATTGAACTGATGAATTTTACCTTTGAGGATTCTGTGGTAATTCTGAAAGGAATATGGTGTGCGCTTCATTTCAAGTTTGTAGTTCTTCCTAAATTATCCTGATTTTCGAGATACTCGTACAGGTGATTAAAATCATATGATTTTTGGTGATTGTAATTACCAAATAGAATGCACGTCTTTAACCATAGACATAAAAATTTAGGCTGGTAGTAGAATTCCATGTATGGGCCACCTGACTAATATGTTATCTGCCAAAATTTCAGGTGAGTAGCAGTACCCTACAAGGCCTACAAAACTTGTGTGCGTACGCGGAAGCAGGCGATTACCACCAGGCGCTGCAAACTCACTCGCAGGTCGTGTCGGCGGGAAACTTCACCGAAATGTCCCCCTTCATGCCCGCCGTCAAGAAGCTTCTTACAACTTCCATGCAATGCCAAATCTTCCTCAACTGAGCGGTGTTGTCTAGCCGACGGAGCCTTTCAGTCGATCTTGCGTAAATCTCAATCTTCAAGTCACAGGGAATTATTGGTTGCGTGCACCTTTTGACTCATGCAGCGTCCAGCTTTAGTGAACGGCAAGTTATGGGTTTTGTTTCAACGGTTCTAGACAATAGCGGTTTGTTGTACATCAATACCTAGGACAGCTCTAATTTTTATCATGTTCTGCATGAGCCGCAACAGTTTCTGGTTATAAATATTTTGCCTTAATTGATGACATTTAATCTTCCATGAAGATTAACATTAGTGTCATCTAACGCATCAAAATTTTTTTAGGCATGAACAATTTGCCCGAAAACTGTTAAAATTCAGTGAGCAAAACCGTTCAACTTATAAGATCATTTTCTAACACTAGGTCACTAGTGCATGTTATGAACGACTGAAAATTTAAAGCTTTTCATACCTTAATGTTTTTCTCGGGTGTGTTGTGGAAGTTCGGATCGGGTTGGATGTTTAAGAAAAAATTTCCTTTTCAGTGCCTGTTTTCATTCCATTGAGTATGCGTTTTGCTAGTACTGATTGGATATCAATTTTCGTAACAGATTTTATTTTATGCTGTTCCAAAGTTCGGCAGTTTAATCACGTTTATCGACTGACTCGTTGCTGTTGATGGCTGCATGATTTAGCATCCAATAAATTCAACGATCTTGAATTAATTTGTCGTTTTGGTGTTGGAGAAGATTAGATTACCTATTACAGTGATATTGATCATTAGCAACATAACAAAATCATGAAAACTCAACGTATTAACGAAATGAAACCTCTGCCAAACACGATTTCATAAGACGTTACGCAACAATTGATGTGCCTAGGACCGGGATAGTTAGTGAAGAAATTCGAATGCACCCTTTCTCTATAGAATTTTTGTAAATCAATTTCATCTGTCAGAACCTGGTTCCGTCTGAGGGAAAGGTTCAGAGTCGCTCGTGAAATAGCCGTTATTTACCGCCAGTGTTTTGACTCGAGATGCCATCTCAAACTAGTTGAACCTATCAGGTCTAGAGTGTTAGGAATTATCCCATAACGATAGCAAGAAATAAATATATCATCTGTCTTTGCTATGAACAAGTAAAAGTGTAATGAATTGCTTGGGAGTAGAATGTAAGGTTTTATGCAAGCTTAGGAAGGTGCCTGCTTCTGACTTTGTTATTCCGCAAATAAAGCGTTACTTTAGCTGTGACTAGTTTATTTGAGCAGTTATTTAATGTAATTAAAGTTTTGTTCTAATGTGTTCTCTATTTGTAATAATTTTTACCGTAGGAGTTTCTTGAGAAATTGTTCAATTTTCATCATAGCAAATTTCACTAGTTTTACCTTGATGGGCAAATAACATTGAAGAAAAACACCTGATGCAAAATCACGTCATTTATGCCTACATTGATTTGCATTTCTCCATCCAGAAATGCCGTTAACATTGGGAAGTGAATTCAAATTTATATTAATAATGCATTCATAACATTCTTGTCCCGGAATGTCTACTCAGATACTATATTTGTTCAGCATGATAGGTAGCTAGAATTAAATTTAGTCATATTCGTTCTTTACGATAAAGCCAAGCTGATGCGGTGAGATATATCTAGCTTTCCAAGTTTGTCAGATTTATTAAATAAATTTTATAAATTTTCATACCGATGTTTATCTACCATATTTTATGGACAAATCTTTCTGACAGCAAAGACCAAGTTAGCTATTAAGTTATATTGAAAACGTTTGGGGGCCAACGCACTTCGTTCAGCATCCAGTCCTAGGCTAGTCAGTGTCCATTTGATCGCCACCCTGCAATGAACAGCGAAGTGTGAGCAGCATGTTGACGTGCAAACAACATCTTATTGTTAATTGCCAAAACGAATCCCGCAACCCGAGAATTCGTACCTGCAATTATGCACAAACATTTCTCAATGAAAGACACGTAATATTGATACATATTCTCCAACTGGAGGTATCAAAAATAGACAATATTCACCTTATATATACTAAACTAGTAATTAACAAAGACTTTTTAATTAACATCACAAAGGTTATATTAAAGTGCACTGGTTCAAGAATTACCACTTCAGCTCAGCCATATAAAAAACCACTATGTTGAGGAAAGACCGCGACTGGGGCATGTACGATAGCAGTTATAACTTCATGATTTTAGGAGTTAACATAATTAGATAGACTTAACCCTTTAACGCTCCAGAGGACACCAGTGTCCTCTTTCAAAAATACCCTCAATATATTGTATTTCTTGTTCAGTTAGTTCCCTTATGTGTTCTATGAAGTTCTCTGCCAAATGGCAGTTCCTTTCCCATCCTGACATTGGTGACTGCCTGATGCCAGCGCCAGTTTAGTGACGGTGGTTGTGTTAACGGTAATACGAGTACAAAAATTCGGACGTTAAAGGGTTAAAGAACCCTCTCGCCAAGAGAGCTAAGATTAGAACAGGAACGAGGGAGACGACAATGAGACCCACAACAGACTCAACCAATGTAGACAACTCAGCTTCACCATTGAGGTAGAGAGAACTTTTGAACCAGAGAAGCGGGGATAATAGTTCCTGAAGAAATATTCCTTGTGGTGCCGGTATGCTACACATCATACTTGGTACTCTTCGAAAATTTCCTTATAAAAACAGCGCATCATTCTATGAAACCAAGACGTGAATTCTTCCTATAAGCACGTTCCCCGCGTATTAGGACACATGTGTACGATTTGGTAGATTGCTCCTTTACGTAAGGTATAAATGTATGATATTCCATCAGTAAAATATTATAGTGCGATTTTTTTTTCATGCGTCTCAGGAAAATTAAAAGTATATTCATTCAGCAAAGTCGATTTCCCAATTCTGCTCCTTAAAACCTATTTAAACGTTGGCAACCGCAGAAACGCGATGAACGTATTAAACCCATTTCACATAATAGTGCTGTCTCTTTACCTATGAATGAAATACTACATAGCCTGATGACTCAAATTTGGGTATTCACTTAATAACTTGTCACCGATGAATAATTTAGTGCTTGCTTCAACAATAACAGTAGGTCACAAATGTTAAGGATATCCTAGGAAGACAAACAGCCAAAGTTACGCTAGGGCCAAAACACAACATCGCCCTCGTGGATCTCTCAGAAAATGAATCAGTCCTAATAATTCAAAATTCATACAGTGGATAACGCACCCGAGAATAATGAACAATAATAATATCGAAATTCACCCGATCGAAAACCCTACTGAAGTACGAGTATAGAACGCTTTCATCAAAATAGACAAAAAATAAGTAAATAAAAAATAAATCACTAATTTTACAGGAAATCAAATTTCAGCAGAACAAATATAACATTTGAGCGTTCATTAGTTTAATATCTCAACATGACTATTAATTAAGAAAACATGTGGGAATTACACGATGAAAATTACCAATTACGAGGTAATAAAGATCATTTATTTCCACAAATTAACTCGAAATGCGCTAAGTTATGACCAAACTCATTAGCCCACACCGAACAATAGAAGCGAAAAAGAGAAGCAAAAAATAGAAGCCTATATAGAACCCACCTGAGGAGGAGCTTCATCAGCAGGCGGGTCCCCAGCGGCCGGGGCATCCTCGGTCTCCTCCTCATCGCCCTCCGCCTTGGCGGCGGTGGCGCCCCCTCCTCTCCTTTCTTCCTGGTCGAGCCCCTCGAGGTAGGGCGCCACGCGGTCGTCGTCAAATATTTGCAGGTCTTCTCCTTCACCCACTACAGCCAGGCTGCAGTTCTGCACAGACACAATACCATGACTTCGTTTCCAAAGCGCACCCTACACTTCATAGCTGCAGGACCTCGACAGCCCTCCCTCCTCTCAGAGTGCCAACAACACAACCTCACCTACTAGAAACTGAATATCCAATTTATGACGAACGTACAACGTAATTATAAGACCTATTTGCAGGCAAGCTACTGCTGGACTACAAAGCTTCACAATAGTGAAATGAAAATGAAGTCGCAATCACTATTTCCGATTTAGTGTCTCCGTGTCAAAGTGATCAAATCTGAGTTATATCAAGCACGACTACGTGAATGAGACTCCGTTGTAACTATAAACCAATTTTATTGTTAAATGTATAAAATAATGGTGATATCCGAGTCGACAAGAATTTTGAGGATTCAGTTATGAGGACACCTTTTTTATTTCAATAAATATTTCATTTTAATAAATACGAACACAGTTGTATAGCTGAAGAAATGTGCGAAATTTTAAGGACAGCACTTCGAATTCTACCCAAAAATTTAAAATTCTTGCCTTAGTGACGGAACTCACCAACCAAATTGTCGTAAGTTAGTTTTTCTTTCGTGCTCAATGAACACATAAATTTGATTTTTTCAACACAAGAATAGTACGAGAATGCAACTTGAGCTGATGTTTTTAAATAAATTGATGAAAGAACAAGAGGTTTTTACAGCCATGTCTGAACACCGAAGCACTGCACACTCGAAGTTACAGCCTAAAATTTCATCAATGTAAACTTTAAGCGCTTATTTCAAGTGCTCCATAGTGCTGATTTGTCAGCCAACGAGAGAGGAAAGCACTGAAGTTAATACATACTTCGAACTGACTGACTATAAGGACAATTCCCGCGCACATGAGTAGTTCACTTGAACGAGCAAATAACCCACACTTCACAAACGCACACCAAAGACAAAATAGGGAAAATAGCCCCACGATGGTTCTAGACAATAGCACAGACGCTTCAAAAATGCCTAAAAATTATCCACTGATTTGCCACATAAGGAATATTTACGTTCATCGAATTTCTGGCAATGGTTCTGTTTTTCTCTATCAAATTATATGGAGTTAGTGTTCATAACAAAAATGCGAAGTAATTTTAATTTAGTTCGCATGTTTCGCAGAGAAGATAATACAATGCATCTTATAAATTTTTTGAATATTGCTTGTTACGCCCCCACCTGAATATTCAAATGATATGGTAAAAAGCTTCCAGTGTGTAATAAATAATACCTATTCAAGTAATTATGGAATACCCACCAGTGAGGCATTCCGGGCCAAAAAGTATTCCTTCAGAAAACAAAACACAAGTCGTACAATCAGACTATTGATAAGAACATAATTAACCGCTATGAGAGGGCAGCTTCCATAATGAATACTTAATCCAGACGCTTCAGTCACCAAAGCGTTCAACAACTCACCATGACGATCATAGTAAGACCCCAACCTTGTTGGTAACCAAAGCAACCAGCAAGTCACCAAGACGATCTGAGTAACCAAAGTAACCAGCAAGTCACCAAGACGATCAGAGTAACCAAAGCAACCAGCAAGTCACCAAGACGATCTGAGTAACCAAAGCAACCAGCAAGTCACCAAGACGATCAGAGTAAGCAAAGCAACCAGCAAGTCACCAAGACGATCAGAGTAACCAAAGCAACTAGCAAGTCACCAAGACGATCAGAGTAACCAAAGCAACCAGCAAGTCACCAAGACGATCGAGTAACCAAAGCAACCAGCAAGTCACTAAGACAAACCTAGGAAGCAAGCCACCAACCTTGCTGGTGAGCTCGACATCATTTGGCAGGGTGTCCCTGAGGGCTCTGAGAGCGTGGCGCACGAGCTGCTCTCTGGTGCAGGTCTCCAGCTCCTCCAGATGACGCTCCAGGTAGGTTCTCGAGCTCTGCGACCGAGCCCCAATGGCCATCGAGCGACACTCGTAATAGTTCGCAGACGGACATGTCTGGTAGATGTGGGGGCCATCCTCGTCGTAGCCCGCCAGCAGCAGACCCACTCCGTACGGCCGCTTGTCGTAGCGCTGAGTCGCTACCTGCGGGAGAATTACACGAGAGATCGTCTGACGGTAAAATTCTGTGTTTTTCTTCAGTAAAATGACAAACTCGGACACGTGGTAAAACATTAGGGTAGTGTCACACGGTTGTTGAACACCTACAGCAAAAAAGATGAAAAAGGACGTCTCGCTTCTCAAGGGTCGCAAACCTAAAATCACGCAGAAGCATAAAATCTACTCGTTGCTTTTAATTTGTTCCAATATTTATATTGTTTGAGCTTAACGAATTAGGCACGCATTCACGTGCGAGCTTAATTCACCTGCCCTAATTTGGTCTCAATTAACTGATTGATTATAAATTATTTTCAGCCTCCTTTACCACAACTAAGATGTTCAAAGGGAGGAAGATAAAAGGCACCATTCAGCATAGAGTTCAGGGAACAAGAAATCATTGCACAAGATGTGAGCTCGAACAGGATCACGTGCGCATAGAAACAATAAGTTGGGAAAGAAGTTCACGACACAGGATAGTAGTAGAAGAAGAAGTTGTAGGTGCTGAAAAACAAGACAGCAGTGAACAGAGAAAAGATGGTCCGTAACACAACAAAAGATCTATTCTATTTGCACAAAAGGAAGGCCATCTAATTTTTAGGTAGGAACTTCGTAACTTGGCCACAAAGAAGAAAGCTTGTTAACAGAAACAAACTATTATAATAATAAGTAAATCAGTTTAACCCAAGCAGACGTGAGGTCCTCAGCCTCACGGCAAAACGTTAAACCACACAAAATGAACTCAAACACGCAGGGGCAGACAAATGTAATGTCTAACCATGAAATTTGTCAAAGATTAGTTGGTTATTTTTCAATTTTTTTACTTAAAAACAAAAGTACCGAAAATCTGGTGCAGCAGCGTTGCAGTAAATTTGAAGATTATAGAAAAACTGGTACAGCAGTCTGGTAGGATAAACACTCCCAAGCCACAACCAATGTGATTTCAAGAGAGCAAAGAGACAAAATCAAGTATGTACTGCAGAAAACGAGGAATCTATTTATCAGGTGTGTTCCCTCACAGGATACCCAGTACATAGCAAGAGTAAGTTAGGAAAGAAGGGAAGATCAAGTTGGAAATACCCAAGAAGTTATGCAAATTGAAAAAAAAGCTAGGTATGCACGAAAGATGGACGTTTCAAGGGTCTACCTACAGCTTACATTACGCCTATCCTAAATAACCAAGACTATGATAAGTTAGTTTAAGCCTCCCTAACCGCTACCAAAATAGAGCATTTCGAAGAGAGGAAGAAGGAAGGCACCGTTTAGTATGGAGATAAGAAAATGAGGAATCTATGCAGAAGGGGCATAGAAACAGTAAGATGAGAAAGAAGTTCATGAAATAAGATAAAAGTTGAAGAAGAAAGTCAGAGGTGCTGAAAAACAGGACAGTAGTGAACCGAAAAAGGGTGGTCCTTAGCATAACAAAAAAAACATTTTATTTCAACAAAAATAAAGCCTACCTAACTCTCAGCTCGGGCCCTCACATTTTTCCCCAGGGAGCGCAAATTCCCATAGATACAATAGTTGTATCCCCCTGAGGGGCCTCAAAATACGAAATAGTCAGACATAGCTAACCTAAACCGACTATCATATGCCCCTTGGAGATATTAAAGGCATAGTACCAAGGTTACATCTTTAATCATTTCATATGATCTTATGTTAAGTATATACAACCGTCTAGTTCCCGCAGCCATCTGCCGAATAATTCTTCAACTACAGAATTCTAACTTTGCAGCAAGAAATTTGATTCATATCTGCAGATTTTTAGTTAGTTTAAGCCTCCCTATCCGTCACAAAAGTGATCCAAAGAGAAGAAGAATGAAGGCACCATTTAGTAGGGAATTATGGGAACACGAAATATACGCAGAAAGCGCACAGAAACAGTAAGTCGAAAAAGAAGATTACGAAACAAAATCAAAGTTGAAGAAGTAGTAGGTGCTGAAAAACAGGACAACGGTAAACCAAAAAAAGTGGTCCTTAACATAAAAAAAACATTCAATTTCAACAAAAAGAAGGCCTACCTAGCTCTCAGCTTGGGCCCTCACATGTTCCCCTGGGAGTGCTAATTCCCATAGACATAATAGTTGTATCCTCGAAGGGTTTAAAATCTGCAATAAATATTTTTTTTTCAACTTGGAAGGTGCCTGCTTCTGACTTTGTGATTCCGCAAATAAAGCGTTACTTTAGCTGTGACTAGTTTATTTGAGCAGTTATTTAATGTAATTAAAGTTTTGTTCTAATGTGTTCTCTATTTGTAATAATTTTTACCGTAGGAGTTTTTTTGAGAAATTGTTCAATTTTCATCATAGCAAATTTCACTATTTTTTTTATTTTACCTTGATGGGCAAATAACATAGAAGAAAAAACACCTGATGCAAAATCACGTCATTTATGCCTACATTTTGAACTTTTTACCCAATTCAGACGAACTAGTGAGCAAGCCACGTAAATGACAAGCTGGGAAAATCAGACTCACTAGACTATTACCAGACCAACTGAACAATTAACGGACACACTAGGTACTGAGAACTAAATACCCACCTGGATAATGACCACAACGTAATTCATGAACAAAGCATCACGCTATCCTCAGCAAAGCAATAATTACTCTAATAAACGCACCTGATCGTTAGAACTAAACACCTAACTAGATAATGAGCACAAAGTAATTCATAAACAAAGCAAGATGCTATCCTCAGCAAAGCAATGAGCCTGCAGGTGCCACTGACGGACACCTACCTGGATAACGAGCACAAAGTAATTCATTAGTGCACACTATTTGTGATAGATAAAACTTGAAATTTCGCTACAAAATATCCTCGGAAAATATTATTTGTGATATAAATGATAAAACTCAAACCTTTGCAACAAAATATCATTTGTGATAGAAAATGATGAAACTCAAATCTTTGCTACAAAAAATCCTCTATAAATATCACAAGGGGCTGGGACGGACCTGCATCTTGGCGCCGATTCTCTCCATGAGCTTCTGCAGACTGAGGGGCTGGTCGTGCGCGTAGCGCTCGTTGAGGCACTCGAGGCGCATGAAGCGCGACAGCACGCGCGCGTCTGCCGTCAGGCCTGCGATATGGCGTTATTGGTAACACTTGCACCAGTGGTGTATCTGTCTTTGGTCGTCATCTTACGCCTTGATAATCTTTCGTCTATTTGTTTCACAAGTGGTAAAATGGGTTCATTTTTTTACAGGTGGAAAAATGGGTAAATTTTAGGAATGTCAAAAAAAGTATTCATTTTTTGAATGAAAATAAATAATTAAATTAGTAGTTAGTTTAAGCCTCCCTATCCGCAACAAATGCGATCGAAAGAGGAAGAAAGAAGGCACCATTTAGTAAGGTGTTAAGGGAACGTGGAATCTATGCAGAAAGAGCACACTAACACTAAGTTGAGCAAGAAGTTCATGAAACAAGATCAAATTTGAAGAAGAGAGTAGTAGGTGCTGAAAAAATGACAGCAGTGAACCAAAAAAGGTGGTCCATACACAAAAAATTTATTTTATTTCAACAAGAAGGTTTTCTGAACTCTCAGCTCAGGCCCTTACACACTTTCCTCTAGGGAGCACTAATTCCCATAGACACAATACTTGTATCCTACTGACAGGTTTAATCAACATTTCGAATACTGGGAAAAGTCAAGATATTTTTCACAATATACTGTCTACAAGAAAAAAATCAGGAAAATTTGTTTGAAGAGAAGTTGAAACCAGATGGTCCATAACAAAACAACAAAAAAACTTGTTCCAACAAAAACAAGGTCTCCCTAACTTTCAGCTTGGGACCTTACATTTTCTTCCTGGGAGTGCAAATTGCCATAAATATAATAGTTGCATCCCCTGACCCGGGTCTCAGTGTAGTGAATACTAGATGATTTTACCGTAAAGCATCACCAAAATAAAGTACACAGGCTGGGCTTACAAGACAAATGTTACTTGAGGCACAACAGCTCAACCAAAGAGCTCACATCAAGTCCAGCACACCCTAATTATCAACCTCGTAGATATTAAATAGATTGTATGTTAGTTTAAGCCTTCGTAACCACTACAAAAAAAAACCATTTCAAAGAGAGGAAGACACCATTTAGTATGGAGATGAGAGAATGTGGAATCTATGCAGAAGGGGACAGGAAAACAGTAAATTGAGAAAGAAGTTCATAAAACAAGATAAAAAGAAACGTAGTAGGTGCTGAAAAACAGGACAGCAGTGAACCAACAAAAGGTGGTCCTTTACATTAATAAAAAAAAACATGTTATTTAAACAAAAGGCCTACCTATCAGCTCAGGCCCTCACACATTATACCCCAGGGAGCGCTAATACCCACAGATACAATAGTTGTATCTCCCTAAGGAGACAACCTCATTGAGATCGCACCAGAGAAAAGTTAGGTGAAAAGAGTTTCATGAAAGCTACTCCTAACCGTCTCCACACAACAGCTTTTTGTGAGACACTCAATAATTCAAGATGCAATGTTATTTTAAATGGCAAAGCCAACACTGTAAATGTTCCCAACTAATTTGGAAAGGACTAGAGATGTGACTCAAAAAAAACATGCCGTTTTTTAAAAAAAAAACACGTTTTTTTTTACAAAAAAAACCGTGGTCAAAAAAAACGTGGATATTTTGTTTTTTTTTAAATATCTTGTCTGAAAATAACTCAGCAAGAAAAAGAACCACATTACATTATTTGTTTTCATGTCAAATTACAAAATAAAACAGCATACTTTGTTGTGATCGCCGTGTTTAAACATTTTTCCTAACCATGTCGCTTTTGTGCAGCTTTCAGGCCATATAAATTAAAGACATTAAAATATATATGTTTATTTGTGAATAGCTGTGCCCAAGTCATCGGTTTTGTGTAAATGGTGTAATGGTGATTTGTCACCGGAGGGGAACTCCGAGTAGAGGAACCTAATGTGTTCATGTATATACGTGTTTGGCATAAACATTGTGAACCCACCCGACTTTCTGTTCCTTGTGCTGACAACAGTGGACAACGTAGCACTGGTGTAGCGTCCTCGAGAACCGCAGGTGCTACCACGAATTACGATCAGTAGGCTTTCGTGTTGTGAGCGTACTTTGCGGCGGTGCGAATCACAACATAGAATTGGTGCCGTGACCAGGATCAGTGAACCTCTGTTTGTGTTTCTGTTTAATAGTGTCTTCGAGAGACTACAAGATCGTTGCCCGGTGTATGTGATAAGTTGTGGTGCTGGTTAGACTAGTTTACTTCTGTCGGAGTTCCCCTCCGTGTGACTTGTGCTGGTGGTTGCACAGCTAAGAGCTGCGTCGACAGGACAATGGAGGCCACTGGTGGAGCAGATCCTGGAGAGCAGGCTGTTTCGGAGAAGGAAGAAGAAGATTTTATCCTCGAAAATTTGCAGCACATGAAAAAATTCATGATGACGGTAGGTTCACGAGAGGGAAAAGTCTCTACCAAAGTAAGAGAAGAACTGCAGAAGTTGAAGGAAGATTTTGATAAAGTGATGGTAAGCTTCACTAAAACGGAAGACCCAGAGAAGCCAGAAGAGGCTAGCAAAACCACAGGCCCAGGAGCTATTCCTAAGAAGAAAATGAAAGTTAGGCATGCTGAGTCACCTGCCTATTCATCCGGCTTATCCAGTAGCCAAGAGGAGTCTCCTAGTGACAGTTCTGACACTTCGAGTGATTCTAGCGGTAGTGCTAATAGCAGACAGCGTGGTAAGGAAGGGAAAAGAAGACCAAAAAATAAGAATAAAAGGCGACATCGTGGAAGTCAATTCACCCAATTAGTGGAAACCCTCAGCCATTTGGACATGAGGAAGATCCCGACCTTCGAGAAATTTGATGAAGATTCAGGCATGAATCTTAAGCTGTACCTCCAGTCGTTCGAAGAATATTGTCAGCAAAATTTCAAGGGGTCAACACTATTTTGGATCGGAGAGTTGGAAACTAAACTGCAAGGTGAAACATTGAAGGCGTTGAAAACCGTAAGGTCAGTAAATGATTCCTATGTAAGTCTGAAGAGGAAGTTGGAAGATTGGTATGATAATCAGAAGCTGGTAAGGAAAAGTAAAAATAAAGGTAACTTTGTGCAAGCAAAACATATGACTGGTGAGAGCATGTATTTGCTTGCTACTCGGCTTGAAAAACTGTTTGCAGTTGCTTATCCGAGCAAGGATGTTGCAACCAGCAAAACTTTGCAAGAAAAATACATATCTATTCTGCCACGAAAGTTCAAGGAACTTGTAAGAACCCAAATTTTGGGGCATAGAATGGTGGGGAAGAAGCTGAAATGGGGGGAGTTGAAAAAATTTGCCAGCTTGTGTGACCTTGAAGCAGGAAAGGAAAAAACATCAGACGTTGAGGAAATCGTTATCAACGTTGGGGTAAAGGAAAAACCGAGGCCATACCAGGAGAGTCAGCGTCAGTATGAAAATCGACAGAATGGAGGTTTTAATGCAAACCCCACCTATCGTGAGAATGTTCCAAGGAACATTAACAGATTTCCACAGCATTTGATGAGAGGAACTACAACGTGTACCTACTGTGGGCGTATGGGACACAGAGAAGATGACTGTAGGTCCAAGTTGGGAGCGTGTTTTGCTTGTGGTTCCCGGGAGCATTTTTTCTACAACTGCCCTAGAAAGATGGGTAATGGCAGAGGGAAAAGCAGGCGCTCCCATTTCAGTGGTGATGCGGAGTTTTCCAACTACAGAAGAGGCCCTGAGGTCCATCAACCATATCCTTATCGTAATGAGACTCAGAGATCCCATGAACTAAGGAATGAGGGAAATGAGCGCCTACCCGAGCAGAGGTACCGGAGCCTAACTGATGTTCGTCGCGGAAGCACTCCTCAGCGGCAACACCAGCAGCGACGTCTTTCGGGAAACTGAAGAACTCTGGCTCAAGAGGGGGTGTCCCAGAGTTCAGGCATCAGAAATCCTCCGGCAATTCGACTGGTGGACCATGGTCCAATAGATTCGCTGTTTTGAATGACGAAATGGACCATCAACCGGATAGCTGTCTTGAAGGCTCAGCTGAGGTGATGGCTGAGAGTAATGAAGATGGAGGGGACATGGTGGAACATCTCAGGTGCAGCGGAGACAAGTTATCATCTAAGCCCACGAGCAGTGAAGATGGGAACGTGGTGTCATCAGAAATTCAAGTGGACGACCAAGCAAAAATTGGTAATGGGACAGTTGATGCTGATACACCTCTGACAAGGACAGACCAAGAGTCCATTGAGGTATACGATGTTAATATTGTTCATTTGCTGCCAGGAAAATTAATGACTATTCCTTTTGTTGTTCAGGGCACAGAGTATAAGGCCTTGGTAGATAGTGGTGCAAACGCTAACATCATGAAGGAGAGTGTATGTAAAGATTGTAGGGGATGTATTGATGAACGTTTGAAGTATAGAATTAAAGGGTTAGGGAGTACATTTGTTGAAACTATAGGTAGGGTAGAATTGGTTGGTGAAACGCTAGGGTTGCCTGCCGCTTCCTATTCTTTTGATGTTGTACAATGTGATAAGTTTGCATTTGACATTGTGTTGGGCTTGAACTTCCTTAAACGAAATAAGTTATGTATTGATATGTCTAAACGGATGATTTCTAGACTGGATCAGGGCAAAGGCCGAATTTTGTATTATTTTTCTGATTCAGGAGAGATAAACCATGTCATGCATGAAACTATACCTGTGTTTGCTGCTTGTGATGTTGACGTGGAGAGGAAACATGCAGCTTGTATTCCTGTTGAGGTTAGGCTTGGGAATGTGGGGCCCATCATGTCAAATCTTGTATACTTTTTTGAAGGAAAACCGTTGAATTCAAAATTGCGCAGCTCTGATGGCATTATTAACTTTGATGTAGGTCATGAGAATGTTGTTGCTGTGAAATGTAGGAATGGAACTTCTGCTGAGTGCACTAGAGTTAAGAAGGGGGAGAGGTTAGGGTATGTCAGCACCTTAGTGGAAGTCCCTTCTTTAGAAAGTGACGGGCTGGAGTACTGGTCGGAAGAGAGTCTTAAGGACAGTATAATTTTGGGCGATAATGTTGCTCCTGAGCAGAAGCAACTAGTGTATGAAATGTTGGTTAGATCTCAGGATGCCATTAGCAGAAATGAATTTGACATAGGAAGGGCTAAAGTTATACCTCATAGGATAGAGTTGAGTGATAACACTCCCGTATGGCAAAGACCACGGAAATTTTCGGAGCCTGTTAACAAGGAAATTGACCGACAGTGTAAGGAGCTGTTAGCATTAGACATAATTGAGCGTAGTAGTTCACCATGGAGTAGCCCTATCGTACCAGTAATTAAGAAATCTTCTGATCTAGGTAAAAGAGAAATTCGAATGTGCATAGATTATCGCAAGCTTAATAAGCAGACTATTACTGAGAAATTTCCCATGCCGGACCTATCTGAACATATTTACAGTGCGCATAATACAAAATTTTTCACTAAGTTAGACTTAATCAAAGGATATTATCAAGTTCCATTAGATGTTGAGAGCTGTGAGTATACTGCATTTAGTACTCCTCATGATCATTTTCAGTTTAAAACTTTATCATTTGGTCTCAAAAATAGTGGTATTGCTTTCCAGAAAAATATGCAACAGATTCTCTCAGAAGTTTGTTTTAACAATGTCTTGGTTTACATCGATGACATTTTGATCCTGAGTAAAACGTTTAGTGAACATTTGGAATTAGTAGAAAAGGTAATGAACACCTTGAGCAAGAATGGAATTAAAATAAAAATTTCGAAGTGTGAATTTTTTAAAAGGCAAGTGAATTTTTTAGGGCATGTAATTGGTGAAGATGGCATACGTAAATCTCCGGAGTATTGTGATAAATTGCGTAACTTTCCAAAACCCACAACTGTTAGTGAATTGCGGCAATTCTTGGGGCTTGTAAATTTTGGGAGACGTTTTCTTCAAAATTGTTCGATAATTGCAAGACCGCTAACTGAACTTACTGGGGGCCAAAAACATTGTAAGTTGACTTGGAATGAAGAAATGGAACAGGCTTTTCTTCAATTGAAGGAAAAGTTATTGGAGGAGGTTATGCTATCTTTTCCAGATTATTCTGATGGAGCTGCCCCGTTGGAGTTATCTGTAGATGCCTCTGCCGTGGGGGCGGGTGGATGTTTGATGCAAGTACAGCAGGGAAGCTACAGGGTCATTGGGTATTCATCTACTACATTTTCTAAGGCTGAGACAAGGTACTCTACTTTAGAGCGTGAACTGGTAGCTATTAGGTGGGGTATCAAGGTATTTTCACCATTCATATTAGGTACTAAGTTCATTCTGTATACCGACCACAAGCCACTCTGCTTTCTTCATAATATGGCCATTACTAATTCACGGTTGATGCGTACATTTAATGATATTGCCGAGTACGATTTTGAAATAAGGTATAGACCGGGAAGCGAGAACGTAATAGCCGATGCAATGTCTAGGAGTGTGTGCAGTCCTGGTGAGTGTTTTGAGGATGAAGGTGAAGAGTTAGGCTTGCCCACTGGATTGAGGGTCATGAAAAAGATAGATGGGGGTGGAGATTCATTTTTCATTTCTTTGTTCATGTGTTTAGAGGATTTAAAGCATGACAAAATACATGTGGATTTGCCTAAGGATGATCTGGGGCTTAGAGAGCTTTTAGTTGATGATTTGACACATAACCCATCTAAATTTAAAATTAAGATCATGAAAGAAGTAGGAAGGGCTCTCAGGTCAATGAGAAGAAGGGGCCAATTACCGAGGGAAGAGTTATTGCTGGTAGCTTGTGAGAGATTTAAGGTGGAAATTTGGGTGCATCATGGCATGCAATGGCCAGTTGTGTTTAAAAGACAAAATCCTAATTCTGAGGGAGAACCAAAGATTCACTTGCAGTGTATTGCAGGAATTCACTTCAACCCCGTTTTTAGCCGAGTAAATGAAGAGGCATTGGTTTCGTATGTGAAACGCGATCTTGTGAATCAGTGTAGTGAATTAGGTCAACAATTTGATGATTCTGGCTTAAATATTAATAATGACGATGTAGACGAAGTTGAGGTAAATGTGTGTACAATGGAATGCGGTCATAGAGTTGAAGTTGGTACTGGTTGTGCAGTGGAAGTTGGAGGGGTCAAAATTTGTGCCTTGATAGATACAGGATCTCAAGTATGCCTAATCACGAGGGAAGTGACTGCTATGCTGATTGATAGGGGTGTACAGTTCGATTTTGATGAAGTAGAAGATTCTGCAGTTATAGGAATTGATGGCCGAAGAGCTTTGCTACGTGGTGTGATTCATTTTGATTGTCTTCTGAAGGGGTTAAAAATGGATGTGAAAGTACCATTTGCGATAGTCGAGAATGAGGCCATACCATGCTGTTGTTTAATTGGCGCAAATTTCTTGGCAGAGAACAAGATAACCATTGACTATGGTAGTCTTTCCCTGAGCTTTGTCATTGCTGGTGAGCTGGTTAGGTATCCCTTTAAGGTGGAGGAAGACCTGGATGAATCTTTGTGTGTCAGCTTGATTGGTTTTTTCAATTCGAGTGTATCGGGGTCAGATATTGATGAAGAAACTGTTGAACTTGTGGATCAAGAGAGTATTGAAAGTGCTGGTGAAGGTGATGACATTGCGGAAGCGAGACGTAACGTGAGGGTGAAATTTATTTTTGCAAACTCAAGTATCCGGAATATTCAGAGTAATGATTTTGCTATAAAATCTTTGAAGACAAAGATCAATAATAAAGTACATGTAAGTTTTTGGAAACAGCGTTGTCTTGGTCAGTTCCAGAGGTACTACAGTTCGTTGAGTGTCATGTCAAATATTGTTGTTAGAAGCATAGGTGATTATTATGTACCCGTTGTTCCATTTATGATAATGATTGATGTTGTGTACAAACTTCACATTCAACTTGCACACATAGGCATTCAAAAGATAGACAAATTAGTGAAACAGCACTTCTGGCATCCTGCAGCTGCTTCTATTGTTCGTGATGTGTGTGTATCGTGCAGGCATTGTCAACTTTATAAGACATCTCCTCGGTTGGTGACACCACCTACTCGCAAGATAGAGGCTTCTCATCCTTTTGATCTTGTTGCCATTGATTTACTTCAATTTTCTCGTTCTTCTCAGGGTAATGTTGCGTTGTTAGTTGCTATAGATCATTTTTCTAAATTTCTCATCGCCATTCCCATTAAAGATAAAACATCGAAAACAGTATCAGCAGCTTTGAAAAGTAGAGTATTACCAGCTATGCTAAGAATCCCGGACCGAATACTAACTGATAATGGTAGTGAGTTTCGAGCATCGGAGTTCAACGATGTTTAAGATTCGTTTAATATTGCACACATTTATAGCACCAGTTATAGAGCTTCTTCAAATGGGTGTGTGGAGCGTAGTAATCAGACAATCATACAAATTTTGAGGGGTATCACCTATGATAATCCTTTAGATTGGGACAAAGAAGTAAGTAGAGCTCTTATTACGTATAATAACACTCATCATTCGCAAATTAGTTGTAGTCCGTCTCAGTTCTTGTTGCAGAGAAATCATTTTTTGCGTGGCCCTATACCTATTGAAAAACAAATTGTGAATAATTGGGAGCAGGGTCATGAAAGATTTAGTGCTTTCAAAATAGGACAAAAAGTATTGTACAAGATTCATCGCATAGGTAAACAAACTAAACATAAGCTAGAGCCAAAGTTTGAGGGCCCCTTTTGGGTGGTTAAAATCCAATCAAATGGTGTAACTTATGAAGTGAGAGATGAAGAAGGAAGTATTCGTAGAGTGCATCATAGGCAGCTCAAGGCGTGGAACGAGCCTCCAAAATACTTATTGAAATATTTCCAGATGAACAGTAGTTTTGAAGAATCCGACTTGATAGAGCCATATGAATTTGAAACTGCTGGGAACGGGAGCTGCGTTCCTTCATTTTATGGCTTTAGTGATAGTAGTACTACTACTAGTTCTAGTAGTTTGAGCTCTACTGGTGATTCGTCTAGCAGTAGTGATGGGGATTCGACTCTTTCCGATGAGAGTGATAGTGTTTCGTCGAGTGTAACTGATGGTGAGGTTAATGCGGCGGAAGATGGTAAACAGCGGGTAGGTCAGTTCTCAGTACATTTAACACCACCTCCTGATAAACGTACAATAACAGATTACTCCTCTTGAAGCGTTAGTTCCGTGGAATTCCCAAGTTTTTTCTGATAAGGGGAGTGGAGATTTTCTTGGGTTTAGTCCGGAGCAGAACGGGCAAAATAACCAGAATAGAAATCGTCATTTCGATGTTAGCGGAAAATCCAGGGCGCAAGGTGATTCCAACTTAGGTGGGGTATTACAGAGGGTTGTAGTTGAAGCGGAAGTCCACGCAGAACCTAAAGCTTCTACACCAGTACGACAATATTCAGAGAATTTGAGGATCAGTGAATCACTTTCACCAGTATTGCAGCCTTCGACCGATAGCGATGGTGCGAGTGCGGCTGTGATTTTAAATGTGGTTGAACAGGCATTTACTGTGCAGGAGGAGTTAATCAACGAAAGTTTAAATGTGGTAGCTCAGTGTGAGGCAGGTTCCTGTGTTGCATGTGCTACTCCGGATTATTTACCTGAAGAAGCCAACTTTTCAGGATTTGGAGAGAGTAAGTCGGTAGGGGAAAATCTTGTGGCGGTAAAAGCAGCTTTAAATATTATGAAAAGAAACTCTGTCCAGTCTAGAAAGGCGGTATCAAGCTTTAGAGGTAACATTAGGTTTTTACGAGAAATATGGGCTAAGAATTACATGGGAAGTGAGAGTCGTTTCGAAAGATTTAATTGGATTGAGTCGGAAAGCGCCGACATATTGTGTGATTTGCCAAATATTAGTAACTCTAATGTATCGGAGAGAGTTACGCGTTCCAGAGGTCTTGTTGAGACCTACCCTCATGTGCAACCCAAAGTACTCGAGTACAAATGGCGTGATAAAAATAAATAAATAAATGTGCCTTTTACTAGTCTTGATGTACGGTGATGAATATGATTTTATACTCGTTCAAGTTGATGCGTTAAATGTTTAGATATATGTGTGTGTTGGGATGTGCGTTTAATTAAGCTTTAGCAAATGCGCACTATCCTCTGATTTTAATGAGTTGTGTTTGTAAACGATCCATTTGGATAGGTAGATATGTTAATGAAGATTGTGTGGTAAAGTTAGAATTAAGATTTAAATTAAAGATTCTTGTCTGAAGTTATTTGTGTTGCGGTTGTACTGGTAGTGCTGGTTTATATTGGTATATGTTGTAATTTTAGGTAAATAATGCGTTCCACTGTCATTTAAATTTGGGGTTGATGTTGATGCTTTTCATGTAGGCACCTTGTTAAATATGCGCCATCGTTGACAAAACTCGAACATGACTATATTCTTAAAACTCAAAAAAAAAACGTTGCGTTAGACCAGATGTCTCCTGCGTACGGTGCTGTCGGCGTTATCGATATGATATTGACGATACGTTGGCAGATGTGACCGGATATCAGCCTGGTTGATGCCTCGTGATCGGGAGGTATTACCGGTGTTTGTTGCGTTTTGAGAGAGATGTGTATATTAAAACAATGCTTAATAAAAATAACTGTTCTGTACACATTGATAGTTTTAAAAGCGAGAGTTATGTGCTGATATGTATCACCAATTGTAGACAATAGCAATAGTTCGTCTCACATGCTAGATTGGAGCTGCGGTCAGGATTCAGTTTATTTATGAGTGGATCCCAGGGTATCCACTGGTGGGGGGATATGTTGTGATCGCCGTGTTTAAACATTTTTCCTAACCATGTCGCTTTTGTGCAGCTTTCAGGCCATATAAATTAAAGACATTAAAATATATATGTTTATTTGTGAATAGCTGTGCCCAAGTCATCGGTTTTGTGTAAATGGTGTAATGGTGATTTGTCACCGGAGGGGAACTCCGAGTAGAGGAACCTCATGTGTTCGTGTATATACGTGTTTGGCATAAACATTGTGAACCCACCCGACTTTCTGTTCCTTGTGCTGACAACAGTGGACAACGTAGCACTGGTGTAGCGTCCTCGAGAACCGCAGGTGCTACCACGAATTACGATCAGTAGGCTTTCGTGTTGTGAGCGTACTTTGCGGCGGTGCGAATCACAACAACTTCTTAATTGATGGTTTTCCATGGTTTTATGAAATTTTTCATTTTCTGTGGTTTCATGCTTTGATATTTCATTTATTTTACAATACATGTGAATGACCTTCAACTCCCAAAATGGTGTGTTATAATAACATATCTTTACTTATGGTCATTGATAGAGATGTGACTAAAAAACCATGCTGTTTTTTTTAAAAAAATGTTATTTATACAAAAATTATGACTAAAAAACATGGATATTAATATACTTATGTGACCTTAAAAATCCAATGCTGTTTTTTTTAAACATTGTTTTTTAACAGAAAAATCTTTACTAAAAAAACATGGCTATTATATTTTATGGGACCAAAAAAATTTTTTTTTTTAAAAACATTTAAAAAAAATCATGATTAAAAAAACACGGATGTAAATATCAGGAAAGTTAGTTTTCTTTAATCAAATTGTCTTAAGAAACTTATAAACAAAGAATGCTGTTAATATTGAAATCATGTTTATTAGAACTGTACTAGGTTTTAGAATAAAATATCTACAAAGAATCTCTTCACTCCATAAAACCTTTCGAAGACCAGCTCCATCCTCAGTCATTCAGTAAAATTTGGTGAAATGGACAATCAATTTTCACTGTTCCTTTGAAAAACATTTGACTGAATGACTTGCTGAGGATGGAGCTAGTCTCCGAAAGGTTTTATGGAGTGAATAGATTCTTTGTGGATATTTTATTCTAAGACCTGGTATGGTTCTAATGGATATTAATATATCTTATGTGACCAAAAAATCCATGCTGTTTTTTGAAAGTTTTTGTTCAATAAGTCATGACTAAAAAACACGGATATTAATATACTTTATTTTACCATAAACACCCATGCTGTTTTTTTGAAAAACATCTTTTTTAAAGAAAAATCATGATTAAAAAATGTGGATATTAATATATTTTATGTGCCAAAAAAAACAATGCTGGTTTTTTTAAATCATGTTTTCTTTACCAAAAAAATCATGACTAAAACATGGATATCAACGACTTTTTGTGAAATAAACATGGTTTTTAAAATGTCATGTTTTTTTTGATCAGATAAAATTTAATAACACTCATGTTTTTTTGTAAAAAATCTTTTTCTTTCAAAAAGCATGGTTTTTTGGTCACATAAAATAAATTAATATCCATGTTTTTTTTACAGATTAAATTAGTCATTAGTTTTTGCCTCCCTACCCAGCAACAAATGCGATCCAAAGAGAGGAAGGAATATTATGAAACAAGATCAAAGTTGAAGAAGACAGTAGTAGGTGCTGAAAAACAGGACAGCAGTGAACCGAAAAAAGGTAGTTCTCAACATAACAAAAAAACATTTTATTTCAACAAAAAGGAGGCTTACCTAACTCTCAGCATGGGTCCACACATTGTCCCCCTGGGAGCGCTAGTTCCCATAGATACAATAATTGTATCCCCCTGAGGGGTGGTGTTTTTTTTTGCAAAGAAGTCGTGACCAAAAAATGAATAATAATAACTTTTTTAATAAAAAAAACATGTTTTACAAAAAACAACGATTTTTTTGGTAACATAAAATATGTTAATATCCATGATTTTAAGACACGATTTTTATGAAAAATACATAGAATAAAACAGCATGGTTGTTTGGTCGCATAAAATACATTCATATCCAGGTTTTCTTATAGATCATTGTTTGTAAAAAAAAAAACATTTTTTAAAAACCAGCATGGGGTTTTTTAGATCTCAAATATATTTGTTTTTTAGTCCTGATTTTTTTAGTAGAAAAACATTTTTTTGGTCTCATAAATATATTATTCATGTTTTTTCAGTCATGATTTTTTAGTAAAAACATGTTTTCTTTTTAATAAACTGCATGGGGCTTTTTAGATCACATAAAATATATTGTATTTTATTGTCATGATTCTTTGTAAAAAAAAGCATGGTTATATTTTGTACCAGAAAATATATTAATATTCATTTTTATTAGTCAGATTTTTTTGTAAAAAAAAACATGTTTTTAAAAAAAACAGCATATTTTTTGGGCCACCAAAAATATAATATCTATGGTTTTTAATCATTTTTTTGTAATGAAAACAAAAAAAGAAACCATATAGTAAAAGTGGTGGCAGATAACCCACAATTACCTAGAGGAGTCTAAGAGGTACAGCAGGAGCCACAGAACTTATATTGATGGAGTCAAAATTCAGAGCTTATTATCACTGCAAAGTCTGATTTTTTTGGTCACATAAAAATAAAATCAGACATAGTAGAGATAGTAAGCTCTGAATTTTGACTCCATCAATATAAGTTCTATGGCTCCTGCTGTTCCTCTTAGACGCCTTCAGGTAATTGCGGGTTATCTGCCACCACTTTTACTGTATGGTTTCTTTTTGATGTTTTTATAACAATAAAATGACTAAAAAACATGGATATTAATATATTTTACGTATCCATAAAAAAAACCAGACATATACTTAACAAAATTTAGGTGTGCAAAAAAAACAAAAAAAAACAAAAAAAAAACACATAAAAAACACATTTTTTTTGCAAAAAAAACGCAATCAAATAAAACCATTTTTTTTGCATCACTAGAAAGGACGCCTACTCAGAGAATGTGTGAAGTCGAGTCAATAAACTTGATATCCATATGTACAAAAAAATTGGTAGAATTGTAACCAGTTAACTATCTGTAAAAAAAAGTTCAAGGATAGTCATCAGGAAGCTACCATCCCCTGCGATTGCACAACTATTGAGTTATCATCAGTGATGAGATGATCGATTCAAAAAGTATTGATATATCAATTTTTTTGAGTAGCAAAAGAGCTCCAAAACTCAAAGCCAATTCAAATACCTAAAACGCACATGTTACTCTATCATCAACATACACAGTGGCACATACAGAGTAACAAGATACAGCAACACCGTCAAACCCTAGGTCGGAGTTTCTTCCAAGCCCTCACAGGTAAAGGAAAGCGACATTTAACCTCAACTCTTCCAAAAAATAGCTTTCATTCAATCCCTTATTA
Organism: Morinoia aosen; assembly: GCA_030386875.1. NCBI lineage: Eukaryota > Metazoa > Arthropoda > Malacostraca > Amphipoda > Talitridae > Morinoia > Morinoia aosen. The sequence continues at coordinate 42,039,437 of CM059567.1, read as the reverse complement.
TTCAACATTTGGGTCTAAATTCCGGGAAATGAGAAAATTCTTTCACCAGTGATCTTATCTTTCCTTCACTCAATTATATTCCTCATGAGCAGTAAGTAGCCTACAACTTTAAACTCCTTTTGAATATCACATCTTAAGATAATGAAGTACATTTTAACCACTGAATTGTGATCTGTGCATATCACTATTTTTGTTGAGATGATAGTTCATAAAAATGATAGGATGATTTAAAGTAAAACTTGACGTAATTTTAGTGACGACATTTTGTAGGGTTGGGACATGCTTTACACAGCCATACTTTCATTCCAATTCATATCAGATTACACGAGTCGTGGTGAATTGATATCAAAATTAAAAAATTATTGAAATAGCTACATCAAAATTGTTAAGCAGTTGGTAAATCTTGAGGGAAATGTCAACTCCAGAGAGTCGGTGATGACACCAGCCAAAAAGTAAGGGTGTGTAATATGCCTCCCTTAAATAATTCTTCATACTATTAAAACAACTTGTTCACCCTCATTTCCACATAACAATGAATTAATAATCTATATTACGTTTATGATTAGTGGTGAGATCTATCCTGCATTAATTAGCACGACTTTAACTGAAAGGTAGCTCAACATCTAGCCAATTTAAAAAAACAATTACTTCAATAACAATTAGCAGGTATCAAAACTATACAGGGAATTGTACCGCAAATGGGATTGCAGAATGAATGCAGAATCACTAAGAAATATAGTACCGGCATATCATTAGTTTCAACTTGACAAGAACTGCACTCAGCAAAGCTTATGATGCAGCAAACCCCACCCACCACATAGCAAATTCAGGTAAACCAAAGCATTCAAGTCATTAAACATTGAAAAAACGACTCCCCACAGCATACCAGCAATGAAAATACTCGTATTACTCTATGCTTCACAAGCAACCTTTACATTGCACATTAAGCAAAGTACTTCCATCTAAAAGTTTAAAAGAACAATTCCTCAAAAATGGCTCATACTTTCAAAAACAATTTAAAAAGTCTACACTTATCAGTCATAGACAGAGCTAAGTCATGCTTCACTGCCCTCCAGTTAGTAACGTAACCAGCACAACACCAAGCTCTTCATAGAAGTTTAATAAATACACGTATCAAACCATGAACAATCTGTGAGCTCAGAAATTCATTGGAGACATCACAAATATGAGCTATCTAATGATTGAGTATAATTATGAATAAAAAATAAACCAAAGAAAACGGCAGCAAATAAGTCCATATGTGAGCCTTGATGAGAAATATCTGCACTCTGAAATTAATTGCCTTGCCTTTCTTTGAAGTTATTTACCTTACTCAACTTAATACACCTTTGAAGGCAGTTAAGAAAGATAAACTGATCTGACAGCAAACTAACAATGGCAACACACCTGATATAGAAATAGCTATGTGGGCATCTATGGGTAAGATCTTTTTTTGATGGGCTGCCAATTCTGACGAAGCTCTCTTGAGGGCAGCCAGCACTGCGTGGGTTTTGTTCTTGACGCCGACGGTGGCCGAGCCTTGCTTCACTGCCTCCATGGCGTACTCCACCTGAGCCACCATGGAATTTTAGTTTATGAAGGAAGGTAAACATTAGAGTATGAAATAAAAAATTTAAAACTTTATGTCTTCAGAAAATTCAAAAATAACCAAAGCACCAGTCTTATAGCAGAGAAAATTAAAAAAAAAACCTATAAGCAAGATGCTTTCTATCATTAAAAGTACCAGTATCAGTGGAATTAGGTTTTAATCTTAATAGATAAGAATTTTAGCTGGTATAAACTCCAGGTTGACACTACTTTTATCGTTTGCACTGATACCTTATGATGTACGCAATTCTGATCATAGCGGACTACAAAGTATTAAGTAGCTCGTGAAAAATTTAATTCCCAATTTCAGCAAAAATTGGCCAATCAAATATTCATTGATTGGTAACAAGCTGATATGGTTTGTGGAATTAATTATTTCAAGCTTCCTAAACCGCAACAAAAATGTCTCAAACAGCTGCAGTAGGAAGATACCATTAAGTATGGAGTTTTGGGAGTGGGGAATCCATGCACAAGGTGTATTCCCAAACAAAAACCTCCTGCACTTCCATATGAAAACAGTATTTTAAGATCAAAGTTATGAAACAATTCAAATAAAAAAAGGTGCTGAAAAACAGGACAGCAGTGAGTGAAAAGATGACAGAAAAAGATTATCCATAACACAAAAAACCTATTCCATTCACGAAAAGGGAGGCCTACCACACCCTCACCTCAAGGCCTTGCATTTTCCCAAGGAAATGCTAATTACCACACATACTTTACTATGGAAGCAAATGCTACTTCAATTAAGCATTCGGGTAGTGTTGCATCATAGATAGCTTACTTGACTAGGATTGGACTACATTGATATTCATCAGAAACTTTTGCATGCATAAATTGAAGTAAAATAAGTTGGCACTGACATGCACTAAAATAAAGATGACAATGCAACAGTAAGTTGTTCAGTAACATTAATAAAAGGAATATCTTCACAGCCATTCGGCATGTCCTTCAATACACACGCCCAACCACAAGCCTGCTTCACATGCCCACACTCAAAAATCAAGAACTACATATAGAAGTCTCCTATGTTTTCTTCTTGGCCATATCTACATACTAACAATGAATTTGAACTATTTTTAAAACTTGTCTTCAAATATGATCAACAATTCCATTGCCTTGGTTTCAACAAGCCTGAAATTACACCTTGCACTCAACAAATGACAGCTGAACTTTAAGAAATACACAATAAACACAATACACAAGTTAATTTGGTAAACTTTATGCATAAAAAGTTACTCTATTCAGCTTTTCAATGCCTTGCTATCAGAAATGTGTAGCTGCTAAATTTTCAACGTTATAGCTGGTTTTGGGCGCACCTGATGCAGCCTTCCTTGAGAAGATCAGTTGATATTGTTGTCACACTGGCTAGGTCAGGTTTAACACACTGACTGCGATGGGTTAAACTGCAGTTCAGTATTCAACTCAAATTTAAATTTAAAAGTTGCTTGAAATTTTATAAATACTTAACATTAACTGGGTTCACTAAATACTATTAATTAAAAATACTATTAAGATTGTTAAAACTTTTAAAAATATCACATCAATGGGTCATTTCACAGCAGGAAAAACTTAGCGCAACCCACCAGCGGATTGTATTGCAGTCAAGGTGTTGATCTTCCCTAACCATAAAAAAGGTGTTTCAAAGAGCTAACGGAAAAAGATACCATTAAGGGGACGGTCCGGGGGAGACCAAAAGTTTGTCGGTTCTCGACGGATTATTCTAACATTTCGACAATAGGCGTCAAATAATGCGGCAATTCTTTTTGAACTCATTTTTTTTTTCGTAAATTCATAAAAATATGATTTTTTTTTATAAAAACTGAAAAAATTGGTGTTGCAGACAAGCATCCATCATCCACAATTATAAAGTTACAGAACTGGATAAAGGTTTTCTAGGTAGCCAATTGTCTTGTCTTGAGATCCGGTGGTAAGGTTTTTCGATAATTTGATTTTTTGAATTATGAGAAATTTTTCCCAAAAAACGACCACTTTTTCCATTCTTTCAAATTGTTCCGCTGATAATTTTCAACATGATTTGAAATTCAAAAAACTGTACCACCGCTTCTCTAGGATAATTTATTCGCTATCGATTGATATATTTGCCATTCCTGTACCTTCAAAACTGTGAGAGAAGGGCCTCTTCAAAGATCAAAAAGTTAAGTTTTCAATAGAGCCATTTTTCTAAAATTTCATATTTTCTTTGTATTATTTCTGAACTAGGCATTTTTTCTAATAAATGTTACACTTAATGTAGATCTTTTCAAGCTCAATCGATTGGTATATTAGGCTTATTAGCCATTCCTGTACCTTCAAAACTGTGGGAAAGGATCCATATCAGAAAACAATGAATGCAAATTTCAGAACACCAGTCTTTTTTTAAAAAAAGTTGTTTTTCTTAATTACAAACAAATTTTTCTTTTTCAACTCTTTCGCTTTGTAGCTCTTCTTAAGCCCTTTCGAATGATATATTTTCCATTCTCGTATCTCGTACCTTCAAAACTGTGGGAGGCAATTATATGTTTACACAACAGCTCATTAGCTGATGACTCAGAGCAGCTGGACTCAAAACACTCAGTTACATCATCATAATTAACACTGAGAGTTAGAATGTTTTGTTTGAGTGCTAAAGCATTTCAAGCAAGGCCATGAATAAACTCTCTTGCTATTCACATCAAGAAATGCCCAAAACTGATTTGTAATTAAGGGGGGAGGAGGAAATCACTCATACACTGGAGCGCTAAGGTCACTCACGTTACTGCGCGACTTCTACTCTGCCTAGGAGACGATTAGATTAGATTATTAGTTAGTTTAAGCCTCCCTATCCACAACAAAGGCTATCCAAAGAGAGGAAGGAAGAAGGCACCATTTAGTATGGAGTTAATGATAAGCGGAATCTATGCAGAAAAGGCACAGAAACAGAAAGCTAAAAAGAAGATCATGAAACAAGAAAAAGTTGAAGAAGAAAGTAGTAGGTGCTGAAAAACAGTACAGCAGTGAACCGAAAAAAGATGGTCCGTAACAAAAAAAAAACCTATTCTATTTTAACAAGCAGAAAGCCTACCTAACCTTTAGCTCAGGCCCTTACACAGTCCCCCTGGGAGCGCTAATTCCCATAGACAATAGTTGTATCCCCCTGAGGGGTCTAGGAGACGAATCAATGTACATACTTGAGAGCGAATTATACCGTTGGATGCACAAGAAAATTCTCTATGAGTTTATAAACCAAAAACCTACCATTATCCAAATTTGACCTAGGCCCTGCCCTCAAGTATAAAGTTTGGGAAATCAATTCTTGCAAAAGGTGTATTCAATCAAAAGATCTTCGGTGCTTTGATATAGAATCAAAAAGTTGAAAAAGAAATTTATGAAACAAGATAAAGGAACTTAGGGCAATATAGTGTTCATTGCTACAGCTGGTGTTGGGCTCACCTGGTGCAGCCTCCCTTGAGGGGACCAGATGGTGACGTCGTTGTCATACTGGTTACGGAACTGAAAGAAACATTGCTGTTAGTAAGAGACCAAAATATTACTGAAGCATGCCATTTCTTGTAAGAATTTCAAGGGTAACAATAGCATGAAAGTTTCTTTTATAAGTCAATGAAGTGCACTTTGCCAATTTTAAATTGCACTTGCAACCTAGGTTGTTGCTTTAGAGCTCACAAAATCAGTTTGAATTATGTCACAAAAATTTGAAAGCCTCGACAAAAAATTCAAAATAGACCATTCAACGTTAAATAATCTAAAAAGAATATCTCCCACTGCTACATTTTTACTAGAGCATACCTAGCAAATGATTAATTTGTACCACTCATATATTCTGAATATCTTGCTAAAAAAGTCACCCTTGTAGCATATATGATACCATAGGAATATTTAAAATTCATAAGAAAATAAGGTAAATCTGAAGGATATGTCAGTTATCAATTTCGTAAATTTAAACGCCTAAACCTAATTCATTTTATGAAAATCAACAATTTTTTTTCTATGAACTTTGGGTCTCAAATGAGTATTTTACTATTTATAGCAGTAGGTTTAGTTTCGTCTTTAATGACGAATGCGCTCGAATAAACAGCTACTCATCGATTTTCAAATTTTTGTTGCTTGAATCATGGTAATAACATCGAAGTAAACAACTTTTCTTCCATACACTTTTTCCGTCAAATGAGTATTTAACGAGGTATAGCGGTAGGTTTGGTTTCGTCTTTGATGACGATCGCGCTGGAAGCGAGTGCGCATTGCAGTGTTGCTGTCCGACGTGCTCCTTGAATTACTTGCCGCTTCAAACACTGGAGTTGCGGTAAGACATTTACCGCTATAACTAATAAAATACTCATTTGAGACGGAAAGTGCATAGAAGAAACTTGTTTATTTCGATTAAATTAACTATGTTTACGCATTGAAATTTACAAAATCGATAACTGACATATCCTTCAGATTTACTGAAAATAATGCATCTTGAGAAGATTCATTGCTGCTCATGCCTTATGGAATATTTATAAAGTATGATTCTGAGGAAACAACTCCTTAGATTATTTCAATCAAGTACAGTAACTTGTCCCCTACAATTAAAGGTAAAAATTGTTTTTATCATAACCATGTGACAGGGCACTACAGTTTTATATATTAGATACTGTGGCAAGTTGCACCTGAAATACTCGAGATGTTTATAACTACCTCACATTGCTACTACCCAAGTCAGCAAATGCTGCATATTTAAAAAAATATTATAGGTCCCCTCATACTAGGAAATATCTGGTTTCACCCTTATCTGTAGTTAATTGTTCTGCTGCATAGCTGAAAAAGTCCCATCAAATAATATGAACATGCATTGACGCATGAATTGGTAAAGACAACCGTCAAATTTCTTATTTTGAAACTGCCCAGCACATAACAAGCATTTTTGTAGAGTAAGACTTTTATTATATGGTTGCACAATATATCGGTCAATGTGAAGTTTAATGCAATCACGGAAATTAATAATTATATTCCAAACAATCACTAAAGGAACCTATTTAAGAACGTTTTACATGAACGACATTCTGCTCGCTGATGCGTTATTTTCGAATTATTGAACTTTGAAGTTGGCCTTCGCGCGCCCAAGGAAGCGAGCGTAATTTAATTAAAAACGGAAGCTAACCCCCTATTACAAACGTAAAGAGGTTGGGTCGTGAGGGGTAGCCACAGTTCTTTTAGTGAAAAGTTAAAGCTTCTAAACCAGCCATTAGGGTGACGATCTCAATCTTGTTTACATCGGCACCAAGATGGCGGCTCCCATGGTGGTTGCCATCTTGGAGCTGCTATAAACAAGATTGCGGTCGTCACCCTAATGGGTGGGTTAGAAGCTTTATTGATAATTTTCACTAGAAGAACTGTGCCTCCCCCTCACGACCCAACCTCTTTACGTTTGTAATAGCTTCCGTTATTAATTAAATTCCGTTTCACGCGCTCGCTTCCTTTGGCACAAAGGCCAACTTCAAAGTTCAATTATTCGAAAATAACACATCAGCGAGCAGAATGTCATTCGTGTAAAACGTTCTTAAATGGGTTATTTTAGTGATTCCTGGGATCGCAATTATTATTTTCTGTGATTGCATTAAACTTCACATTGACCCAATATATTATCACCATGGGTATTACTATTATGATGGAATCATTTCTTGGACATACATTTGAGAAAAGATATCACTTATTGCATACTTTCAGTTTCCCATGCAATTAGATAGTAATATTTTATAATACAACCCAATTTAGAGGTTCAAGTGATTTACCCAACAATATTTTATGATGTCATTTCTGATTGAACGCATATGGTTGTGAAATATGATAGACCATTCAAATAACTGAGGAAGATAAAAAACGAAGAATCATTACCATATTCTCAAAAACATTTCATCTAATCTACACATTTAGTTTTTCAATCAGACTAACTACATATCAACTTTAATTAAATAAAAATAGATATATCATAAATAACTGAAATTACTCCAGTAATAGAGACCAAAACAACATAAACAATTCAAAGTTTTCAACGTAAATAAACGGCACTAAATAAAATACAAAAATAATCACATCTACCTTTTTCGGCTGCAACATAGAATCTCATTCAAGTATTTTCAACGAGTTTTGTGAAACTCACCATTTTACTGGGGTTGCATGAAACAGCAGCCTTCACTCGATGATCACAGCTTGCCGCTGAGTCTTGCAATGACACCGCTAACTTCTTTTTCTCGGTCAGAAACAAACAGTATCGCGGATACATGCAACCAACGATGGCAAATATTTTAAAAGCTGATGGCTGATACGACAATTTTGAACGAAGCGACTTATGCACACAAGTTTCTTAGCCTTATATTAAGTTATCTGTTGCATAAAATTCTCATATGTGTGTGTGTGAGTGCATGTATGCAGAGATCCAAAGCGCTACATTGGTTTAATTTGACTTTTTTGCATTCCAGGTTTTTCATTCCAGTCAACAGATTTTTTTTGCATTCCGTATGATTCTTGCGCTATCGTACTATGAGATTAAATTCTCTCATTTTTGTTTCTTTGTATATATTTATATCACATAATAGTAGGATCAGTGTTGTTCATGAGCGCTGCTAGTTGTAGTGATCGCCATCAGCCGCACCTCAGTCTAAATTTCATAAATTATTAAAACCATCTTCTAAAAATTAAATAAAGTTAACATAATCATTCTTAAAATTTTAGATCACTATTTTCATTCCACATTACCCCGAAATCTATTAAAATTTGACCAAAAATATTTAAACATTTTTCGAGCGTCAGCTCGCATCGCGTTTTCACGCAGAACCATTTGCCAAGTTCCGAGAGACATTTTCAGGAGAGGCGTCATTCTGGTATTCGATGCTCCTGTGTTAAGTGTTTGGGCCCCAGAGGGGCAATTTTCTCTGGTGAGAATTTGTAAAGTTCTCCCAAAGTGGGGAACTACTGGATTTGATTGTGAAGGTTGAATATTTAGGATTTTATCAAGTGACAGGTAAGATGTTTTTTTATAAAAGGGTCACCAGGGTTAATTTTCAAACCCACTTAATTTACTAATTGAAAGATTGCGGCCTCAGACTCTGCAGGAGTTTCAGGTTATTCGGACGCTGTATTTCTAGCGTCTTTAATCATGACACAAAATACTCTATTTTCTTTGTTTTGTACCTCGGACTGGGACCATCGAAAAGGATAAGAAGGAAGATATGTTACGAATTTTCTGGCCTTTATTCGTGGATGCCAGGCAGCTTGGTATCTTCACGGCGCTGATGTTGAGGTCCGATCTTGAGTAGGCCCCGCCTCTGGAACGCAGCTGTGTCGGCAATGTGGAAAATGTAATTGTGGAAATGCCGTGTGCAATGGTAGAGAATGGTTCGAGACGGCAATGGTGTCTCTGATAAGTGAGGACGGTAAGTGGCAATTCCTATAATTGTGTCAGAATATTGACGTGGAGGTTATGCAGCAGTTGGGTTAGCTGTAACCAATGATGTCTCAATTCTTTAGTGGGGTGGATGAGGAATGAGTATTTCCACTTTCCGTCCAGTAATAGGGTGAATATTGAATGATAAAAAGGACTAAGGTAAGGAGGTAGTCTTTTTGCCCTTTGCCAAGTTTGGCAATGTGGTGATGTTGGCAATGGAGTGTAAGGTGTCTCGTAGCATCCTGTACGGGACGAGAGAGCTGGGTGAAAATGCACACGGTCTATTGGAAAAACCACATATCAACACATGCTATGCTGCAACACTCTGGCATTAACATGCCGCCTCAAAGCGAGAAGTCTCTTCGAAAACGACCCCCACCAGCACTCTGGCGCCGGAGTGCAAGCGGGGATCAACTTCGGAGCACTGGCAATTTGCTCGGAGCCAATATTAATTTTAGTATTTCTAAAGGCATGAAGCTAAAAATTCTGCACTAGTAACTCACACAGGCAAAACTTTTGCCTGGCGAAACTAAGATGGCATAATCACTTAATTTAATAGCTAATGGTAAAAATCTACAGCATCTGCTACATGCCATTGAACTAGAACCACATGTTCCCAGTTCTTCCTAACTGAAATAATCAATATACAATGACTAAGAATTATACAATTACCATCTAACTAACCTAAAAAAACATCACTAATTTTTAAAGTAAAAATACTAATTTTGTTAGGAAAAATCAACGGTAAAATGTGCTTGAGTCAAAGCAAAACTACACTCAGCACTCGGCATGGGACTTGGAGATCTAAACCTTCTGTACAGGGAACTAATTTCTAAAGGCAAAAGTGTTTAAATATGAGCTATCAATTAGCAGAAAGTTAAGACACACAAAAATAACACGAGAAAGGTGAAACCTCTATTCTGAAGGGTGTTCCTACGAGAGGAGAGAGGAAGGCACCAATTAGAAAAGGGTAGGGAACACGGAATCCATGCACAAAGTGCACAGAATCGGTTGCTAAGAAAGAAGTTCAGAACACAAGAAGGATTCAGCAAACATTGGTCATGATGCATATGAAAATAGTGTTAGGGCATCCTAGGAGTTAGAATGAACAACAACTCTGGAAGTAGGTTTACTGGATTAGAATTTCCAGGAGTTGGAAATTTAGGATATTCAGATATTTCACCAGAGATAAGCAATATCACCCTAATTTAGTTGAGTAGGTAGCGACTAATCATTAGCATTATAAACAAAAATTGAACTAACAATAATCAATAGTGAGGGTTGTCACTACAGGGATTAAAAAGAATTCTTGAAAAATTGCTAAGGAATTCCAGACAGTTATTTAACTCTGATTTCCTTAAAATACAATTGCAGGGAACAAAATTAAACTGGTGAACACAAAAGATAAGCAACCACTAATGAACAATCACAATATGAAATTAAACATTTACTAAAGAATTGCAGGGAGGTTCCTAGTTACAATACAAAAATTGGTTAAGAATGATTTTTAATGTTGACTGTATCAACACTCTACTTAATTGAGACTACAGTTTGTGAAAACAATACAGCTGTAAATATCCTAACAACAATATTTACTAAAAATTGGTTAAGGATGGTTTTTAATGTTGACTGTATCAACACTCTACTTAATTGAGAATACAGCTGTGAAAACAATACAGCTGTAAAATAATGAGCAAGTTGAGTTGATTGAATATTGACTAAAAAATTGGTTAAGAATGTTATGTCTGATACAACAGGGAGAATCCTAAACTTGATAAATATATAATACAGTGAGTACTGGCTTAGATGCAATTAAGAAGAATATAGTTGTGACTAAAAAGATAATTGGGGCCAGCTTGACTTGCTCAAAAATACATCCTATTGAATTTTGGCATAATAAATCCTTTTTGATAGAAAAAAAAGGAATTTTAGGCACATGAACACTTCTTAATGCATAATATAATATTCTTGACACTTTACATGAATTGCATAAATATAGTTACCCGTAAATTCTCACACAAAAACACAGTGTTAAAATCTCACCAGCCAAACACCTAGCTATGCACGCTCTGTATGATTTGGAACAATGAGCGCTAGATCGCATACGATGTTGCTGTCGCGCGTGCGTGAGAGGTTTCGTTTACGAAGCAAATGTGAATTTTTAGAGATTGAATTTGTTTGTTACACAATTTTAATAGAATTGAGGATAGAGATTAGTGAATTTCGTAATGTGATTTTATGCTAATGGTCGAACTAATTTTACTGGATTTTTAGATGATCATTCTGAGAATTTCGAAATTTCGACTGGTTTGCGGAATAGAGATTCACTACAGCTACTCCCCAACGCATGTGGACCGAAAAGTCTGGTAACAGTGAAGCTGTTACCTGTAAATACCCGAAATGAACATAAAAGGAAGATCCTAACAGAGGGTTTGACAGGAGAGAATAGAAGAAAAAAAATATTGACAGAACAGAAGTCGCCACCCTAAGTCTGCGCGTAGCGAGCTGGCGGACGACTAGGTCTGCCAAAACTGCTAACGCGCTCGGGGGCAACAGAAGGGTCAGGCTGTGGAGCTGTGAAAGTTGACGTTCGGATTCCCAACTGGGACAACGAACGGGTCTCTGAGGTTTTTCCGTGAAGAGGAACAACAGCAACAGAAACATCAGCCGAATTGGAGGCACTCGAATTACGAGGTTCCGACGGCGTTCTTTGAACGGTCTTCAAGGGAACAACGAACTCGTTACACTCCATAGTGGGAGGATAGTTCCTAGCCAAGACAGAAAGGTGCAACCCGGTGGCCTCGACAGGTGTTGACCTGGGGGTAATTTGCACCCTGGGTTGCGGCTCATGAGTGTTGGTAGAACTATCATCAGGGAGGGACACATATGCTGCCTTAAGTCGATCTATGCTAACACTGTCGCTTTTGGTGCCCCTCTCAATGACAAAATATTTCGGCGTCCTCTTTAGGACCCTGTAGGGGCCATCATAGGGACGCCGTAAGGGGGTTTTTACACCGTCCACCCGAACGTAAACATGTGTGCACGTGTTCAACAATGGATCAAGGCTTTCGGATGGTAAAGGCAGGCGAGGCGGGTGGTAAACCACTTCGCGCATGGCGCGTTTGAGACGTGCCGCGTAATCAGTGATTGTACTGAAGGAGTCGTCAATTTTGTACACGGGATCAATAACATCTCCGGGCAATCTTAAGGACTTCCCGTACAGCAATTCGGAGGACGTGCACTTTTGATCCTGCCGGAACAGGTTCCGTAGGGTAAGTAATACGACCGGCAATCGGTCCGCCCAATCGTCGTGGCATTTAAGGCAGCGAAGTGCCGACTTTAGGTCGCGGTGGACTCTCTCGATGAGTCCATTTGATTGGGGGTGAAAAGAGGTGGTTGTGATGTTTGAACTACCTAGGATTTTGGAGATTTCTAACCACAAGGAGGAGGTAAATTTGAGCCCCGCGATCACGAGTGATGCTCAGAGGAACCCCGAAACGGGAGATCCACGTCTCTACGAAGGTTCGGGCTACGGTTTCTGCCGTTATGTTAGCAATGGGGACAGCCTCGACCCACCTAGAGAAGCGGTCGATCATAGTGAGTAAATACGAGAACCCGCGAGAGTTTGGAAGCGGGCCTACCAAGTCTATATTAACTGCATCGAATTTACCTCCCGAGAAAACACAAGGTTGAATTGCGGCTTTGTTGTGTCGAGTTACTTTGCTAGCTTGGCAATCTGGGCAATTGCGAACGTACTCTCTTATGGCCCTACGCATCCCGGGCCAGACAAAACGATCCGCAATTAGGCGGAAAGTTCTCTCCGTCCCAGGATGAGATAGCGCATGATAGTGTTTGATGGCGGGCAAACGCAAGGTGGTAGGTAGGTAGTATCGGTTAGGCCGGTCAGCGTCACAGTAAACGCCTTCTCTGAGTGACAGTTTTAGCGACGAGCTAGGAGACTCAATCAAAGATTGGATCTCCGTGTCGTTTTTCTGTTCGGTGATGATATCAGCCAACGAAATCATGTGCACAGAAGGTCGGAACTCGGGCGCCAACGGGTTTAATACCACGTTGTGCACACGCGATAAGCAGTCGGCGACCGTGTTCTCGTCCCCCTTAATGTGCCTGAGATCGTTAGTGAACTGTGCTATGTAACTCAGATGCCGACTTTCACGAGGGGAGTGGCGGTCAGGAGGCATTCTTATTGCATTGATCAAAGGTTTGTGGTCGGTGAAGACCGTGAACTGGCGTGCTTCCAAGGTATATCGGAAGTGTTTTATTGAGAGGTAAATCGCCAGGAGCTCTCTCCCGAACGTGCTATAACGCTGTTCGGTGGGGGAGAGCTTCCGGCTGAAAAACGCCAGAGGGGTCGTGTTGTTGTCCACGGTTTGCTGTAGTACCGCGCCGACAGCAAGGTCTGACGCATCTACTACTAGATTAAGTTTTGCGTTCGGGTGTGGGTAAGCCAACTCCGTCGCATTCGCAAGTTCATCTTTAATTACTGTGAATGCCTCCTCAGCCTCACTGTTCCACTCGATCAGTACAGACTTCCCTCGTTTCTTCGCTCTAATGAGTGAGGAGAGTGGTGCCAGAGTCGCCGCACAGTTCCTTAGGAATCGGTGGTAAAAATTCACCGATCCCAAGAACCTGCGCAACTCTCTCTGTGTAGAGGGTTTCGGGAAATTTCGGATAGCCTCTACCTTGTCGGGAAGTGGCCTAATGCCTTTATCTGAGATGTGGTGACCTAGAAAAGTCAGTTCCTTCTTTCCCAGTACACACTTTGCTGGGTTAATCAGCAGAGCGTGCGACGCTAGTCGTTTGCACAGCTCTCTCAAATGATGCACGTGCTCCTCAGGCGTCCCCGAAGCCACAAGCACATCATCGAGGTAACAATACAAAAACGGGAGGTCGGAAAGGACTTCAGTCATGTGCCGCTGAAAAGTCTGTGGAGCATTTCGCAAGCCATACGGCATACGAAGATACTCGTACAAACCAAACGGCGTACAGACTGCGGTCTTCTGAATAGAGCTTTCCTCCATTGGAATCTGATGGAAAGCTCTCTTCAGATCCACGGTGGAAAAGATTTTTGCCCCTGACAGATTTGCAGTAAAATCGTGCAGGTGGGGAATGGGGAATCTGTCGGGTACAGTTACGGAGTTTAATTGGCGATAATCGCCGCAAATACGCAACTCGCCATTACTCTTTGGCACAATCAACAAGGGACTGGCCCAGGGACTTTTCGAGATGCGAACTGTCCCTTCCTGGACCATTTTTGCAAACTCGGCTTTTACTTCCTGCAATCGATCATGGGGCAAACGTCTTACTTTCGCGTAAACAGGGGGGCCGCTCGTCGATATGTGGTGTTGCGTCAGCGTGTTATTTTGCAACGTTACATTAGGTTGAAAGAGTGAGGGAAATTCGAGCAACACCCGTTGGTAGGGACATGTACTCTCTAGGTTAGGAGAGACGCTTGACGTAACGTTCACCATATCGACGGCACTAAGGGGTCTTTGCACTCTGGTTTCGCTATCATAAAGGCATCCATTTCTCACATCCACCACCAATGCAAACCTCTGCAGAAAATCCGCACCAATGATGGGTGTGTCCACATCAGCCACTATGAATTCGAAGTTCAAGGTACGTTTGAGATTTAGGGAACATGACAACGACCGCGTGCCGTAACAGAGTATAGGAGTGCCATTAGCAGCACGCAAGTTTGGAATACCTGTGGTGCGTTTGTCTTTGGCAGTTGCCGGAATTAGGCTCACCGAACTCCCGGTATCGATCAAGAATCGAAAACCGGAAGTCGGATCTGAAAGAAATAGGCAGCGAGTGGCATTTGATTTAGCTGGCGCTGACGTCTGACTCGCATTTACGCCGCGCTGTTCCCGTTTTTTGGGTACAAGAGTACATAAAGCGGACAATTCGGCGACTCACATTTACGAGCCTTATGTAAGTATTTCCTATGATACCAACACCATTCCTCCTCCAGATTGCCTCGTGAATCCTGGCCCTGAGCGGTATTGGAACTACCGGCCCCTTGTTGTTTAAACGAGCGATTAGGCTTTTTGTGCCTATCAAACGGGGCGGTGTGTGTGGGATTATCGGCTTGCTGATACGCCGCTGTTTGGTGTGCAACCCCATGAACTCTATCCGCGTGTTCGGCTTGCTGGGTAGCAACTTCTAGTGCTCCAACTCGCTGAACTAACTCGCGCAATAATCTTTCCACCTCGTTTGAGCTGGTTTGATTGACCACTGGAGTAGCGACAGAGGTATTCGGAGTCTGGTTTTCACAGGCAATAATTTTCTCGGCTAATTCTGCGAGAACGTCCAGTTTCACAGAGGCATCCTGTGTATGGAGGAATGGTTGAAGGCGTAAGGGCAAACGTTGGATGTACAATGTCTTAAGGGTATCGTCATCCATAACGCCCTTCGCCAGTTTCCTCATCTCTTTCAGTAGCGCTAGGGGTGTCTGGCTAATGTAGGTGGTAAGATTACTCGTCAAAGCTTGGATTCTCTGGGCTCTATCCTTGCTGTAACGTTTTAAAACATGCTCTTTGAGGGTGGTATAAGGTTCGGCTGAGTTAGCGTTACAGACCTCAGAGAGGTCGTCTAGGCAAGTAGAGGGCAGGGCCCTTAGCAGAGAATAATATTTGACTTTTTCGGAATCGATGGATAGGCTTTCGAAATGTTCTTCGGTTTGGAAGAACCAAGAATCCAAACTTTGTATCGCGAACGGTGTTAATTTTACGGACACCACCTGACCGTCGTTAATCTCGTTACCATCGTTTGGCGCCATTACGCTACTAATGTTCCCCAAGAATTATTGATAACGCGCGTTGCGATTGCTTTTTGTTTCGTACAAGTGTTATGTTACTTTTGTGCTTCAGTAGCAATGGTGCTGCAGTAGCATTGGAAAATGCGAAGGTTATTAGTAAGGAGCTTCAGTAGCACTGGAAATAATCCTAGAAGATCTCCTACGGTTTCGCTTCAGTAGCAACGGAAATGCGTGAAGAGTTTTGTAAAAGATGGCTTCAGTAGCAAAGGATAAACATGAAGAATTTGTTAGTATAGGCTGCAGTAGCAATAACTTATTATTAGGGAAGAGTTGGAGAGGAAATACTCTGTTTAGCTACTGAGAGTAGGGAAAGAGACTACCTCCTTCAAGGTCAGCCATGCACAGAAGTTAACAGCACTAGACATACGCTCCTAATCCTTCCGATGGTGGTCCGGGTGAGTATTTATATCTGATTAAACTACTCTGGTCACCAGTGTAAAGTTCTCCCAAAGTGGGGAACTACTGGATTTGATTGTGAAGGTTGAATATTTAGGATTTTATCAAGTGACAGGTAAGATGTTTTTTTATAAAAGGGTCACCAGGGTTAATTTTCAAACCCACTTAATTTACTAATTGAAAGATTGCGGCCTCAGACTCTGCAGGAGTTTCAGGTTATTCGGACGCTGTATTTCTAGCGTCTTTAATCATGACACAAAATACTCTATTTTCTTTGTTTTGTACCTCGGACTGGGACCATCGAAAAGGATAAGAAGGAAGATATGTTACGAATTTTCTGGCCTTTATTCGTGGATGCCAGGCAGCTTGGTATCTTCACGGCGCTGATGTTGAGGTCCGATCTTGAGTAGGCCCCGCCTCTGGAACGCAGCTGTGTCGGCAATGTGGAAAATGTAATTGTGGAAATGCCGTGTGCAATGGTAGAGAATGGTTCGAGACGGCAATGGTGTCTCTGATAAGTGAGGACGGTAAGTGGCAATTCCTATAATTGTGTCAGAATATTGACGTGGAGGTTATGCAGCAGTTGGGTTAGCTGTAACCAATGATGTCTCAATTCTTTAGTGGGGTGGATGAGGAATGAGTATTTCCACTTTCCGTCCAGTAATAGGGTGAATATTGAATGATAAAAAGGACTAAGGTAAGGAGGTAGTCTTTTTGCCCTTTGCCAAGTTTGGCAATGTGGTGATGTTGGCAATGGAGTGTAAGGTGTCTCGTAGCATCCTGTACGGGACGAGAGAGCTGGGTGAAAATGCACACGGTCTATTGGAAAAACCACATATCAACACATGCTATGCTGCAACACTCTGGCATTAACATGCCGCCTCAAAGCGAGAAGTCTCTTCGAAAACGACCCCCACCAGCACTCTGGCGCCGGAGTGCAAGCGGGGATCAACTTCGGAGCACTGGCAATTTGCTCGGAGCCAATATTAATTTTAGTATTTCTAAAGGCATGAAGCTAAAAATTCTGCACTAGTAACTCACACAGGCAAAACTTTTGCCTGGCGAAACTAAGATGGCATAATCACTTAATTTAATAGCTAATGGTAAAAATCTACAGCATCTGCTACATGCCATTGAACTAGAACCACATGTTCCCAGTTCTTCCTAACTGAAATAATCAATATACAATGACTAAGAATTATACAATTACCATCTAACTAACCTAAAAAAACATCACTAATTTTTAAAGTAAAAATACTAATTTTGTTAGGAAAAATCAACGGTAAAATGTGCTTGAGTCAAAGCAAAACTACACTCAGCACTCGGCATGGGACTTGGAGATCTAAACCTTCTGTACAGGGAACTAATTTCTAAAGGCAAAAGTGTTTAAATATGAGCTATCAATTAGCAGAAAGTTAAGACACACAAAAATAACACGAGAAAGGTGAAACCTCTATTCTGAAGGGTGTTCCTACGAGAGGAGAGAGGAAGGCACCAATTAGAAAAGGGTAGGGAACACGGAATCCATGCACAAAGTGCACAGAATCGGTTGCTAAGAAAGAAGTTCAGAACACAAGAAGGATTCAGCAAACATTGGTCATGATGCATATGAAAATAGTGTTAGGGCATCCTAGGAGTTAGAATGAACAACAACTCTGGAAGTAGGTTTACTGGATTAGAATTTCCAGGAGTTGGAAATTTAGGATATTCAGATATTTCACCAGAGATAAGCAATATCACCCTAATTTAGTTGAGTAGGTAGCGACTAATCATTAGCATTATAAACAAAAATTGAACTAACAATAATCAATAGTGAGGGTTGTCACTACAGGGATTAAAAAGAATTCTTGAAAAATTGCTAAGGAATTCCAGACAGTTATTTAACTCTGATTTCCTTAAAATACAATTGCAGGGAACAAAATTAAACTGGTGAACACAAAAGATAAGCAACCACTAATGAACAATCACAATATGAAATTAAACATTTACTAAAGAATTGCAGGGAGGTTCCTAGTTACAATACAAAAATTGGTTAAGAATGATTTTTAATGTTGACTGTATCAACACTCTACTTAATTGAGACTACAGTTTGTGAAAACAATACAGCTGTAAATATCCTAACAACAATATTTACTAAAAATTGGTTAAGGATGGTTTTTAATGTTGACTGTATCAACACTCTACTTAATTGAGAATACAGCTGTGAAAACAATACAGCTGTAAAATAATGAGCAAGTTGAGTTGATTGAATATTGACTAAAAAATTGGTTAAGAATGTTATGTCTGATACAACAGGGAGAATCCTAAACTTGATAAATATATAATACAGTGAGTACTGGCTTAGATGCAATTAAGAAGAATATAGTTGTGACTAAAAAGATAATTGGGGCCAGCTTGACTTGCTCAAAAATACATCCTATTGAATTTTGGCATAATAAATCCTTTTTGATAGAAAAAAAAGGAATTTTAGGCACATGAACACTTCTTAATGCATAATATAATATTCTTGACACTTTACATGAATTGCATAAATATAGTTACCCGTAAATTCTCACACAAAAACACAGTGTTAAAATCTCACCAGCCAAACACCTAGCTATGCACGCTCTGTATGATTTGGAACAATGAGCGCTAGATCGCATACGATGTTGCTGTCGCGCGTGCGTGAGAGGTTTCGTTTACGAAGCAAATGTGAATTTTTAGAGATTGAATTTGTTTGTTACACAATTTTAATAGAATTGAGGATAGAGATTAGTGAATTTCGTAATGTGATTTTATGCTAATGGTCGAACTAATTTTCCTGGATTTTTAGATGATCATTCTGAGAATTTCGAAATTTCGACTGGTTTGCGGAATAGAGATTCACTACAAATTAAAGTATTGTGTGTGACTTTGCTGTTCTACGGGTAACTATATTTATGTATTATATGTAAATCGCCAATCATATTATTGAGTATGTATTAAGAAAAATTGCCTAAATTTTCCAGAGTGCTAAACGCTTAGGATTGCCTTGCCCAGAAATTGGGTTCCCCACAGGCCATTTTTCCTTGTGTATTGTTGTATATCCTATCTTAAAGTTTTTAGCAAACCATTCACTATTCAATGTAAAGCCATTTTTAGGGAGTTTTCCCCTTTCTTGTTCTTAAAATAATTTTATTTCAACATTCCAATACGATGTCATTTTATTCAGGCTAGAATTTCTCCTTTTTCTTAAATAATTTTTATGTCAACATTTCAATGGGAGGTTATTTCTCTCAAGGTTAGGATTTCCCCTTTTGTACCAAAATAGATTATCATGCCAAAATTCAGTATGGTGTTCTTTGTTTATCGAGCTAGAATTTCCCTTTTTTTGTCTAAAATATTTTTAGGCCAATATTCAAAATGTGTTTATGTTTTATCAAGGTAGGCTAGCACCAATTATTTTTTAGTCACAGATGTATCCTTCTGAATGCATCTAGTCCTACATCAATTACCAATTATTGCCCCAACTGTATTTCTAAATTAAATTAGGTAGATAATCAATTAGAAAAAACACAAATAATTCTTAATTCTGAAGAATAGATAGTTAGTAAATTTAATTAAATAGTCATTGTACATTGATTATTTCAGTTAGGAAAAAACTGGGAACATGAGTTTTCTAGTTCAACTGCATTTAGCAAATGCTGTAGATTTTTTTACCATAATTGATTAATTAAGTGAGACCTAGGCTCAAGTGTTACTGCTTATGCCACCTTAGTTTGCCCAGGCAAAGTTGCTGACGTGTTCAAGCCTCTAATCAATTGAATTGGAATAATCTATTGATCGCCATGGTCTCATTAGTGTTTCGCCACCTTTTTGTGTGTTCCAGTTTTAATTAAGAGTGTTCTCAATTTTTGTATGCTTATTAAGTCAGATTCAAATTCTTGTTGGTATTCCCTTGAATTGTTAGTCAATGTTTAAATTTCATATCTTGGGAAGTGAAGCTATGATGAGTATTTACACAATAGAATTGTATCCTCGGTAGTTACGTACCTCAAGTCGAGTCACATAAATAATCATTCTTTCTTGATCATTAACTGTAGCAAGAATTCCTATCATAATCATTTTAGTGACCACCCTTACTATTGATCTGGTTAGGTCAATTTGTGTATAAAAATGTTAATAATTAGTCGTTACCGGATTGAGCTAAATTAGGGTGATTAAGCTTACCTCTGAAAATCCCCGGAATATTCTAAATTACCAACCCCTGGAAATCCTTATCCAGAAATCACCCAATTGTCTGATTTGGGGGTTAAATTTGGTTTAACCAGAATTGGTCGCCCTCAACTGTGGCTACCTGTTCATTAGACCTCATGTCAATGTCAGCTACCTCCTGTGGTTGTTGTTCATTGTAGCCCATAGGATGCCCTAATACTATTCTGATATGCATCCTCGTGATCAATGTCTTCTAAATCCTTCCTGTGCTCTGAACTCCCTTCCTAACTACCGATTCTGTGCACTTTGTGCATGGATTCCGCGTTCCCTCTACCCCTTTTCCAAATGGTGCCTTCCTCTCTCCTCTCGTAGGACACCTTTCACGTTCAAGCCAAGGAGACCAGGGATTTCTCATATAATAATAAATAATAACAATAATTAGACTGCACGTGCCCTCTCTGGCACAATTCCTAGCTTAAGTCAAGTAATCTTTATGACAATTCTAGCCTTAGTTAGGACCAATACAGTCAGCCCTCGACGGCGGCTTAGCGTAAACGTTCGAATTAAACACTGCCAACTCTTAAGATACTCATTGTAAATAGCAGTCAAAGCGTAGATTATTGGGCGGCAGAAGCCTTTAATATTAATGAAGACGAACTAACTTACATTGCCTACCCAGTAATATTCTTATCTCATGTATTAATCTTGCACTCCAATCCGGAGATGATCGTACACGACGCGTCACGATTAATAGTACCCGGAGAATACTAGTTGGGAAAGTAAGGGCATGTGGGGAGATTCATGATTGTCCATACGAGTACTTATTGTTGCGACTGCCTCGCCCTTGTTCAGGCGCCAGAATTGGGCCGAGGCACCCGCATATAATCCTCTATTTGAGGCAATCCTGTAATTCAGCAGTAAAGCTCGCAGCCTGGCTTGCGTAGCGACTGTCTCTCCTTGTGTTACCATGCTTGAACAATTAACCCAAGCTAATCTCCCGTACAGAAGATCCTGGGAGGCCGACACACAAACAATCACCTCCAACATTCAATCAACATCCCTCAAAACTCTGTTCGCCACACGGCTACCAATCCCACTAAGCCACACGGCTACCAATCCCACTAAGCCACACGGCTACCAATCCCACTAAGCCACACGGCTACCAATCCCACTAAGCCACACGGCTACCAATCAACCACCCAAGCCACAAGGCACTAGCAGAAAATAACTACCTCCTTCATATACTCATATAATCAAACTGTTACCGCACCTGCGGAATATTACACTAACAAATCCACTCTCGCCGGGATCCACCCCGGATTCCCTCGAGCCGCGGCACCTGCTGAAGTGCGGCTACTCACTGGACCCGGATCTCCTTCCTCAAGAAGTGGACCCCCATACTGCTGCCGTAGTCACGGCACTCAGAGTCGTCAAAATAAAACCGAGGCGAGAATATCCAGTTCCTTCATTATCCTGCAGAGGTCAATGGTGCAAGTGAGAAAATAGATGCCAGGAAGGCAACTCGAATACCCCGAACTCCTTCAGAGTCAGAGGCCGTAAATCATTCAATTAGTAATTAAGTGTGTTTGGAAAAACACTGGTGACCCAAAAATTGTAAAAGAACATCCTTTTGAAAACGATAAATTCCTTGATAATCAACCCTTAAAAATCAAATTCAATCAGTTCCCCATTTGAGAGAAGTTCAAAGTTCATATAGTTGTCTACAGTTTACATGCGTTTTATTTAAGTACATGATCGCATCGTAATTATGAATTAAATTGAGATGATAAAGTAATTTTTAATAGGAATGAACTAATTTTTATTCACGAATTTCCAAGAACTAGTTAGCACGTATGAATATAGAAGCGTCAACAAAAACTCAAGCTCAGTAAATGAATTCCAATAGAAGTAAATGCGTATTTACTGTAATTGATACGCTTCATTGTAATTGAACCTACGACCCCAATTTATTCGGCACTAATCCAGTGGTTAAAAGCAGTATTTATCACTGTTTAACGCACATATCGGTACATTGTATAATATTGTGGAATTATAGAGTAATCGCTTCTTTTCTGTTATATGTGGACGTTCCCTCTCGTATCATTTACTACATAAGATTTGCAGATCATTTGTCATGCTTGCTATCTGTTGATCATATTGATCTTGGATTCCTTTTTGTTACATTTTTTTAAGCTTTGCTCATAAATTTTCTCTTCTACCGTGGGTTTTGACTTCTACTTCGTTCAGGTCATTGTGAGGACATTTATCGTGACCATTTCTCATACCTGCTTTGTTCTATCTTATGCTAAAGAGCTCTTGCTTCAATACTTAGCCTAATTTCCGCATGTCTATCAACCGCTCAACTTCTACTTCTCTCGGTATTGGCTTTACCGGAACAATCATCGTCAGTATTTTGTTATTGTTTAACTAGGTTTGAAAAAATGTAGCCTTTTTGAAAAAGACGAGTTTGTAAACTAATTGAACAAAAAATGGAAACTTGTTTTAAATGAAAGAACTAAAGCAAAATTTCATGACGTATCATCCTTCATGAAATGAGGGCAAGCATGTAGATTTCCCTTCCATGTCAGCTATTGGATGTTACCTTTGTAGGTTATATAGGCAAAAGTGTAGAGCTTACTTCCATCTCAGCCATGGGATGTTACATGAGTAGATAATATTGGCAAATAATTGTGTAGAGCTTTCTTCCACCTCAGCCATGGGATGATATTTATGTGGATTCTGAGTGTGTCCTAACTAACATTGTTGTTATGTCAGTTTAAATATTTTGACTGAAAATTTAAAGATGGAGGTCATTTTGAAATTCATACATAAATGAAATAATCTTTTAATTTTTGCTCTCTTTAAAAAACTGATTCCAACTTTCTATCCAAACCATAATATTGTACAAAAGGCTATATTTTTCAGACCCCCTTCAAAACAACGTACAATAGTTGTCAAAAATTGAGTATTGTTATTATTCAATTAGATGTAAAATTTAAAGCTTTTTTAAACTAAACAGAGAAAACAGAGTCTGATCATATTTCAGTTAGGTTCATTATTGTTTGATATTTTCAACATGAATTAAACCACCTTTTCTTGTCATTTGTGTTTTTTAAAAATGAAAGAAAATAATTATGTGCATAATATTTATCCATGATGAAAAGCTCTCATAATATTTTTTTCGCATCGAAAAAAAGTTTGTAGGATGAATGTTAAAAATGACTGTACATGCGCTATCAGTTTTCTATTCTAATCTACAAGTACCACCGCATGCAGGGGCTGTGTTCGAATATCTTACAGAATGAAGAAAGCTTAATTCTTCAAAGTGAAATTTCCAGGAAGAGATGTTTACGAATAAAACTATATCAATTGTATTGGTGTATTCGCGCTTCAATGAATTACTGACTTTTTTTATATCCGCACTGAAATTTTTTTAAGGAAACTGTTTATACGTGATACGATTAATCAGTTTCTCGTCCTAAAATGAGATTGTTAATTCATACAACCAAAAATGAATCCAGTTTCCAATTTTAGAAGTATAAATTGCATCACTGTGTCAGTCATTTTTGTCTGTGATTAAATACTAAGCTTGGAGAAAAAGTTGGTTAAAAACAACGCGCTTTAATTTAAATATACTTTAAATAATTCATAAAATAACGTGGGTATTTCAGAAGAGTTTCGCTATCGATGACTGGTCGCAGCATGAGGAACTCCTCCTCCATAGTAACCAGCGTGGCTGATTTGCTTGCCGAGGCTCAGAGGAACCCCTCCGTGGGGTCCGTGCCCCCCTGCGCCGTGATGAAGACCTCCCACCAACCCTCCATGAGGAGCCCCGTGCCCATTGTGCCCTGAAAAGTAGGCGCCAGCTCCGTGGGGAATAAGTCCTCGTCCTTGATTAAAATTTCCCCCAACGCCATGCCCCAAACCGCCCCCGTGGTGACCTATGAACCCTGGACCAGGATGACCGGTTAAAATAAATCCAGGGTGCCCTCCATGGCCTCTCGGATGCCCTAAATGAGGCCCGCCAAATCGTGAATGCCCGTGAACTCCGGGGCCTAATCCGTGGCCTAGGCTCTGAGGCCCACGAATTTCATGCCCTGCACCAGGGCCTCGTGAGAGCCCTAGACCGGGCCCCAATAATCCATGCCCTCTGATGGGTCCTCCGCCAGGATGCCCAAGCCCTCCGTGGGGCCCTAAGCCTCCGCCATGATGCCCTAGACTACCGTGGGGCCCTAAACCTCCGCCATGATGCCCTAGACCTCCATGGGGCCCTTGGCCTCCCAGAAACAGAGGGTGTGACGTGACCGTGTGCGTGGCATCATTCAAACCCCGCCCGTGAAAAGCCCCTTCTCCGTGAGAGTGAACTCTGACGCGGTTGAGTCCGTACCCAGAAGTGATGTGATTTTCATCGTACTTCTCGTCGTCGTCTTCATAGTACTCATCGCCATGATCATCGTGGTGGTCCTCTTTTACTTTGTGGTGGATCACGCGGTGTTTGTGCTTGTGAGTTAGATGAGTGCCTGTGTGAATAGGATGATGACCCCCGATGTCGTAGGTGAAGTCGTAACCAAGACCACGAGAACGAACTCTGGCTACCCCTGGACCGCCAGCGTGGTGGTCAAAGGGAGGAAGGGGATGTCCAAGATGGAGACCTGGGTGGGGAGGTAACGCGTTGGGGTGTACGGGGGAATGCGGGGGTCCCCCATGATGAGGAGGCCCATGACTGGGGATGAAGGCGTGGTGGGGATGCACCTGGTGGGGGTGAAGAGCCCCAAAAGGTGCAGCTTCAGCGTTTGCTGAAGCCTGAGCGGTTGCATCTGGCAAAGCGGTGGCGTCGGGGTCTGCTGCAGCTGTAGCTGATGCTTCGGCCTCGGCTTCTGCGTCGCGTTTGCTGATCGAATGACTTCGGGGAGGCGAGAAGTTGCGGGCTGCCCACACTGTTGAGTCTGCCACCGCTGCGTAGAGCAAAAGGAGCTGGCAGACCGTGTTCAGCGTCTGCACACAGAAAGAATATCGTTAGCACTGGACGACTTTTTTCTCCAACCTGCTGGTACGAGAATGATTTGGTTATGCAGGCTTTTAACTCGATTTCTGAATCATACTTAATGCTTCATTTTACTTTTTATACTTGACTAACGTCAGAATGATATGCATGTTTCATGTATAGATATGTTTACAGCATCAATAATTCATAAACCTTTCCACTCAATTTTCTTCATCAAAATTATAAAGTTGGATTTTATTCAAAACTGTTATTTCCAATAAAGTTTGAAAATGACTCACTAAAAAGTTATTCGCGGCCAGAGTATGATTCAAAGCTACGTTCTGATATGTTCGAAATTGTTTTAACGCGAGGGCTTTGACTCTACTAAACTTTTTGGCCCCCCGACTAAATACTGACCCCACAATGTGATTCAAATCCAACACTGAGTTATAGGCATGTGAGTGCCCCGATCGCGTACAACTCCAAATCGATTAATATATTTTTAAGAACGCACATCGATCATAGCTGCATTTGTCAATCAATTCTCGTATCAAATGACTTTTATTTTTTTTTCGTTTCGCAAAATCTTTTGAGAAAAGAAAAATCTTTCAAAATCTTTTCATCTGAAACAATGAGATTGGCAATGAATTGATCGAAGAAAGGTGGTAATTGAGAAGAGAAATAATCATTGAAACAATAGTATTGGTAAGAATGGGTTCTAATTTGAAAAAAAAATTAGAATCTGATAACATTTTCGCACGAATACGAATGATAGGAAACACAAGAAACCCTTCGCTGGAAATCCATCCTCCCCTAGAAAGCGCTATTAATAAAAAGTATTAATAAAAGTATTATGAAAAAATAACATAACACGTTCTTTGTTTTCAAGATAATATTTCTAACTCTTAAGCGTTAGAATTCAAATTACAGTCTGTACAACCACCATCGTCAGACTGGCATTGCATGGCATCAGGTTGTCCCCTACTTCAAAATACGGACGCAATTAACTCCCACTTTATAATATATAGAAATGTGCTTCAAAAAAATTGCATTAGGACAGTCAAGGGTAAAAGGAATAATGCAATTCTGAGAAGCAGTGTTTCAATTCGTCTGTGAAAATATCAAAACTTTCAGGCAGTCTTTCAGTAAAATTCTTGTTGAGGTTTAGTATCAACTTCTTCGTCCATTGGCGGAACACCTAGCAACTTTGCTGAATATTTAGTTAGTTTTTTGTTGAAACTTTCGAACTACCGTTTAGTTTAATTCAAGGCGCTCAATTTCTGGGATGAAAGGAGTGCTTTCATACGGCGATAAACTCGTATTACTCAAGCAGACTGGCTTGCATGCGCTCATTCTAGGTATTTATTCGAAGTATTTAGGTATTTTCTGGGACGATCTAGAATCTAGATGCTGATCAAGCCAATTCCATTTTTTAAAGCGACAATAAAATCAATGTTAACAATAAGACACCAGTTTTTGCTCTGCTAATTTTTAGTAAAATATTAGACAAATTGCTCACAAGGTGTACTCTGACTTCGAACTACAATTGTTTCTCTTTGATAAACAGTATGGTTGAGGATCTGAAAGACTGGCAACGCAAGGCATTCTGAATTTTTTGAAACATCTTTACTCAAATGTGAACGAAGAGAATATTTTTTTTCTTCTTTCTAGACTTTTGCTAAGCATTTGACTTGGTTTATATGTCGGCACATTAATATCAAAGTTCCAACGCAGTTCAGCCTTAGAAGAGTTGCTCACTGATGGCTGAAATTCATATCTGACGAACTGTAAACAGTTCTTTGTTATTTTATTGAGAGTTATTGAGGCTATAGCATGAGTTGTTAACCCAAATTTTATAACATTTAATCGATAAATTAAATCTCATTTCAGACGTTTAAGCTTTTTTTAAAATGTAAAAAACCGAGTTAATTAATTGTGCAGATGTTGTTCGCTCACCTTGGTGTTCGACATTTTAAAGACTTTCAGTTCGGATACGAAGAGTCAACAATAAGCGCCAGTTTTTGACATATGGCGAAAGATCGAGATACTTCGTAATTTAAACAACAAATTTGAACAAATTTTCGTCGTCGTCGAAGTTCGTTTGTGTGAATTCGAATCAAAATTAACGAAGTACACTGAAACAAACTTATTGCATAAAAGTAACTCTCAACAGGTCACTTTAGGTTTTATTTCTTCTTATGAAAACGAATAAAAGTGCAGTCAGTCGACGGATACACACACAGGCAACGCTCGCTTGCACTGCGTGTCGATGCTTCGGAAGGTGCGCGGGAAAAGTGCAAGTGAATACGAAAGTGACGTTGGGTTTTATACGAGCTAGCGCATCTCCGAACGTCTCCCAATGTGTGACCGTGAACATGGAGATGTGTGAGCACATCTAACACATCCCACGACGGTGGTGCATCACGCGATGCACAGGCTGATGTAACTGCTCACACGCACTCATGCGTGCCGTGTGTTCGTTAAGAACATGCATTTCACATGCGAACTGCGATACTGCGCGGCGCAACGACACACTAACAAATCGCGTACGACAGCCCAAGTGCGTCAAAACAAACTGGGGAACATTTACTTTTGTGTTGAAATTATGCGTTTCGGAGTTATTGCCTCTAATGCTGCTGTTTGCTGAAAAAAATAAGTTTTAGAGTGATGACCTCAAATGTTGCTGTTTACTGAAAAAAAATAAGTTTTAGAGTGATGACCTCAAATGTTGCTGTTTACTGAAAAAAATAAGTTTTAGAGTGATGACCTCAAATGTTGCTGTTTACTGAAAAAAAATAAGTTTTAGGGTGATGACCTCAAATGTTGCTGTTTACTGAAAAAAATAAGTTTTAGAGTGATGACCTCAAATGTTGCTGTTTACTGAAAAAAAATAAGTTTTAGAGTGATGACCTCAAATGTTGCTGTTTACTGAAAAAAATAAGTTTTAGAGTGATGACCTCATATGTTGCTGTTTACTGAAAAAAAATAAGTTTCGAAGTTAGCACCACAACTGCTGTAAATTGTTGAAAGAAAAAAGGAAAAGAAAAACATTTTAATTCCAATATAAAATGTTTTTTTATTTTTTTTTTTGTATATGAAGAAATCAGTTTCAGAGTCTGTATTCTTCCAAGCTGTTGTCGATTGTTGAAAAAATGAGTTTCAGAATTACTACTTCAACTGTTGCTGATTATCGAAAAATAATTTTTCAGAGATGATATCTAAATTGATGCTGATTGTTGAAAAAATAGGTTTCACAATTTCTCCTATAGCTGTTACCGATTGTTGGAAAAATAGGTTCCAGAGTTATTACCCAAACTATTGCCTATTGTTTTTTGTGAACGGTGGCAAACTAAAAGCGTGAAGACATACATGCAAAAACTTCGAAACCAAGGCACATTTTACATATGGGGTTTGAATTTGATTCACATGCAGAATGTGCGAGAGCTAAACCGAAAACAGAAACAACGGCTCTGCAGAAATTGCGCTTCTTGTGTAGTTCTGAAACCATAGATGGAGAAAGGAAGTTAATAACCACCGTGTAAAATTGGATTTACCTTTCATTTCTGTTTTGCACACCGACCATTCACGGACGCGCATTTTACGTTTACGGACAATCATATCTTCTGACCAGCGAAGTAATTCTAACACATACGTTCAGCAAGAGAACATATCCATCTACAACACCTACAACCAAAAATGTACACAATGTTATTTAATAAAAACTCACAGAAGCGATTCGTTCCTTTCTCTATAAACTGCATTTTTTTCACTCACGTACAACGGATGTTTGCTAACTCACAAAGGTACTCACAGAGTCGTGATCATACAGAGCCATACAGAGCTGTGATCATACAGAACTATACTGAATCGTGATCATACAGAGCCATACAGAGCTGTGATCATACAGAACTATACTGAATCGTGATCATACAGAGCCATACAGAGC
Organism: Morinoia aosen; assembly: GCA_030386875.1. Classification (NCBI taxonomy): domain Eukaryota; kingdom Metazoa; phylum Arthropoda; class Malacostraca; order Amphipoda; family Talitridae; genus Morinoia; species Morinoia aosen. The sequence goes on along the minus strand of CM059567.1, from coordinate 42,010,072 downwards.
TGTGATCATACAGAACTATACTGAATCGTGATCATACAGAGCCATACAGAGCTGTGATCATACAGAACTATACTGAATCGTGATCATACAGAGCCATACAGAGCTGTGATCATACAGAACTATACTGAATCGTGATCATACAGAGCCATGCAGAGCTGTGATCATACAGAACTATACTGAATCGTGATCATACAAAACTATACTGAATCGTGATCATACAGAGCTATACAGAGCTGTGATCATACAGAACTATACTGAATCGTGATCATACAGAACTATACTGAATCGTGATCATACAAAATATACTGAATCGTGATCATACAGAGCCATACAGAGCTGTGATCATACAGAACTATACTGAATCGTGATCATACAGAGCCATACAGAGCTGTGATCATACAGAACTATACTGAATCGTGATCATACAGAGCCATGCAGAGCTGTGATCATACAGAACTATACTGAATCGTGATCATACAGAGCCATACAGAGCTGTGATCATACAGAACTATACTGAATCGTGATCATACAGAGCCATACAGAGCTGTGATCATACAGAACTATACTGAATCGTGATCATTCAGAGCCATATAGAGTTGTGATCATACAGAGCCATACAGAGCTGTGATCATACAGAACTATACTGAATCGTGATCATACAGAGCCATACAGAGTTGTGATCATACAGAGCCATACAGAGTTGTGATCATACAGAGCCACACAAAGCTGTGATCATACAGAACTATACAGAGTTGTGATCATACAGAGCCACACCATACAGAGCCGTGACCATACAAAGCCACACAGAGTCGTGATCATACAGAACTATACAGAGCAGTGATCATACAGAGCCACACAGAACTGTGATCATACAGAGCCACACAGAGTCGTGATCATAGAAAACTATACAGAGTCGTGACCATACAGAGCCACACAGATCAACACCAGTCTGTGTGCGCAACTCCCCCAGATGCCGAGGTCGATCCATGGATGTGAGAGAACCGATCGCAGGATCTGGAGCGCGCGTTTGTGTCGCTGAAAAATGTGCTGTTGCGACAACGACTTCCTCTCGCCTCAGTCGCATGTGAAACGTTCATCGTTTGTCATCTGCTACAGAAATAAGGAAATATAAACCGTTTATTTCCAAATAAGTTGATGCATGAGATGCATTACAACATGTGAGTCCATAAGCGCAATGACCTTAAAAAACACATTTCAGGAATCCGAGATTCCGAAACGTTCGTTATTAAAAGTATGTTCCCTTTTATATTGGTTCTTCTTTTAATTTTACACGTGTGAGGGAGACATGAACACATTGGATTTAAAAAACACTAGATTTTGAAAAACTCCGACTCTCTACAGGGTGTCTAAAATAATGCACTCGTCCTCCAACTGATGAGTGTTTTTGTTCCTTGTTTCTGGTGCTACTGAGTTTTCTTTTATGACATTTAATTTTCTAGAATTTAATACGCGATTCTTTAGTTTAACTCATTGCTTGTGAATGAATTATTGAGTTAAGCCAAAGAAACGAGTATTAAATTCTAGAAAATTAAACATCATAAAAGAAAAAGACTTGTGTCAGTCACAAACACTACATCAAAACCAAAATACATTTAAATAAATCTGGGCACTTAAATCTGGGCATTTGAAGTTCGTGTACATTTTTGGCAACTCCCTTGCAATAATTAGTGTAGTAGAAAAAAGAACTCACAGGCTTTTATATACTCGTATGTTTGCATTAACTGTTTTAACTAGCAACTAACATTGTTTATTCTAGTTGAAGTGTTTATCGCTCAGAATGTAATTTTCCTTCGTTTAGAATCTTCAATGAAGAAAAATTGAACTATGAAATTGTGCTTGTTCATCGCTAAGATTTCAAATTATATATATATAGATTATATATATATATATATATATATATATATATATATTACGCAGGCAGGCAGTAATTCAAACGCAGTAGTTGAAGTGAAGTAATTTTTTTACATTTGCAGATGTGTATCGATTGAAGCCATTTTTTAAATTTGTAGAAGTTTACCGTACATGAAGAAACAAAATAATTCGTTCTGGATTTCAGGAGATGCAATTCCCGAGTTTTCAATGTATAATAAAAGCAAATCAATGCGGGAACCGTGACAGCAAAAAAGACATTATTGTATTATTCTCCATGCGACTCCTGCCATGGAAAGTATACCTTTCACTCGCACTGACGCCGGTGCCCGCTACAGCGGCCGGATCTAACGGAATGACCGTGTTGTTGTGGAGCGAGCTATAACGGCTGCTCCGAGTCCGGCCGTGGCGACCGTACCGTGTATGACTGGACCGTATCATGTATGACTTGACCGTATCGTGTATGACTCGACCGTAGTATGACTCGACCGTGTCGTGTATGACTCGGCCGTATCATGTATGACTCGACCGTACCATGTATGACTGGACCGTATCATGTATGACTTGACCGTATCGTGTATGACTCGACCGTAGTATGACTCGACCGTGTCGTGTATGACTCGGCCGTATCATGTATGACTCGACCGTACCGTGTATGACTGGACCGTATCATGTATGACTTGACCGTATCGTGTATGACTCGGCCGTATCATGTATGACTCGACCGTACCGTGTATGACTGGACCGTATCATGTATGACTTGACCGTATCGTGTATGACTCGACCGTAGTATGACTCGACCGTGTCGTGTATGACTCGGCCGTATCATGTATGACTCGACCGTATCGTGTATGACTCGACCGTATCGTGCATGACTCGACCATATCGTGTATGATACGGGGATACCCCAGTATCGTGTATGACAACCGTATCTCCACTCTCTTACTCTGTCTCGTGATCATAAAAAAAACCTAATACCTAAAATACCTAAGTTCAATTCGTCTACTGTTTGCAAACAGGCGTTCATTGGACCGAAATGGAAAGTTAGGTGCTGTATTGTGTTGAATCTTGATCGCCTTTTCGCCGTTATTTACTTGATGAAGTCTTAATTTTTTTAAAGGTCATTGGTGTCTGGATGTTTTATTTCTTGTTACTCATTTTACGTATAAGGAAGAGGGAGTGAATGCATGGTTCATGAAATTCCTGCGTAAGCTGACCGTATTGGCAAACCAAATGTCAGAGATGGATCTCATTTTGAGTCGTAATTTTTGCTCGTGATCGAATGCAAATTGCAAGTTCCCGAAGCTGGAATTATAACATTAAATAGTATAGCATTTTATACTGTATCATTCTATACTCGAACATTCTACAACATTCTGTACTATACCAGAACTATAACATTCGCAAACCCTAGAACATGGTAACTAAAATTTTACATTACAGGCATAAATTATTTTATACCCACTGTTTTCTATCTCATGTAAAAATTAGATGAGCCGTCATGGTATTGACTTCTGACTACTGGAATAATTGAGCTTTTCAGCACTATTAAAAATCGACAAGTAATTGTGGAAGGTTCTCAGCGAGATTCATGGTAAATGAGGTAGTTTAATTAAACCTTGAGAACTGTTCCATGAGTTCTGAAGTTACGCAACAATTTAAGGTGTCAAGGAACAATTGATTTTCCAGAATGTTATTGTATTTAGATGAATTTTAAGCAGAAGCTGGCTTGGAAAATCAACACTTAACTCTTTGATGAGGTAGTGCAGTAAGACCTAGAGAATGGTTTCATAAGTTTTGAAGTTACGCAAAGATTCAAGGTGTGACGGAACAATTGATTTTCCAGAATGAGGTTGTATTTTGATAACTTTTGTTTCAAAAGTTTGCTTGGAAAATAAACTCGTAACTTTTTGAGACATTTCTTAGCCGAGTACATACCCACGCTCTAGCATGAGTTTGATGAGTTTGAAACTTACAGAGTTTACTCAGCGGAGCCTCATGTGATAAGAAAATTGTTCACAACCTGTGCGTTACCAGCATAGGTTATTGATTCAAAATATTATGAATATTTTCAAGGGGCATAAAGCTAAAACAACATCCGAGAGATACAGACCGGGTATAAAAGGCCTGAAGCTGCTGCAGAGGAGGACCTTTCCTAAGTTTAAAGCATGAAAGAATGCCTAAGACTGAGAGAGGACACAGGAGTACTTAAAAACACTTTTGATCACGCAAATATATGCATAAATATTTCAAATTGGTTATAGTACACAGAATTACCCAAGCTTTTACTGTTAGCAAATGTTAATTCATAAAGAGCTTTGAAGTCGATGTTTTGTAACAGGTACATAAAAATTGACTCATCATTGCATGTCTATGCTAAGTTCATTGAAGGACTTTGACTTATCAAGAAAATGGGAACTCCTTGTCGCGCACACTCAGGGTCTCTACGACGGTGGCGACACATTCCCTTATCTGATACGAACGTCGACATGGTAGGACGCAAGAGACGGTCCTACAGAGAGGGATAAGTCCGACCTTCTCTCGGTCCTACTGGGTCCCAGGGTGTCTCAACAGATACATGTATCTATGATACATCAGGGACTTCTGAAGCAGTTTGTGAATCTCAAGGGTGTCTCAACAGGTACAAGTATCTATGATACATCAGGGACTTTTGAAGCAGTTTGTGAATCTCTTAGGAGTCTCAACAGATACATGTATCTATGATACATCAGAGACTTCTGAGGCAGTTTGTGAATCTCCTGGGTGTCTCAACAGGCACATATATCTATGATACATCAGATACTTTTGAAGCGGTTAGTGAATTTTTAAAGTGTCTCAACAGATACAAGTCTCCATGACACATCAGATACTTTTGAAGCAGCTGACAATTCTTTACTTTTAGTGAAGCGATCGTCGACTGCACTCGGTACCTTCTGAGACAGCCGTTGGTAAATGTTGATAGACAACAGTTCGTTAATTCCGTCTATTAATTCTTTCGCTAAAATTCGCGCAGTATCTCAAAAACGATTGACTAGGGTAAACGAAAGTTTTAATGCCCAGAATATTGGCATAAAAATAGTAAATCCTGGCGCATGTGAGGCGTCTCAAATTCGGTTTGTGAGTTTATAATTGAAAAATTAATGTAAATAAATATTATTCTAGACTTTTCTTACACAATGCCCTTGTGGTATTGCAGAAACTATTGTTCATTGAATTTCAAATTACCGTCGTAGTGTCGAAATTACTTCCTTATATGAATTTCACATATCACGCTACAATATCCGTCAACGGATCTCGCAAGTGTAAGTGCACGGTTAACTTAGTCGTTAGGTATGTTTAGTTCATGCAACTTCACTCTAAGCTGTTTGTGAGCTGCTTGTATTTATTTCACAACTGAAGATATGTTAATGAGCGACCGGAGACGAAGATAATACGCGATTTAGACTTAGGCAATTCAGACAAAGATCGGTGCTTCTGTAGCGTGAGGTCTATTACACTGTAGCATGAGATCTACCTCTAGCTAGTACTATAGCGTGAGGTTAGGTTACTAATGGAAATTACTTATTTCCATACATTTGATTTAGCGATAAACACGTAATTTGTACATCTCAAACTGCACCTGAGTAGGCGATATACGGCGGTAGACCTCACGCTATAGTAGCACCCTAAAATTTTTATTCTCGACAATTCGGTGTTAGCTGAAAAATTTGCTTATGCCGATCGGTAATTTAATCATTTGGAGATTTATTTGCACACTGTATATTAAAGGAACTCTTACGTGTTGATTCCACTAGATGATTATTCTAAAATGTACTCGGCATGCTTCATTATTTTGTGACAGTGACCATGCAATGACCCCGGAATCGCAAATGCATCGACGGTGGTCTTATTTATAAATAAACAATCTCGTCGATCGTAAAAAATTAGCGACGTTAGGTTCTTTTTGATTTATAATTGAATTTTCAGTATTAAAAGAGATAAAATTCAAACTTTTCACGATCGTTCATAAGACCGTATTCTTTGTAGCGCTGTGGAAAAAGAAAAAATTTGGAACTACAAAAATTTTAAATCTACGGGCATGACGCCACTGTTCGCATGAGGTTGGTCTAAATAATGAAAGCATCTACGGATGCTTTATTTCCAATCAAGCCTGATACATATCACCTTGTACATTGGATTTTCAAATGCCTTATAACTAACACCAGGACGCCATGACGCTTTCCCCCGGTCAAGACCGGTACCCATTTCAGACACCTGGGTAGAGTGGGGTATTGTGCTTGGAATTTTTCTCCTATACCCAACAGAGAAAATCGCCACTGCCAGCGCCGAGTTTCGAACCCGGGTCCCAGCCGCACGGCGGCGGAACCTATAGCACACGGCTATCGCGAGCACATCTACGATGAGGGGGAAATGAAACTCTCACCAACACTCAAGTTGACGTATAATGAAGACAACGCTAGGCTACGAATAATTTAGTGTATAGATCACATTTTCTGTCACCGAGCTAGAATAAGAGATACGTTTTTCTGAATTTATTTGCACCAAAACATTGAAATGTTAGATCCCATACATATTCTTCGTTCACTTGGTTGGTGGAAAAAGTCATGTCTTAAATGATGTATTTATTTTATGGATTTTAGTCAGTATCAAAGAAAGAAAGCTTGACCGTGTTCGCTTTTACGTGCTAATCTACACATTATTGTTGGGAGCTTTTATTTTTTTGTTTAAATGACTGCAGCAAATTCATTTCTTATTTTGAAACGAAGTAACGCAAATCGATTACAAAATTCATTTTAGAACGAGACAAAATTGAGCAAAAAAGTTAAGCCCATGTGACCAGACAGAAATCTCATGTGAGAACAAGTGTGTCCACGTGAGAACAAGTGTGTCCACGTGAGAACAAGTGTGCTCACGTGAGAACAAGTGTGTCCACGTGAGAACAAGTGTGTCCACGTGATTACAAAAGTAGCAAACATGCAAATTGAACTGAACCTATCGTACTCAATATGAAATAGGAATTTGTTCCACAATCAGTTTTTTTGCTTTTTAAGTAACACTCGGCAATTTTGTGCAGGAAAAAAACATGAAAAAAGGAATTTATTCCACAAACAATTTTTTTTAAATAACAATCGGCGATTTTGTGTAAAAAAAAGCTATAAAAATGAAATGGGAATTTGTACCGCAAAAAGTTTAAAAATTTATTAAATAACACTCAGCAATTTTGCGAAAGAGAAAAACTACAAGAATGAAATAAGAATTTGTTTTACAAACAATTTGTTTTTTGAATAACACTCGGCAATTTTGTGTACGAAAAAAGAGAACATTTCAATAGCTACAAAAGTTTAATTTTAAGGAGCGTAATGGCTTGCATTTCAAAAATCTTACATGGGTGGCAATAATGTAAAAGTAGAACTGTGATGATTTTATACAATTAGAATAAAGTGCCAGTGTTCAGCATGGAATACGTATACTTTTTTGCAGTATCCTGATCTATAAAAAATACTCGGCTTCGTTTATGCCGAACACAGAACTAAGAATATTGTAAAAAAAGGGACCGAAGCCCTAACCTACTAATAACTATCAATAAGAGAACCAACTTATAATATAAAATGGTTTCAACACTAGCATCTAACTTAAATTTAGCTGCAACACTAATACACATTCATGTAATTATAAACTCAAGCACTAACTCATTAGTTTGTTACAAGTTGCGTTCCTATCTTTTAAATAATCATTCCCAGTAAAACCATCATCTTTTATTAATAGTCCGTACAAGTTCATACAGATTATTTACTCCAGACTGAATCTGAATTTTAATTTTAATATAATTTGATTGTTATTTTTTACTCGGCGTCGCGTGGGGACAAGTGCGGCTGGTGATACAGTCCGTCTTTATGAAAAATTAATGCATGGAAAACTTAAGAGAAAGGGTAATTTTTCTCTCCAACCCACCCACCACTCACCCACCCACCACTCACCCACCCACTGTCTGCTTGGATTTTTTATGTATTCCATCACTCCTGGACATAAACCACAACGTAATTACGCATGGCAACATAATTAAGCAAAACAACATGATTTTGCATGTCAACATAATTATGCACGACAACATAATCATGCATGAAAACATAATTATGCATGGCAACAAAATTATGCATGACCACGTAATTATGCATGGCAACATAATTATGCACGACAACACAATTATGCACGACAACATAATCATGCATGAAAACATAATTATGCATGGCAACATAATTATGCACGACAACATAATTATGCATGACAACATAATTGTGCATGGCAACATAATTATGCACGACAACATAATTATGCATGGCAACATAATTATGCACGACAACACAATTATGCACGACAACATAATCATGCATGAAAACATAATTATGCATGGCAACAAAATTATGCATGACAACGTAATTATGCATGGCAACATAATTATGCACGACAACACAATTATGCACGACAACATAATCATGCATGAAAACATAATTATGCATGGCAACATAATTATGCACGACAACATAATTATGCATGGCAACATAATTATGCACGACAACATAATTATGCATGGCAACATAATTATGCACGACAACATAATTGTGCATGACAACATAATTACCCATATTCACACGGTCACTCACGATCGTGCATTGATTCATGATCCCTCATGGCCACTTGGTCACGGCACACAAGGCAACATGACCACACGGGACCACATGTCACATCACATAAAGTCACATGACCACATACACAGAAACACGTTAGCGCACATGGTCATAGGAATATCCAAACTTCAATAATCAAACGGTAACTGTGCATGTTTACAAGCTGATCCAAGCAAAACTTTGTTATTCATCTTCAGATCCTTTACAGAATTCTAAACATCATCATCGTTAAATTGAATAATAAGAACAAGCTTTCGAATACGTTTTTGAACTCCCTTTCGAAATCATATTTAAATTATGACTTGGTTTTCATGTTATCATGATAACGAGAATGTTGTGAAAGTATTGTTTGATAATACGCAAAGGACGTTACCGCTACTATCAAAATGACGTATCCAAAAATTTGTTACTTGTTCAAACTGGGAGACAAGTTCTCTGCTTCGATTAATGAGTCTGAGTTTTAAGTAGGTAAATGGCTGGTAAAAACAGGAAGACTGATCTTAAAATGAAATATTTATATGCAGAATAGAAATTAAAGTTCTTTGATATCAAGTTTGTGACCAAGTAATGGACCACTGTGATTATGATCTGCTAAATTAAATTGAATTTGAAACTTTGAACTTCTAGGGTTTGGTCCCTTGGCCTGCAAGCTAAGCAAAGTAACCTACACAATCTTAGCGTTAATTAAAGTTAGTTACTTTAAAAATAGTTGCCCCTTTTCATTTCTCAGATAGAATAGTGAAGTTAAATTGCACTATAGCAGACTACTTCTTGTTGAAACGGATGTTACGATTGAAGGGACTGAGCGTGGTGACTGCGATGGGAGATATGGTTGACAAGATGGGTCTGTTGAACCCGTTGATGTCGATTGGTTGGTTGAAATCTAGCCCTGTACCCACGGTATTTAGACCGCCCAGACCCTGCAGTCCGTTGATATTGTTGAACCTGTTGAAATTGTTGAAGTCGTTGAGGCCGCCGAATCCACCGCCAAAGTTAGAAGGGAACACTCTACGGAACGGGAATTGGTTGTTGAATCCATTGCCACCAAAGCCGACGTTTCCACCGAAGTTCAAAAACCTTGGATCGACGTACTGCCGGAGCTGCGGGTACTGGATGGCTAATTGCGGATACTGGAGCAGCAAGTGTGGGGACTGGATAAGGATCTCAGGGTACTGGAGGAGGATGCTGGGGTTACGAGCGACAAGTAACTCGAGGGTTCGAGGGTCAATGCCTCCAAGAATACCGCTTCCGCCTCCAAGAATGCCGCTTCCGCCTCCAAGAATGCCGCTTCCGCCTCCAAGAATGCCGCTGCCGCCCCCCAGACCAAATGTGTTTGTGCCACCTATGGGGAAAATTTGCCTGCGGAAGAGCCCGTCAGAAGGGAATGCACCACCGATGGGACTTCCCTGGTTCAGCAAAAAGTTGTCTGGGATGCTCGGTGTGACGAAAAAACCCGGGGATGAGCCGACGGTCACGATCCGCGTTGGGTTCGGAGTAACGAAGCGGTTCCTGTCAAAGTCGCTGATTGTGCTGCCGCCAATGAGGATGTCGTCGTCGTGGTCTCTGTCTCTGAACGTAACGTGACGTTGCGCAGATTTGCCCGTCTTTTGAGACGGGGACTCTGTGGGCTGAGCGACTGACGCGCCAACCACCAGCACCATCACCAGGCACGCTCTCATCTGAAATGGACGAAAAATATTTAATTATTCTAATAAACAAAAAATAAATATTAATACGTCAGACACGTTTGGCAGTGCTATACATTATGTTCCACAAAACCCCGAACCGAGTATTTATTTTCCCGTCTCCGTAATACCATCATACGAATCCCATAAGTATTTTATTTCAAGCAAAATTATGATGACATTTCTGATACGGGTATTCTTATAATAGTATTAATAATACGGGAAAATAAATACTCGGTTCGGGTTTCTGTGCGACGTACTGTATAATAAAACGCCGGGTGATTCCTGAGATTATATAATGAATAAATATTTTATGTATTTTTTGTGCGTAATTTCTTTTACGTTATTACTATAGGCATCTCATTGAACACATTAAATTCTTTGGTCCGTCTCTCTTTCACGCTCTCTTAAAAGATGCTCAATGACCGTATCTGTGATACGGGTTTCACCATAGCACAAGTACAAGAATATTTTTATGGCGGGTACTGTTGGGATGGATATATTTGTTGGGCATCCACATCTGGAAAATTTATTCAAGAAAAATACTGATTCCCGTCATTTTTGACTGGCCGTGTAGACTAGTTAACTATAGTTCACAAACCTTACTGGTACTTGGCCCTGTAAGGACGCACAGTACGTGAGGTCGAAATTATCTGGTAACCTTCCATGGTTTGTGATATAGAACTATAGTGGAATTCTCCCCAGAAAGTCACAAAATCTATTGTCTTCAAAGTTTCATAAGGTAAATTCTAACTTTCGCTAAAAACTCAATTCAAATGATTTTTCTTTGTGAAATGGAAGATTAATGTTAGGGAGGAATGAAATGGTAAACATTAAGAAGCTACAAACTGTATTCCCTAACTTCAAACTTTAACTACACTCAGCCTTCATAAGTTATGTACCGTCCTCATTATTCAAGACCTCGAGCAAAACATTTTGTTAAAAATGAATACAACGCTTCCCTTTTATTTTGATAGTGTTATTCCATTGCAACCTTATTGTTTCCTTAATATCTTCATTATTTTCAATTATTTCCCTGATATTTCTTAGATTTTTCCTTTTATATTGAAATTTTTATGCCGTTGTAACATCGATGTTTTCTGATTATTTTTCAGGGCTTCATCATCATTTTTCTTCACAGTTTTCCTATTGTTGATTCATTATTTCCTCATCGTTTCCCCATCGTTTCCCCATCTTTTGCCCATTATTTCCCATTGTTTCCCCCTCGTTTCCTCATTGTTTCTCCATTCCTTAGTCATTGTTTACTGACGCAGCGTTTTCTGTACGATGTATACACTTGGAGTGAGAATGGTACCCTACAATTGTTACCACTGTTTGAATGGTACAATGGCTACCATTGTTTAAATGGTTCAATGGTTTCCACTGTTTGAAGGGTACAATAGCTATCATTGTTTGAATGGTACAATGTTTACCACTGTTTGAATGGTACAATGGATACCACATTTGTGACGGTCAACTGACAAGGCATCTGAAGAGCACCAATTATGTTTTTATAATTTCATAAACAATTAAGTTAGCTTGGAAAAATTTTACAGAACTGGCTGGTTGATTTTTTTAAAATCTTATGAGGAAAGAGAAAATAATTCACAAAATAAAGGCTTCGGGACATTCTAAAGCATTTGCCTTTTTTTGCTCCAAAACCATTATTTACTAAATGCCCATTTTAACCAATAGTTCTCTCTTTCTTTTCACAGTACACAGTACGACAAAGCACTTCAGCTGTGTGAGTTCGCTAGAAATATATATATTTTTTGAGAGTTAAGACTTTTACTGAATCCAGAATGGTATTTTTATTATTATTGAGCGTTCATTCTTACTTATATGTTTGTAATCCACTGAACAAATGTTTGCTCGTTCAATGTTGAAAATGGCCAAATTGTTCGATTCGTCAATTTTTACACATTGACAAATTTCACACGGTATTTTTTGTAATCAATCTAAAGGTATCTTTCAACTCACACCCAAAACCTGATAACCAAACCCTCAGTAGGTACGCACTTACGCACGCACGGCATCCATACAGGGTGTCCCAGAAAAGTACTTGCTCTCTGACCACCCAGTACTCTTGTACTTTGTGTTACGTAGGTTGTTGTTGCCGTAGAAACACGTTTAATAAATTAAATCAAAGGAAGTAATACAAAATAAAATAATATTAAAGTTCAATAAATAAAACTCAGATGCACCTAAAACAAAAATGAAATCAAAGTAATCTGTCTCTGACTATTCAGTACTCGAGTACTTTGTTTGTTCTGATGTGGATTATCGTTGTCGTAGGTACAAGTTTAATGACATAAATCAAAGAAAATAACACTGAATAAAACAAAATTAAACGTCGTATAAGAAAACTCAGATGCTCCTGATGAAACAAAAGTAAAAATTACATGAGTAATCGTCTGCCAAAAGATGAGTACATTTTGTGGTGACACCCTATGTATAATGTTATAGAGCACATTCTTTTTCATCTTTTCTTTAACCCTCAGAAGGCTCTTTCTCCTCAAAACATACAGCTCAAACCTTTCTTTAGAAGAAGAAGCACAATAGAAGAGATTTTACCTTTCCCCGACGCATGCGTTGTTTAAAAAAAATTTTTCTTACTGAAATAATATTTTGAACGCCAATTTTATTCTCATAGCCAGCATCGCTTGAGGCTTAGAGAAAGGAAGGAAGAAAAGAGTACGAGATCAACACGTTAACTACAGTGGTTTAAAGTAACTTCAATATCCAACTCAAATTTAAATTTTTTTTTTTCAAATTTTATAAACAACAAATATTAGCATGGTATATTAAATAACGTTATTAACAAAAGAATGTTGAAAATTTTTCAAATGACCCATCGATGGGTCGTTTCTCAGCTGGAAAAACTTAGCACGACCCACCGGTGGGTCGTATCGCAAGCTGTATATTAAGACAGGGGTTCTCAAACTTTTTTCCACCAAGAACCACTTTTATTACACAAAAATAAGTTGAGGACCCCCTCACATGTGTTCCCCTTAGGAATACATATACATGTATAAATATATATCCACTGTTAAATTCGTTAAATTTTTTGGACCCCCTGTCAAAGTGCCACGGACCCCACTTTGAGAACCCCTGCATTAAGGGACTCGCGCAGCATCGGCTAACGAGGTTCCCACTAGATGAGAAAGTCGCCAAAGTTCCCACGGAACTTCCAGGATTTCGACCCTGCGAAGGTCGGAATAATTGGAACCAGTCTCTGGCCCGCAGATTGCATATCAGCGGCAGGGACTAGGGCTCTTATGTTGTGATCGTAATTCCAAGGGCGAGTAAAATTAGGGTTAAGGTAAAGAGTTAGGGTTAAATTGAAAGGGAACCCCGTAGATTGCATATCAGCGGCAGGGACTAGGGCTCTTATGTTGTGATCGTAATTCCAAGGGCGTGTAAAATTAGGGTTAAGGTAAAGAGTTAGGGTTAAATTGAAAGGGAACCCCGTAGATTGCATTTCAGCGGCAGGGACTAGGGCTCTGATGTTGTGAACGTAATTCCAAGGGCGTGTAAAATTAGGGTTAAGGTAAAGAGTTAGGGTTAAATTGAAAGGGAACCCCGTAGATTGCATATCAGCGGCAGGGACCAGGGGCTTTATATTGAGAAAATAATTCCAAAGGCGGATGTTTTTAAGATTAATTTAAACCTTATAAGGAAACTTGATTCACGGAAGGAAATAAAAAATGATCCCCTCGCTTGCTCATCATTGGATAGATTAAATCTAGTCTAAATTTCTTCTTTTAACCAAAAATATCATTTTGCATAGGCGCTTTTTCTTGCGAAATTGTCGTATGTAAACGTAAAGGAATGTAAAAAGCTGATTTCAGCTTATAATCGTTCTGCCCCATTCTTTCGAATTGACGGAGTTTAAAAAATTCAACAATCTTTCTGAAATATTCTCGTAGGATAGTGGGAAATTCTGTACAGTAAAATTTTTCAAATGAAATGAAGCATAATTCCATTAAACATTTGAAAATATATTTTGAGATTATATATTCTCAATTATACATGATGTTACATGTGAAATTAAGAGCAATAATTTAAGGTATGTACTTCAGTAAGATGTATGTTAAGTATTGGACATATTCTGCAATGTACATGTGCAATGTATGATACATGCTTAGCTTGGTCTACATTAGAGAAACCATAAGAGTAAATATGCAGTTTTCTTTACTTAAATATCCTTCATATTTAAATATCATAACATTCTTCTAGAAATAAGTACCTATTTCTTGCGCTTGCATTTTGTTCAATTCATCTGCACCCTTCACAACCTTCACAACCTTCACATCCACACCCTTCACAACCTTCGGTAAAATGAATGCAAGAGTCAGTCGAGCGGCCGGCTTACTTGAAACCTTCCGTAAAATGAGATCAAATACCACTTGAGTGGCTTAATATAAACTTCAGTAAAATGAGTGCAAGTGCAAACCTTCAGTAAAATAAGTGCACCAAAAGTACCATTCGAAAGACCAGATCAAACCTTCAGTAAAATGAGTGCAAGTACCACTCGAGTGGCCGAATCAAACATTCAGTAAAATAAGTGTATGTACTATAAGTACCACTCGAGAGGCCGGATGTAACCTTCAGTAAAATGAGTCTTAATGTTCAGTCAATGACTTATGAGCTCACTCCCCTGATCTCTCTGCTGAATTACACACACACACACACACACACACACACACACCAGCTCGACACCTCGGTCGGTAGCGGTGCAGGAAATAGCGTACTCAGCAGTGGAGCATTAAACTACCGGGAAATGCTGGCCGAGAAATTAGTTCTGCTATCCAGGAACAGCGCACGAGCTGAGGGAGGCATAAATTTACGCCTTAAATTAGGGAGTTGATAAAGTGTCCTGGCTGTAACATTGATCGTTGGTTTTTTTTTGGCTTTGATTGTTTCGGCGGGAGAAAAACAGGATTATGTGAACTGTTGTCTCTGAGCGAGTGTTAGAGTGTGAGTGAAGCGCTTGGTAGACCCAGCGTTTTGTATCGATGTGTCACTGTTTTCATTATTATTACTTGTATTTGTAAGCATTATGATATTAAATAAATAACTTGGCCGTGGGATTACATTTATATATTTTCCCCTCAATTGCGTAAGCAAACATTGACATGAGTTTTAATGATGCCCGAGTTTATTTTACTGTCTTTAATTCAGGACGTTTCCAAATCCGATGCTGATATTTCTATAAACTCAATTGAAAATGAACTGCATTTATTTTCCTTCCTATTTTTCTGTTCAGAGAGATAAGAATCAGATAAAAGTCACAATTTCATTAAGGAAACAAACTAATCAGTCTGCACGTCAAGAGAAACTCTGCACAATTGGTCTGCACGTCAAGAGAAACTCTGCACAATTGGTCTGCACGTCAAGAGAAACTCTGCACAATTGGTCTGCACGTCAAAAGAAACTCTGTACAATTGGTCTGCACGTCAAAAGAAGCTCTGCACAATTGGTCTGCACGTCAAAAGAAACTCTGCACAATTGGTCTGCACGTCAAAAGAAACTCTGCACAATTGGTCTGCACGTCAAGAGAAACTCTGCACAATTGGTCTGCACGTCAAAAGAAACTCTGCACAATTGGTCTGCACGTCAGAAGAAACTCTACACAATTGGTCTGCACGTCAAAAGAAGCTCTGCGCAATTAGTCGACGGACACTAAATTGTCATCGTCACATATAAAAATGTCGAAGTATCGTTACAAGAAAGGAAGAACTCAAATTTTTCCTCTGAAAATGACCATGAAATAACATTTCGAAGACAGAAGATTCAAACATTAATTTCGATGTGCACGAATTATGGCTATTCTTATAGTAAATATTTGAGCTTAAAATGAAATTATTTGTTATTTAATCTTTGAAAAATGCGGCAAAGATTCTCTTAAGGCAGTAAAAATATTTCCTATGATTGGACGAACTTCTTTTTAAAATTATTTCCTTCAGTCTTTCACCTCATTAAGATTCTATACGTCAAAGGGGTTTAATTTTACATAGTAGATTCTGAGTTTTGTGCCAATAAAACGGTGATGCCAAAAATGGCGACAAGATTCTATGTGCTCAGGAGCCGTCGTGCCAAAAACGGCGACAAAATCGAGGCTCAAATTTTGGCCAGAACTTGAAGCCTTGTCGAACTGAGCATCGCTTCCTGATGTATATTTAGTTGGTCTACTTTCTGTCTACACGCTAGATTGCAAACAGCAACGGGTTTGAATGAAAGATATTTTTATATTAATTACAATACCGTATTAAAACTTGCCTGTACATAAAATTGGACGTTATAACAATTTGGTTATTTTCAAAATCTGAATGAACGCAAGCGAATTCATTAAATGATAGTAAAAATCTATCCAATTTGATGAAATATCACATTGCGACAGTTTTGTACAAAAAAATTAAAATAGATAAAATCTCTTCACTGATGACAAGAAATATGCAGACTTACCGACGTTTAAAACAACCTTCTAAAAATGAGCAACAATTCCAAGAAAAAAAGACCGAAGGAAAGAAAGAAAAACAATTTATCAAGATGTGGTTTATGAGGCAAGATATAGAAATCGTCATACTCTACAATCATCTCACAGAGCGGCAAAGTCACACTTCAGTGAATGAGAGCCGACAGCGGGATGAAAAGATTCAGAAAAAGTGTTGGCTAAAAGTTCTTCCTAAATCTCCTGCTCTGCAGCACGAACGTAGAGGGTTTGTGTAGTTGAGCCGACGTACTCAGACGCGCGTTGTGCGCCTGAACTTTAGGAGTTCTGTTATAGAGAACAATTATCAATGAGGAGGTGGGTACGCAAGTAACACTGTTGTGATCTCTCAGAGAATAATTAAGCACTCGAACACTCGGAATATATAAATACTGTTTACATTAGCCGAGAGTTGATGAAAAAAACGACCTCTTACCCACTGACAGAAATATTAAAATATCATTTAATTTACTAATAACTGATGTTGAGGATAATGCAACTTCATTCAAAACTCATCGTAGTGAATGTAAAACGTAGACCTTTTTTGTTTTGTAATCAATCGTAGATTTTCCATGGCCCACGCAAGACAAACGCATTCAATGCAGATTTTTCCGTTCAATCAGTTATTCACGTCCTTTAGACTTGTGCAGTTACATTATTTATTTTACCGATAAACATCATTACGAAACAATTAAATTTATTACGAATGAGTTTCATGAGGTACAATAAAAACTTCCTCTTCAGCTCTGTGCTGTCAGATATTCTTAGCCAGTTCACTATAGATGAAAATTAATGTCGTGTTCACATACCTACGCTTTTTTGCCCTTTTCGATATTCCCTGAAAATATTCCCGATATTTGATTCAAAAAATCGTTTATTTTCATGCACATCGTGCAGAGAGTACAGTGCCAGCAGAAACGCAAACTATTTTCTATTTTCAAACTATCACTATCACATACTATTTTCTTTAATCCTTTTTCCGGCTTTCAAAAGCATCATTGGCAAATTTCTACAGTGATCATCGACGTTGGAGATAATATTATAAAAGGATATTTTTATTACTCCAATCAAGCCTATTACATATAGTGATGTACCGATGTATCGGTATCGGTATCGGTATCGGCCAAAAAAATGGCATCGGTACATCACTAATTACATATCATGTTGTACGTACATTGGGTTTTCAAACACCGCTTAGCTAACACCAGGACGCAGTGACGGCTGCCCCGGCCAAGCCGGTACCCATTTCCGACACCTGGGTAGAGTGGGAAATTGTGGTTGGGTTCTCCCTTTTCTCAACCCAAAGTAGCGCGCCTGTCATCCAAAATGGACTTCGATGTCACTGAAATTTTTTGTTACGTCCTAGGAGTGCAAAAATTATTCAAGCTAGTCGTTCGACTCGTAAACATTATTCATTACGTCAACTTCTTCCTCACTCTATGCAAGCAGTTACGTTGGTCCCCACGCTACATATCGCCATACGTTATATTTCCGGTCATTACAAGTAATTAATAACAGGGTCCTGACTATTGACATCATTCATTCGCACTCATTTCACGGGACAAATTTCGCATGAGCAGCTGCGCATGCGTCGAAAGCTGTCGATTTGAGAGGCTTTGGCCTTCGCTGATGGAGAGCCTAATGTTTCTTTGAATATGTGAACTGCTGAACCTGAACCGGCCTTGCAACTCTCCCTTCTGCTCAGCTCACACCTGGTGACTCTTGCTCTCTCTTCCATACGGGACTCTCACACAGCCCTCTTTCATACGGCACTCTTTCATACGGGACTCTCTTTCTCTATCTCATATGACCCTCTCTCATACGACCCTCTCTCATACGACCCTCTCTCATACGACCCTCTCTCATACGACCCGATCTCTCTCTCTCTTTCTCGATCTCATACAGCCCTCTCTCTGTCTCTCTCATACGGCTAGAGTTCATATTGAACGCCTATTTTTTTCATTTTAAACATTGCATTTCAGCAAGAAGGACCGGGTTGGAAATGTACCGTATTATTTTTATGCGCAGAATATAGATCTATGATTATGCCATATCAAACGAAAAAGATTCATGTTACATACTTTTCAGAGAATGAAAGTGTACGCTGTTTGTGAGTTGAATTCGTTTTCGTAATTTACGAAAATGCACTCTTTCAGATAAAAATTGTAAAGATACCTGATATTTTCTCAGCCTACGAAGCGTTCTAGATGGCATGCGTTTAGTATAATTACATATCTACATTGTAATTACATTACAATGTTGCGATGTAATTACAATATATTAATAAATATTATTAATAATATATTAATATACGTAATATCGTAATAACAAGTGAACAAAGCGTAACAGAATGAAGCATTTCTACGCGCTGCTTCGTACTTTACACCCTGACTAGAACAAACACAATATCAATCTTTTTGCACGAGCGAATTTCTCTTATGAAAAAGGGGTTGTCAGATTTCTCACTTATTGTTTCTTCACTGTTAAACCGAAAAAAACATTTGAATTATAGGACGTTTTAACATTAAAACCTGAACATGATTTGCACTTAATTTATTTAGGTAAAATTTGGTGGACAAGATAAAAATATTATGCCAGCGACTCGCGGGTATATGGAGAGCTATGTTTGGGTTACATCTTCTGCTATCAAACCGAGAACAGAAACCTTGTTAAAAAATAGTTAAGTGTAAGAGAAATAAACGTAAAGCACTGCGCTGAAGAAATAATTTCAGATATAAGGAATATATGAAAATACATGAGAAAGCAAGAATATATGAGCTTCTGATATAAGTCCAGGCACTGGTATCTAAAAAAATACACGAGTCTTCAGTCCAATTTTGAAACTTTAACAATAAAATCCTGCCAAGATAAATCCCGAAATTATTTGAACCACTCAGCCCCATATATTACTTCATCAACGTCGAATGAAATTTCTCATTTTAAGTATGAAGGAATTTTGAGACCTCCGCTTTTAGGTATGAAGGAATTTTGAGACCTCCGCTTTTCAGTGTCTACGCTAGTCGCTGTGAGCCACAGCAGCGCAAGCTGCGTTGAGCTCTTATATTTCAGAACCCTTTTGTTTATCCAATTAAAATTCATACACATTTGGGTTATAGAATTATGTGAAATATTTTGGCGCAGAGATAATTTTTCCAGGACTGATTTTCGGTTCAACTTGAGAACTTTAAGAACTTAAAAATATATATTTGTCATATTTAATGTCGATTTCGTTCATTGCTTGATGCGTGAATGTCGCCCGTGCTTTTAATAATATCCAAAAATGGCGCAAAGAGAAATTTCATTAAAAATATATAAGTTGACGTACGAAAGTACTGTCTCTTGAATTCTAGGAACACAATTAAAAAAATCAGCTGATAACATTACATGGAATCTCATTCAACTTTCAATTTCTAATAACTGTGTCCAGATCATCATATTCATTTGCAGTTACCACAGTGACCATTGTAATTTTTTTAATCCCTTTTGTCATCAAAATTTTGAAAATTGGATATTCTTAATTTAAGATTCCTTAAATCTAATTCAAAATTCCCTGAATTTAATTCAAGATTCCTAATAGTTAATCAAGATTCGAAAAATTAAATTCAAAATTTCTTAAATTAATCTTACCGTGGGTGCCATCTTGGATTCCCTGCTGAGCAAGTCACGCTGATTACTCTCAATGCCTCCCGCTGTTCAATTTTATATAAAGCAATATTTCAGAGGAATTCCCGCTAGGTGGCCACGCTTAGCCTCGTGAGGTTCCCGCTAAAGTGTCACTGCGCCGCCGCAGCCGCTCTGTTTTAAGGGCCCCTTGGCGGGTGACCCTGAGGAGCAACGCTTGGTAATACTTGAAGCGTCGCCTCGGCGGGGCTTTGTTCTACTTCACTCGAGATATTCATACTTAAAATTAATATCATGTTCATCTCAAAGTTGCAAGGACTTTTGTTCTACTTCACTCGAAATTATCTTACTTAATATGAAGCAGCCTACTTTATAACCATAATTTTATTTTCGTCTCAAAGTTTTAAAGACTTTTGTTCAACTTCACTCGAGATATTCTTACTTGAGCAACGTACTTTATAACCTTATTTCCATCGAAAGTTGTAAGGAGTTTTGCTCTACTTCACTCGAGCTATTCTTACTTAACTTTATAACCTTAATTTTTATTTTCGTCTCAAAGTTTTATGGACTCTTGTTCTACTTCACTCGAGATATTCTCACCTATGCTCTATACCTTTAATTTTATTTCATCGCAAAATAATGGGGAATGAAGTTCTATGACTTAAATTGAACGGCTCATGGTAGGATGCCCTAAAAGTCGCTGAACTTATTCGGGAACGCAAGTAGTCAAACGCAAGTGTGTCTCAACTTTACTAGACTTAAGAACCAATCTAATGCTGTCTCTTCCACCTTAGAATGGTAACCCTCGTGGGTGAATTGCATCATCCTCAAATTCACTTGGGAGAAAATCACCCCAGGATAACATTCTAATGTTAAATAGTTTTAATGGTTTGATTTACGGGATGAAAATGCTCAACCGTAAAGCGATTTCTACTTACATGCTCGATTAACCTCATGTTTTCACTTTCAGTAACGACCTGTGGCTGACGCAATGGTTATGCTCACGCAGCTGTTGCATAACAACTGAGTTAAAATGTTTTTTTCAACGATGATTCTAATCCAACAGAGTTTTCAAATTAAATGAGTGAAAATACCTATGATGAAGTTAAGCATTTTAGTTAGCTTTAAAATTTGCGTCTCGTAGAACATGGGAAATAAACCGTACTCTTTTCATTTATATCGACTTGTGACATGGGTATTACGATACTCATGTGTGTGTAGCGTGTAAGAACCCTTACTTTAAGATATTTGAAAAACCAACGATGAGTTTTTGTATCATGCATATTGGAAATAAAGTGTTTCATATGGTTCTATGAACTGTTTTCATGTTATCAACTGACTTGATATTCTATTGTTATCAACCCGTTCACTCTTCGATCCCTCGTAATCCTACTTCTAACGATGTAGCCAACACGCGACGTTGAAGATGTTGAGGAAGCACTTAAACTTCAAGTATTCATTTGAAGGTTAGTCGAAACTTCTGAAAAGGAAAAAATCATAAGATCTGAGTAGCCCTAGTTGTACGCTCTTCGACGAAAAAAAGGTATTCAAACAAGTTCAAGAACTGCTAAATGAAAACTATAATGAAATTGATAAACTGAAATTTACAGTCACTGGTGATCCTAAAAAATTTAAATGCCAAATTTTTTATTGAAGATGTTATTTAAAAGCCACGAACTTATCTGCCTGTGAACCCTTAACTTAACACAACTCCAGAGTCAATATGTATTACCAAGGGCTTTTGAGACACGAGTACTAATTCAAAGCTGGAGTTCAACAGGTTATGGTAATCAGCCTTATCAATTGGATGAACAGCTCTTTTGAGTATAGATGAACGACTTCGTCACAGCACACAAACGGAAAACAAAGCACCGACGTATTTGTTAATTAATGACCGTAAAAATGGTGCAAACCAGAACTCTGATATTAATTAAGTTGCTATAACTCAGTTATAAATTTCGCCATTCACACGCTGTTCTTATTATCAGTGGGAGGAGCGTATCAGTGGCTTAGTGACCAATTCTGCCTTGTTTAATTTGAAGTCTTCGTAGGACAAAAATTTAATACATTGTAAGTTTTAACTAATATGAAAAGTTTCACTCTGAATATAAAAATGAACCGGTACTCCGGTACTCATTCGTTCTTTGTTGTATACAAAACAATCGTAGTCACGATATACAGAGTGTCCACGAAAAATAAATCACCTGATTAAGAATTTTAGGTTCAATATTGTTTCATTGTTTACTAAGCAATTCTTAGAAGGGGTGTAAGTTGAATAAATGTACCTGAGTTCATACAGTATCATATATACATATCATTTAAATTTAAAACGACTGGATACATTTTTCGAGGACAACCTGTATATTCTGAAGCTTTCACGCTCAGAACAGCTCTTTGCTGTTATTAATGGAAACGTTTAGTGAGTATCTCATGAATAGAAATACGTTTTCCTATTTAACTCAATATCGTTTAGTTCAAATTCAAATACAGTATGTCCCACAAAAACCCAAACCGAGTATTTATTTTTCCGTATCAATAATACCAACATAAGAATACCATAAGCATTTAATTTGTACCAAAATTATCCTTCAAAATTAACCTATATAAAGGTATGACTGATTATGATGGTATTACTGAAACGGGAAAATAAATACTCGGTTCGGGTTTTTGAGGGACATACTGTATATGACATACATTGCTTGCTGTTACAAACTCTTATGCACTAACTTGAGCCCTTTTGCGATTCCGATTCTAAGCGGTTTACTTTTCGTCAATTTTTACTACGTCCACCTCCGCTCAGCAGGACAGCTGAAAAGAAGTCAAGTGAGCGTGTAGTTCATTTTCGTACGTACGACACGCACGACTGAAGACACTCACCAGCTACAGGAAATACTTGTCCTAAATATCCTGGTAGATTATCACCCAGCCATTTAAAACTTTAAATATAAGACAACAAATCTCGCAGCCGGACTCAAACCACAGTTCCAGTGTAAACGTTTGTGCCTGAAATGGTCATTTTACGTCTGATATCTCAGGGATAATGGCACCGCTGATATAGTACATACATGTATGCGTATGGAGGTCCAGTGCAGGACATGGATGACGTATTTCTACCATTGCTTATCTTTGTCTCTTACACGAGCGCGTAGTTATTGAATAGCGCACATAGATGATTATCGAAAACCCTTTCCCAGGTGGCCACTTGGGTTGTCTCTTTGCGCGGTGTCATTGTGGCACGTAACGGTCGTACGGTCGTACTGTGGTGCTTGGGGACGCTTCCTTGTGACATGGCCGCTGTTGTGGGGACTTCTGATGCTGAAATGCTGACCTTCAATGCTGAAATGCTGACTTTCAATGCTGAAATGATCACCTTCAATGCTGAAATGCTGACCTTCAATGCTGAAATGCTCACCTTCAATGCTGAAATGCTGACTTTCAATGCTGAAATGATCACCTTCAATGCTGAAATGCTGACTTTCAATGCTGAAATGATCACCTTCAATGCTGAAATGCTGACTTTCAATGCTGAAATGATCACCTTCAAGGCTGAAATGCTGACTTTCAATGCTGAAATGATCACCTTCAATGCTGAAATGCTGACCTTCAATGCTGAAATGCTCACCTTCAATGCTGAAATGCTGACTTTCAATGCTGAAATGATCACCTTCAATGCTGAAATGCTGACTTTCAATGCTGAAATGATCACCTTCAATGCTGAAATGCTGACTTTCAATGCTGAAATGATCACCTTCAAGGCTGAAATGCTGACTTTCAATGCTGAAATGATCACCTTCAATGCTGAAATGCTGACCTTCAATGCTGAAATGCTGACTTTCAATGCTGAAATGATCACCTTCAATGCTGAAATGCTGACTTTCAATGCTGAAATGCTGACCTTCAATGCTGAAATGCTCACCTTCAATGCTGAAATGCTGACCTTCAATGCTGAAATGCTGACCTTCAATGCTGAAATGCTGACCTTCAAGGCTGAAATGCTGACCTTCAATGCTGAAATGCTGACTTTCAATGCTGAAATGCTGACCTTCAGTGCTGAAATACTGACCTTCAACGCTGAAATGCTGGCCTTCAATGCTGAAATGCTGATTTGAAATTCAGAAATGCTGGCATTTAATGAAAAAAACTTACTTTTAATACTGAAATACTGATTTCAAATGCTGAGATATTAATATCTAATTCTGAAATACTGATTTCAAATGCTGAAATATTGATATCTAATGCTGAACTACTGATTTCAATGCTGAAATATTGATATCTAATGCTGAACTACTGATTTCAAATGCTGAAATATTGATATATAATGCTGAACTACTGATTTCAAATGCTGAAATATTGATATCTAATGCTAAAATACTGATTTCAAATGCTGAAATATTGATATCTAATGCTGAACTACTGATTTCAATGCTGAAATATTGATATCTAATGCTGAACTACTGATTTCAAATGCTGAAATATCGACATCTAATGCTGAAAGGCCAACTTATAAAGCTGAAATGTTCAGTTGCAATCCTGCAATAGGTTCAGGTGAGTCATCTGTAACCTCGGACTTACTTTACACCGCAGGCAAAGACGTAGGTCAGCTCCAGTTTTGAGATTTCGACCTCACATAGCAGCTTTAAATAAAATATGACAGACAGGGTGTCAAACACGGGACTGCATCAACGACCAAGCACGCACCATCACCCTAAGAACTACAGTAGATCTTGAGCAACAGTTTGGAGTAAGATTATGGACATATATAAGTGGTTTGCTCTCTGCATATTCGAATTATAAATAAAAGTGCCAAGATACACGTCTTGAATGAGATTTCAGACGTGTACCTTGGCTCATTTATTTATAAGGAGTGAGATTATAAGTGTAATATGGAGTATTAAAAACACTTCGAGCCTTCCATTCAGGTGTGCGGGATATTTTGTAATGTTATTTCTTAGTTTTTTAATATTTTTAGCCTCTCTTATGTTTTTTTTTGTGGTCACAAGCTTTGTGTAGAAATGATGTACCTGGTTGTGGGAACAAAGTATCTTGACGCATGTTATAAAAAGTATAATGTTATAAACTTATACCGGAGTTATGTAATTTGACGCACATATTTCAACGAGAAAAACGCAAATTAAAACTTTTTTCACGAGTAACAAAAACCTCAAAACTCCTGAAAATCGTCTTACTTTGCGTTTTTCTGTCTTGTCATAATAAATGCATCGAATTACACATCACCCTGTATACATGTTTTACCTGGACTAACTTCACCTAATTTGATTGGTTAAATTCTTTTACAACGCATTTTTTGCCAAGGATACGTCACATGCGGCGCCACCGTAAAGACAGCTGGCTGATTTATTGACTTTTTTTCTCATTTGCTTATGAATTTTCTCCGTTGGACGATTTTATCAAAATTGTACTGGAATATTAAAATTAATTTTTTAAAACTTACTGAAAATCGAGGCAATAGTCGATCGATTTGATTGAAATTTATATGAAACAATAAAATCACTCTTTGAAAACACCTACTGAGGATTGAAGCAAATCGGTCGAACACTTTTTGATGTTTGATCAGTCAAAGAAAATGAGGCCCTGAAACATGGCACCTCCTTTAGAGCAGCCCCTCATCCTCTAGAGTACCTAGAAGCCCTCAAGTGTTCACTTCCGGCAAATATAGGTACAATATAAATTTATGCGCGTGTTGATATGCATGCATTAGCATACCATGTACTCATTTCATGCACTGATATTCAACAACAAAATGTTTTCAAACCATGTCCGCATATATGTGCTCGCCATAGCGCAAGTGGCTAGGGGTTCTGCCGCCGTGCGGGAGACCCGGGATCGATTCTCGGCGCTGGCGGTGGCGATTTTCTCTGTTGGGTATAGGAGAAAAATTCCAAGCACAATACCCCACTCTACCCAGGTGTCTGAAATGGGTACCGGTCTTGACCGGGGGAAGCGTCATGGCGTCCTGGCGTTAGTTATAAGGCATTTGAAAATCCAATGTACAAGGTGATATGTATCAGGCTTGATTGGAAATAAAGCATCCGTAGATATATATTTCATGCATTGTTATAAAGCAACAAAATATATTTATCTAATGTACTCATATTTATTTCATGCATTGTTATGCATGTAACAACAAAATATTTCTGCCATTAACTGCAATTTTACAAGACAAGGCAACTCCAAGCCTCCAGTTACGCACCCCTCAGACATGTGCTTAAACCTCACTGCAGTTTTGCTTGGAACGCGATCAATTTAGAATACTTAGAGCATGTTGACGCGTAACACTTCATGTTTACCTCGACAAATTTTTTTTATAGATATATGGTTTCTGAGGTATGAACTTCCGCTGCGATCAATCTCAGAAGCAACTCCAAGCTAAATTACGAGAGACGTTTATTTTAGTGCTGCAAGTAGATGTAGGATGTTAGAATGATGTAGATGTAGAATGTAATAGAATGGTATATCATAGATGATAGAAAGATTGTAAATCATAGAAAGCATGATAAGCTATGGATGTAACGGTATGCCTTACCAAATAGCAAGGCATGCATTGGATGAAATGGTGCGTTGGAAGGGTGTGCCATGGATGTTATGATATACTGTAATCAGAATGGTATATATTGGATGAAATGGTGGGTCACGGATGGAATGGTGAGGTATGGATGCAATGGTATGTCATAATCAGAATGGTATAGATTGGATGAAATGGTGCATCACGGATGGAATGGTGTGCGGTGGATGTAATGGTACACCATAATTAGAATGGCATGGAGTACGGATTAGATGAAATGGTGCGTCACGGATGAAATGGTGTGCTATGGATGTATTACTATACCATACATAGCATTGAATGTCATGGATTACATGAGATTGCATGAGAGGAGTGGAGCAGTTTTAGAGTTAGTGTACAAAAAACCTTCTCTTCTTGGGGTCCCCATCGATTAGATTAGATTAGATTATAAGTTAGTTTAAGCCTCCCTAACCGCTACAAAAATAGAGCGTATCGAAGAGAGGAAGGAGGAAGGCACCATTTAGTATGGAGATAAGAAAATGAGGAATCTATGCAGAAAGGGCATAGAAACAGTAAGATGGGAAAGAAGTTCATGAAATAAGATAAAAGTTGAAGAAGAAAGTCAGAGGTGCTGAAAAACAGGACAGTAGTGAACCGAAAAAAGGTGGTCCTTAACATAACAAAAAACATTTTATTTCAACAAAAAGAAGGCCTACCTAACTCAGCTCGGGCCCTCACATTTTTCCCCTGGGAGCGCTAATTCCCATAGATACAATAGTTGTATCCCCCTGAGGGGTGGGGTCCCCATCGCGGGGCCACTCTGTACTCTCACACATTGCGACACTAAACACGAGTATCCTTCATAATGGATGCAAGTGTACAGTAGCGAAGCAGTTCACTGGAAATGAAAGCCACTGAAAGCCTAATTGATTTGCTGTACAAAAGCTTGAAACGTTTTTTCCGGCATCGCTTTTAAAGGGTTTTATTACCATTGATTTCATCATTACTAGTCCACCCCCCTTTATTTGGCATAAGAAAGAAGGCGAAATGAAAGTAGGGCCGTAAGAAATAAAAAAATGCAATCTCTCGAGAGTTGATGAGACCGAGTGCACACGGCCAGTCAAAAATGTACAATAATGTTCGACAAATCACGAGACACACGTCCGTATATTTCCTAAGAATTCACGAGATGCTCATTCCTACTTTAATCTGATGGATTAATACACTGGAAATAGTGGAGTTGATGAAGCTTGTATAACAGATACGCTCATCACACTCTGCAGGTTGGATTCGGACAGACTGACGGACGCGGCTCTTATTATAGTATAGATTGCTTTTAAAGGGTTTTATTACCATTGCTTTTATTATTATTGCTTTCAAATGGTCTTATCACCACTGCTGCGCGAGTGGCCACAGCTCGGATAAGGAACAGGGAAGACTAGACCGTACGTGAGGCATGGAAACCTTCTCGCCAGGCAGCGGCGTGGTGCGTGAAGTGGTAAAATTATGCTCTTATGGTTTAAAATAATGTTCTTCAGAAAGTAAAATGATCTTTTTAGGGGTTAAAATATTGTTCTAAGGAAACTAAAATGTTGCTTTTAAAGCATTAGGATGATGCGGTTGAAGAATTAAAATTTCCTTGAAAAATTAAATGATGTTCTTGAGGAATTGAGATGTTGTTTTTGAGGTATTAAAATGACGTTTTTGGGAAATTAAAATGATGTTCTTAAGTGATTAAAATGATATTCATGAGGGATTAAAACGGTATTCTTGAGGAATTAAAATAATACTCTTGAGAAATCAAAATAATATTTTTGAGAGATTAAAATGAAATTCTTGAGGGATTAAAATGATGTTAATTAGGTATTGAAATGATGTTATTCAAGAATTAGAACCATGAGTTAGTGGAGTGCACTCTAGGATACTGTGAGTACAAAGTACGCTGCCCTCGTGCTTCCGTTATTACCTATCATTTATTATTATTATCTTTTTATTATTAATTACTCAGTTATTATCTATTATCAGTTATCTTTGTAGCAATGCATTTTTGCTTACTTATGTACTGTGCCCATCTCCTTGCGTCGCACTTTCAGTAATTGCATATGCAGGAATTACGCATGGGACACTTTTATCGATGGGAAAATTCATTACTGCTCTCACGGAAATCCGTATCATAGGTACGGTAATTGGATATCATGCGTCGAGCTAGCTGGATGATGTTTTCCTTCGCAGTTCTTGCAAATCATCGCCCTGGAAACGCCTCAACTTCCAGGTAGGTCTCCGGGACCGGATCTATGACCGGATTATTCAAGATTTTACGCTATCGTTCCCTCAAGTTGAAAAAATAACCCTGAATTTTTTTCTGGGTCCTCGGGCTAAGGCAAGGTTAGGTTAGGATGGGTTGAGATGAGATAGGTTAGGTTGGGTTAAGATAGGGTTGGTTAGATTAGACTGTCAGGTTAAGTCAGATTAGAATAGGTTAGAAAGTTTATCTTGTGTTAGGATAAGTTAGGTTCGGTGAGGATAGATTAAGTTACACATATTGATTAGTTATCGGACAGATTTGGGGAGGTTTAATTGAATGTAACAGATAATTTTTGGAAATTCAGCTAGTTAGGATAAATACATAGGTCTGATAGAGGCATCTGGAAGATTAGAATCAAGAAACTTTGGGAGGTAGTGAATAGTCTTTTACACAATAATCATCACAATCAAATAATTCTCAGTTTTGGTTGAACATTATCGAATTCCGTCATTTTTAAACGAGCATGTGCACTTGTGACACAAGTGGAACATTAACTCATGAGCACATCAGCAAACCGCAACATACTTTCAATACCTCATTTATTACTGGAATACTAAACAAATACAAAAATTCAGCAATGAGAGAGGGTAAAAAACGTGTTTTTACCAATCATGCCTCTGAGGACCGCAGCATTGCTCTAATCGTCGATCGGGTTTTCTCTTTTCCATCAATCTCAAGTCCGATAATTTCTCTCGAGTGATTCATCTACTCATGAGTACTATTATTATCACCCTTGTTCGACATCACAACCAATGCCAAAGATTTCTACTTGCCAGCGCTCGACAGACCGCCTGGACTCGGAGGCTTCCCTGTCCCGTGCACCTCGTCCGACATGTAGAGTTTAATTTTATATCATGGTTAACGCGGTGTGCAATCAATTTAAGTACGGTATTTAGCGCTAGAGGAAACGGATCTGAATGGGGGCCACTGAGTGGGCTTTTGCGTTTTTTAAGGTCAGGCATGAACGTTCTTAGCTTTACAGATATAAATTTCATGCTAGTGATGCAAAAGTAGAATGGCATCATTTCGAAAAGTACAAGTATCATTTGTGCTAAAGAAGCTGTGTCGTTCGATTTGAATAAATACGGAGGGGAGAGTGCGTAACTAAGATACGAGAATGCAGCTTATCTTCTGCACTGCGCACCTCACGTGGAAATGAACTTAGAGACAGTTAGCAAAGCGTACGTCACTATTCACTGAAAGAAAAGAATGGAAAATTTGAGCTGAAATTTACTGCATGTTGTGTAAAGATTAAAGGAATATCAAGAGTATCGTGTGGTAAAATTAATGCCATGTTTACAGCATTGTTCATCAAGTCACAACTGACTGAAAGAAGAGAGGGGAACTTATTTATAGAAGGCTGAAATTCACCGGAAGTCGTATAGTGATGAAAGCAGAATTGAAAGCACCGTAAAGTAAAATTCAAGCCATGTTAAAGCATTGTTATTAAGTCTGTATTTTAAGGCAGTTTCAGCAGATATTACAACATGAATGCCTTGTTACGATGATAGCCAGTTGAACAAGAAAACAGTTGAACAGGAAAAAATAGCTAGATTGATTAGGAAGGCACTAAATCGAAGGGCAGCTTGAAGGAACGTTTTGCACTGATAACTTTGCTCAGGAAATTTCCTTAGTGTCCAGCAGTGGTCGTAGATAGAAGTCCGACAGCGGATGTCCAGATGTCTTCCACCTGACGGGAAATCGGCTGATGAAACAGGAAACCGAGTTTTTTGTCCTGAATTTTTGATTTAAAAAATGTTTCACCATGCTCTAGTAGTTTAATTGTTTTTTTACTGTCAAGGACAAAGGTATATTCAATCGTGAAAAAATACACTACACTTTGAAATTTTCAACACATACTCTTTGATCTTAACAATGGCAGCGGTCTGGACTCGCAGCGAACATTGAGATCAATTACGCAAACTCTGTTTAGACAAAGCAATCGGCAAAAGTTGAAGTAGAGACGAGTCTAAGCCTGCCTACATTTGTGTTGCTGTAAATGGAACTCAGTGCACACTGCAGAGCGAGATGTTCCGAGAAAAAATAAAACATATTAATTTCACACCAGGGCATAGGTCTGTCCCTCTACCTTGTGGCAATGGAAGCAAAATTTTGACCACTTCACTGCGGTGGGTCACGTACGATGAATTTCTCATGAGAGAACGGCCCCCTCAGTTTCTGGATGCTGCTGCCAATGCAAGTGAAAAAAAAGAGATACAACCGCTTCATGATGCTTACATTCAAAACTAGAGTTCCTCAGAACATTTAAGATAATTTAACTTACTCTTACTAGAAACTGCGGAGAGAAAGAATTTCTGAACGGAAACGCGCGCGTGACGCCCGTATTTGCACGCTTATTGAATGCGTGCTGAGTGAACGTTCTGCACTCACGCGTGACTCATGAAACCTCAGGAACTGAACACACCACACTGGTGCGTGTCCGTCATGTGAGCCAGGATACATGCTTCTACACATGATCTCTAGCCCAGACATGTGTCACTACACTGGCGTACATTTAATATACATTCACTGGATGTGGTCCATAGAAAAGGTACACGGTGTGTGTTCTGCATGCTTCTACACATAATCTCTAGCCCAGACACGTGTAACTACACTGGTGTACATTTAGAATACATTCACGTGATGTGTCCCGTAGCCAGGATACACTGGGTGTGTTCTGCAGCTGGGATGCATGCACCCGTAGATGTGACCCGTTGCCAGAATATGTTCATGCATTGGACGTCATTGTAAAATAAACTATTTTAATATCCTATCGAGCCAGGATTTTATCCCTAGACGTTATCAGTAGCTAAGAATCATGCACTAGATGTAACCAGTAGCCTGGTTATATGCACAGAATATCATTAGCATTTAGGATACATGCCCTGGATATCATCAGCATCCAGGATACATACCCTGGATATCATCGGCAGCCAAGATACATGCGCTGGATATCATCTGCAGTAAGGATACATGCTCTGGATATCATCTGTATCCAGGATACATGCTCTGGATATCATCTGCATCCAGGGTACATGCGCTGGATATCATCTGCATCTAGAATACATACCCTGGATATCATCGGCAGCCAAGATACATGCGCTGGATATCATCTGCAGTAAGGGTACATGCTCTGGATATCATCTGTATCCAGGATACAAGGTCTGGATATCATCTGTATCCAGGATACATGTGCTGGATATCATCAGCAGCCAAGATACATTCCCTGAACGTAACCAGTATCCAAGATACATGTCCTGGACGTAACCGTAGGCAGACTACACGAACAGAACGCGATCCACATTCAATAGAAAAGTGAAAGTGGATTTTAGGTGAAGACGTCGTCTTGCCTACCAATTTCTGTACTCTGTTTAGAGAAAAATGAAATAAGTTGCAAATACCGATCTCAACTTCCTATTCACTGTGTGGATCCAGTAAATGTATATTATTTTTTTTAAGTTCTCGAGTTATCTATTGAAATCAATGACACTAATCAATATGAATTGATCACTATAGACGTAAGTGTTCTTTATTGATGCACTATATCTTACAGACACATCCTGAACAGTCTATGTCAAGACAATTGAACAAACAACCATCCCAATGCATCCATGATCGTTAAAGCTGTTTAAAATTTTTTATCGATCGGTCAGTTTAGCTGCAGAAATGACATCTGCCTTTTGCCATTGGGTTGCAGAAATGGCATTTAAACTGTTTAACATAATTAGAAAATTTAGGTGAAAGAAGTACAAGCTCAGAGAGTAGAAGAGCTCTCCCTCTGACATCTCATACCAGTGAATCATGACAGAAAATGAAAAAAAAAATGAAATGACTCTAAAACTCAGCTTCATTTACCTTAATCTGACATCACTTCAAGAGAAAGTATCTAACCTACATTAACATTTTGCTTATACCAGTCTATTTTGCCTATTTCCCATTCATCTACTGACACTCTGGTGACAGGCAAAGAACAGGAGTAAGTGAACTCACGCTCACCCTTTGAGTCTGACCGTGGAGTGTGGTGGGTGTGTCCCGTGGACTTCAAAAACTTATTTCTTCAATCATTACGCTGCATTGTAACTCGTTACACCATCGGATAATATTTGATGAATGCGAGTTAATCCAAGCGTCAGAAGTTCCAATAATTGTGTCTTTTCACAACCGCTTATTTTATGATATTTTCGCGCGAGGAAAAGTCAATCATTTGAGCATATTTATTATTATTATTTATTATTATTATGTGAACAAATTTATTATTATTTATTATTATTTGAACGAATTTACTATAATTATTATTATTATTATTATTATTTGAGCAAATTTGCTGAAGGAAATTGTTACTCGCGCAATAAGCATCAACGGAATGAAATTAATAGATTTTATGACTGATTTACCGATTAAATGACTGATTAAATGACTGATTTTATGAACCTCGCGTATAATGAATGCTACCCAGCCTTCACTCACACGTAACGCAGAAACAAAACAAAAATTCTGTGTCACTCAAAAAAATAGGATTTAAATCTTATATAAGCTACAATTAATATTTGCTTGAGTCTTTCAGTAGAAATATGTATCAACTATATTTATTTGTATACATAAGTTCAAAATAAATTGTAATTCAGATAGAAAATGTTAGACGGAAAATATTATAGTGTCATAGTTTAACAATTTTGAAACAACTGCCGAAAACAGTGCGCCTTTTACATTCAACTTATAGGTAAAAAAACGTAGTCCAACAAGAAAAACTTATGACATCAAGCATGAATACGGAACGGATCTCAAAGGTAAAACATGCTGTAAATCCCTTGAATGAATTATTCGCTATACGCGTAATTCATTTCCATGTATTACAATAGAATACAAATAATAAATACTATACAATAAAATAAAAAAATACAATAAATATAATACAATTCAAATAAGAGTATTGTTACCTTAAATCAAATTCACCGCTTGAACAAAAAATAATTGAATCTAAGACTGGGAATTGAAGCTTAGAATAGTTGTATTAAGATAAGTTCACGAAGAAAAAAAGAGTGTTATCTAGTTCGGTCCTGACGTGGCAAAACGTGTCGCCGGTACAAGAAAAAGCCAATGCTTTTGAGAATTATTTACAATGTAAAATTTCTAATTTATGATGAAATTAAAATAGTCAAATTTTATTCACCAATGTTAGCATTTGAATCGTTATAAACAAATAAGACAAACAATATTTAAAGACCGATAAAATATACATTCTACAAGGAAACAAAACAACAATCATATTTACTATAATTCATAAATAAAACTAACAAAACTTACAGACAATACAATAAAAACTTTACAAGTAAACAGAACAACAATCATATCTGCTGTGATTCATAACTTCACCGTAAATAATTGGCACATTCAACATTTTCACATTTTATCTCAGAGACAGACACATGTGCTTTACATTTAGGTCTTACATTTTCACTGAGGCATCTATGACTTTAGCCTTTTAAGTAGTCTCTGCACTGGGCGGCTAAAATCATAGATGCTCCTGCAAAAAAGGTAATCTGTGACTCGTGTTCTGACACTTTCTACCGTGTAGGTTTGGAACAAGGATGACGTACTTTTTTTCTGTGTGTGGGGCACGTTTGAGCAAACAATGCAGGTTCAAACCAGTTTTTTTTTTCGCTGACGGTGTGGTTTTGCTGACGTCACGGCAACGAACCAATAGCAGCGCTCGTATTGGATCTTGTGGTACTGCAACCTAAAAATCTGGCTCCACTATTGGCCTGACGGCATTGCGTTTTAGTGACGTCATAAAGTTTGTTTGATATAACGCCTTTCCATTGGCTAGCCGAAAAAGAGGAGGTGTATTTTCTCCCGTAGAAATGACCCTACCTTGTTTCCTCTACCGTGGTGTGGTGTTCGTTGTCAGTAGCCTCTCAGTTGTTACCGACACAGACGTACGTCCCTAGTAAGTTTCATATCGACAACAGAGCCTACTTTTCATAATAGGCAACATGTAGTCATTGGTATCCCTGAAATGTTTTTTGATTAACGAAAAACTACAAAATTACATCCTCACACAGCAAAGAACACTTTGAAATTTCGAACCAATGCAAATTTAATGAGAGTAATTGTTTCTAAGACTATTAACTTTATTTTTGAAGAGAAGTCTATTAACATTTAAAATAGGATTCAAATGGACATCACCACCAGGGCCTTCTAAGAAAGTCACCGTTCATTGGAAACATCCGAAACTGATGTTTACGTAGCTGGTGATTTCCACTCTGTAAATTTCATTTATAAGGAGTAGAACCGGCCGTTCGTACGCGATTTACATATTAATTGTTGTCCTTGAACTAAACCGAAAATTTCTACAACCTATGGCATACGAGTAAATAATTTATCAGAATATCACCTGCAGCTAGGATAGATGTACATGATTTTCATCATGTGCTTGATTGACATCATTTCGAATACATCACTTCGAGTATATGATTTTCATCATGTACTTGATTGACATCATTTCGAATACATCACTTCGAGTACATGATTTGCATCAATTCGAGTACATAATTTACATCATGGATTCGTACATAATTAACACCATGTACTGGCAGGAATGTCGTGGTCACGTGCACAGGATGCATAGAACGGCCTTGCAGTTCACACTTTCTGATCAGCAGCGCGGCGAAATATGGCAACACCGGCCCGGTCTCAGGCACAATTGCCTTCCGGATGTTGAGTGAGAAATGTTTACTGAATCACGGAGGCGCTGCGAGTTATTGGTGCAGTCTTATAATAAGCCTCTAATGACAGGCTCTTGCACTGTCCTGTGTAAAAATGGCGTCCGGAATTTACTGACTTCCGTATACGGAACTGTGCAGCTGCTCGTATCCAGTCTACCGGCGTGCGCACTGTTTGCATTCGTCGGAACTGTTTGCATTCGTCGGAACTGTTTGCATTCGTCGGAACTGTTTGCATTCATCGAAACTGTTTGCATTCGTCGGAACTGTTTGCATTCGTCGGAACTGTTTGCATTCATCGAAACTGTTTGCATTCGTCGGAACTGTTTGCATTCGTCGGAACTGTTTGCATTCGTCGGAACTGTTTGCATTCATC
The DNA here is from genome assembly GCA_030386875.1 of Morinoia aosen. NCBI lineage: Eukaryota > Metazoa > Arthropoda > Malacostraca > Amphipoda > Talitridae > Morinoia > Morinoia aosen. Next base: position 41,973,771 of record CM059567.1, on the reverse strand, counting down.
GAAACTGTTTGCATTCGTCGGAACTGTTTGCATTCGTCGGAACTGTTTGCATTCATCGGAACTGTTTGCATTCATCGAAACTGTTTGCATTCGTCGGAACTGTTTGCATTCGTCGGAACTGTTTGCATTCGTCGGAACTGTTTGCATTCGTCGGAACTGTTTGCATTCGTCGGAACTGTTTGCATTCATCGAAACTGTTTGCATTCGTCGGAACTGTTTGCATTCGTCGGAACTGTTTGCATTCATCGAAACTGTTTGCATTCGTCGGAACTGTTTGCATTCGTCGGAACTGTTTGCATTCATCGAAACTGTTTGCATTCGTCGGAACTGTTTGCATTCGTCGGAACTGTTTGCATTCGTCGGAACTGTTTGCATTCATCGAAACTGTTTGCATTCGTCGGAACTGTTTGCATTCGTCGGAACTGTTTGCATTCATCGGAACTGTTTGCATTCATCGAAACTGTTTGCATTCGTCGGAACTGTTTGCATTCGTCGGAACTGTTTGCATTCGTCGGAACTGTTTGCATTCATCGAAACTGTTTGCATTCGTCGGAAGTCAAGTTAAATTCAGGACTTTGATATTTAGATAAACGTTTATGCATAGTTTGATAGTTTTTAGCTCCTTTGTCGGTATTCCCGATATTAAAAATAGAAATGTAGGATGTTGAAGAGAGTAAATCATTCGGATTTTTGATCGTCAAAATGTTGCAGGAGATTTTTGTTTAGTAAAAGTTTCCCGCTGGAATTTTGCTTGTTGTCATCAAGGGTCAATGTGGATAAATTTAACACATTTAATACACGAACTAAAAATTTTCGTTCAATTTCATAAAAAAATACTCAAATTTCAAGAGCGTTCGATGAAAAAGGATAGAAATTAAGACGAGATATCAAGATCATGGTTATGTCTGTTTTGTTCTTTAACCATTTATTGAACATCAGCAACTTTTTACATTTAATTTCTTAAAAATACTTAGAATATAAATACGATTAAAAAGGGAATTTTTACGTAGGCTTGGTAGCTGATAGAGATGACATCAATCCTTTTCTCAGATGCTCGCAGAAAATAATCACTCCAAAAGTAGAAGAAACTAGAATTTACGTTTTGACGAGTCCTAAAGAAAGAAATTATAATAAATTGCCATGTTTTAAAAATTATTCTTCCCTAATTAGTGTTTTTATTCTGAGAAATAATTTTTATCGAGCGTTAGAAGATAATGGCGTTGAGTCTTTTCAATATGAACCTGTATTGTATTTATTCCTTGCACAAAAATGTTCTGCAAAACCTTATTTACGCACGAAACTACATTACAAACTGCAAAAAATTCAAAAAAAGCATAAATTCACTTCACCCGCCGTTAAAAAAAGCAGAAAGTTAAACGATGCTTAATTCAAATTGCGTATTCGTTGGAATTCAGGTGCAAGGTTAAATTATTTCTGAGAAGTGTTAGCTTGAGTGATTTTTTCTGTTCTGCGTTCACGCAGCGCTTCACGCCGTCTATAGAAACTTTATTGATGAGTTCCGCGGCCTCCGAACCACCGGGCTGAAGGCTAGGGAGTTTGGTTTCAAAAGACAGGGAAAGGGAAAGGTGAACGAAGCGAAGTTGTTTTCCCTAAGATGTTAAATTAAAAGTTGCGTTTAAAAATGTGCAGCGTTACTAAAACGCGTCGAGTGTACCGTCTATGTCCACAAAAAATGTATCCACTAACCGATATATGTACATATACATATGTACCGTAACCACATCGAACGAACGAACGATGCTTGTAGATAAATTCAGAAAAAGAGTTTGACACAGAGTGTATCGGGAAAAGAAGAGGTGAAACGGAAAAGGATAGATAATGAAATGAAAAAGATGCGATTTGCGCATATGATGCTAGTGTTGAAGGGGGTTTTGTAAGTAGTTTGGTGGTGGTGCAGAACCACATAACAGTTTAATTGTCATATATAGTTCCAGTATCTAATATGCATACATCCGTGAGTGGATACATTTTTTGTGGGCACCTTGTGCCCTATCAAGGTAGAGGAAACAAAGTCGGGTCATTTCTATGGAATAAAATACACTTTCTCTTGTCCGCCTAGCCATTAGAAAGGGTTTATTTCAAACAAACTTTGTGACGTCACCAAAACCCGATGTCGTTAGGCCAATGGTGGAGCCAGATTAGGTGGTAGCAGTGCTACCAGATGCAATATAAGCGCTGCTATTGGTTCGTTGCCGTGACGCCAGCAAAACCACACCGTCAACGAAAAAAGACTGGTTTGGACCTACCTTGTTTCCTCTACCGTGTACCTTATGCCGAACAGCGAAGGCGCTGACTGCCGTATCTGTGCTACTGACCTATTTTAGTGCTTGCCCAACATTAAAGCGCACCATCAGTAGGAAATAATTACATTTTACGGCGCTGTGGATTTCCAGTCACGAGTGCACAGGATAATTATTCGTTATGGGTTAGAACCACATGTGTCGTGGGAAATTAACTTTACCTTGTTTTTTCCCAGAAGCTTTGGAAGGACTACAATCAGAATATGATACAAGGATCACTCCTAGAGAGGGTTGGTGGAATAGAAGTTCTGGTGGTTGGGTTGTAGCATAACTTTACATTTCAGTCAATCTAAAGAACAAGTTCAATGAGGAAGTAATGTTTGCTTAAAAAAGTTTTTCTGACAAGCTTAGAACAAACCCGAAACGCTTGTCAAGTCTGTCAATTCGTCAACTTTGGACAAAGCTTGTAAACTTTAGGTATATAAATATATTTTCAGTAGAACTTAGGGTATAAAATTTTCGAAGGGAGGAAATTAATATATTTTTAGGAGTGGGACGGCGCCTACTGAGGACTCAGTAGTTAGTAAAGACAATGCATTTCCCGGTTATTGACAGTTCAATCAATACTATAATGAGAGGGGTGTCCGTCTGTCCGGAGCCAGCCTGCAGTGTGTGGTGAGCGTATCTGTGATACAAGCTCCATCATCTGCACAATTTCCAGTGCATTAATCCATCAGATTCGAGTAGGAATGAATATCACGTGAATTTTTAGGAAATAGAAACAAGTGTCATGTGATTTGTAGAACATTATTGTACATTTTTGACGGCCCGTGTGCACTCGGCCTCATTAACTCAAGATGGATTAGTCTTCCTAAATTTGAGCAGACTGCACGTTTATGAATTAAAATGGCAAAACTGCATGGTTACGTCCGATACAAAACAACTATATTATACAACGATCTAATTTGCACAGTTACGCGTTCATATTTTCACCAATCCCTCAGATTTACGTACTTCATTACGTTTAATTCACGCTATAATTCATCCGTACTTCTTCACAGCAGCAACACATTCCAGCACAACACCAGGGTCAGGAAATCGAATACGCATAAAACTACTCATAGAGAAGTCTGTAATTACAAAGAAGCTACCGAGGGCAATTGAATTTTTTGAACAGACCGCAAGAGAAACTTCCTCAAGAAACAGTGCATTCATAAACTGTTCAATGGGACTGTTCAATGTGTTCATATTCTGGTTGCGTGGTTAACTCGAGTGCGTGAAAAAGCAACCTTGATCTCCCGCAGCCTGTGCATTCATAAATGACCTCTGACGTGCGCACGACAATCTCAGTCTTTGTCGCTGATTATACGTAGCTGGTCTGCAAAGGACCTGCATTTCTTCCTCGTTTGCCCACGTCAGCACATGATTCCCAGCGCGATCTGTGCATTATTTTGTAGAAGACGGGAAATTATTCCGAAAAATTCAATCATGGTGAACGCCGCGTATCTGCGATACGCATTGAACGCCGGTGGCGGTTTGCTCATGGTGAACGCCGCGTGTCTGCGATACGCATTGAACGCCGGTGGCGGTTTGCTCATGGTGAACGCCGCGTGTCTGCGATACGCATTGAACGCCGGTAGCAGTTTGCTCATGGTGAACGCCGCGTATCTGCGATACGCATTGAACGCCGGTGGCGGTTTGCTCATGGTGAACGCCGCGTGTCTGCGATACGCATTGAACGCCGGTGGCGGTTTGCTCATGGTGAACGCCGCGTGTCTGCGATACGCATTGAACGCCGGTGGCGGTTTGCTCATGGTGAACGCCGCGTGTCTGCGATACGCATTGAACGCCGGTGGCGGTTTGCTCATGGTGAACGCCGCGTGTCTGCGATACGCATTGAACGCCGGTGGCGGTTTGCTCATGGTGAACGCCGCGTGTCTGCGATACGCATTGAACGCCGGTGGCGGTTTGCTCATGGTGAACGCCGCGTGTCTGCGATACGCATTGAACGCCGGTGGCGGTTTGCTCATGGTGAACGCCGCGTATCTGCGATACGCATTGAACGCCGGTGGCGGTTTGCTCATGGTGAACGCCGCGTGTCTGCGATACGCATTGAACGCCGGTGGCGGTTTGCTCATGGTGAACGCCGCGTGTCTGCGATACGCATTGAACGCCGATAGCAGTTTGCTTAGTTGTCGGTTCATATCACTCCTTTGAAATGTTTCATTTTATTTAACTTACGCATACTTTTATTCAACTAACGCGAACATGAATAATTATTTTCCTGCACTGAGAATCAGGTTCCTACTACGAATAAAAATTAGTTAGTGCAGCCGAACTCGTGAAGCAACTTGAATGGCATCTCTTCTTCAACAAATCATGTATTACCAGATGGAAAAATACGATCGTGGAAAATATTTCATTTTTTCAAATAAAATTATGTTGATTATTTTGAGATGGCTCTTAGAAAAATAGTTGTATTGATGACCACATTCGTAGTGACAGCAGCCATACTCCTGACACCAGCGTCATCATGACAGGCTGACGTTCTCAGGTTCTAACAAGAGTGGCAACGTCAGCAGCACGTGACACGAACTTCTTTTACGCATGACCGTTTACAAAACCGTTATTACCGCAATACATCTCTTGCAACCGTACGTTAAAAGCCCATGAAATCCCGCAATAGAACCGTTATAACCCTTTTTAAACGTTATAGATTCTTCAAAAGTCACATCGCATTTTTAAAAATAATTTTGATGTCGCATACTTACTCATTTCATTCATCGCTTTCTGCCTTATCAAACTAATGATGCACTGATTTTTCTTATGTTTATTGACTTTTAAGTCCGTTTTTCGGGTAAAATTTTTTTCAGTAGTTAAATGATTTTTTGATTCATTATTTAACTTTCAGTAGGAAAAAAAATTTGAACGTTTTATTTCATAAGTGCTGGAACCTTACAAAAAGCGTATACCTAAATAGAATAGTGTACCGTGCAATAACTACTTTTACGAATATCAGCTCCCACTCTACAAACAGTCGCACAACAGTCCTGAGAAGCTCAGTATAGTTCGTTGTGAAGGTGCTTCTTCGTTTTCTTAATGCTTGAGTCGCAGGGGTTGAAAATAGAAATACATGAGCCAAACATCTCTGCTGCAGCTGCGCGTGTACGCAGCAGTCGTTCTTAATATATGTTATTGTAGAGTGCAAAAAATATTATGCGAAATTTCTGAGCAAAGTTATCACAGCAAAACGCTACTACATGCAGGCCTTTTAATTGTGGCTTTCAAGTCTTCCTAACCAATTTTTCCAGTTCAACTGACTGTCATTACAACTAAGCTCTCATGTTGTAAACTCCGCTGTAGCTGCCTCAAAACACAAACCTACTAACACTGCTGTAAACATGGCATTAATTTTACCATCCACACGATACTCTCAATACTGTCTTAATATTCGCACGACGCGCAGTGAATTTCAGCTCGTAATTTCCCCCTCTTTTCTTTCAATCAGTCGTGACGCTGCTATCAATGCTGTAAAATAGGCATTAATTTTACGATATGATGCCTTCTGGATACGCTGAGCACACCACGGTGGTGCGTCTTCTCCATCACGCGAAGGGTGTTGCGCATCACACTAGAGAGAAGAAGGAACCTGGTGCGATACCAGTTCCGCACCCGCGGTATTTTCACCAGAACGCAGCTCTCGAGGGACTTTAGCATGCATAGAAAACGGGTGGATGCGATTGAGGGAAAACTCTTCTACTCTCCAAGCTTTCACTTTACTCACACACTCACTCAATCACTCACTCTCTCTTTCTTCCTCCCTAACTCTCTCACTCACTTACTTGCTCCCTCTCTCACTCTCACTCTCTTTCCCTTCCTCATTCCTTCCCTCCCTCACTTACTCACTCTCTCTCTCTTTCCCTCAGTCACTCTCTCATTCTCTTACTCACTCCGTCCTCTGAAGTTATGTAGCTGGAAAATCATTGCTGCTACGTGATCGAAATAATGAAGCAGTCTATGAAGTTATTTCAATTAGTATGTACATGCCTCAGTGCAACCATGGCCGAGTGTAAAGATTTGATACTTTACGTTGAACAGAAATAATTTTATTTCTAGAAATTTTTTTCAGCACCACTTTCCCTGAATGTAAATATGTAAGAGTGGATATATTTTTGTGGTAAGTTGTTGATTCTTATGAAATGCTAGTAATCCTCACCATGGAAATGCTCTCAGTCAAAACAAAATACGGCTGGTTTGTATTCTCATTTTGCATTTTGTGATGAATCCCGTCATGCAAGTCTCACTGGACCCGAGTTTTGGCGACTGTATGACTTAAGAAAATAATAAGAGAAACAAAATTTTAATTTTCCGATGGACAAGAACGTGCTATGCATACACACAATAAATATGAACGTTAAATGTATCTTAATAACGAATTGTTATGTAAAGCCAAGTCTAAGTATAGCAAGAGTGCTAAATACATAATACAGGGGGGAAGAACGGGAGTCATAATGCACAGACAAATCTTTCACATCGTAATAAGAAATAATTAAAATATTAGGAATAATAATTAATCAATTACAAACGTTCGCAGTGTAGCCTCATTATTATCTCGAGACATGCAAACACTTAGTTTTTGAGAGCATGTTACCTGATTTCGGTTGAATTGTCCGACGCATTTAACAAAAGTCTCTTCACGGTCACTCTAATCTGAATCATTTAAACTGAAGATAGTTGGCTGGCGTGTGCGCTGCACCGATCAGCCAGCACGCAATACTGTGATGACATCGGTAAGTGCTGGGTGCAGCGGTCAACTTGAAGTCAATTGCTAATTTCTGATACACGTTTAATTACTGATCGTATGTGTGAGTAATTCCAGCATAGAAAATGGTAACATTTGATTACAATCAAAGTTTTGGCAATTACAGAAAAAATACCGAACTCTGCTACAACAAATCAAAGGTTCGAGCAATTAGACTGAACAAAATCAACGAATTCTGTTATACTCGTATATTCAATTACTGATCTTATACCTGAGCAATTCCAGCATGGTGAATTGTTAATTTCTGTAACACATTTAATTACTGATTAAACGTTTGAGCAATTACAACCCAGGATCTCGACAGGCCTTGAATGCTTATATTAAAACGAGAGCGCAGAAACCCGCACCGTGGAGAACCAGTTGACCACTCGAGCGAAGGTTCGCGCAACGCGGAACTGGAGTGTCAGTCTGCCACCTCGCAGGAAGCTCGTCGTTTGCTATTGATAAAGTCCCCTAATCGTGCCACGGTACTTGGTCCCATGCATGCATTAGGCAGCGATATAACGGCCTGCTGAGCACCGCTTTGCGGTCCCCACTCCTTCGCGGAAATTCCCCTTTTCATAATGGATTCAGAGACGTCGAGTTTCTGGCGCATTTCAAAAAGTCTGTCCAATTTGTCGTACCGAAGGCTCTTAATTTTGCAGGGCGTAAATTTCGGCTATAAATAGCGTCCTCAACTTGACGTAGCATGGATACATGGATGCGAATAATTAAAGTGCATCTCTGAAGTGCTTTTGAAGGACGACTTGAAGTACTTCTTGAAAATTGAGACCTGTGAAGTGACAACGCATTTTTTCTTTACATTTGGAAGCCCACTCTTCGGCTGAATATCACTGGAGTTTGAAGGATGATGAGAAGGACCTTCAAGTCTGTGTGTGGCCTCAAAGTCACAAGTGCAAGCCAAGATTTAAACTGGACGGGTTCTGCTACAATTGTTAATATACACATACTGCTGACAATTTTACTATCAATTACATATTACATGGAGAATAAATGTGATCAATGGTATATGTTCTTTTTATCATTCTAGAGTCGTATATAATTTATCATTACTCTTCTGTGGTATTTACCAATACCCTTGTGTGGTATATTGGTACATACCAGCTACTGATCTGAGTCTGAAATGGAACTGTTAGCTTGGTCACGCTTTAAAATAATTCCCACAATTATTAATCGAACGTTGTGCCACAGGATAGGTGCCAGTTTTTGGCGGTTGTAGTTCGGATTAAAGTTTGCGGTAGAAAAGCGCAAAAGATCACGTATTTATCGGCACTGGTGTATTTCTAAAGAACCTTCGTCTGACTTAGTGAGTGAAGTGGTCATTGTAACGGAGTGAAGTTCTAGATACACACCAGTAACGGTCAGAAATGAGAAGGCAATGTACAGTTATATCAAACCTATAAGGTAACAAAATATAAATGCTTTTTAACCAAAATAATGCTTTTGTATTGAGGTTTGCAATCATTTAGTTCCTTCAAAGGTACTACTGTATATGTGAGAGTAGAAATACAGTATGTTGAGGTTCTTCATCACTATTATAAAAGGAGCCGCGTCCGTCCGTCCGTCCGTCCGTCCGTCCGTCTGTGTGTCACGCTCTTCTATAATCGATGGCTTTGATAGCAACATGGATAAAGCTTAAGAAAAACAAGAAACTATTCCATTGCATTATTTTTCTGTGGCGATTTAATTCCCTTTCACTTGGATTATGGTATCCAGAATACGCAATCGTCTTATTTTCATAAATAAAATTAAAGACGTTGAAGACGATCGGATGAACAACGCGAGATGGCAATAACGAGAAGCTAGAGCTAAATTGACCCTTGAACGGCGTTTGATAATTCTACGGAATTGTTTGACGGGCATTTTTGTCGGGCCTTGTATACTAGTATAAGTAATAAAAGCAAGATCTAAATGATTACTGAGGGACCAAAACTCTACACCGAATATATCCTTTGATCCTTATACGCCTGCTATGACATTTCAACAGCACGGAAGTGTCTTTTTTACCGAAAGCTCATGGTTCGCCCACTCAAATGGGAGAAGTAACGCCCGTGGACTTAAAGCTTCCGGCTCAATTAAGACAGCATTAATTGTAAAAGTATGTCATTACTGAGTAGCCAATTTGTTTTGATGCGATCCGAAGCCCACGGCTGCCATTGTGATGCTATCAATCGAGCGTAAGCACGAAAGTATAAGAATGAGGTGGAATGGGTAATTGGAAAGAGATAAGAGAGTGAAAGACCTGCTATAGTATTACAACAATTTGCAAAGTAAATTCAATAGTACTACAATTCCCACTACAATAATTATCTTCAAATATGTACTTATATACATTCTATATGTAACATTTCCAATAATTCATATGCACTTGAACAGTATCATAGATACCTTTCAAATGATGTAAACAAACATGGCATCCGCTCGCTTTTGTTTACAAGCCAAAACATATTGCGGCAATGAAAATTGAATCTATTTTTCAAGAAAATGCAATTTTTCTCGAGGGAAGAAATAAAAGAAAATTTTTCAGAAACTTCTTGGCTAATAATGATACTCAGTTGATGCTTGGTTGTTCCGTGCGCCTGCGATGCTCTTAAGGCGGCCCATAGACGATCAATTTTATCGTCAATATAATTGACAATAACGAATATTGAAAATTTAGTTGATCGTCTGTGGGGTTCAATTAATTGACTTAGTGGGCAAAAAAAATTTCATAAATATATTGAGTCAATGATATTGACAATTAAATTGATCGTCTATGGGCCGCTTCAGGGTGCTTAATGACCGTATCTGTGATACGAGTTTCACCAGTGCACAAGTACAAGAATATTTGAATTGCGGGTACTATTGGGATGGATATATTTGTTTATCATCCACATCTGCAAGATTTATTTGAGGAAAATATTGAATCTCGTGATTTTCCACGGGCCGTGTGCACTTGTAGTATAGTAATATATTCTGACAACTCTTCCAAGATTTTGACAATTATAATCAGAAAGAAATGTCGGGCCTTCCGAGAACTATCCTGGAAGTTTCCTGGTCTTTGGTACGGACATAATCTCCATTGTCAAAATCCCATTCCTTGCTAACAGCGTTGAATTCATTTAATATATGATTAAGCTGAAGAGAGCTTTAAACGCATTAGGATAGGACAATGTCCATTTATCATGTAAAAAATTTCTTTTGCGAATAAGTCACAGAAAATTAAAATGTTCAGTTTCCAGAGCGAATAATTTTCAAGACTGTAAGCAAATTTCTTTGAACAAAAAAATGAGATAAAATTGGATTTTCACTTCTTATACGTTTTCAATCAGTCATTACAAAATGTGAGCTGCGTTGGCGTTAATATTTTTTCAACTTCACATGATACTGGCAAAGTGTACATGACTGTCGCATACTCCATTCACTTTGTTATCTCCAGCTCCCTCATTGGAGTGTGACAGGGTCGTTGCAGGTGACAAAATCAGGAAATTATTGAGAAGTTTAGTTTGTATCAAAAGCTACAAGCCCATCAGCCGGGTCAGAAAGTGAGAAAACCAAAAGTGAACATAATTTTCAATGGAATAAAATCTGCGCCCGGGTTTATATAGAACTCGATCTGAGTCGTGGGGGTGATTGAAAATTTGAACTAACAGTAAAAAATTATTTCAGACTAGAGTCTCTCAGATTTGAATATTTGCACTCAAAGTTAGGAATGATTTCAGGCTAGAGTCTTTGGAACTAGAAAATTCGAACTCAGAGCAAAGAATGATTTCAGACCAGACACATTGAGACTAGCAATTTTGAACTAAAATAAAAGAACGATTTGAAACCAGACACTTTGAAACCCACCAGAAAATTTGGACTCAGAGCAAGAACTGATTCGAGGCTATAGGAGTCGGAGCCAGAAGCCCAGAGCTCAATGCCACAACCCTGACACAGAGGCACCGACCGTCACGCCAGCTTCGGGGATCATTTCAGCGTCAACACCCTGCTTCGCGCAGACCTCGCTGTCCAATTAATCAAATGAAATTGGAGTCTATTACCTAGAGATATGCATGTGATAATGACTCTCTTCCTCTCCGCAGTCTCAACTTGCAGCAGGTTATCTCAGGTCCGAGTACTGCCCGGATTGTGCGGTAATTGCTTCCCACTCAACTTATAATTTCCAGCGGACAGTTGTTAAGGGGGCAACCGCTCGAACTGACCAATGGGGTCACTCCCACGGCCGAGACACACCTTCTGTGATACGTGTTAGTTTGTTCTTTTTATTACCCTTGTGTGGTAGATCCTTTGTATTACCCTTATGTGGTATATTCTATTTAGTACCCTTGTGCAATGTATAATTTTTATTACCCTTGTGCGGTATTTTCTTTTTATTACCTTATGCGATATATAATTTTTATTACCCGTGTGTGGTATATTCTTTATTACCATTGTGGGGTATATTCATTAAGTTGATGTTTGTTGTTTTTTGCGGCGGAGGTGCTATTCCGGTTGCGTAATAGGTGTTTTTGAGCACGGTTGAGGTGCATGTAGTAACTGAGAAGGTGCTGGTGGATAACTTGTATTAGTACTGGAGGTCATGTTGTTCGAGCTTTAATTATTTTTATGTTTTATTGTTTTTATATATGGAAAAACATTTACGAAAATGATTATAATCATGGCTGCGCTAAACCAAGTCTCCTACCTCTTAATGTTCCTGAAGCATCCTTTTTAGTTGTTGCTTTCCTCCATAATTTGTATTGAATCCCTCGTTTCCTTTTACCTTCTGTGTGAGCATCGTAACATTTAAAATTTATGACGTTCATACCAGCAGTCATTACAATAAGTTGCTACCGACAGCAGCAACGAACAGCCGTCACTGGTACTTTGTTGACAGCACCACAAAATTATTTTTTTATTGCAATCAACCAGATACACATCATCTTGCACATTGGATTTTCAAATGCCTCGTAACTAACACCAGGACGCCATAACAGTTACCCCCGGCCAAGCCGGTACCCATTTCCGACACCTGGGTGGAGCGTTGAATAGTGGCTGAGTTCTGTACTTTTCCTCCTATTTTCTGAGTTCTCTACAAGGCGCAATTTGACAGCCGGTGTGCGGCCTCACAAGCACGTATTAGATATATTATTATTATTTTGATTATATAAAGTTAATCCATCACTGACCTCGCTAAGGTTGTTTCTAAATTTTTAAAAAATAAACAATTTTGAAATATTCAAGTTCCATTTAGGATACACTCAGTAGATTGTGTTTAAGGCTATTACGATGTATCATTTTGAGTATTGTTACTCATGGGCTTATGTGTTTTGAAAGAGTACAGAAATGTCTTTCTCGAAAGAGAACTGATATATATACTTCATTTGTGTCAGGACACGTTTCGAATATAGGACCGCTTCAAGCAGATCTATTTTGAACTTAAATACTAGGTTTAATCGAATAAAAAACAGCTTTCAAAACATTTTTTCAGTCAAATAAAAATGAGAAACAATTTAATTCTAAAATTTTGATCACGCTTCTTAACTAAAAGATTCTTAAATCAAATTCGTCCAAATACTAATAATAAGGATTCTAACATCTAAGGCAGAGTTTGAACCATTGCAGAAAAAACAGCAAAAATGTACTCTCATAGTTCCCTATAAGTTAGAAAAAAATATGAAAAACCTAAAAAACTCCACCGATGAGACAAAGAAAAAGAAAACGATGATAGGTTCATATAGAAACATTATGAACGACATGGCCATCACTTTGGTACATGAGCTACTACAACTGCACTCTAATGACCAATATTGTTGAAGGTATAATGAGTGAAATTAGGTTACAGCTTTTATAAAACTTATGATGACGTAAACTCATCCTCACTGTACGTTAAAATAACCTCTTGAATGCATGAATATTTTTCTTTCTATCTTTTCGTCCGCTCTTCGCTATAAAATAACCACTGGCATTCATGAGTATTTATTTTTCCATCTTTTTGTATGCGCTTTGTGATTAAATAACCACTTGCATTCATGAATATTTATTTTTCCATCTTTTTGTATGCGCTTTGTGATAAAATAACCACTTGCATTCATGAATATTTATCTTTCCATCTTTTTGTCCGCGTTTTGTGATAAAATAACCACTTGCATTCATGAATATTTATCTTTCCATCTTTTCTCCAGCACTGTGAGCCAAAATAACAGCTGACATTCATGAAGATTTATATTTTTTTAATTATACTGTAGTTTGCATATAGTCTTAACGGTGGTTTGGTTTAGACGCCGTCGTCGTGTAGGCAGGTGCTGTGATCCCAGTCGCAGTTTGCTTTTAGCGTCTTTCGCTTTAACTGCGTGAAAAAAACACCAAGACTTAATAAAAAGCCAAACCAACATCATCGCACGTAGATAACTCCATTTTTTGTGCATGGAACAGATGTAAATGATGTTGCGCATCATCGTCACCGGGAAATTCTTTATGTAATCATCTTACAGAGATGTATACACCAGGACTGTAATAAAACTTGTACCCAGCCTGTCTGGGTGAGGGAGAACTCGTTTGCTCCAGTTCAATTCATGAGTGATAAATGGGTTAAACCAAGAGTGACTCACATCCTTAAAAACATGAGTGAAATAAAGATAAACGTACTAAAAATATGAGTGACATAAATAAGGCTGCTCACTATCACGCAAATCATGAGTGAAATAGAGAAAAACTTAGTAAACATATGAGTGACATAAATAAAGGTGCTCACTATCACACACCATATATATATATGGAGCACACGCTGTAGCGTAACGCGTGTGTTTCGTTCTGCCTCGTGAGTTTGATTAGTTGACCGGTTTGCAAGGCTGGCTCTGGGTTATTATTATTATTGTCGGTGCAGCTTGGTGGACGAGTTTTTTTTAGATTTTAGGGTTACATACTGTGTTGAAATTGGTTCATTTATTTCATAATATATTGGCTTAAATTATTGGAGCGATTTTGTGAGTCTGTGAGTTATGCTAAGATGTTGCTCACTACACTTTTCTTTGAAGAAAATAATAAATTTTTGTGTATTTTATTAGAGTGTGTTTTGATGCAACGAGTTGTGCAGGAGTTTGATTTAGTGCAGTTTACTACATTTGATCCAGTAAACTTGGACCTAGTGTCAGTAAATTCCGTTGCAGTGAACTTCTTTGAAAACATTTTTTTACTTTAAACTAGCATGATCTGACAAACAAATGAGGCATCTTGTAATCTAATAAAATACGTATTTTCCGTACTCCATGTTCGCTAGAATCAATATTCATTCTACATATAATGCTACAAGTTTCGATTGTGTACAGAAAGTGAACCTTTCATTAAGCGCATAAAGTAGAATGGTGAATTTAATATTAAAATGTTTCTGCAAGGGATTTAATATTAAAATTTTTCGCCGTCCCACCTGAGATGTATGGTATGAACTCGTCTTGGTACTGACCGGCTTGTTGAATAAACGAGAAATTTTCAGGAATTATTCGAAACAATTCATTCTTCTCACTGACAGCTGACAGGCTGCAGAATTCATATCATTATGCAAAGCTGTAAAATATCTGCACGCATAACATTATTAAAACGAAATAAAAAATTTAAAGTTACATTACACGCAGCCCATCTAACACATGCAACACAAGGAACACATACAACACAAGAAACACACGCAACACATGCAACACATGCAACACACACAACACATGCAAAAGAACAACAACACACACAACACATGCAAAAGAACAACAACACATACAACACACGCAGCACAAGCAACACACGCAACACATACAACATAAGCAACACAAGCAACACATGCAACACATACAACACAAGCAACACATGCAACACACTCCCGAAGTTGACAGGCCGCTGGTTGCAGTTCTGCTTCATTAGGGCGGCTGCAGGTTGGACACAAGCCAATGTAAAGGAACAAATTCCAAAATATGTCGATGTTCTTTGCTTGATATAACGGCCCAGAAAAGTTCTGCAATGTTCAGTCGAGCGTTGAGGCCTGCTGAGTAGTTGAAATAATTTATATCAGGAGTACAGTGGTCATAGGATGAAGCACTTGTTGTCTTCAGTATACGTTGGTTACACAACGAAAAAATTTATCAACACCAACTCACATTACCCATATGGAACAATTCCTAAATATTTATAGTTATTAGACTGCAGGGGTGGAATGAAGTTGACATATGAACGACTATTTTACCCTAAAAATTCTGCTTCAGACTTCGTTAAATTTTACTTTTATAGAATCGGAAAGTGCAGTCGAAGAATGCAGCCTCAGCAGCAGGTTAGATATTTTTTTACCGGCTGTTGCATGCTTAAAAAAACGGAATTAACATTCAAGCTAGCATAGGATTTTGTAGTAAACAAGCTTAACAAGTCTATAAACAACCATCATAAACCATAACTTTTAATCAATACAAAAAATTCAAAATGTAATTTCTGGGGACACCAAAAATTTACGAACCTCATTATACTGTTATTAATAGCCCCCCAGTATGTTTTATTGGAAAATGAACAGTTCATAATCAGAACATATCTTAACACGGCAACCCGTGCGTGAAATTTAACATTCTTCGTCGTAACTTGGATACGTGAACTTGAAAAGCAGGCCACCCCTTATCGAGACCCGCGCCAGCTTCCTAGGTCCCGCACTTCCCAACGACCTTGCCGGGCTTGTATATATAGCAGCGCTGGCGCTCGGTTCCTTCATTACACTCAAGTTTGTGCATCCTAAAGCAACTTACCTGCAACCTCTCAACATGAAGTACCTTGTGAGTTCCGCTCCCTTTACTGTGGACAGATTGAAGACTAAGTTTTCTTACAACTAACGTTGTCGCAGTTGGCAGCGCTGTGAGCAAGTAGCGTAGACAAGTTTATTTAAAAAACTTACGGTACGAGCTTTAATTTTTCAATTCAATTCAAACAATTTCAATTCAGTTGTTCAATCAATTGAAACAATTATGAAATAGTTCGAATTCAGTTAATTTTAAATGTTCAACCCCGGTTTTGTATCAGCAGTTTATTCGTTTCGTCGTTGAGATTTGGTTCCATACTTAAACGGTCGTCAATTCTACCTAGAGCTGAGGAAGCAGTTTAAAAAGTTTTTAAGTAATTCAAAGACATCGGGAACTGGTAACATATCTTGAAGACAACGCATTCAGCGCTATTTAGTCAATTTCTAAGAATTATTTGCGAATTTCCATCAAAATAAACGAAGGGGGATCTTTCTGATTGAACCTTTAAGGTAAATTTTGCAATCCCATCAAATAGTTAAGAGTTGTGATGCCCAATAAATACAGTGCATTGAAGTATTGTTTTGATATTCAAATTTGTTAGCTCATCCAGTACATAATGCCTGGAATGTCAGGAGTAGCAGTTTGTTGCTCATCCAGTATATAATGCCTAGAATATCAGGAGTACCACTCTTACAGTTTGGATGCTCATCTGAAACCACCTGAAAATCAGTACATGGTTAATAACTACCTCCCACCTCCCTGAAAGTAGAAGCAGTCATACAATCATGTTCCCCATTCAGAGTCTCACGTCTACTTTGTACATACCTTTCAGATTATCCTTACAGTTGCGTTTTTCCTTTTGTAATTTCGACCTTTAATATTTTCCGTTTTAAAAAGATCCAGAGTGGAGAGCTGTTCCTCATAACATTCAGTCTCACTATATTGAAATGGAAGAACAGTTCTGTTCTATCATGAAATGTCCCCTTCCGTGATTTGATAAAGATTTTATCGTACTTTTATTACATCAAATGTATTGGGAGCCCAGCGTACAGTTCGTCTAGTGTGAGTAGTGAAGCAGTTCCAAAGCAGACCTGATGAAATACCAAGTCAATTTTTTTCGCCGCCTAAGTAATTAAATCGCTAGGGCGGTGAAAAACATGCATGCTCCGACAAAAAAGTTAGACTGGGTAGTATGTACTGCAAATCCTGTTCCAGAATTAGCCTTTTCTTATTGATCTCCCAAAAAAAATACGAAATTATTATCAAAATTAGCAGCGGCAGTTTCAAGGCTGAATTTATTTCAACATTAACCTCGAAATATCTCATTTCAAAATCTTTTAGATGAGTGAGCTTTTTTGTATAGGGAAACTTGCAGTCATAAGGTTCTCCTGATGTACAAATTGTTACTATTTACCTCTAAATTTTCTTTGTAATTTGATTTTGTCGCAGTGTTTACTCAAGCCATTTGAAGAACTAAATTTCATAACTTTTTTTGCGTCTAGGTCGTGTTCCTCGCAGTGACCGCAGTGGTCAGAGCTGAAGCCGAAGCTGAAGCCAAGGCCGACGCCAAGAAGAAAGAGGGTGGCCCCTACATTCCCCAGATCGTGAGCCACGGAGCCGCCTACTCGCACACTCCCGGCTATGGCGGCGTCCAAAAAACCGTCGTGAAGAGCATCTCTCCTGGCTTCGGTCATAACCAGATTATCGCAGGCTATGGTGCGTATGATGCACCTATCTACCAAACCGGCTACGCTAAGACCGCAGTAGCTCCCCTTGGGTACGGCGGCTACGGTTACGAAGCTGGAATCGGCGGCGGAATCGGAGGTCTTGGCTACGGGATCGGAGGCTACGGAGGTGGACTTGGAGGCTACGGTAGACTTGGTGGACTCGGAGGAATCGGTGGAATCGGTGGACTCGGTGGCGTAGGTGGACTCGGAGTTGGTGGACTCGGAGTTGGTGGACTCGGTGGCGTTGGTGGCTTGGGACACGGAGGAATTGGTCTCGGTGGAGTCGGACCCATCGGACACGGCGTTGGAGTCGGCGGTTTCAGCGGAATCGGAGGAGGTATCGGAGGGTTCGGCATCGGTGGCGGTCCAGGAATTGGTTTCGGAGGACCAGGAATCGGAGGAGGCTATGGAGTCGGCTTGGAACACGGCGGCATCGGACTCGGCCACGGAGGAGTCTCGTACGTCAAGAAGGGATACGGACACGTGGTCGACCACGGTATAGGAGGAGGGTACAAGAAGGTGACCACGTTCAAGAAGGCCTACGATGATCATAAATTTTAACTCTTCTGTTTTATATTCGAACTATTGTATTGATCTCTTTCGAAGTGGCTGTTGCCGTAGCTATTCAGTTGGGTGATTATTTGAACCCCTCCTGAGCAGGACAGTGACTCTGCTTGTATATTTTGTCTATGAAAATATTAAACTCTCGCTACTAGAAGCCGTTTTATTTTTTGAAAAAGATATCCTGCTTTTCAAATTGTGCACGGGTAATGATATTACTTGCGATATTGCGATAGATAGTTCATAGTTTCGTAAAAATTCAAGGAATTCGTCATGTATGATATATTGAAGCCGGTAATTTTTGGAAAGGCTACGCTTCTCAGAAAAAGTACCAGCGAATCTGACAGAGAACTTTTTCAAAGCTTTCATAATTTTCACAGCAGATTAGTACTCCTAGAAATATAAGCCTGCGTCTCGAAACATATGCATATGTTTAACGCTCAAAGAAAAAATCTCTCTCTCAACATATTTCAAGGCAACTCACATTTAAACTAACAATGTTTTGATGACTGGCGATCTCGACGCGATCGATGCGGGGTTTGTGGGGGGAATCCATGCAACTGAAAAGAATTTTGGCAGCAGATTTTTATACGACGCAAGTAACGCGACTGCTTTAATAGATAACCTGTAAGTAAAAGTCCATGGATGATGTTTTGGAATTTTGTTGATTCTAATTTTACCGTTCAAAGGATATGACTAGCTCGGGACACTTGATGATGGCTGAGATCTGGTCGGCAGGATGGCGGGAATGAATGCTGTAAAGACTTGTGGTTCGAATAAAACAACACGGATCATTATTTACGTACAATATAAAAGAAACAGAATCGAAAGAAACAAAAGACAGTGAAGTAAATTTCAGTTGAAAGTCATGCAATGTGAAGCAGGGAGTGAGCATTTTTTTCAGACACCTTTATAAGAAAAAAATTAGAATATTCGTAAGTTCGCTAAATTTTTAACTTTTTCCTTACTACACGGTCTAACTTTTTCGCCGCCTGTATGCATGTTTTTCTCCGCCCAAGTAGTTAAATCGCTTTGGCGGCGAAAAACATGCATGCTCCGGTGAAAAAGGTAGACTGGGTATATGTGGCACATTTCGAGAATGCCCTCGTTATTTGTGAACACGTTTAGAGAATGCCCCGGTTATTGTGTCGTAGACTTGAGTTATGAAATAACTTAACCTACGTATTCATATTGCCTTGAACCTCTTCGGAGAATCACCGAAGTATGATGATACGCAGGGCCAATTAATAAAATATTTTTGAAAGATCATCGAGAAATTATATGCACGAATACAACCAAATTTCTATATGAGAAGATAAACTTCTAATTTTTCTGTTGCGAAAGGAAAGTTCGAAATTTTCCCTTACAAACATCAATTCTAGATGCCTTGAAATGTTGCGTGGAAAATAAAAAGTCCTTAACTAACTCGAAAATATTATAGCTTTTTTCCATGACATAGAACAACCGATATAACATCGATTTAAACCCTCAATAGATAAACACATCAAATTTTGCTGATGAGAAAATAAAATCGCGTTGAAAGAATTCTAAACAAAGTGAAATCCTATGAGAATTAACTGAATAAATTTTAATTTCTTCAAATTAAGACTTCTATAGTTATGACACGTGATTTTACACTAGGCTAAATCCACTAGTCGTGACAGTGTCTGTGCTAGAGAATTGTTACTACGATGTGCAATACATTCAGCGTACGATTCGAGGATATTTCCCGTATTAAAAATCGGGACAGTTTTATAACAGTTAACATAACATATTACACCGATACTGATATCATATTCGCAGTTTTATTGCTCTGTAGCTGCGCTTGTCACTGCAGAAATTTTGTCAGTTAACCTCACTGACCGGAAACGAACTTCAGTGGGCTGCTACACAGAAGTGCCCACAATTGACCTATCGTGTCTTCCGGTAATTTGTACTGCTGTATCGTGCATTTAGTTTTCACGGTACTAAATTTCTAGCGGCTCTAATCAATCTTCACTGCAAGCAGAAAATCAGAGCTATTGACGCAATGTCCTACTCTAAATTAACCTTGGAGTGCCTTACGAAGCCGAAGTGTAGAAAACCATTTGAGACGCTGCACCGATATTTTTGGCTTGTTTCGAATGCATTAAACGCTATGCTGTACATGCTCACTTGCCGTATTTAATATCCTAATTATATTGATAGAGTGCTCGTGCTCGTGAAATATGTGCATACACAATCATTGAAACGAACCATAAGGGTAGTAACAATTTTTTAATTAGCCCGAAACGATCTCAGTATAATGAAATATTTATCAATGATTTTCGCTCTCAAATTTTCACCCTGCCAGACCACCGAACTGAATTTTCGGTAATTTCCGACTGTACCGCGGAAGCGCCGCGGCTGCCTAGTATTCAGTTTCTATCCAGCACGTGAAAAAATTCGATAGAATAACAAATGACCAACGAATCATGGTCAAATCACACGAAACCACATGGGTAGCTATTGCAAAAAATTTTCCCATGTGTTTGAATGGACTTTGTGTTGTTTAACATTTAGCAGCTAGGATCAGGGCATCAGGTCTGGTAGGATTAAAATAGAGACTCAGTAGTGTCGGAGTATAGATTTGACTAAACTCTATGTAAGTTATTAAGAACACTTCATCATATCAGAGTCATCAAACTTATAGAGAATTCAGAATCCAAGTAAACATCTCGTGAATGAACGCATGCACAAGTGAATCATTTAAATCTTTTCGCCATCGGATCAACAGGGACTTTTCAGTCGTCTTTCTTCTTGTAGTCAACCTCTTTGCTCATGGCGATGGCGTGAGCGTTGCGCAGAGCTGCTGCGGAGAGCAAAGAGGATTGTGACTGATCCAACAGAGCAGGCCTTCCATAGATCGAGTCACTACCAAGCAATTTGACATTCAGTTTGAACTTATCCAGAGCACTCAAGTTTGAGGCGAGCAATGCAGGGTAAGTGCTGCCGTACGCCGAGTACAACGGGTTCAGGTAAGGCGAACTGAGGCCGTATAGGCGTTGGAGATTCAGCAAGTTTTTCACAGAGTAAGCATCCAAAGGAGAGTTATTGAGATAATACCAACTAGCATCGCCGTCTGGGGACAAAGAGTAAGGCAGAAAGTTAGGGGATAGTTGCCCTACTCCGCCGGCGAGATAGTTGCCGAGGTAGGGGGAAGCCTGGTAGTAGTTTGCTAAATTATTATAAGGGAGTTGGTTGTAATGAGGAAGCGTGTAGGGTGGCAGTGCCCCAGCGTACAGAGATGGGTATGCTGCAGCGGCATCCACATTGTAGGCAGACACCTGTTGTGAGAAGTGGTTTGGGAGGTGAGTGGTCGACTTCTCCACGACACTTAGTAGGTTTGGTTTCGCTTCTGGTTTCGGCTTGGCTTCTGGGCGAGCCTGGATGCTGGCTAAGCAGAGCACGACGACCTGTTGAGAGGCAAAGTTTGTCAGAAAATACCATAGTATTTGTTTTCTATTATGAACAATAGGATCATCCCATAACACTGGTAAATAACTGTTTTTACAGCAATAGCCGTCATTGGTTAAAACATATGAATGGAATACAGTCTCTCGCGAATCACATCCTAATGAAAAACTGAACAATGAATTCATTCAAATTTCTTCACAAAGACATATGCACTGCCCAATATACATTTCTTCACAAAGACATATGCACTGCCCAATATCCATTTCTTCAGAAAGACATATGCTCTGCCCAATATCCATTTCTTCAGAAAGACATATGCTCTGCCCAATATCCATGAAATCGAAAATTTGGTGTAATGTTTGAAATTTTTTTCATCCTTTTGACCCTAATACAACACCAATGTTACCCCCGAGAAGGCATCTGGTCTGCCGGAATGTCTGTATTTAACGGAGACTCCATCGGACGTTTCGCTGAAGTTTCCATCACAATTCAATTTAATGAAGTCTACTAATCACTGTTCGTACATCCTCTATTTGTAATTAATAATATATTCAAGAGATTCATGAAAATTCCCGTATCTTATAGTATTTGCTTAGAAACTTTACTGGGTATACAGTTGAATTCATGTTAATCGTTCCGTAGTTACACTTCGGTACCCAATGAGGGAACTGTGTCTGGAAAAAGAATTCCTTCGATCACTAAGAATTTATCTGATCATATCACTTCAACTTTCAGTTAAAATAATACTACTAAGTTTTAGCACGACCCTTAAACATGTCACACACTTAGCGTATAATAAAGTGCTGGTATTCGTTCCTCTGCCCAAACTACAGTCAATTTCTAACTTGCATCTGCCACTTGACCGCAACACACTCACCATTGACCCAAGTGCGATGTTCATGGCTGCCTCGTGAGCGCAACTCCAACTACGATGATATTTTACCAAATTTTCTTCCTCAGCTGAGCGAAAGAAAATTCATCCAAACTTCAACTGCAAATCACTTGTTCTTTCCGTGACTTAAGGCAGAAAATTTGTTAGTCAAGTTCGAAACTGAGGTAATATTAGGAATTATCTTAAGTTCGAAACTGAGGTAATATTTAGAATTAACTCAAGTTTGAAACTCAGGTAATATTTAGAATTATCTTAAGTTCGAAACTGAGGTAATATTTAGAATTAACTCGAATTCAAAACTAAGGTAATACTTAAGATTAACTTGACGCCTTGCACTGTATCCGAACCCAAACACACGCTGGTTAAGCTGTGCGGCTGTGGCGAGAGCGCGTGTGGTGGCAGCGAACCGCTTGCCCGCTTAAATAGTTGCCTCTCTCAAAAACAGCTCGAAAAAATTGCATTTACAGGAAGACGTAACCTCTCCTCCATCCTGCGTACTGCATAGGACCAAGGAAACAAGAAGAAAACTAAGAAGAAAGACGAGGAAGCTGTTGGTGACGAGCGAGGAACAGCCACAAAGCATTTCAGTTCCTTAACTCGTCTCCTTCGTTCAATGGACAGAAATTGAAGACATTCGTGTCTTTGAGGGAGATTTTAAAAGCCTTCCTGCGTGATGGTATTTAGTTAAAATACACTTTTGGGTCATTGTGGAGAAATGCTGAGTCACTGAGCTCGTCAGGTTCCGTTCGAGCGAGCTGAGTAATGGCTGCGGCCAGGGCGGGAAGGTTGCGCTGGCTTCGGTGGACCGCAAACTTGACACCCAACATCTGCTAACTTTTGCGTAGGTGCGCTATTTGTAGGTGTGCTATTTGTAGGTGCGCTGTTTGTAGGTGTGCTATTTGTAGGTGCGCTATTTGTAGGTGAGCTGTTTGTAGGTGCGCTATTTGTAGGTGCTCTTTTGTAGGTGTGCTATTTTTAGGTGTGCTGTTTGTAGGTGTGCTATTTGTAGGTGCGCTATTTGTAGGTGAGCTGTTTGTAGGTGTGCTATTTGTAGGTGCTCTATTTGTAGGTGTGCTATTTTTAGGTGTGCTGTTTGTAGGTGTGCTATTTGTAGGTGCGCTATTTGTAGGTGAGCTGTTTGTAGGTGTGCTATTTGTAGGTGCGCTATTTGTAGGTGTGCTATTTGTAGGTGCGCTATTTGTAGGTGAGCTGTTTGTAGGTGTGCTATTTGTAGGTGCGCTGTCTGTAGGTGCACCGTTTGTAGGTGCGCAATTTGTAGGTGTGCTATTTTTAGGACACCTAGATGCACTATTTGTAGCACTCCTATGTGCGATATTTATGCATGCACTATTGGTAGCACTTACAGGTGCGCTATTTGTAGCACACCAAGGTGCGTTATTTTACACTTGCGCTGTTTGTAGGACATCTAGATGCACTATTTGTAGTACACCTACATACGCTATTTGTAGATGCGCTAATTTTAGGTGTGCTATTTGTAGACGTGCATTAATGAAAAGTAATTCAACATAGTTGTTTCCCATGATTTATAGTTTAAATGGCATTAAAATTTTGACTGTGCAGAGTGGCGATATTTTATTTCGTCAATTTTTCCTTTCCGTTAATTCTATGACGGACGTAACTATAGTTTACCACGTTTGATTATTCAAACAATCAATTATCGATACTGATATAATATATAAGACAGAAAAATTAAGGCAATAATAATTTTAATGTCTGTAATTGTCGAAGTTAATGAATTCAATCCATTTCATAACTGTTTAAAATTGACTT
The DNA here is from genome assembly GCA_030386875.1 of Morinoia aosen. Taxonomy (NCBI): domain Eukaryota; kingdom Metazoa; phylum Arthropoda; class Malacostraca; order Amphipoda; family Talitridae; genus Morinoia; species Morinoia aosen. Next base: position 41,949,559 of record CM059567.1, on the reverse strand, counting down.
AGTTCCTTGAGGTTTATTTGATTGCAAACGATGCGTAATATTTGAATATGTTACTTGCAGAAAACTGTGTAACATTTGATGCATTTTGAATTAGAGTTACATTGGCAAGCTTGGAGCAGACAAGTTAAGGAGTGTAAATTATAGCTTTCGTAAACACATGACTAATTTTATCGCTATCAACACAACAAATAATTCAACCGGAACTGCATGGTTTCAATAAGTACTCAACCATAAGATTATTGTTACCGTTATAGGGAGATAATTTAACCGAAGTTGTAGTATTTTCAACAGTACTCAACCACAAGAAAATTCTTTCCGTTTTAGGGAGATAATTTAACCGAAACTGTAGTATTTTCAAAAGTACATAACCGCGAAATAATTCTCTAAGTTATAGCGAGATACTTTAACCGGAATTGCAGGGCTTTCGAAATTAAACAACCGTGCATGGAACAATTCTTTAAGTTATAGTGAAATAAATTAACCGGAGCGTGTTCACACATACACAGGGCGCACAAAACGATACGTCCACATGTGAGGTGTGACTGCGCAGGCACGCGTGAGAGATCAACGTATGGGTGCTCAGTTCGAGAACTGTGCCCACATCACGGTTCGATATTTTCTTTCGTTAATTCGTTTTATCCGACGTTCGTGATGAGAAATAGGAATCTCTCACAAAAATAAAATAATCGGCCTAATACCGGAATTACGCATCACTTGTTCAGAATAAATTAGACATTTCAAGAAGTAGCGAGAAGCTAAAGCGGGAAGAAATAGAATAAAAGCGTTGCGATAAAATCCCTTAAATTCGGCATGGTGAAAAATTAGCGTTGTTTGATCAAGGCAGGAATTCGAGGTCCTTTTACAAAAATATTCGAAAAAAATCTAATTCGGCGTGAATCCTCGGCCCGGTGCATCTCGAATTGAAGGGAACTCCCTGTGAATCAGAGGCCATTTGAAGAAGCAAATGGCAACGAACTTCCTGTTTTATTCGTGTTAATTGCAAGGGATGAGCTACCGGATAAAAATTACCGTCAAGGATTTAAATTCATGCCATTGAATGAATAAAGCCGGCACGTAAATCGTCTAAATATGCTTACTAGAAGAAATATTATCGAATACGAAAAGCATGCATAGACGAGTATTCTTTTCGACTACACGAGAACAATGGAGTTCGATTTGAAACACACTTGCGTATATCAGACTCAAAAATCTCGATCTTGGGGGCTGATAGCAGTGATGGAAAAATTTTCCTTGGAAATGAAACGGAGTGTTGGTTCTTGCAGCCTGCGTTTCTTCGAATTGAATAGTCCCGTATGCATTTCATTCACGTGGTCATTGCATACATTGTATTATTTTGTACTATGACACCTAATTCGTCTTCGCGTTTGAATATGCAAGCACCTACGTCTTGCCAATGTACAGACACCGTGTACGTGCAACGGCATGCGTGCGTGTGATGAACGTGCAATTTTGTACACAAAGGCAAAAAATTTCCTTACCTCCACACCTCGTCCTTTGGGATGCTCATTTATACAGCCCTCGGTAGCCTGGCTACCTAAAGAACTAAAAACCGCTTCCAAGGCTATTATAATAGCGTTATCAAAGAACGAAAAACAGTTTCCAGAACGGAGAACAGCTTCCAGATCGAAAGCATCTTCCAGAATGAAAAACACCTTCTAGAGCTATTATAATAGCGTTATCAAAAAACTAAAAAAAGCTTCCAGAACGGAAAACATCTTCCAGCGCTATGATAATAGCGATCTCAGTCCGAGGCACGCTAGCTGCGTGATGATCACTACGCCAATTCAGAGGCAGCGGTGGAGGCGCAGGTGACTGACCGTCACTCTTGACCTCTGGAATTGACCGAACTCTACCCTTGAGCAGCTATTCACCCACCAGTAATTAGGCGATTCATTAGAATAAGTCGTACGTAGGTTAACCCTTACGGTACAGTATGCCTAAAAATGTACATGAAATAAAGTAATGTGATTTGATTCCATTTAAAGAACTGTTGGTTACCTCAATAGCTATTTTAGCGTCAAAATAAATTGGTTTTTTGAGAGCTTTTCGCCGCAGTGTGTTTTTTTTCAACAGTGTTTGTGAAGCCATTGTTAAGCGCTTATTATTTAATCTCGTGTATAATATCGGGTAATTTAGTTCTACCAAACGATGAAGCAGTAAAACTAGGGCATGCCTAAAAATGCACTTTCCCATTTTTCAAGAGGTCAAGTAATTCAATGGAAGTTTCGATCAAAAAGATTGTGTTTAAATGTAAAACTAGGGTGCGCTGAAAAATGCACTTTCCCATGTTTCAAGAGGTCATCTAATTTCAGAAAATTTCAATAAAGAATAAGCGTATAAAATGATCCTATCAACTTTTGCGCACCATGCTGCCTTGTGCAATGTACTTATTGTGTCATCAGCGAGAAGGAAATTACGTAGGACTTGTTGGGCGCCGGTAACAAAAAAGGAGCTCACCCCATGGTTAACTTACGCGGTGACTCGAGAGGTTCTTGCTATTATACCTGTACCACACAGATGGCTTTCATTTGGAAGTATGATACTATAAAGTGACTCAATACTATTCGTGTCTCTATAACTGAATAATGATTATTTGAAATACTGCGTCGCAGTTTAGCAAATTTGCTGGAAAAGATGGTATAACATTCCGGTGAGTAGTTCAATGCCTCATTTATACAAACAAAAATGAAAATTTGCTGACTCAATAACGTTAGCGGGTCAATTTGTTCAGTTCTACATTATCGAAAAGAATTATCCCGCAACTTGCTCCCTAAGGGTGGATTTTTTTGTACCGTACCGTTGATACATTAACCTTTAAGAAGGGCCCTGATAAAACAGCTATTCGTATTCGTGAGTCAGTAAGGGAATTTAAAAGGAAGTAAACGCTTAGTTTTTATTTCTTTTACGTTTCACATTCTACATAAGTTTTAATTTTTTATTAATAATATTTTATAATTCCTTCTACATTACACGCTAGAGTCGGTATGTGTGAGAGAGAAGACTGACTACAAGTATACAGAAAATACTATCCTCACGCTAGAATTGAGTTGCCCTACACGAGCAAATGTATTTCTCGTATCATTTCAGATGTGTAACGAAAACAAATACATTTGGATAACCACGTGAGTAACCTTTTGAAGGCTTAAGATGTAAAATTTACAGGGCTATTGTATGATCACACAGGGACGAACTTTTACAGATTGTAAAATTTTCAAAGCAATCATTGATTGCTTAAAGGATTTAAAATCTGTGAGTATTTTCTTATATATATATATATAAATATATATATATATATATTTCAATAAAGAATAAGTGTATAAAATGATCCTATAAACTTTTACGCACCATGCCGCCTTGTGCAATAATATAATAATTCCTTAATAATCATTTTATACACTTATTTTTTATTGAAATATATATATATATATATATATATAAAAATATATATATATGTATATCATATATATATATATATATAGAATTCCTCATGCACTCCATAAGGATAGAAAACATCTTGTACGGGTCGATAATCAGTGACCATGTTCTGATTACTACATCTCTCCTTCTGCAATGCATAGATCACATCTAGTAAAGATTTGAAATCCGTGACTATTTTAAGTGAAAAAATTCTAAGTTCAGGTAGAAAAATTCTTAGTAGAATTTGACGTTCACTAAAAACCTGAAAACTCGGAGAGCTTTGCGGCGCGCATGCGGTTGCCCCCATTTCCCCTCCGCTTCTAGCTGCGGTCCGCGGTCGCATTCCGCTCGACATGTGTCAGGTCTTGTCATGTGGCACATGGTCAGGTCAGGTCTTGTCATGTGACACATGGTCAGGTCAGGTGTTGTCATTGGAATTATGGTCACATCAGTTAGCACTGGAAATGAAATTGGTCAGATCATTTGTGTCAGATTATGGAGCTTGTCAGGGGAGGCCACGACTGGTTCAGCCAGCCCTGGTCAGGTCAAGGAATGGTTTGAAACAGGCAAAGTCAAACCAGATCTGGTCGAGCAAGGCGCAACTAAGCAAATTGTGTCAAGGGATATCAGTGTATTGCTCTTTTATTATCGTTATTGTTATTGTTATTGTTATTGTATTGATTTACTCAAAACTGCTTTCAACTCAGATTATAGTTTATTTTACTTATCAATTTTGAAAACTACAAACATTACATAAATCGTGCCTTCATTAAATTTTGATCATGTCAATTGAGTTTGTGACTCCTGGTCGGTCAGCTGCATTATCAAAATCCCTTCAGTGACCACCAGTGGCTCATGTCGCCGTCGAAGTTTTAACACGAGACCACAATGACGTATGTAGGACTTCAACGACATTAGTTTCTGAAAATATTTAGAATTAAATTTAAAATCAATCTGAATATTTCACTCGTCACATGAATCTTAAAATCAATCTGAATATTTCACACGTCATATGAGTATGCATTATTTCTTGGGTTGACTTGCAGGTCCGTTATTTCAAAGGAGGTTGAAGTTAAAACTTCCATGTTACTTGATTCAAAACCGGAAAAGCACGGAAGCTTCCTTATGTTCGTAAGCCAGCCGAGTGTCAATCCGGACATACACAATACTCTCTTGGTTTCTTTTAGTTCGGTTGTTGCAAGAGTTATCACTACCTTTTTTTCACATTTTTTACTCTGTAGTAAAGTTCAGTGTTTCTTTCGTTGCCAGAACTATTAGCCGTACTTTCTTTTTAATTGGTTAACTATTAAACTCTAACCTTTAAAACTGAACTCTTAATAATCGAATCAAAATCTTCATACGCAGCTTAAGTGCTTTAAGTTTTCACTAGATGAGACTAAAAGTATTTATTTTTAAATTTACTAAAGCAATCAATCCATAATATCATCTCATTAATTATTAAACGGTGAGCTTTAACTTTCCATTAAACGATTGGGTACGGTAGCTAATCTATTTTTCATGGGATGCGTTTCATTAAAATATTTATAAGAGACGCTTACTCAGGGTGCTCTAAATCTGTAATTATAGAACAAGAAAACAAAAATATGTTAAAAAAAACAGTAAAGTCACTCCTTTTCCAGTTCGTGTTCGCGCAAGTGATCAGAATTTGGCGCGCCGGTTCCTTTTCCTCAAACCCAAATTGACGTTAAAATTTCATCTATTGTCCTTCATTGGCAGAGTCTTACATCGTTCCTAGAAATGGAAGCTTTTCTGTCGAGGGAAGTTACTTCCTACTGAATCACTTTTTATCTCTGAAGATGGAATTTTTCAGTTCCGAAACGCTTGCGATTAAAGTGTTCATTTGCTCATCGTTTCACTTGGTTATAAGTGAGACTTGTGTATGAGTATTTATGTCTTACTTTTAACACTGAATATGCTTGGGGTAAATACATCCATTAAAAGTAGTTCAAAATCGTCTGTGAGTTTTTTAAAGTTGTGATATATATTTCGCTCCTCGCTTACTCATGTAAATAAAATTGTTTTCCTTGTACAGTCAAAACAGGAGTTTATATACATGTCCATTAAGCTAAAATTTAATATTTATGCCACATCATCGCTAAAGAAACTCAGTTGTGATGATTTCACAACTCTGAAGTTGCTAAAGAGCAACGCAACGCACCATGGCTAAAAATGAGAAGTTTCCCCATGAACATTTTTTGTTTGCCAAGTGCTATGAATTTTCTTTACGGGCTCAGAAGTGGAGGTAAGACTCGAGCGTTTGAGTCGCTTATCGATTCAGCATCCAAAATTGACCAACAACGCACATCTTTGACATTTTCTCTCGAAGTCTAACGCTCAAATAGTTAAATCCGAGTAATTAGCTCACTCTATACTCGACTGTGATTTTCATACAGTTAGTTAAGTTCCTCTCCACTATAGTTATACGTAATATCATTCGTATTGGAGCAGCTAATAAGAAGGTCCCATTTTCGAGATAGATCTTGTGCGAGAAAAAACTTATTTCCATAAATTCGACTCTAGAAACAACGGAGGTAGAGCTGAAGCGGCAAAAGTAGAGTACTTCCAACTACAACTGTGCTTTTTGGATACAAATTAATTTACGAGGATTTTCAGAGATAATTTAGGGGGAAATTCCTTTGAATGAAAATTGGTTTTGCAGCGCACGTTTTCTGCTGTGAGATACGAATAATAGCCTATCATTTGTTTTCATGGAAAACATTCAACTCAATCCAAAAAATCTGAAATTTATGGTTAAGTTTTTTATTTCCTTCACAAACTGCGAGCAATGAATATTTCATTTTTATAATGCTTGAATTTCCAAATTATTATGCAGCATGTGTGTATGTTCGAAATACCCCGAAAAATAAACTCTGACTGCACTGCTCTGTACTTACAGAGATCGTGATACCAATGCCTTCTATATGCGATATAGGAGGCATTGGCTGCGCTCGCATGGTCTAAGTTAGAACAGCCATTTATCTAAGCAAAAGGACATGGAAACTACATTTATTAAAGTTGTGTTTCAAAATTTGCCTGCACAGTGATGCTGCATTTAACGAACTTTAGACTAGATTTTCAGTAGCGGTACCTGAACTGCACGGTCATCAGGGATGTTTTGAAAAGTAGTCATCATAGCCGCTTGTAATATCGTGGTTTTTCATCACGATACGAGGATTAGTAATTGTAGCTGCAAACTACAGTATCGGTAGCCTTAACTACCGTATCTGAAGCCTTAACTTCAGGAGTAGGAAAAGGAAACTCTTTGCTAGGTTCCTATTCTTGTACTGAATCATCCATACACCAACTCTGCTTATAAGCTATAGCGCTCGGAAGTTAAACAATGCTCTTCCGGTGCATACCAATGCGATGCGGAGGATCAGATGTATGGCGGAGGTCCCATAAAGACATCTGACCTGAACGCGATAAGGCATCCGGCAAGACGCGCAAACCTCATCTCCGGAAATCCCATAAACACAACGATGCCTACTTCACAATATAACACCTCTATAGCTGCATCTAAAGTAGCAGTAATTACATACTTAACCCATACGTAACTCGCCCTGCTTGAATATTGATAACAAGAAAATTATGGACCATAAAAAGTTTGGAATTATTTTAAATGATTCGTGCGAGTTTTTTGGAATTTTGCCAATATTGTATGGAAAATATTATCTTTTAGATAACTACACTTATTGTTCAAACAAACAAGTGCTATTTTTATAATACTGATAATTATTTTACCGAAGACCTCTGGAGTTATGTTGTTTATTTTTTGAAATATGTTGTGTTTTCATCTCTGAAAAACATAAGATTTGTTGATTTGAAGTCTTTCGTGCGAAGATTTCGAGAGGAAGGAAACAAAAGCAATTAACTTTGGATATTGAGGTAGTCACGACACGTCACCGTTACGCAAAATTAATCCGTACGGAGAAAATGTTTTTAGTTGAGAAACTGCTTCTTTTGCTGTGTGAGGTGTAGCTCCATCCTGCTGGAACTAGTATCCTCCATGTTCATATTTTCGCGCTCAGTAAGCACATTTTCTCATATCATGAACCTGCACCAGTTTCCATCAACAGTCACTGCGTTACCACCAGCATCTTAAAAAAATAGGGATAAGTTATTCAAGGAGTTGTGATACAACGCCATTCTGTAACTTGACTCAGTTAAGTGGGTGTTAAAAAATTAGTCTTGGAATATCAGATACCCAAAAACAGCCATTTCTCACTTATTAACTTCGCCATTTAAATGAAAATAAATTTCATCAGAATTTCATCGAGAGGAAATGTTAATTAAACAAGAGCCCGTGTTTCTTTAATTAGTAATGATGGTCACCTAATAGATATTATATTCTGTTCTTTATGATGTTCATCCAAGAGATATATCCGAACCCTAGAATGCGAATAAAATTCCAAACTCTCATAGATTATTTTTGACTAATTCAAAATGCTTTACGTAACACAGTACTTTCTTCATCGATTTATGAAAAAGGTACGTTTAATATGGCGATTTAATATGGTACGTTTAATATGTAGCTTTATATAACTCTTCTCCTCTAACCTATCAGGGTTAGTGGAGGTGATACAGAGTCAGATATTGCAGGTGGGTGCAGTTAAGTAATCCTAAGGTGTTTTAAGAATAGAGAGCGATTTTATAACTCTAAAATCATTTTATATCTACTCTCTGAGATGAAATAATTATATTTCGGAACGTTTGCACCAATAAATATTCTCCATAACGTTGGTTCTTCTTTTTTTTTGAGTACCTTCGGAGCAGCATAGAGGTTCCCCCTAAAGCGCTAGGAAGCTCTCTACTATTGCAGCTTTATTTTGAGAATAAGATTCCCTAAGAATCGCCATATATAATTACTACTATAGAAAGCGATAGAAAATCAAAGTAAAATTACATCTATTGATCGTTAGCTAGATGACCGCCATGTGTCTTTTTATTTGTGATTCATATAAAATTGACGTATTTGCTAGATGTTATCTTAAAGCGTATAATCATCAAAAAACGTTTTTAAGCCTTCACGCATACATGCATAGCTATATCATTGGTGGCATAACGAAAGGATAAGATGCGTAAGACCAAATGTAAGCAAACCCTCTTTCTCTTTGCATAGCTACCGCATTTAGCTCCTTCCTATCCAAGTAAAGGATTGAAAAAGCGATGTGGTTGTGTTGTGCAAAAATACATGGCGAAAAGGAGACAACAATGAAGTTGGTTTATTAAAATGTTTGCTAGCTTTCCACGCAGATACAAAACTCGCACTCAGCAGACGACGACCAATTGAGGAAAAAGAAAAGACATCTCGACGTGGGCACTTTATTAATTAAACTGTCCACTAAGTTCGCACGGTGCGTGTAAAATTCGTTCGGAGTCGTTCGGTCAATACTTAATAATACGCATACTTGCTGCACACCTTTAAATCTTCCGCCCTCGGGCTTGCAATGAGCTACGGGGACTGCACAAAACCCGCGTGCTGGGCCGCGTGCGCTGGGGTTGAATTTCGATGGGACATTTGAAACGGGGGCGTCTGTGTGTGTGTGTGTGTGTGGCTTTTATGCGTGTGTGTGTGTGAGTGTGGCATTTGTGTGTGTGTGTGTGTGTATATGTATGGCATTTGTGTGTGTATGGCATTTGTGTGTGTGTATGGCATTTTACGTGTGAGTGTGGCATTTATGCGTGTGTGTGTAGTATAGCATTTATGTGCGTGTGTGTGTGTGGGGGGGGGGGCATTTTTTTGTGTGTGTATCACAGTGTATGGCATTTTTCGTGTGAGTGTGGCATTTATGGGCGTGTGTGTGTATAGCATTTATGTGCGTGTGTGTGTATGGCATTTTTTCGTGTGTGTGTGTGTGTGTGTATGGCATTTATGAGCGTGTGTGTACGCATGTATGGCATTTATGGGCGCGTGTGTGTATGGCATTTTTTGGCGTGTGTGTGTGTGTATGACAATTTTGCGTATGCATGTGAATGTGAGTGTATGACATTCACATGTATCAATTGTATTCCTGCGTGTATGTGGGTATGTGGTTGAAGCATATGTATAATTGTTATGACAATACGAGTATAGACTTATAAACCGCAAGCAGTGTATACGGCATTCAAACGTGTACGTGTGTGTGAGGCTGTAGCGTATGTAGGAGTGTGTGTACGCATGTGGCTCTAACGAATGTACGAGTGTGTGTGTGCGTGTAGGTGTGTTTGTGTATAAGAGTAAAATTGGTATGTGTGTGAGTAGGAAGATGTGTGACTGTAACATATGTGCGTGAGACTGTGTGAGTGGAAGAGTGGGGGTGTGAAGAATACGCATGTACATGTATAAACAGCACGCCATGTGTGTCTGAAATACGTATTGATGATGGAAAGCCTTAAGATAGCTTTAACGTAGGCTATTAAATCTCGCTGTAGTTTGACTGAGTCTTCAGAAACATTTGAAAGATGACCATTAATGACGGCTTCTAATTCTTCTGATATGAGCTAAGATGCTTGTTAGAAGGGGCATGTGTGTGTGTGTGTGTGTGTGTGTGTGTGTGTATTTTATGCTTATAACTTCTCCGTAATTATAAAATTCTAGGAAATGCACATAAGAAATATTAATTCTTACAATGGTAGGTTGAATGTGCCTAAATTCAGGTAACGTGGTGTCTGTGAACACTACGCTTTTTTGAATATCTTAATGTTAAATTTAAAATATCATGTTGTATGTCATGTGTGAAAATTCACTTCTACTGAGTAAAATGAGTCGTACACGGTTAGTTCATAGGATCCTCGATTCGAGGATACTTGTGCTGGGCAGGTGTCGGATTTTAGAACAACGTACAGCGGTACAACCAGCGGCGAAACTCATTCTGACAGCTTGGCTACGGTACGTGTTGTTTTTTCCGCCCAAAATCTTTAGGTATTTTTTGAAATCCTCAAACTTTAGAATTTCAGGTAAAACTCCAGTACAAATGAGTAGCCAAGTCGGCAGAGTATCTTTCGTTGATGGCAGTACCGCTACAATGATATAAACTTCAATTCCAGCACCCGTCCGTAGTGTATTTGTATCTTACAATATTGCTGTATTTGGCTGCTTAGCCGTGGTAGCCGTGATGACCGTGATGGCCGTGATGGTGAGAGTGTCCGAAAGCCCTCGTTACGTACACGTGGCCGTGAGCGCCGTGATATCCGTGACCGTAGCCACCATAGCGATGACCGTAGCCGTAACCGTAGCCTCCATGCCCAAACCCGTATCCTCCATGTCCAAATCCATGGTGTCCGTATCCGTGGCCGTGACCGTAGCCGTGTCCGTGACCGTGGCCGTGACCGTGGCCGTAGCCGTGTCTGTAACCGAAGCTATGGCCGTACCCGTAACCATACCCGTGATGCGGGTTGTGGTGATGATGATGGTTGTAGCCGTGTGACGGGTAGGTTTGCTCGTAGCCGTAACCGTAGAAGCCGTGGCCGCCGTGGCCGTACGAAGGCTCCGCATCCGCCTCCGCTACGGCCACGGCTTCTGGCTCAGCTTCGGCAGCGGCGTAGCCCACCAGCGCGAGAACCGTCACCTGCAATTTAATTGCACCATCTGTTATTTACTGTAAAAATCTATTAATTTATTTATATGTTAATTTCATACATTTAATTATTTATTTATTTTTTGTTTTTCATTCCTAGATGAACGTTGTTTATTTATTCCTAAATAAAGGAAATATATCGACTTCTAAAACTCTGATAGTCTTATTAGAATGAAAAAATCAATAGGGTCATGAAATTCTGAGGATATTGTTGGCTTGCTAGCTTGCCTGTTGCGACCGTCAACACTGGCTTAATTAAGTGATAAAATCAGTTAAAATGTATATTTAAAACAGGGTCAAATTTGGTAAGTAGAATTCGGTGCAAACATGGCGCAAAGTTCAGCACCCTGCTTCGAGCGGAATATTCTCTCTCTGTATTGTGGATACAATTTGATACAATAGTCTAGTTTCAAGGAATACACCTCAAAATAATTTACGTTTGGTGCAACGTATTTGTAATAGTTTTATGCGAGTTATGATAATTTCAGTTGTTTAAATATTTTTATTAGCACACGAGAGGGGCAAGAGTGAAATATATTTATTATTACTACGAAAAAGTTTAATAAGGCAATGAGTGTTTTAACATACCTGGTCAAACTTTTTCGCCAGAGCATGCACGTTTTTTGCTGCCTAAGCGATTTAATTATTTGGGCGGCGAAAAACATGCATACGGGTGGCGAAAAACATGCATGCAGGCGGTGAAAAAGTTAGACTGGGAAGTGAGTTCTTCTCAAAATTGAAAGGTTTTTTGCAACAAGAAACGTGTATAAAACTACATACATACATATACCGGGCCTATCCTCCCTATGGAAGGGTAGCCGACAGCAGGCCACAATCACCACACTTAGTCACTAGGAGGCGAGAGAGGCAGCACTGGTCGCACCTGAACTGCCAGGATCAGCAGCAGCCCAGCACAACCACCTTCCACAGTCAGGCCCGACAGCCACAGCTGGTTTACCCCGACCGCTTCATTGAGTGCAGCCCCTCCCCCCGCACATGACAGGTCAACCCCATCACACGCGGGCAGCTTCCAGTAACGCGTCAAAAATAAAATTACCTCCTTATACACTGCCCCCACTCACTTCTGACCGCAGCCATCCCTCTCGCCACGTCCACAGTCAGACCCCTCTCATACAATGCACGTCGCACCCCATCCATCCAACTCATCCGTGGTCTACCTCGCGCTCGAAGACCACTCACTTCCGACATATATATCTTTTTCACCAGCCGCTCAACATTCATTCTTTCAACATGCCCAAACCATCCAAGCACTCTTTCATCCACTCGCCTGCTCAACTTTTTGATAACACCGTCTGCCCCCTAACCAACTCATTCCTGATCCTATCTCTTCTAGTTACCCCATACATGCTCCTCAAACACTTCATCTCAAACACTTCCAACTTCCTCCTCTCAGCTGCTCTCAACCCCCAGGACTCTGCTTCATACAACAAAACTGGCACAATCAAACTTTCATACAGTCCCCTCTTAACATTCATACTCAAACTCCTGCATTCAAAAACTTTCCTCATTGCACCCAATGTCTTACAAACTTTACTCACTCGATGCTTCACTTCTACTTCCATACTATCCTTAACAGTCACATCCGACCCGAGGTACCTAAAATGCTCTACCTCCTCTAAAACTTCCCCATTCAACCTCACATCCAAAGTTCCAAACACTCCTCCTCTTGAACATCTCATCACCTTACTTTCATTCACATTTACCCTCAATTTCCGCCTTTCGCACACTCTACCAAACTCTGTAACCAGTCTCCTCAGTTTTTCCTCTGAATCAGCCACAAACGCTGTATCATCTGCAAACAACAGCTGACACACTTCCCAATACATACCATTTCGTCCCACCAACTGCGTACCTTTTCCCAACACTCTGGCATTCACTTCTCTCACCACACCATCCATAAACAAATTAAACAACCACGGCGACATCACACATCCCTGTCTCACACCTGTCACAACTGGGAACCATAAAACTACAGAGCACTGAAATCAAGTTCTCGATGACTGTTTTGAAACGCTCATTGCAGATAACTATTTTTAATTTCAGGTTATGGAGAATGTTCTTTATTCCGAATATATGACTACCCTGATTACTGTCATTAATATTTGTATTGTTGCAACCATCATTTTCTGGAAAAAAAATCTCTGGGTAATGAAAAGAAACCGATCTTTTTCTTGTCAAAAATCATCTTGTGCTGCTCAGTGTAGAAATGAGCGAGTCCTGTCGAGTCTATCAGAACGGTCCTTCCCTCGTGAATACAAAGAAACCTTCTCGATAAATGGTTAATACACAAAGACCGATGAATATAAGGATCTCTGCAGTAACAAAAAATACAAAAATAAATCCATAAATTGCCTCACATAAAAGTTAAAGAACTTATTAAATTTTTTCACAGCTAGCATGACTGTTTTTCCAAGTCTTTTGTTGGAAAATTGACACGCTGGTCAAATAGGCATCAGGTGTGGTAGCACGGATACGTAGTTGTAGCATTGAACATCAATAAATTAGCGGACGTAGTAGGCGAGATGAGGTCACGGTAGAGGAAACAAGGTAGGGTCATTTCTATGGGAGAAAATACACTTCATCTTGTTCGGCTAGCTAATAGAAAGGCTTTATTTCAAACCAAATTTATGACATCACCAAAACGCCATGTCGTTAGGCCAATAGTAGAGCCAGTTTTGGGGGTAGCAGTGCTACCAGATGCAATATGAGCGCTGCTATTGGTCCGTTGAGGTGACGTCAGCAAAACCACACCGTCAACGAAAAAAATACTGGTTTGAACCTACCTTGTTTCCTCTACCGTGGTTGAGGTTGTAGCGTCTATCTACGATTAGAAAAATCCTTCCGACTAGGAAATCAGACTCATAAAAATTAATAAAATGTTTGAATAAATTAACACAGAAGGAAACATTCTTTCTTAAGGCTTGAAGATCTTAAGCTTCATAGGAAGGTTCTTGTTGATTGTTGATAGGTTCTGATGTGCGTGGAGAATGTGTTTTATAATTTGGACTGATACGTCTGATGCAGGAGAAGAAATATAAAGAGTTAAGCTTTTGGTAACAGAAAACACTTAGAAAACCCGGGTATACGTCCAGGTTCAGGTATATCGGCTTGCTTAAATTCGCTGCAAGCATCTTTTCAAGCCGTCTTCTAAGAATTGTTTAACACTTTAAATCTGTAATTAAATTTTGGTGGACAACGTTTTTCATTATTCGTCCAACTATCAGCGATGTCTGACAAGATATGACTCAGCAAGTTTGCACGCCTAGTTTCCTCATCTTTACAGCCAAAAATTATTTTTCACGCTGAAGTGAATAAAAATATCAATGACTGAAAATTAATATAGTTTAGATACAGTTCAAATATTATCAGAGAAATTCGATTCACTGTTTTATGATCGGTTAATGTTAAATGTAATTAAATACTGAACAATTTGATAAATAATATAATTTAGGTCATTGTCTCCTTATAGATTCCAAGCCTATGCATATCCAGACTGTGACTCTTGTTAAAGCTTGAACCTTAAATTCTTGTTAAAGCATATAAGTTCCATAGGTCTTTTCTGGGTCATCTATACTTATTGTGCTCCTCCAGTAGGGGAAGTGGTCGGTGCTTGTAAAGAAAAAAAAGCAATGTTGGTGTAGCAATCTTTGCTTTCAAAGTAAACAGCACACAAGGGTAACATATGGTAACGCATACGAGGGTAAACAGTGCACGAGGGTGCGCCCTGCACCAAAATTAGCAAGCTTTTGCTTCATAATCTTTTGATAAGGTTTTCTTAACTAAAAATTGTAGTACCCAAGCTTTTAGAGATGAACTGAGAAAAAATGGGATTTATTGTTTTTTTTTATTTTAGTAACTAAAAAATATTTTTCTAAGTTGTTCCACATAATCAGCACATTCCTTGCGTGTGTTTTTAAAGTTATTCAAGTCTTTTATAAAAACATAACATTCCATCATAATTAACTACGCGCTAGTTAAGTTATTTTAGAATTAACTTATATGAAGATAGTACACCACCCCTTCCCAATATAGTAAATATATACTACGCTTCTTTCTAAAATCATACACTACTCTCCTCTCTAATTTCTAAGATAATATACCACCCTACTTTCTGACCTAAATGTGCTTCGTCTTTCTTCAAATTTGCTCGATAATTAGCTGCTTGTTTTGGAGTTGTCTCAGACTGAGATGAATGAATAACAGCGACCAATTTTTTTCCAAGCCCCTCTAACCTCGTGAAAATCTATCTCAAGCTAAGTTAACTGGACTCAACCGTGGATATGTTGACATGGATATAATGACTACGTTATCTTCTATCCTATGTGACCATCTGTCCCAAGATGGTCCTTTATCTCAAAATGATCCTGTAACCCATACGATTCTCCATTCCAAAAAGATCTTGTATCGAAAGATGACCTTCCATCCCATGATGATCCTGCATCCCAATATGATCCTTTATCCCAACATGATCCTCTATCCCAAAAATATATTTTATCCCAACAAGATCTTGTATTCAAAGATGCTCCTCTATCCCAAGATGAACCCCTACCCCAAAGTGATCCTCTATCCCAAACAATCCTTTATCCTAAGAACTGAAAAGCTTTCTTGAAGCCGAGATTTCAATGTCATTCCTCTAAAATTAATACACTTGGCCGCACCAACAGGAGCTTCATGTCGGCGGAGAGCTGTGGCGGAAGCTGTTGACGGGAAGGCAGACGAGCTGCAAGTGGCGGCCTGAGGGAAGGTTGAGCTGCTTTTATACCCCCACCGTCTTGACCTCACCTGACACCTCGCCAGGCCATTGGTCACCGGACACTGCCCTTCAGATAAGAGGGGAATTCTCCTTCAGAGATGCTTACAAATTCTTCACCGTAAAATAACTGGTTTTGGTGTCTTTGGGTGTGATGTAGAGGAAGCTAAGTTCAAGTTTTGATACATTTAACGGTCTACATAAAGCTATGAAATGGAAGTTTTAATCCCTAAATAAATTATCAATTACTTCCATTATAGTACAAGTTTAGAGTTGCATTTTCACTAACAGAACCTCGTACAAAGACTATGCAGGCATACCTAACACAAAACGTGTGCTGTGTAAGAGCTCTGGATGCTGTGTGGATAAATATACCATTCCCAGAATTTTATTTTCAAAATGAATTCAAACTAATTTTTTATAGTTTCACACTTAACATTTAATGAACTAAATTTAAAACTCGAGATAAATTAAGTGCAAGCAAACGGTGCCTCAACTGCGGCAGGAATGGTAGATGTTTACGATGATTAATTACAGCGGGAATGGTAGATGTAACGATGGTTAACTTGAGCAGGGATGGTAGATGATAACGAGGGTTAACTAAAGCAGGGGTGGTAGATGATAACGATGGGTAACAATCTGAGGGTTCAAAGCCAGCAAACTTCCTACAAAATGCCAACGCTCGCAAAATGTTGTCGATGTTCGTACACTGGTGGCGTGGAGTGCAGGATTGCCTACGATGAAAATTTTTAAATAGATTACCTGCCTTTTGGTTCTGTGCGTAACATTCTACGACCTTGTGACGTTTTATACTTTTATTAAAATACCTTAATATAATGAGAAGTAACTTCGATCCTGACCTCAAAATTTTCCGGAAGAAAAAATTACTAATTGACTACTCTTGCTTCTGCCCAACCCACACTCTACATCCACCGTTTTTCATATTCAACGTCCCTCTCATCCACCATCCCTCTCATCCAGTCCACAACCCACATCCACCATCCCTGACACTCAACATCCCTCTCATTCAGTCCGCACCCCACATCCACCGTCCCTGACACCCAACATTTCTCTCATTCACCGTCCCTCTCATCCAACATCCCTAACTTCCTTCCCACACTCCCCACCAATCATCCCTTACGCTCCCCATCCTTCTTATCCACCATTCTCACACATCCTGCCTCACTCCTCATCCACCGAAGCACGCTAAGGACACCTCACGCTCTTCGCCCCTCGGCCGCACCTTGAAAAGACGTCCAGTGAAGGATGCGACGCTGTCAAGTTGCGCCATAGGATCTTCTGAGCCGCTCCAGCAACTCGGTCTGGAATATCTCACGTCGCTGCTTGCTGGAGTTACGCGGCCTGGAATGCTATGCTGGCTCACGTTATCGGTATTAAAAATACTGTATTTGTTCTGTACTTCTGGAATGCTTTGCTGGCTCACGTTATCGGTATTGTAGATACTGTATTTTTTCTGTACTTCTGGAATGCTTTGCTGGCTCACGTTATCGGTATTAATTGTAGATACTGTATTTGTTCTGTACTATACCTCTCTGGAAGGCTGTACTGGCTCCTGTTATCTGTAAAGTAGATACTGCATTTCTTCTGTACTATACCTCTCTGGATGCTGTACTGGCTCCAGTTATCTGTATTTTAGATACTGCATTTGTTCTGCACTATACCTCTCTGGAAGGCTTTGCTGGTTCCTGTCATCTGGATTGTACATACTGTATTTGTTCTGTGTTACTTTCTACCTTTCTGGAATGCTTTACTGGCTCCTATCAACTACATAAACTGTAAACACAGTGTTCGTTTTGTATTATTTTGTACCTTTCTGGAATGCTTTGCTGGCCTCCATTAGCTACGTATACTATAAACAGTATTCATCTATTTTACTTTATACCTTTCTGAAATGCTTTGCTGGCTTCCAATATCTATACCGTAGATACAGTGTTTCTTCTGTGTTAATATGTATGTTACCTTTCATCCACAAAAGATATTTGCTCTGTAATACAATATAATGCGGCTTACTGTTCACTGTAGGTACTCTCGTCTGTAAGATGTTTTTTTTTTACTATTTGCTTTAGATAATTTATCTGATGCATTCTATTGGTTGTCAGTCATTTTGAATATTTTCTGCAATTATGTTCCTAACTCACGAACGTTCTGATTTCTCATTCTAAAACATTTTTATACCTTTTCAAAATGTATCTAAAGGTTGCTTAGTGCTCCTCGGAGGGAAAGATTTCAGGTCCCGAGCTGAAGGTTCGTTGGCCTTCTTTTTGCTGAAATAGAATAAGAGCTTGGTTTTGTTGCAGGCCATCCTTTTTCGATTCGCTGATGACTTTTTTTTAGTACCTATTATTTTCTTGTTCAAAATTTATATTGTTCTATTAACTTCTTCCAATCTTGCTTTTGTTATGAGTAAGGTGTGATGAAAAACCTTATGCGAAGATTCCCCCCTCCCTAAATTACGGCTTATTCTTCCTCTCATGAGACCTTTTTTTGTTGTGGTGAGGGGTCTTGAAATAACTTATATATAACCTAAACTTCCATTGGTTTCTTGGTTCAAAATATCATGTCAATGTAGAAGATGATTCGTCAAAAAACCCTACATAAGGAAATTTGAGATCTTTATTTCAAGACCAATGATGAAGCTAAAGCAGAATTTTCGCTGATTTGGATTGGAAGATTTGGATTTGAAGTTTTTGACTCAGACACACGCCGTCGGAGAACCTTGTCACTAAAATAATAAAGATTATTAATTAGCAAGGATGATGAGTTTGGTTCAATTTTATTCATGAAGTTAATCCTTCCTCCAGTGTCAGGTTGCGGGTCGAAGTGTATTACGCTAGCCAATGAGGAGTTCCGAACGAAATTCTTGTATTAAAATGGAACGTGAAAGAATTATTCCTGCAAAAATGAACCGTCGAAGAATTCTTTAACCAAAAATGGACCGTTGGAGAACTCGTTCATCAAAAATAGACCGTCATAGAATCTTCAAAATGGATGATATCAAAAGATGATGGTCCATCAAATGGATGATATCAAGCATCGAAATGGACCATCGAAGATCTCTTTCAATTAAAATGAACCGTCAAAGAATTTGTTCCTCAGAAATGGATTGTCGAGGAATTCTTTAATTAAAAATAGACCTGTAAGGAATCCCTCAATCAAAATAAAACCGTCAAATAATTTTGTCATCAAAAATGAACTGCCAAAGCTAGAGGCGCGGGGCCCGGATATTTGCTCTTGTCAGAGCACATTCTTCCGAAGAAAAATTTAATTTCCGTATAGTGAGCTAGATACAAATTTTAATTACGTCGTATTCCTTGAAAACTAGTGTTGGTCATACGTCATCAAGGTCATGAAGAAGATTAATAACGTTTTAGTAATAGTTGTACGATAGAAATTGTGATATTTTGTGAATTTTCGCCCCGGAAACTAATTTTGTGGCGTGTGGATTGAATAATTTTAGATTATGCTCAGTGCCAGCCAGCTATATTTTATCTATAACACTTGGCAAGAAATAATGCATTCAACGCCAAAAAATTCCAGTGCCCATCAGACGTTATGAGGTAGACAATGTTTAATTGTTTAAATTGTTTAAATTCTTTGATCACAATCCAGTGCAGCGTGAATCTTGTTCATCTTTGTGACCCGTGTCACATGGAGACAAGCATTCAAAGTTCCGTTAACTCAATATCCTACAATGCAACTTTTGGCAGTCGTGACCGTGTAAGTCCATATCATCACCACGAGGCCCTGTAATACTATTTGTTGCTGTATTGTAACGCAATACAAGTGCTGTATCAGCACCTGCAACACAATTTGGTGCTGTATTGTAACACAATACAGGTGCTGTATCAGCACCTGCAACACAATTTGGTGCTGTATTGAAACACAATACAAGTGCTGTATCAGCACCTGCAACACAATTTGGCTAACGCGTCTTTCTGCTCTTCTTTGTCACGCCGAGCCTGCATTCTAGACTGATTCAGTAACCGCTTTTACCTTAACTTTTTGGAGAGTGCAAAGTACCGAACGGATTTCGGACCGTCGCTAAAATTCAGCTCCGTACACTTATAAGTCGTATCTGATACGCTCCTATGATTCCAGAACCATACAGGAGTTTAATAAATTTTCATTTATTTCTGGTATCATGTATACATAAATCAGTCACAGGATACATTTTTTGTGGACACTCTGTATGCTTATTTCTTTTCACCTACAGACCGAGATTTCATCACGAAGATGCCCACTCTAGATTGCCTTTCTCTTGCAGCTGCAATCAAGTCAGCACTCCATTGTTACTCAGAGGAAACTGTTGAGTTGGCACCAGCAATTAGATTGCAACACGCAAGTCATCATCCACCACATTTCCGGCATAAGATGCCAGGGAAAAATATGCATCTGATGTCAACAATATACCAGAGTTGAGACCAGGGTAGAGGAAACAAGGTAGAGTCATTTCTATGCAAAATGATACACTTCTACTTGTTCGGCTAGCCAATAAAAAGGCTTTATTTCAAACAAACTTCATGACGTCACCAAAACGCCATGTCGTTAGGCCAATAATGGAGCCAAATTTGGGGGTAGCAGTGCTACCAGATGCAATATGAGCGCTGCTATTGGTTTGTTGCCGTGACGTCAGCAAACCCACACAACCGACGAAAAAAAGACTGGTTTGACCCTAACTTGTTTCCTCTACCGCGGTTGAGACACCTTCGATGATGCAAGAATCTTCTTCGGCATTTGCTTCTTTTGTTATCAGGAATGATATCTTGTTTTCGATCCGTCATTGGCATCATTTTATATGCGAGCTATTGTAGGAGTCGTATCCAGGTTACTAAACGGTAACCAAGTTAATTAACAGGATGATTTAGAAGTTCGTTGTTGTTTTCGTCGAAATACTGGAAAATTAGAAAACAGTTCTGAAGCTCGCGATAGTACTTATTAGTTTTTGTGGTGGTACGAAGTTGTGAACAAGATGGACTATCCATGGTCCTACTTATGGAAGAAGTAGTAGAGAAAGTAGGGAAGGGAGTGAATGGGGAATTCTTTTGCTCTGTGGAAATATAAGACTAAAATATGAATAAGATGGCGGTTTTTACTCCAAACAGCTGGAAAGAAACTCGAAATATTTTAGCTTTTCAAACCCACTATTGGCTAATTTAAACTTCAAACTCACAGACTTAAAATCGTTGTCCTTGTTAGATTTACGCCATTACAATACTCTGCAGTCAAATAGAAACCCTGGTTTTCCCTTTCAATCAAATAAACCGAATTGTTCTACATGCGCATTTCCAGCTTCCCTTTTTTATCCGTGTGTCAAGGCTAACTTCTTTGTTTTCATTTACACATTATGTAATTAACAAAACCTCGATCAAACCTGCCGTTCCTGGCCATGAATGTTCAAGAACCATTTATTATTGTCTGCATGGCTGCAATTCAGAGATAATATTTTCCAGCACACCGCTCCTCTCATCAAATGATCTGACCTTATTTAGTCTTGCTACTCTCAACCTATCTGTCGGCACGAAAATTCGACACAAGTAGTTATATTCAGACATAAATCAATGTTAAATCCAGGTACGAATCATTCTTAAATTAATACCTGAAGTTATGTTAAAGTCAGACATGAATCTATGGTAAATTCATACATGAATCATTGTTAAATTCAGACATGAATCGTTATTCAATTCAAATCTGAATCAGTATCGAATTTAAATATAAATCAATTTTAATTTCAAACTTGAATCATTATTATTATATTCAGGCATGAATCGATGTTAAATTCAAAAACGAATTTGTTAAATATTCAGACACGAATCCGTGTTCAATTCAGACATGAACCATTGTTGAATTCAGAGGTGAATCAATGTTAAATTCAAATTTGAATCAATGTTAAATGTAGACATAAATCATTGTTAAGTTCATTTATGAACCATTGGGGGTATCAGTGATACACACAGCCCTGTAGAGATGCACCACCGCATCGTGTCACCTCCAGGAATTTCATACGGCGACAGCAGGACCTTTCCTTTATCATTATTATTGTTATCAAACCTTTCCACTCGACGTAAGTACGCGCAACACACCGGTCGCAATGGCGCAGGTTGCGTAAGTGTAATATTTTTAACACAATAAGCTGCCTGCATAACACCGCTGTCACGCGTCAATAGATCTGATGTGTACAAGGCCACCGAGCTGTCCCTCAATGGATGTTGAGTTCGGGTGCTGCTTTTGGCTGTACTGTTACGCTCCAAGTCTGAAATGTTACATGTCGTGGAACACGGTGCTGCTGTGATAGATTGCTCTATCATGAAATATTGGTCTATGAGGAAATATTAGCGTATGATAGAACGTTACGAGGCTACAAAGGATATCTCTATGGTTGAATATTACACGTTAGGGAATGATGTCCTGAAGTGAAATGATATCCTGAAGGGGAATGATGTCCTGAAGTGAAATGTTGTCCTGGAGGGGAATGTTGTCCTGGAGGGGAATGTTGTCCTGGAGGGGAATGTTGTCCTGAAGGGGAATGTTGTCCTGGAGGGGAATGTTGTCCTGGAGGGGAATGTTGTCCTGGAGGGGAATGTTGTCCTGGAGGGGAATGTTGTCCTGGAGGGGAATGTTGTCCTGGAGGGGAATGTTGTCCTGGAGGGGAATGTTGTCCTGGAGGGGAATGTTGTCCTGGAGGGGAATGTTGTCCTGGAGGGGAATGTTATCCTAAAAGGGAATGTTATCCTGAAGGGAAAATGTTGTCCTGAAGCGGAATGTTATCAGTCATTGACAGTCTTTTTTTGATGAAATGTTTTGCAGTCATTATGGTGTTGAAATTTTAAATATGTGCAGATCACTCCTGAGCAAATTTACGTACGAGCGTGCTTCACACGCTGTGTGTGACGATTGACTATTCAAACAAATTTGTGTATGAAAGTACAGTCGCGCTCTGTGTGATGTGTGACTGTTCAAACAAATTTCTGTGTTCAAGTACTGTCACGCGCTATATGATGTGTGACCTAATAAGCAGCCCTGTGTAGTCACCACACAGAAGCCGACATACGCAGCCTTGTTTCAGGCCAGACCCGAGCTCAATCACGCGCGACATCGCTAAGCGTGGCCTCACCAAGATGTGCATGTTCAATGTAGGGTAAAACATTGACATATAGCCCGTCTAGGTACTCATGCAGGTGATGAACGGCTACATATGTCACACAGGAGGGGTGATGGCTTGAACCATGACTGTTCGAGGTAATGGTTTTAGAAAATAGAAAATGAATGAGAATGTTGTAAGCCAGT
Source organism: Morinoia aosen (assembly GCA_030386875.1). Lineage (NCBI taxonomy): Eukaryota > Metazoa > Arthropoda > Malacostraca > Amphipoda > Talitridae > Morinoia > Morinoia aosen. The sequence goes on along the minus strand of CM059567.1, from coordinate 41,926,468 downwards.
TCAAAGTTTACTATACTCGAAATAACGATACAGAATGTTTCTGTGGGCGGGCAAACATATAAGTTTTAAAATCTACCTAAATTATTACATAATTACCGTTATAACGTATGTGCTTTCACTCCATCACCAGCCCCAGTTAAATACAGTCACTTTACATATTCTTATGCATGAACACAGTCATGCGAATGTCGTCCGTAGAATCATTACACTTTAATTTTATTTAAAAATTTCTTCATAGTTTTTATTACACTTTCCCCTCCATCGGCTTACAACTTTTGCTTTTTCTTACAGCACTTCCTAGTCTCTTCTCTTATTGAAGAGGACTAATTAAATTTATTTAACCATCCAGTTATTGATGAAGAATACTAGTTGCATACAGGGAAAGTACATGTGTCACATCGCAACGCTACATAACCCTGTCAATGATTTCTAAATTTAGTCTGTGGACTATCACATTATTAGTCTATCACAAATTTAGTCTGTGGACTATCACATTATTAGTCTATCACAAATTTAGTCTGTGGACTATCACATTATTAGTCTATCACAAATTTAGTCTGTGGACTATCACATTATTAGTCTATCACAAATTTAGTCTGTGGACTATCACATTATTAGTCTATCACAAATTTAGTCTGTGGACTATCACATTATTAGTCTATCACAAATTTAGTCTGTGGACTATCACATTATTAGTCTATCACAAATTTAGTCTGTGGACCATCACATTATTAGTCTATCACAAATTTAGTCTGTGGACTATCACATTATTAGTCTATCACAAATTTAGTCTGTGGACTATCACATTATTAGTCTATCACAAATTTAGTCTGTGGACTATCACATTTTTAGTCTATCACAAATTTAGTCTGTGGACTATCACATTTTTAGTCTATCACAAATTTAGTCTGTGGACTATCACATTATTAGTCTATCACAAATTTAGTCTGTGGACTATCACATTTTTAGTCTATCACAAATTTAGTCTGTGGACTATCACATTATTAGTCTATCACAAATTTAGTCTGTGGACTATCACATTAATTCCCCTTAGAACGTTGAAAACTACTTTCTTTTTTACCCCTTACTGACATAGCTCACGTTAACTCTTCACTTCTACCGCTACTTCTACTTCTACTGCTATTTCTGTACTGCTCTCTAATTCTATTTATCAGTACGTGCTAATGCTCGTGTGCAAATAGGATATCTATTGAATTAAGGTGAATTTAGGGTAAATTGGTGATATAAGAAACATAACGCCATCCAGCCCCTATTTCTTGAAGTAATCGTAGTACCCGTAATGACCGTGTCCTAACAGGCCCATCAAGCCGAGCCCGTAGCCGTACCCATGGCCGTGCCCGTAACCAAGTCCGTAATCTAGACCGTGGCCGTAGCCGATGCCTCCGTAGCCGTAGAGGCCGTGGCCGTAGCCGTGATGCCCGTAACCATGGAGGTGCATGAAAGGGGCACCGTAGCCGAACCCTCCGATCCCGACGATGGCTGACGCGGGGACAGCCACCGTCAGCAGCAGGCAGAGGAACACCTGTCAGCATAGGGGTCTCAGGTTACCTGCAGCTGTGCACTTGCTGCAGCTGAAGAGCCTAAGTGTGCAGGAGTGTTGTTAGTCTTTGGACTTGCCTCGCTGGAAATTGCTAATTAGAACCATTGGAAAATTTCGTCACTTTAACAGATGTCTTTCTATCTTTTAGAGTTTCATCCTATACAGCAAGGTGCCTCACGCGAGTAGAAAGCAATTGCTCACTCTCACCTCACTGAATTATTGTATTTCTAGAGTAACGTTTCGACGAAACTAAGCCGTAAACAATAAGCTAAGGCTGCTCCTGCCGTGAGGTTGGAAAAACTGTTTGCAGTTCACTCAGTTTTGTTTCTGGTCCCAAGCGTATCTTGGATACGAGATGAGGTTGAAAACTGTTTGCAGTTCACTCAGTTTTATTTTTGGTTCCAGGGGTTTCGCACTACAGCATCTTGGATACGAGATTAACCACTTTCTGCTCATTCTGAACTGAACGATAATTGGGAGTGTGCGTTAATAATGGACTCTAACACTCAATTTTCCACCTCGCCTCTACTCTCCTGGATCCTGACGTTATGATAACGAAGGAAGATTCTGAGAGATAAAGAATCATTATCTAAGATAAAAACATTGACGTCGTTACAGCAGCAATGAAGCAAATCTGTGAAGACTTTGCACGCCGTGATCCCTGCTTCGCTAATGCTAGCATGCAGGTGCTGGCTTCCTGCAGAGTCCGGTTATTGTCTCGGGTTGTGGCAAGACAGAGGCTTCTAAGGTGGGGCCAGTGTAACCCGAGTTCTCTAACCGCCTTCATTTTAGGCTCATAAATAACATTAGCACTTTGACTTGTCGCAGTCAAAGTGTTCACGTTATTTTATGTTAGGCTACTAAATAACATTAATACTTTGACATGTCGAAGTCAAAGTGTGTAGGTTATTTTCTGTTAGGCTACTAAATAACATTAATACTTTGACATGTCGAAGTCAAAGTGTTTAGGTTATTTTCTGTTAGGCTACTAAATAACATTAATACTTTGACATGTCGAAGTCAAAGTGTTTAGGTTATTTTATGTTAGGCTACTAAATAACATTAACACTTTGACATGTCGAAGTCAAAGTGTTTAGGTTATTTTCTGTTAGGCTACTAAATAACATTAATACTTTGACATGTCGAAGTCAAAGTGTTTAGGTTATTTTATGTTAGGCTACTAAATAACATTAATACTTTGACATGTCGAAGTCAAAGTGTTTAGGTTATTTTATGTTAGGCTACTAAATAACATTAACACTTTGGCGTGTCGCACTCAAAGTGTTTAGGTATTTCAAATCAGGCTACTACATGCATAACGTTAATGTATTGTTAGAAAAATAATGCACAGATCCCGAGATCGAAATACTGCTTTCGGGTTTCAGTTGCGACTGCATGAGATTACTTAGACTTAGAGGCGATTATTTACGCACTTATTTTGTTTGAGAAATTGAGGTACAAAAAGTGTTCGATTTTCTTAGAAATGTCAGATATTTTTTTTAATGTGATTTTAAAACTGAGTGTTAATTTAAAAATACTTCATACGAGACTGGAATTGTTTTTTTTTCCTTTGGCTTTCCTTGTCGATTGTTTGGAGTAAAGTAAGACGAGGAAATATTTTTGCAATTTAAATAAATATAAAAAATGTGGCACAAGGATCAGGCACTTTTAAAATGTATTTTCATAGTCGTCTCTGAGCTGTGACTGTATGAATTGAAAATAATCTTAAAAAGACATAGATTTTTAATCTGACAGAATTATATGGATCATAAAAAACTAAATTTAATTCAAAAGAATAGATTACATCTTTCAGATGTAAAGTTGAAACTTCTTTTATTTTGCATTACAAAAAAGGCGGTTCTGGAGCATGTGAGGGATTGTCAAATTTTATTTTGGTTTTATGCGGATTCGAAAAAATATTGATTATATCATTAAACAAAAATTTTTGTTTAAATTTTATTTTCTTTGAGTATTTTTCAAATTTAAATCAGACCTAAGAATTTTCTAGAAAAATCTCTGCTATCTTCAGTAAGCCTCGAGCTCACGCTGGACACTAATCAAACAAACTTGACTAAATTGAATACGGATTTAATCATGCAAACTTAATGAGCTTAGGACGGACCTAAACAGACAACCTGACTAAATTTAGGGCAAATCTAATCAGACAAACTTGACTAAATCCCGAACGTATCTACGTTGAGGATTGTATCCGGGATACCCAAAGTAAAAGAGCGAGTCAGGAGTCAAGCCAACCGTAGTATATAAGTACAGCAAAATTTACAACATTCTTTCCAGTACGAGGATGACGTTGCGTTTCAAACAGTGGCTGCACAGCAGACACAAAATTTTGATTCGCTCAGTTCATAAAATTCTCAAATTTTTTCACGACAAATGATTTTTTGCAGAATGTACGAATTTAACACAACACACGAATTTTTGTAGAATTCTCAAATTTTTTCACAACTCACCAGAGCACGAAGAGACCCCATGCTTGCTGCCACCACCGATGCCTGGTAAACAATGGCGTCTCCTGTACAGCGGTGCCGCCATCATCGTTATAATGGCGATGGGACAATTAAACTCATTATGAGAAAGTAAGGACACTAGGCCCCTAATGATAGGGATGAGGCGGGCGAATGTACGCAGAACACAGCCTTCTCCGTGCGGCAATGCGACAGAACGGAAATTCCAAATTCTAATCGAAATTCAGGTAAAATTTAAACATTAAAATGGCTACTCAAAACACGCGGAAGTTGAATAGAAAAATATTGGAATATACTCAAATCTAGAAAATATTAAGTACACTGATATTCAATCAGATTAATGGAAAATATTAAATATAGAGGTATTCAATCAGTTTGTAAGAAAATCTTGAATACAAAAATATTCCTTTAAAATACTGGAAAATGTTAACTACGTACACGTAAGTTTAAAACGCATGAGAACATGATGCACAAAGATACTCAATCCCAATACTGGAGAAGACCAAATAGAAAGATGTTCAACCGAAATACTGAATAATGTAAAACAAAAAAAAATATTGTTATAAGATAATGTGAAATACTGATTAGATTCAATTTTTTTAGAGTTAATTAAGGTAGTTAATTAGAGCCCTGCAAACTACTAAATATAAATTTGCAAACCAAAAATCTGATTCCATTCCATTAAATACTAGAAAACACTAAATTTAAGCGAAATTTTGTACACGGTTGATGGGACAATAACGTACAAAGGAACACGGACAACTGGCCGATGGAAAACTTGTTAACGGAATTCAATTTAAGGCGACATCAGAACAGGAATAAATTTGTCTTGTGATCAGTGCATGATGCGCTCTACACAACTGCATTCGATTTTGAAATTTAAATAAATTATGAACAATGATATCGTATTTTATTATTCGTGTGCTTATTTAGTGTTCAAATATTCGTGTGTTTATTTAGTGTTCAAATATTCGTGTGCTATTTAGTGTTCAAATATTCGTGTGCTTATTTAGTGTTCAAATATTCGTGTGTTTATTTAGTGTTCAAATATTTGTGAGCTTATTTAGTGTTCAAATATTCGTGTGCTTATTTAGTGTTCAAATATTCCTGTGCTTATTTAGTGTTCAAATATTCGTGTGCTATTTAGTGTTCAAATATTCGTTCAAATATTGCTGTTCACTCCATTATTGACTATATTTATCACGCCCTGCAAAGAACCTCGATGTAAGAACCTTGTATAATATTGACGTTGTAGTTATCACAAAATTACGTCCCCCCTTAATTTCACCGGTCGCTCACGTGTACCATTCAGGTCTCAGACGCATCACCTCACTGGTGCACACCCGCAACTCGCCTGTACCGTGCTGGGTATAAGGACAGCTGATGCACGGACATTTATAAATTTTTACTGCTAAAATATCATCGACACTTGACATCGAACGAACTAAACTTGATTCGTGTTTTTAACAATGCAAAAGAATCAATGAAAAAATATCGATTTCCATGAAAACGTGATTCGCGCACATGAAAGTCTCAAATAAAAGACTGTAAACTGATCCTGTAGCTGGTACCTGAATTCATTTTTCAGCAGCATTACCACGGACGGGAGAAATATTCTACTTAATTGTCACCTTAAAGCAGTGGTTCCCAACCTTTTTCAGCTTGTTACCCAATTTAGCATGCCATATTAAGCATGTTAGCCCTTTCATAAAATGTTGTCAACATTAATATATGTATGGCTAAACTAAAACACTAGAGATAATTTCTTTTATTTATTGTATTAGTACATTTTGCATCTCTAATGACTAACCAAATATGTCAAGACCATCAGTGAGATGGTTGGAGTTGCATATTTGAAGCTAGTTGAGGAATTCTTGGCTTCGTGGTTGAAAGTGCCAGCCTAGCATCGTTTGCAACATTCAAGCGAGTCCTCTTTTTTGTTTTCATCCCCAGCACAGTTGAGAATCCCTTCTCGCACAGATACGTTGTTGAGAATGATACCAACATCTTTAAAGGCTCTCTTGGACAGAGTTGGCGAGTCGGCTAGTCGTGAAATCCAAAAGGAATCTGCATTTTGGTTTTTGAATTCGATTTTCGAGGCTTCATTGGCTCGCATTGTGATCCACTCCTCCTTTGCAGGGAAATCATCATCATGAATGGCCTCATCAGGTACAGAGAAGGGATGAATGATCCACTGAAGACTGGCTGTTTCTTGGTCACTCTCTGGAAAGTAGTGATGCATGCTTGTTTCAAGCCCCTTCAAATGGTCGCTCATCTCTTTGTTGATGGCCTGTAGAAGAGATCCAGTTTCATGACTATTCTCCTCAATAAACTGGTCTAGGGTGGGGAACTGGGCGATCACTCCTTTCTTCAAGCGCCGAATCCAGAGTCTAGCAGTGTGAAATAAAGGCAGACTCGGGCAGTGAGTGACGCGTACTGGACTCGTCGATGAGTCATCGGGGTTACTGAGTGACTTGTGTCCTGAAGCATACTTGTGAAAATACTTTTCGGTTACCACACACTTAGCTATACATTTTTTCTTTTCTAATACTGTATATTAGTTTTTGATATTTGTTGTTATTTGGTTTAGCTTTGATACTTATAATAGGTTTACTTTGCATCTTAAAATACTAAGACTAAGTTAACATTAATCCTAGCACAAATGCTTACTTGATTTTCAGAATTCTTAACATTTTTCTATCACCCCTCCATTACCCCCGAAAAATTGCTAAATTACCCCCAGGGGGTAATTTACCCCCCAGGTTGGGAACCAATGCCTTAAAGTTTCTACAGAACTCGGAAACTTCCCCGTCAGTTGTAAGAGAACGGTCGCAGGTCTGCATGGACAACAGACTCAAAGACTTTCCTGGAGTGTTGTGATGACTAAACTGATCTATCCACCAAAGTGAAGTGTGTAGCATGCTTGAAAACTCTTACTCTACAAGTAAAATATATTTATGGAGCTCTAAGTACGAATCGTCGTAGAGTTTAAGCGTACAGTACAAAATTTTGAAAGCAGTTCTTAATGTGTGTGCTTGGGAGCACTTATTCCATAAGTAAAATATTCTTCAATACATTCCTGAAGAATCTCTTTACGCAGAATTGCAGAGTTCAACCGTGCGCTGCAAAACTTTGCCGGAGATGCTGCAGGACGAAACAGCCAGAAGAGTGCAAGCAATAACATTATTCAAGTGGAATTTCACAATTATTAGACATTAATTCTTGAATAACATCTTAAATAATAAATAACAGTGCCGTATCTGAGCTACGCCTTCCAGCCTCACCTGGACGAAGTGAGGCTGGATGCGTATCTCAGATACGGCGCTCCAGCTTCACCTGGACCAAGTGAGGCTGGAAGGCGTAGCTTAGATACCACACTGCAGCCTCACCTGGCACTCCAGCCTCCAGCCTCACGATGCTCCAGCATCGTCCAGGTGAGGCTGAAAGGCGTATCTGAGATACGGCACTCTTCCTCGCACGCGCGTGCTGCGTTCGCACGCTCAGTCGCGCACGCGCTGCTCGTCACGTCACGACGTGGCCTCCAGCGCCGCTCCCGTGTGTGCATGCGACCTTCCCGCGCTGAGGTGACATCCCAGCTTCTCCAGGGGCGCTCAAATTGCGTGGTTCTACACTGCACAGCCTCCAATTTCCCTCATTCATAGCCTGTAGACTGCCTGAATCTGGGTAATTTTTAAAAATCGAAGGGTATCAAACTCGGTTCTTGTCATAATGTTCTTGCTAAATTAAACAGTGCCTCTGTGAAGGCTAATCCAAATAAATGATTTGTTTGATTCATTCTCTTTGAGTTTAGGTTGTTTATTGGGCAGACCCGATTTGCCTGCATTATTATATGTTATTTGAGGAATTTTGCAATAAAATGATGAATCAGCAAAAAATTTTGTGGACCATCATCCTAATATAATTGTGCTCTCTAGTTACCTATAACCTTTGCTTAAAACTCACACGCCCTGCATCTTGGCATAAGCTGCGTTTCTGCAAGAAAATTTGTTGAAAATATTAGGTACATTTTTGATTAAAAGAATGGAATGTAATATTAGGAACTAGTTGAGTGGTCCATTCTTCCGCTGCTAAGCCGCACACTGTCGGACACACTTACCAGAGGGGCGCATTTAGTCATTAACACATCAATCGCGATGGGTTAAACTAAAGTTCAACAATCGACTAAAATTAAAGTCAATTGTGGTGAGCAGTTTTTGAAATAGCAACATGAACTGGATCGTGCCTTTATTTAGCTGTGATTTAAATATTTAGGCAAATTGAGTTTGTGACTACTGGTCGATCACTAGCATTGCGAAAATTCCCTCCGTGTACCACCGGTGGCTTACATGGCGGTTAACATATTAAAACTATTACAACATCTCACATTAACACAACATCTCACATTACCACATCTCTCATTAACACAACATTTCACATTAACACATCTCTCATTAACGCAACATCTCATACTACCACAACATTTCACATTAACACAAAATCTCACATTAACACAACATCTCACATTATCACAACATCTGACATTACCACAACATCTCACATTACCACAACATATCACATTAACACAACATCTCACATTACCACGTCTCTCATTAACACAACATATCACATTACCACAACATCTCACATTAACACAACATCTCACATTAACACAACATCTCACATTAACACAACACATCACATTAACACAACATATCACATTACCACAACATATCACATTACCACAACATCTCACATTAACACAACATCTCGCATTAACACAACATCTCGCATTAACACAACATCTCACATTAACACAACATCTCACATTAACACAACATCTCACATTACCACAACATATCACATTACCACAACATATCACATTACCACAACATCTCGCATTAACACAACATCTCACATTAACACAACATCTCACATTAACACAACATCTCACATTACCACAACATCTCACATTACCACAACATATCACATTACCACAACATATCACATTACCACAACATATCACATTACCACAACATCTCGCATTAACACAACATCTCACATTAACACAACATCTCACATTAACACAACATCTCACATTACCACAACATATCACATTACCACAACATATCACATTACCACAACATATCACATTACCACAACATATCACATTAACACAACATCTCGCATTAACACAACATCTCGCATTAACACAACATCTCACATTAACACAACATCTCACATTACCACAACATCTCACATTACCACAACATATCACATTAACACAACATCTCACATTACCACGTCTCTCATTAACACAACATATCACATTACCACAACATCTCACATTACCACAACATATCACATTAACACAACATCTCACATTAACACAACATCTCACATTACCACAACATCTCACATTACCACAACATCTCGCATTAACACAACATCTCACATTAACACAACATCTCACATTACCACAACATATCACATTAACACAACATCTCACAATAACACAACATCTCACATTACCACAACATCTCACATTACCACAACATCTCGCATTAACACAACATCTCACATTAACACAACATCTCACATTACCACAACATCTCGCATTAACACAACATCTCGCATTAACACAACATCTCACATTAACACAACATCTCACATTAACGCAACATCTCGCATTAACACAACATCTCACATTAACACAACATCTCACATTACCACAACATCTCACATTAACACAACATCTCACATTACCACAACATATCACATTAACACAACATCTCACATTACCACAACATCTCACATTAACACAACATCTCACATTACCACAACATATCACATTAACACAACACATCACATTAACACAACATCTCACATTAACACAACATCTCGCATTAACACAACATCTCACATTAACACAACATCTCACATTACCACAACATCTCGCATTAACACAACATCTCACATTAACACAACATCTCACATTACCACAACATCTCGAATTACCACAACATCTCACATTACCACAACATATCACATTACCACGTCTCTCATTAACACAACATCTCACATTACCACAACATCTCGCATTAACACAACATCTCACATTAACACAACATCTCACATTAACACAACATCTCACATTACCACAACATCTCACATGACCACAACATATCACATTAACACAACATCTCACATTACCACGTCTCTCATTAACACAACATATCACATTACCACAACATCTCACATTAACACAACATCTCACATTAACACAACATCTCACATTAACACAACACATCACATTAACACAACATCTCACATTAACACAACATCTCACATTACCACAACATATCACATTAACACAACATCTCGCATTAACACAACATCTCACATTAACACAACATCTCACATTACCACAACATCTCACATTACCACAACATCTCACATTACCACAACATCTCACATTAACACAACATCTCACATTAACACAACATCTCACATTACCACAACATCTCACATTACCACAACATATCACATTAACACAACATCTCACATTAACACAACATCTCACATTACCACAACATCTCACATTACCACAACATCTCACATTACCACAACATCTCACATTAACACAACATCTCACATTACCACAACATCTCACATTACCACAACATCTCACATTACCACAACATCTCACATTACCACAACATCTCACATTACCACAACATCTCACATTACCACAACATCTCACATTACCGCAACATCTCACATTAACACAACATCTCACATTACCACAACATCTCACATTACCACAACATCTCACATTACCACAACATCTCACATTACCACAACATCTCGCATTACCACAACATCTCACATTAACACAACATCTCACATTACCACAACATCTCACATTAACACAACATCTCACATTAACACAACATCTCACATTACCACAACATCTCACATTACCACAACATCTCACATTACCACAACATCTCACATTAACACAACATCTCACATTAACACAACATCTCACATTACCACAACATCTCACATTACCACAACATCTCACATTACCACAACATCTCACATTACCACAACATCTCACATTACCACAACATCTCACATTAACACAACATCTCACATTACCACAACATCTCACATTAACACAACATCTCACATTAACACAACATCTCACATTACCACAACATCTCACATTACCACAACATCTCACATTAACACAACATCTCACATTACCACAACATCTCACATTAACACAACATCTCACATTACCACAACATATCACATTAACACAACACATCACATTAACACAACATCTCACATTAACACAACATCTCGCATTAACACAACATCTCACATTAACACAACATCTCACATTACCACAACATCTCGCATTAACACAACATCTCACATTAACACAACATCTCACATTACCACAACATCTCGAATTACCACAACATCTCACATTACCACAACATATCACATTACCACGTCTCTCATTAACACAACATCTCACATTACCACAACATCTCGCATTAACACAACATCTCACATTAACACAACATCTCACATTAACACAACATCTCACATTACCACAACATCTCACATGACCACAACATATCACATTAACACAACATCTCACATTACCACGTCTCTCATTAACACAACATATCACATTACCACAACATCTCACATTAACACAACATCTCACATTAACACAACATCTCACATTAACACAACACATCACATTAACACAACATCTCACATTAACACAACATCTCACATTACCACAACATATCACATTAACACAACATCTCGCATTAACACAACATCTCACATTAACACAACATCTCACATTACCACAACATCTCACATTACCACAACATCTCACATTACCACAACATCTCACATTAACACAACATCTCACATTAACACAACATCTCACATTACCACAACATCTCACATTACCACAACATATCACATTAACACAACATCTCACATTAACACAACATCTCACATTACCACAACATCTCACATTACCACAACATCTCACATTACCACAACATCTCACATTAACACAACATCTCACATTACCACAACATCTCACATTACCACAACATCTCACATTACCACAACATCTCACATTACCACAACATCTCACATTACCACAACATCTCACATTACCACAACATCTCACATTACCGCAACATCTCACATTAACACAACATCTCACATTACCACAACATCTCACATTACCACAACATCTCACATTACCACAACATCTCACATTACCACAACATCTCGCATTACCACAACATCTCACATTAACACAACATCTCACATTACCACAACATCTCACATTAACACAACATCTCACATTAACACAACATCTCACATTACCACAACATCTCACATTACCACAACATCTCACATTACCACAACATCTCACATTAACACAACATCTCACATTAACACAACATCTCACATTACCACAACATCTCACATTACCACAACATCTCACATTACCACAACATCTCACATTACCACAACATCTCACATTACCACAACATCTCACATTAACACAACATCTCACATTACCACAACATCTCACATTAACACAACATCTCACATTAACACAACATCTCACATTACCACAACATCTCACATTACCACAACATCTCACATTACCACAACATCTCACATTACCACAACATCTCACATTACCACAACATCTCACATTACCACAACATCTCACATTACCACAACATCTCACATTACCACAACATCTCACATTACCACAACATCTCACATTAACACAACATCTCACATTAACACAACATCTCACATTACCACAACATCTCACATTACCACAACATCTCACATTAACACAACATCTCACATTACCACAACATCTCACATTACCACAACATCTCACATTAACACAACATCTCACATTAACACAACATCTCACATTACCACAACATCTCACATTACCACAACATCTCACATTACCACAACATCTCACATTACCACAACATCTCACATTACCACAACATCTCACATTACCACAACATCTCACATTACCACAACATCTCACATTACCACAACATCTCACATTAACACAACATCTCACATTAACACAACATCTCACATTACCACAACATCTCACATTACCACAACATCTCACATTAACACAACATCTCACATTACCACAACATCTCACATTACCACAACATCTCACATTAACACAACATCTCACATTAACACAACATCTCACATTACCACAACATCTCACATTACCACAACATCTCACATTACCACAACATCTCACATTACCGCAACATCTCGCATTACCACAACATCTCACATTAACACAACATCTCACATTACCACAACATCTCACATTAACACAACATCTCACATTAACACAACATCTCACATTACCACAACATCTCACATTACCACAACATCTCACATTACCACAACATCTCACATTAACACAACATCTCACATTAACACAACATCTCACATTACCACAACATCTCACATTACCACAACATCTCACATTACCACAACATCTCACATTACCACAACATCTCACATTACCACAACATCTCACATTAACACAACATCTCACATTACCACAACATCTCACATTAACACAACATCTCACATTACCACAACATCTCACATTACCACAACATCTCACATTAACACAACATCTCACATTACCACAACATCTCACATTAACACAACATCTCACATTAACACAACATCTCACATTACCACAACATCTCACATTACCACAACATCTCACATTAACACAACATCTCACATTACCACAACATCTCACATTAACACAACATCTCACATTAACACAACATCTCACATTACCACAACATCTCACATTAACACAACATCTCACATTACCACAACATCTCACATTAACACAACATCTCACATTAACACAACATCTCACATTACCACAACATCTCACATTACCACAACATCTCACATTACCACAACATCTCACATTAACACAACATCTCACATTACCACAACATCTCACATTAACACAACATCTCACATTACCACAACATCTCACATTACCACAACATCTCACATTAACACAACATCTCACATTACCACAACATCTCACATTAACACAACATCTCACATTAACACAACATCTCACATTACCACAACATCTCACATTACCACAACATCTCACATTAACACAACATCTCACATTACCACAACATCTCACATTAACACAACATCTCACATTAACACAACATCTCACATTACCACAACATCTCACATTAACACAACATCTCACATTACCACAACATCTCACATTAACACAACATCTCACATTAACACAACATCTCACATTACCACAACATCTCACATTACCACAACATCTCACATTACCACAACATCTCACATTAACACAACATCTCACATTAACACAACATCTCACATTAACACAACATCTCACATTAACACAACATCTCACATTACCACAACATCTCACATTAACACAACATCTCACATTACCACAACATCTCACATTAACACAACATCTCACATTAACACAACATCTCACATTACCACAACATCTCACATTACCACAACATCTCACATTACCACAACATCTCACATTAACACAACATCTCACATTACCACAACATCTCACATTAACACAACATCTCACATTACCACAACATCTCACATTACCATTTCATGTGCTTGATTATATGAGGCCCTAGAAATCCGAGGCACGAGGGCGCCATGTACAGCGAAAACGAATTATGTGCACCACTATTATTAATATTTTTGACTTTTTGAAATGCGGAGCTTGGTACCGTAGGTTTATGAAGGCCTTATGAGCAATGTGTGGTCCTATGCAACTACACAAATGAGGACATCAAATAATGGCATGCGTGTGTGTTAAGTGTGGTGCTCAATTGATATTTCTCCATCACTTGTATATGTGACTACAATTGTGCGCCATGAAGTACATACATCCACGTAAAAATTCCTTGTTGTCGATTTTGCTCCCTCAGGGTCAACAAGACTCCCGCTGTTTCTCACCCGAGTCGAGTTTTTAAAGCAGGTACCCGCTCGCCAGGAGGTAATCGTCATACCGTGCTGACGTTAATTACATGTCACTTATAAAAGCATTGTATGGCATAACAATAATCTAGTTTATTGGAATAAAATGTGTTCTTTTCATTTACAAAAACATTGAATGGCAAAACACATATCCAAGTGAGTGGATAAAATGTGTTCTTTTCTTTTATAAAAATATTGAATGGCAAAACATACATCCAAATAATTGGAATAAAATATGTTCTTTTCATTTACAAAAACATTGAATGGTCATACATACATGCAAATGATTGGAATAAAATGTCTTCTTTCCACTGATATCGTAGCTGCATGGGCACATTGTTAGCAACGTGACTCGAGTACGATTTGCGATCACGTAGCTAAATAAATGTACAATCTCAAAATTACGCGCCATTTTGTGGGAGTCGTTGAAAACTAATATCGCTGTGTTATCAATAACTAGACCTCAGAGGAGGGAGGGACTGAACCGATAAGTCATCAAAGAACTCATGTTTTGATTCGCAAAACGTTGAAATTTTTAACGTCAAAACTAAACGGATTGGTCGATATTTAAGATGTGGTGCACTCATGTACAGGGTGCGGCAGTCAATCCTTCATTATTAGGCTTTCACAGTTTTCTTAAAAATGCATAATTGACTGCCGCACCCTGTATTTGGGGCTTCAACCGTAGACGTCACCAACGAAACCTTTTGTGATATTTTTAGGGCCAATGATTTCTTTCATAGAAGAGGCATTTTTGCAACCAATGCTGCGTAGTCTTCGTACATCGTCTTCATGAGAAGCATGCCATTCCATTTCTTACTTTTACTTTAAGTTTTGTTGTTACTCATCTATCATTTAACAGCTAGGCCTCTGGTACACAAGGAAAAGATGCAAGGTTACCTAATCACCTATACGATAAGAATTGCACATATAACACCTACTCCTCTGGTATAATAAAAGAAAATGCAATGATATATGATAAGAATAACATTTATGATAAGAATAATGTTAAAATTCTATTTGTTAGTTGTTTTTAAGAATAATTTTGTGAATATTGTTACAATTTTATGTTCTTTTTTAGTTCGAAACCTTTTAGACATGACACTCGTGTGCGTCATTTCTTAAAGGTTTCCGAATCAGATAAAATCTCAAATCATGCCAATGACAGCTCCCTTTCTTTAAGATGAGCACCCTCGTACCAACACAGGAATAATATTAAATTCTCGACTAAAAGCTTTCCTCTCGTAGACCTGCATATTATGTATCTAACTATCGGAAACTTCTAAAACAGATTTTTGAAGATTCGCACGAGCGCAACTTCAGGTTCTTCTAAGATTCTTCAAGTTTCTAAAACAGATTCTTGAAGTGCCATACATGGCACACTCACTAAAAATGCCAAACACAATTTATTTTTCGTCGAAGTGATTCCCTAGTGCAATTCCTTTAACTTTCTGCCGGACGGCAGTTTCGTCCCCATTCAGCTGTTGATCATAGCCTGATGCCAGCGTCAGTCTAATGAGAGTGGCTGTGATTTTTGGATTAGGAGTTAAAAATATGTACAGTTAAGGGTTAAACAGTCCCAAGTCTGTGCAGGCAGGCTTCTACTGGCGATTCCAGAGCTCGTTCGGACCCGGTGAGCAAGAGACGATCCTGTCAAGATTCACATTTTATCCGTGAAGGCTGCGTGTCACGGTCACGCAGAGCGCTTCTTCGGTGACCGACCAGCGGAACTACACGAAATGGCCTCCCCCCTTCGAGGGTGATGGGTCCCCCTTCCCCAGCGGGGGTGATGGAGCCCCCCTCAGCGAGGGGTGATGGATTCATCAAACGAGGGTCATCTTCAGCCAGAGGGTGCAGTGTCGTGACTGTGGTGTATATAAAGCGGGGTCATGCGATCACAGGCATCACAGTCAGCGTTCCCTGATCTCGACCTGCACATCCTCCGACATGAAGCTCCTCTTGGTGAGTTCACTTGGGGCGTGTTGAGGACAGTCAACTTTGTGGGCCAAAGACCGGATTTTCAATATTAATGCCGTTAGCGCTATTGCTCAAGTTCTTCTGTTGAATTGGCTCAGAAGACAGATTTTTGTAAGCGGTACAGCTCACGGCGCAAGTTCATCTGGCAACTTGGCTTTTATAAGTGATATTTTTGTAGTTGAATTTCTCAATATTTATTTGAATAAGTTAGAACTCAAGAGTTTTGTCCACAAAAGCAACCCGTAACTTAGTTAATTTACCAGAAAGACTTATGCAGCCTGCTATGCATTTATAATCTAACAACGTTTAATAGTTCATAATTAACTCAAGTTGTATTGAGGATCGGTGATTTGATTTTCCTTCAAGTAGCTTCTTTTTGTCCACAAAGTGGACATTAATTAAATGAATAAGTGCTCTCAGAAGCTCTCAATTGGAAGTATAAAGAAATTTTTACTCGGGTTTAGCATCCAATTCATATCATACTTTAGCATTTCTGTGTTCCTAGCTTTTGCTATGCAGGAGTAGATGAGTAGGTTCATTGTGCACTAACCTGCATAGCCTGTCAAAACTGACGGGATTCGACAATGTTCAATTTATCAAATCAATTAATCTGACCACTGATTGAACGAATAAAACATTTTAACAATTTTCAACATTGAAT
Organism: Morinoia aosen; assembly: GCA_030386875.1. NCBI lineage: Eukaryota > Metazoa > Arthropoda > Malacostraca > Amphipoda > Talitridae > Morinoia > Morinoia aosen. Next base: position 41,908,635 of record CM059567.1, on the reverse strand, counting down.
ATCTGGCTGTGTGTGAGTGATCACACGCCCACACCAATCTAATTTATTTATAATGATAGTTTTCGGGACACAAAATATTAATATTACTCGTGTACCGGAGTGGTGGTGAAACCCGTATCACAGATACTCTCATCTAGCGCATCCAGCTGATTTGGAAAAAAATCTTTAATGACCCGGAAGAAAGTTACGCATAAATACACGGAGATTATTGGTATTCCTATGGATTAGAGATTTTATGATTATTAGTGATTATTTGAGATAATTTACAAAAACTGTCATTAAAAATACACTACTGGCTAATGCCAGGTTTCAAAACTTTCATTACATGTTCCGTAGACTTTTGAAAAGGGTTTTTCTCAGTGGAATGTGCTCACAATTGTTTACTTGCTTGATGCTTCACCAAGTCAAAATAGATAAAATGATGACCAGGTTGAAGATCATTTTAGTGTCTTATAAATTCACCACAAACCGTAAAATGAATATTTGAAAACAATATTAGCACTCGCAACTTCTGTTTCTCAAATACAGTTTATTTACCTCGAAATATCAGTTAGCTGTGAGCATGCGAGAGGTTAATATAGAGGAAAATGAAGAGGAAGTGAAGCCTGTATCACAGATACGCCCGTCTCTCACAATAGTCGTTCGTTCAAATCATCAGCGAGTAATTGATTGATTGAAGATCGATAGAAATGGCAGGCTCGATACAAATGAAAGGTGTTAGACTCTGACCTGTGTATGGGATTGTAACAAAATTAAAAATTGGAGATCGATAAAAATGCAAGACGTTACAGACATTAATGTGGTTGCCCTTCCCTCAGATCCCTCTGGCTGTGGCGTGCCTGAGCCTGGCGGCTGCTGAAGCTATAGCTGAAGCCAAACCTGAAGCCGATGCGAAGCCTGAAGCTGAAGCTCTTGCTTCATTCGGAGGCGGTTACGGCCACGGTGGCTACGGGCACGGTGGCTACGGGCACGGTGGCTACGGGCACGGTCATGGCTATTACGGAGGCGGCGGCTACTACGGACACGGAGGCTACGGCGGCCACCACGGGTACGGCTACGGACATCACGGTGGATATGGACATGGCTACGGCCACAGCTACGGACACGGCGGTTACGGACATGGGGGATACGTTCACGGCGGATACGGACACGGGTACGGGCATGGAGGCTACGGCCACGGAGGATACGGTCACGGACATGGACATGGCGGTCATGGCGGTCACGGAGGTTACGGAGGATACGGAGGATATGGCCACGGAGGGTACGGCTACGGTCATGGAGGATACGGTTACGGTGGCCACGGCGGTTACGGTGGCTACGGAGGATACTACAGGCGGTAGAGGTTGTCTGTGATGACGAAGATTCGACGAGCGAGATAACGATTGTTAACGAAGTTGCACTTTTAACTCATAATAAAGACGATATTTAATTTACTCTGATGTGGTTTTAATCTCGTTTTTATCCTTTTGACAATCTTTGGCGTGGCGTTGACATTGATAAAATGAGTTTGCGTTATCAGCTTTATCTTCTAAAAATTGGTCATATGTTTAAAAAAGTCACTTATAGGAATAAAATGCAAGTCATGGGACAAATGTGATTAGTTGTATATACATTGCCTTTTCTAAAGCTTGCAATAAATAGTTCATCGTAAGAAACCGACCAAGATTAAAGCGTGATACATGTCGAAGATATGATTTAAAACCGTGTTTTGGAATTCTCAAGTCAATTTTACTGAAAAATAAAAAAATTTCTAACATTTTCATAACTCAGAATTTTTGTCAAAGGGTAAGAATTTAACTTTAAAATATTTTTCACTTTTTCACTCAATGTTTCTAAAAGCGATGACACTTATTGATAACTTCAATACTTGGTTGAACATCAAAAATACTAATTTTTTTCAATTATTATTTTTTTTGGCGTATGTACATTGTACAACCTGCATATTTTTGACAAAAATTTCATATAATGAAAATTTTTGAAATTTTCTGATATCTCACAAAAAATGATCTGAGAATTAAACATTGCTTTTTTAAAGTTAATCTCAGACTGGTTCACCAGCTGGAAAAAGTCTAAATTTAAATCACAGATTTGAACAATTAGTTTTTCATGATGTATAACCGAGTACTGAAGTTATCAAAAAATTGTATTTATTTGTGGAAACATTGAATGAAAACGGGGGAAAATATCGAAAGGTTTTAAGTTTTCACTAAATTTTGCAAAATAAAAATGTTAAAAATTATTCAATTTATTACTAGAAATAACTTGAGAAGAGAAAAGCGAGGTTATTCTCAGCTTTAAATAAAATAATAATGAATAAAAGTTCTATCTATTTCGGAAGCATTGAATGAAAAGGCGAAAATGTATCGTCAGGGTAAAAATGTATCCCTTGTGCTTTTTAATCAAAATTACGCAAAATTAAAAGCTTAAAAACCTTGTAATTTACCCCTAGAAATTACTTGAGAATTGGAAAACGAGGTTTTTATTCTCATTTTGATTCATCCTAGGAAAAACCCAAAATATGACCTGCGGCTTTAAACCTTTTCCTAACAGAATTTCATCCGAATTTCAAACAAATTTCTTGGTAAAAATTTGTTTTTCCTGACTTACCATCGAGTATTGAAGTTCCATTTCCTAACAGTATTGAATAACAATTTTGTGACAATTTAATAAGAATTCCTTGCCGAATAATTAGTTCTTCCTGATTTACAATCGGGTATTGAACTTGTCAAAAAGTTTCATCGCCTTTGAAAACATCGAGTGAAGAAGTGAAAAAATATCCTAAGGGCACGGGGTAATTACAACCACCCTCTCCAGACGATTAACTATGAACTTGAGTTCAGGATGCTCTAAAAATAATGAAAAAGAGGGTCATAATTGAACTCTTATTCTGGAACTTGTCGGGAACACAAAGATATTGGGGACACTAACCCCTCTCCAGACGGTTAACTATAAGTACTTGAGTTCGAGAGGCTCTAAAAATCATGAAGAAGAACATAATTGAATTCTTACTCGGGAACAACTAGTGGAGAACACACAGATACTGCGTCATGAACCAGAGTACAGCCGACTACAAATATTTTAAATATTATTGATTCAACAGAAACGATGTTTTTGCTCGTGAATTGCTTGGATTCTACGTGTTTTTTCCTATTTCATCGATTTAATTGTGTTCTTCTTGCAAATACAGTAAATTGTAGGACTGCATGGATATTATACATACCGAAATTAACTACGTAACGTGTGCAATATTTATTCAGTTTTAACATAATTTATCAATAGGTTTAGATATAATTGATGTTACGAGTTGTTCATGCGCTCTGTTAAGTTCGGCTTAACTTCACTTCACGCCGCCGAAAACATGATCTGGACACGATTTAGAAAAGTTTATGTTTTTATTCGCGTTTTGGTGTGTTTGTGATCGACGAAAATTTGGATAGTATAGGCAGGCCATAAGAAGTCTGCCTACACACCGCATCTTCAAGCCGTCAACTCAACGGAAAAGGAAATAGAGAGCAGCTTCAGCAACATTTCACTGTTTGATAATAGCGAATGAACGCCGAAACGCGCTGCAAAAGTGATTTCTAAATTTGACAATTTGTATCCTTGTTGAACTTTTAGGTCCGAAGCTGTTCGTAAATTTAGAGATATCGAGAAACTAAATAGAAAGCTCGTGTCCAAAAACAATGGCATTATTTTTATCCTAACATGTGTAGATGAAAGATTGTTCCTTAAACATTTTAATATTCTACGTCAGTTAACAGCAGTGCGTGATCCTATGGTATATACAGTATGAGCCTCTCCTTTGTTTCTGGGGTAAATATCGCAAGTCTCTTGCTGTTAAAATAAGTCTCTGGAATATCCTTGGCGTAAATATAAGTATTTCAAATCGTCGAGAATTAATAGGAGTTTCTTAAGCACTTGTTCGGAATTATTTTTTCAAAATTACCCGTCTTATATATGAGTCTTTTAACGCTCTTCTGGGGCAACTCAAAAGTGTCTTTCAAAATCGTCTGAGGTAAACATGTCTCCTAAAGTTCGTATGGTGAACCGCAGTTTTTGTAAATTTTAATAGGTAGATGAGGCTCACTTAAATTACCCCGCTATTATTATCAGCCGTTTATATATGGGCTTTAATATGGACGCTCATATTGTGTTTAAATATTCCTGCGATAAATATCAATCTTGTAAAATTAGCTTGCATCACATAAACTTTTTCAAAACGCCTAAGGAAGATGCATAATGTAGAAATGACTTGCCTATATATGTACATGGAGAAAAACTTTTGAAGCTCGTCGATAATGTCGTTAGTTAATTGTTCTTTTCTATTCTTTAAAAGTAAGTACGTAGCCTCTGAAAGTACAGGCAATCAGCTAATAATTAGGACTTGTATACTACGTTTTAATTATTTTCATAAAGTCTAATGAAATATTCGTTCAACTCCTTTACGAACTTGACGCATATGCTAGCTCTGCAGTCGCTTTGAGGATTTTTCAAAACATATGTTTTAACCTTCAACAGCAGAACGTCTTCCTGTCATATTTTCTGTGAATAGATTCATCGCTAAAATCCTAAAGTGATATCATAAGGCAACGCTGGTAATGAACACCCGAAATATCTTTTTTGACTGTTCAGCTTTTATAGCAGGTGTTGTACATATGCTTTTTCTACTTGTTCGAGTGAAGGGAAGGTGAGAATTGGTAGCTCAACGAGCTGTAAAGTTTCCCCTACAGTCTCGTCAATACATTTTCACCGTTTTCTACAACACCCAGAGAAGCTGTCATCGTCTTCTGAAAATACCTAGGTTGTTGAACTGGACATGAACCTATAGCTGTAGGGTCTAAAGTGTGATGTTCCACCCTCGGACCACGGGGAAGAGGACAGAACTCTAATTCAAGTTGATGTAGGTAAAATAGAAGAGGAGTTCACGAATTTAAAGTTTCAAGGCTAACAAGGTCATAAAGTAGTGTTGTGTGCTTGAGTAACTTAAGCCAGTTCGGCAATAGTGGGGAACTTTTTACTAACGGATCACTCAATTCAGTAGACTTTTCTAACAATTGATCTTATTCGTGCGATTGACTCCTGTCTCTTGTTTGAGCACATTTAATTTAATTCTAACGATCAATCTGATAAGCTAGAAAAACTTAACATGATTATTAGTAGAATATCTATCACAGTTGCTGAACAGAAGATGTGAAATCAAATTAGCTAACATTGATTATTCACTTAATATTCAAAATTTGGAGAGCTTTTGCAATTAAAAGTCATTTTTGATAGTCAAGTTCGATTAAAATAAAAGCGATAAAATCCGGCCGTGTTCGGCACTTTGGCAGTGATTTCTCCACATTGATTAGTGGTTCGTATGCCATTTTCCGAATACAAAATCAGCAACGAAACATGTTTTGAAAATTTGTTTGAAAACTCATTCTACTTTTACCGTGTGATCTACGTCTTTTCCATGCCGTTCATTAACGAGCATTTGAAACAGAAGTGAAACGCTCAGATTTGCACTGTGAATCAATTTGCTAAAATATCTTTTTTTTTAAGACCGTTCATAAACACTGATTAGTTCAGAATTCATTTGAAATATTAAGTGAAAAGGGTTGCTTCTACTCAGAAGTGTCTATGTCACAGCCGTTACTCCAACAGATGCAGATAGGTCGCTATATCTACAGAACTGCTTTATCTAAAAAAAAACGGAAGTGAAACGCTCGGATTTGCACTATGAATCAATTTGTTAAAATATCTTTTTCCGTCTTCTATATGGAAGTTTGGTTAAGTACCGTTGTGTTTTTTTAGATAAAGCAGTTCTGTAGATATAGCGACCTATCTGCATCTGTTGGAGTAACGGCTGTGACATAGACACTTCTGAGCAGAAGCAACCCTTTTCACTTAATATTTCAAATGAATTCTGAACTAATCAGTGTTTATGAATGGTCTTAAAAAAACGAACTATTTAAATTGCAGATCTTTTTCATCTTCCTTAGTACTAAGTGTTTAAGGGTATTAGCAGAAGCAATCCGCTTGATCGGAAAAAAAAAAATTTTGTGAGCTTCACTATTCCAGGGATGTGCGCTAGAACAGTGAAACTAACAGTTCAGTCGAAGTCAATTTTTTATTTTTATGGCGTACGAGGATTGTTCTCCGTACGCTTTACGCCCGAGATAAATAATACGCGGAGTAACGAGAGAATATTTTTCCCCTTTACATTTTTCCTTTGGGAGTATTAATTCCCATAGACACAATAGCAGTAGATACTACATCTCGAGATGGAGACACTAATGAAGGCGGAGAGGCCATAGTGACGAAAGTAATGTAAGCGAAGAACTACGGACTTCATGGATGATTTCCATTGCAAGTATATTAGCTTCTCATGTTGTTTCTAGATAGCTTTTTTTCTGTACTTGTAATTCTTGACGAATTTATGAACTTTGCGAGGGAAGAGGTTTCTAAACAAGCGTAACAATAATAATTGGGCTTGATTCATGCACAATTTCTGACTTCGATTTGTTCCTATATGAATAGTATAGGAAAATTGAGAGAGCAAAATAACCTATTAGTTAATGAGAAAAACTGCAGTAAGTGTACTTACGTGTGCAGACATTTTCTTATTGTAGGTATTATTTCACTTATAAAAAACGCAAAAGGGCTTGAAAAAACGAATTGGACAGTAGCCAAATTAGATAGAGGTTCGCATCGTTTTATTCGTTATCAAGAAAATACATAAATACAAATATATATAAATATATAATAACAAGCGTGGTTCGTTAATTCGTTCAAGTGTCGTCGATTGCAGTGCCAGTCCGGAGTGTTTTCCTGCTGCGATTAGTAACCGAATCCTCCGTAGCCTCCAAATCCTCCGAAACCTCCGTATCCTCCGTAGCCTCCGTATCCTCCGTAGCCTCCGTAGCCTCCGTATCCTCCGTAACCATGGTGACCGTAGCCTCCGTGATGACGAGAGACGTAGTAGTACACGGGAGACCCGTAGCCGTAGCCGTAGTGGCCGTGGCCGCCAAATCCACCTTGACCTCCGAAGCCAAGGCCGCCAAAGCCACCAAAACCTCCGCTTCCGAATCCTCCGGCTCCGCCATAGCCTCCGTATCCACCGTATCCGTATCCAGGAGAGTAGGTGGAGTAGACGTACGTCCGGCCGTACTCCAAACCGTGGCCGCCGTGACCGTACCCGCCCACAAACCCGGGATCGGCGTCAGCTTTGGCCACCGGTTCGGGTTCTGCTTCAGCAAAGGCACCCGCCACCATGGCTGAGATCACCACCACCACCACCACCTGCAACGAACACAAAAGTGGTGAAATCTGGGTTGTTGGACCTGTTGGTAGTTGAATTTGTCTTAATTTGTCTGTTGGTTACTGAATTGGTTTAAAGACCTGTTGGTTGAATTGGTCTGAAGACCTGTTGGTGACAGAATTGGTCGCAAGACCTGTTGGTTGAATTGGTCTCAAGACCTGTTGGTTGAATTGGTCTGAAGACCTGTCGGTGACTGTTGGTTGAACAAATCAAGTGTGTTGAGAGTTCGCTGCTATTTTTTCTACACTTTCGTTTTAACCCAACCCGTCACCAAATCTTTCTACTTAGGGGATCACCTTACAAATTCTAATTGGCCTACTCTAAAAGAATTAGCGTTCTTCAGTTAGCTAGATTTTCAGAGGGCTTGATACTCAAGCACAGTTTTTAGTCTTCATAAATACTTCAGTTTTCAAATTGTTTGTTTACATCGATGTAGCTTTAAGTTCATTGGCCGTATATTACTTTCTCGCGTTTTAGATCGCATTAATGCCTCATAAGTTTTAAAAGTATCATTTAAAATTGTCAATTTCCAAATTATTCCCTAAGATCTCCATTATATAATAAAACTCTAGATTCCTGGCACTGAACCATTTCTCCAGTTAGTTCAACTAAATACTTCATAAGTCATGCTAATAGACCTTTTTGTATACCCATTTGAAGGCTAGTTTTTTACCCTCCCTGTCAAATTTAACAGCATTCAAACAGCTTCAGAAACAAGTACTTGTGTTCGTTTGATTAAAATCTTATTTTTTTACCATTGACGTTCTTCATTGGACAAAATTTGTGGCTAAAACACACTTTTAGTTGACGGCAAGAAATCTGAATAAAGGCGTCTTACTCACCTGCACAAGCAGCCATCCCACAATCCCATAATTTCAACTGGCTGCCAGAGCAGAAACCCAACTGTTTATGACCCTCCATTTAGCCATTTTAAGATTCCACACCCACCACACGCAGCATTTTATGACCCTCTAGTTAACCATTTTAAGATTCCTCGTCCAGCAGTTTATGCCCCTCCAGTTAGCCATTTTCAGATCCCACACTCTCCAGTTAGCCATTTTAAGGTCCCACACCCACCAGTTTGGACGCCATTTCGCTTCAGTAGGTACGGGACTCTCGAGGTGCCGACAAGGTGAGGGCTCGCTGCAAGTAATGCACCGCAAGTCCCAGCATCCCATTTTATGCAGAGCGCTGAGCAGCCTTCACAGGCGGTTGAGGACTGCGACCCTTACCGGACTGTGACCTACACAGGAGGACATCGTAGTCACGGAGGGAGACCAGTTCAGGGAATTCGATTATGGATATCAAAATGATGGGAGCTTGACTGATTGTAAGCGATGAGCAAATCCGCCTTGTGGGTCAAGTGAAGGATAGGATCGGGTCTTACGCAGGTGATCCGACCTGTGATCCACTCGAAATTTGATGAATGTATCACTCAAACATTGGATGTCCGAGAATGGAGGTTTCATACGGTCACTAGACCCAGCACGCTCTCGGAAATGAATGGAGGAATAAATACGGAAATGAATGAGTAGAGACGACACCAATGCTAGCATTTCCAAATACTAACGGATCGTTTGCACAAAAACGTCATAACTCAAAAAAATAGATTTTTGAGTTATCCATACAGACTTAGTCATCTTCAAACACTGACTTTTTTGGTAACAGTTTCATAACTGTAGAACAAAAATTGACCGCTAGGGAGCGCTAAAATTCTAACGACATAATTTTACAGTCCTTACTTCTTTGTTTAACATGCATCTTCTGAAAAATTGGTTATTTTGAGTTATGACGACGTTGTCGCAAACGATCGTAATCAGATTGGTGGTTGATCACGTGACGCTTAAATTATTAAACAGAGGAGCAATGCAAAAAATCAGCAACAATGTCATATTCCAGGGGAGAAAAAAGAAACTTCAACAGGTTCTAATATCACTCAACCTTTGATCAGTTATAATTATAACCTCTTTGTGAGGGTCATGGGATCGCCCAACTCCTGCCCAGACAGGTGGTAATTTGATAACAACCGATAACGGTGATCAGTGTAGAGGGCTGAATATGGACTGCACGGCCGCCCAAGCGAGAGCAAAGCTCACGAACTGAATGAAAGTTTCCTTTGGGTTCTATGGTCCAATGAAAGTGTCAAATACATCATTATCTAAGAGGACGCGAACGTAATTACGGTTATCAGTCGACAAGGTGCTTGGTCTTTGTTATCAGAGTGTGAGCAGTCAAGCCAGCGATCATCATTTGGTCGTAACTGATTATGATAATTGATAACCGTGACTGATGATAATTTTGGTTAAATGCAGCTTATCGAATCCTAGAAGACCCGTTCTGGCTGACGAGTTCGTACTCTCATTAGATCTGAGCCAAAAACTTTAACACTTTGACTGCGGCAGGTTAAACTGAAATTTAATTTTAAGTTCAAATTTAAAGGGAATTGTACAGTCAGCAATGTTGAAAGTACCAAATATTAACTGGATCATGTTTTCGTTTAATTTCAAATAAGTATTTCGAATTGAGTTCGTTACTACTGGTTGGTCGGCAGCATAATAAAAACTCCCTCGGGGATCAAATATGGCACAATTCGCAGTCAAAGTGTTAGAACAAGACCATTAGTTCTGTACTGAGAAGAATTTTGTCACAAAGTAAACGTACTTATGTGTGTCTACTTGTCACAAAACCGACACACAAAAGTGTATCACCTTTATATATAAAAAGTTAATCGAGGCATTGTGTCGCCCATTGTGCGTCATAAGCTAATACAACACACATAAGTGTGTCAATTATGACACAATACAAGTCAAAATTATGTCGTACAAATGTTTTACTTTTTCAGACTGGTCTGTGAATATACGTATTGGCAAATATTTTACAGTATGAAGGGGATAATAGAAAATATCTCAAGGTTTCATATGGGAGCAACATTTTATTAAAAATTCATGGTCACTGGTGTGCTATATACAGGATAATGTGAGGCTTAGTGAGTGGGTCAGAGTTGTCTCACATTTACTTGCTTCTTGGCCCTATCATTGAAAGTCCGAGTCCTCTCAGAAAACAAACAGTATTACGGAAATCAGTTTTTTAGGAAAACAGAAAAGTTAACAGAATTGCGTAACCGTGTAATCAGGCTCAAATTCGGCAAAATTAATGTCAGCTCTTTTAAAAAATAGTCCGATACACACCCTAACGAGAGATGTGAGTAATTCTACAGAAAGTAAATACAGCTGCTTATAACTGCAATTCTTAAACTAGAGGCCATAATTTTAACTAGATGCCATAGTTTTAAAAATTAATTTTTGTCTCCTCTTGGATGCGAGTCAGCCAAATTTCCTCAGACTCTCCAAAGGGGAAAATTTACGCCCACACACAACCATATCAGTCTCCATCAACATTTACCTTAACGATATCATGGGTAGAAAACACAATTATGAAAGATAACTCTCCCCTGAATAGTAATTTATATCCCATCAACAAATAAGTCGCTCGTGTTTAATTTAAACCAACTAAAAAATGCATCCAAGAGACACTTCAATGACATTCGGCAACCGAAATCTTGAACAGAAAGCTATTAAAGCAGCACCTTGAACGAGAGTAACCAGCCGAAAACCGTGATTCGGAAGTTAGCCGAAAGCAAGACAGGACACTTCCGGCGCAACCAACACCCACTCCGTATCTACGGCCTTCCCACTCGCCTCCAAGTTCTCGGTCGAGTTATGGTAGATTTGAGGCCGTAATTATCGGCCCTAAGCTTGCGCGCTTATCATGGCAAGATTTGGAGCCACGCATGCGCCGAGCGTCGCAAACTCGGGCGTCATGGTCGGTCCAGACACGGCCCTGGTCTCGCGCCAGCGCGCGCATAGTTCACACGCATAGTTCAAATACACATAGTTAATGCATATAGTTCATACACATAGTTCATACACATAGCTCACACACATAGTTCATTCACATAGTTCATTCACATAGTTCATTGACATAGTTCATGCACATAGTTCATTCACATAGTTCATACACATAGTTAATGCGCATAGCTTGTACACATAGTTCATATACATAGTTCATACATTTACTCAATACATATAGTTCATCCATGTACTTCAAAAAGATAGACACACACGCGCCAATTCGATGAAAGATCGTCGTGACGGTTAGCTCTGAAGATCGACCTGCGACGATGCGTATACACTTGTAATATTTGATGTAACAGCTGCACTTTATTTTTCTCGCATGACCAGCAAATTTCTCATCAAGCATATCGGGATCGACAATATTTCATTCTGCAATAGGCCCCTCACTACGTATTGAGCTTCACAAGGTTGGACCGCATTGACGACGATTATATTTTCTTTGACCTGAATTATCTTATTTCTTTTTCTGTCGTTCGCGGCTCACATGCTAAGACTTGTATCCCTATTAAAAATTATAGGAGTGGCATCGGTGATTCTTGGGAGCGCTCCCAAATATGCATGGTTGTTTCATCCATGCGTCTCCTATGAGGCAACTTCGAAGTGTCCACTTTATAGGCGCGCCTGCGCCTCTGTCCCAACCGGTGGCCACGCATGGCTCAGCATGGAGCACTACCGTCGCGCTCCCAAGGCGCGACCAGTTTCTCCCATTTACCATCGGAGAATCATGAGAGGCCCAGGATGGCCACCTCTTAATTTGATTTAAAAAAAACGGCTGCGCACAGCTGATTTCCCATTAGTCACTCTTTCCAACCGACACACTGCTCAAACCGATTATAACCAGTTTGCCCTTGAATTACCTTAGTTCTTGTGCGATTAATCAATTAACCAAAAGCAAACACGGTTTATAGCACAATAAAAATGTACCAGAGTATGTAAATTAAATACATTCTTACTAATGTGCAGAAAATTTCATGGGTGCGTGTTCATTATTAAGCTGACATTAATGGGACATGTTTGTGACGTATAACTTATGCTTGAAGTTTTCGCAACGCAATAACTAAGGTAATTAATGGGCAACTGGCTATATTTGGTTGAGAAGCGTCAACGGTTGAATGTGCAATGATGGGAAATCAGCTGTACGCAGCCATGGAGGCGAAAGCCTGCAGGGAACAATATAAATGTACCTTGAAAATAATATAGCAACAATACCCTAGGGTCGTTGAAAGAATATACTCGTAGCTATATATATAACAAAAACAATTATCGTCCAGCAGATTTTTCATCTTTCATTCCTAAAATTAGAAAGGAAAATAAAATGACTTTACCTTGCCCGAGCTTAATTACACCGGCTATTCATATACACACACTCCCCCACCAATCCCCACACACAAACCCTCCCCACACCCCCCTCCCACACACCTACCCCTATACCCACACACAAACCCCCCCCCCCCCCCCCTACACACACACAAATTTGTATCTGAACACATAGTTGATCACCTTCAAGAACGTCCTTCAATTCAAAGGTTGCTGGAGACTGACGAGGGAAAATTCAGGTTTGGTTTCCACATTTTGTTGTTTTTACATTGCTCACATTGAGGTTTTGCCTTCACTACCAGCCCCACCACAACGATGAATCGTCTAAAATATCAATTGACCGAGGTGATGAAACTAGCAGTGGGGTCCTTGCTCCGTTCATGCTCTTGAAATAATGCCTCTACAGACCAGCATTATACGTCTCTTCCATCTCTTGTTTCTTCTGACACCCTCACGTACTATACACCCTCACGTAATACACACTCGCACTGATATACACTCTAACACTACTTGAAACGTTTTAAATAATAGAGACACGATCCAGACATCTGTCACGAACAACACCAACTTCAAAACTGAGACGAAAGATGGCAACCGTCATTTCTCTCGAGAAAGATGGCAGGCATTTCACCAAGAGGCCATCTGCACAAGTGGCCTCTGGTAGCAACATGGGAGAACTTGCTCGCATCGCGCTTATGAGTCGCGCCCTGGAAGTGTCAGAAGGGAAGAGGCCTCGGTTCGCTTAATACTCCTTTAATTCTCCGCTGTCTCCTTTAATCAACCATGCTACTCCCTTAATTTTTAATAGGGTAGTGAAGTGTTCATTCAACTTTACATTTTCTCGCTTCTCTGTAGTGCTTATAGTGTTCATGAGAGACACGGATGCAATAAAAACCTTTTTTAGGTTCGCTATACTGTACTGTTTTTCCGTCGCTGCTATTTTAGTCATCAACTTTTATCTTGTTTTAACATATTACTTATCTTGCTATTTTTATATGCAGGAGATCTTGTGTGGGAACGCACCTTATGCATAGATTCCTTGCTTCCTGAACTCCATACTAATTGTGCCCTCTTCCTTTCTCTCTTTTGGAACACCTTTGTTGTGGTTAAGGACGCTCAAACTGTATTGTCAAATCTAATCATGCAGTAAATTATCAATAAATCTATCTTATGTGTTTTACAAGCGTAAGGAGTTGGTGAATATGCATTTACTAACTCCATACTCTTGTAAAACACACAAGATTGATTGATCGTGTGCCCAACTATGCGTGCGAAAAGTAACACCGTTTTATCAAAGATTGTCAATAAGAGATCAAATAGTATCTTTATACTTTATACTGTATAGTATAAAGCTACTTGGGAAGTTTTAAGCGCAGAAATGAGCTCAAAAAATACATCCACTCGAATTCCACGGCACGTTCAGGACGCACTATTTTCAACAGCATGTATACGGGGGACGGATCCTACATCGTCAGTTAACGATCAGATCTACTTGATTAATTTGTCAATAAAATAGAAAGGTAAGTGAAATTACTTTAATCGCTTAGAAACGTGGTGTAGCCCTCAGGCCAGAGCGAGCGGCAGGACAGAGAGCCATAGAAACAATTTAAACAATGTATTTACTACAAGCGATACAGAAGTAGCTTGTCTCGTATGTCTAGTACAATGTTTAAGTTTGAGTATAGCTACTTGTGGTCCTGAATAAGTTCAGTGCCTTCTAGGGCATCCTATCACCAACGCTATTCTTAATTGCGGCCCATAGACGATCAGTTTTATTTGCAATATAATTGACAATAATGAATATTGACAATTTAATTGATCGTCTGTGGGCTTGATTGACGACCATCAATTAATTGACTTAGTGGGCAAAAAAGTGTCATCAATATATTGAGTCAATGATATTGACAATTAAATTGATCGTGTATGGGCCGCTTACGGGGAACAATTATGTGTAACCTAATTTACTTAACCTAGTTGCGCACTAGACTGATCAATGAACCACGTACAGTATATACTACATACATATGTCAGGAAAATTTGCGTAACCTTATGAAGGCTCGAAATATTTTCTCATTGAGATGCCTCCCTTTTTTATTAAAATCTCGAGTAGAAATATGCACCTTAGACACACATGAAGAGCCTGACGCTCTATCATTTCCACAACCTTCAACACCTCACTCTCACCTTCAACAAAACTAACCGAAAGTCTCACGCTTTTAAGCATACTAAGATGTAAAATTACAACCTCACGTCAGAAATGAGGAAACTGGACTTATATGTCTTCCTTGTCACAATAAAATGTTTCCTTCGCCATCACAGGCGGTGGCTTCACGACCAGCTGAGCAGGGAACCAGCTGCAATGGCGATCAGATGAAGCAGAACGTGTTTAGATTTGCCTCACGCACAGACGACGAAGGTTGTGTCCAACGCGTCGCGTGGAAGATCAAGTTTAGAGGGTCGAAATTACGCAACGCGTGCAGTCTACGTGTGGCGCTTGTCCCTGTGCCGGCACGCACGCTTTTATAACTTATACAGCCATTCAAACCTGCACCACGCGCCAAATAAATTAAATGTCACTGATACACTTCAGTCGAATAATAAATTTGAAGTTTTTACCTGGTATTATACACTCTTTTTATTCTACTTCCAAGCCGATATAGTGTTCGTATCACTGATACTCGTGTACACTTGCAATACGACTGTCATACAGCCACTCATACCTGCACCACGCAATCAAGTATCACAGATATATTTCAGTCGAATAATAAATTTAAGTTTCTACATAACATTAAACACTCTTCTTATTTTACTTCCAAGCCAATATAGTGTTCGTATCACTGACACTCGTATACACTCGCAGCATGAATGTTTACGGCTGGCCACGCTCGCTGAGAGAGGTTACAGCTGTCGATGTCCTCGCTGATTGCCGCAATGACGCAAGTATTCTAGAGAAACAACCTTTATAAATCATTCGTGATTTTCTTATGGCTCTTTGGTTTTCAATGAAAGAATTCCGGTCGTTTAAAATGGGTGCTTCTTTTCCATGAAGTTGACGCATTCTAAATCTTACAGCGGTTTTTTAAATGTCTTATAATTAACGGCGTGACGGTGTGGGGAATCTTGCCAAAATTTTCCTTTTCCCTAAAAGAAAAAACACCGGGCTCACACTACGGAGTCTCGACCTCTTCACATGAGAGGCGAGTTATTTCAACCACCAGGCAGTTATTTCAACCAAATGAATTTCTAATTAGTGCACACGGTGACATACAAATTAATGTGATGAACATGCCCACTGACGTCCAAATTTCTTAATAAAATGTTTAATGGCATAACTCATTCATATTACTAAAGCGTTTATCATATCGAATATTTTTTTAGGCTATAGGTAAATTTTGGTGTCGATTTGAAGAGCTGCAGTGACAGCCCTCTGAGGATTTCAGTTTGATTGAGTTATTTTCGAAAGTAATCATGAAGTAACCAACAGTTTATCATTAATTTATCATTAAGATATCATTCAGTATCATCAAGTCATCAATAGGCTAGCATTAAGTTACAGTTGAATAATCATTAAGCTATGAACAAATAATCATTGTATTATCATAGAGCCATCTCCAAGGAACCGATGATACTCTGATTCCATCACGCTTTCTGCGATTACGCATTCAAAGAGATGATTCATCAACCTTATCTCCGTCAGCGCACTTCTGAATCTCCTACTCTGTTTTGTTGTCCCCCTCAAAGGAGTGCGCTTGGTTGCCAGCACGGTCGAGTAACCGCACAAATATTCCAGTGTGGTTGCCGCTATGCATGCTACGGCCGCAGCAGACGACCACTGATGGAGATGCGCAGCGGAGCGTTGCTCAGCTGACCTTCCTGCGCCCTGCATCTGACTTCGCATGCAGCAAATCTTACGAACTATGTCCCGACAAATCTAACGACGAATGTCCCGACAAATCTTACGACGAATGTCCCGACAAATCTTATGACGAATGTTCCGATGAATCGTACGACAAATGCTCCGATAAATCTTACGACGAATGTCCCGATGAATCGTACGACAAATGTTCCGACTCAGTACTAGACGACTTGAACAATTTACGATATTAGTGCAAAACTCACGAGGTTGCCCCAAGTAAGAGGCGTAGCTAAGATTGCTGTTGCTGCTGGTGCAACAGCGAGGGCTCAAATAAAACTTAGCTGAGATTATATTGTGAAGATCGGAAAAGTATTACAATGAAACTTTGAGTAGCTCTTAAAACGAAAAGTCATCGATGTAATCCGTATTAAAAGTTAAAGTATCACCATGGGACACTTGAGTGAAATATATCGGGGTAATCTGCTCTGCTCGCATTACGTCATGACGGTAACGGTCATAAAATGGTCATAAAATGCATGAAGCAAGAAACAAAGTGATGTTCAGAGCCATGATGTATTGGCCCTACGCACGACGACCGAGCACGTGTAACGAAATGCCTCATTACGCGCGTATTTATGCGCGTGACGTGCTGGGATTGAGACAATCGGACGTACATACGAGTTTGTGTAGCAGACGCGTGTTTGAGCGTGAATGAGTTATTCAGGATTCCAGAGCGAGGATATCTGTCTAAGTTGAACTGTGGTATACATTAGTTCTTTAACCTTGTGCGAAACATTAGTTCTCGAACCTTGTGCTTGATGTTAGTTATTGAACCTTGGGTTCAACAATAATTATTGAACTTTGTGGTCAACATTAGTTATTGAACGTTGAAAAACTGAAGTTAAACCTCATCAAAAAACTACGCCTGAAATCAGCCCACCTGTGTGACACGTCGATCGGCCGTGCACGTGAGGGTAATCTGGTATAGTTGCTTTATTCCCTGCCATGACGAGGACATGTGTTGACTGCACGCAGCAGTTTGAAATTGAAATATTTCACAGCGGGAATATCGTACGAAGCGTTCTTCAGAGCGAAACAAACTTGTGAGGCAAGAAGTTAACGGAAATCAATCGAATCATCTTCGAATATCACACTTTCAAATGAAAAATTGAGGTTTAACAATACCTGATTGAAAAAGTTTTATTAAATTTCTGCAGTGCACTTTTTAGCAATGCGGGCAACCACTATACGTGGACTGTTTGTGTCGGGTGTTCAATACTGTTTGTTCCAATCAGCCTCTGGATACTGAAGTGCGTTCTCGACAGGTGTACACACTACTGCATGTACATACGCCACTGCAGTACAGGTAACTACGTATACATGTACAGACTACTGCATGTACACACTGGCCGTACCAGGTGTGCTGCACAATTCCCGAATTGAACTTGTGCGCCGACGCTGCTCGGTAATTTTCGGCAGAGGCCTGGCGCTACACCCCTGCGTGCCGGCCCCCTGGTGCCACCCTGCTGCTCGTGTGACTTTGCTGGTGTTAACTTTGATGGTGTGAGCATATCTTTGGTGGTGTGAGCATAACTTTGGTGGTGTGAGCATATCTTTGGTGGTGTGAGCATAACTTTGGTGGTGTGAGCATAACTTTGGTGGTGTGAGCATAACTTTGGTGGTGTGAGCATAACTTTGGTGGTGTGAGCATATCTTTGGTGGTGTGAGCATAACTTTGGTGGTGTGAGCATAACTTTGGTGGTGTGAGCATATCTTTGGTGGTGTGAGCATAACTTTGGAGGTGTGAGCATAACTTTGGTGGTGTGAGCATAACTATGGTGGTGTGAGCATAACTTTGGTGGTGTGAGCATAACTTTGGTGGTGTGAGCATAACTTTGATGGTGTGAGCATATCTTTGGTGGTGTGAGCATAACTTTGGTGGTGTGAGCATAACTTTGGTGGTGTGAGCATATCTTTGGTGGTGTGAGCATAACTTTGGTGGTGTGAGCATAACTTTGGTGGTGTGAGCATATCTTTGGTGGTGTGAGCATAACTTTGGAGGTGTGAGCATAACTTTGGTGGTGTGAGCATAACTTTGGTGGTGTGAGCATAACTTTGGTGGTGTGAGCATATCTTTGGTGGTATGAGCATAACTTTGGTGATGTGAGCATAACTTTGGTGGTGTGAGCATAACTTTGGTGGTGTGAGCATAACTTTGGTGGTGTGAGCATAACTTTGGTGGTGTGAGCATAACTTTGGTGGTGTGAGCATAACTTTGGTGGTGTGAGCATAACTTTGGTGGTGTGAGCATAACTTTGGTGGTGTGAGCATAACTTTGGTGGTGTGAGCATAACTTTGGTGGTGTGAGCATAACTTTGGTGGTGTGAGCATATCTTTGGTGGTATGAGCATAACTTTGGTGGTGTGAGCATAACTTTGGTGGTGTGAGCATAACTTTGGTGGTGTGAGCATAACTTTGATGGTGTGAGCATAACTTTGGTGGTGTGAGCATAACTTTGGTGGTGTGAGCATAACTTTGGTGGTATGAGCATAACTTTGGTGGTGTGGGCATAACTTTGGTGATGTGAGCATAACTTTGGTGGTGTGAGCATAACTTTGGTGGTGTGAGCATAACTTTGGTGGTGTGAGCATAACTTTGATGGTGTGAGCATAACTTTGGTGGTGTGAGCATAACTTTGGTGGTGTGAGCATAACTTTGGTGGTATGAGCATAACTTTGGTGGTGTGAGCATAACTTTGGTGATGTGAGCATAACTTTGGTGGTGTGGGCATAACTTTGGTGGTGTGAGCATAACTTTGGTGGTGTGAGCATAACTTTGGTGGTGTGAGCATAACTTTGGTGATGTGAGCATAACTTTGGTGGTGTGAGCATAACTTTGGTGGTGTGAGCATAACTTTGGTGGTGTGAGCATAACTTTGGTGGTGTGAGCATAACTTTGGTGGTGTGAGCATAACTTTGGTGGTGTGAGCATAACATTGGTGGTGTGAGCATAACTTTGAGGGTGTGAGCATAACTTTGAGGGTGTGAGCATAACTTTGGTGGTGTGAGCATAACATTGGTGGTGTGAGCATAACTTTGAGGGTGTGAGCATAACTTTGAGGGTGTGAGCATAACATTGGTGGTGTGAGCATAACTTTGGTGGTGTGAGCATAACATTGGTGGTGTGAGCATAACTTTGGTGGTGTGAGCATAACATTGGTGGTGTGGGCATAACTTTGGTGGTGTGAGCATAACATTGGTGGTGTGGGCATAACTTTGGTGGTGTGAGCATAACATTGGTGGTGTGAGCATAACTTTGGTGGTGTGAGCATAACATTGGTGGTGTGAGCATAACTTTGAGGGTGTGAGCATAACTTTGAGGGTGTGAGCATAACTTTGGTGGTGTGAGCATAACTTTGAGGGTGTGAGCATAACTTTGGTGGTGTGTGCATAACTTTGCTGATACAAACAAAACTTTGTCGCGATCAGAACAGCAGAAATAAGGGGGAAGGATTCATGCCTTACGAGAACAACGCGGTTCAGGCTACAGGTTCGATTAACGCGTTGACTGCGATGGATTAAACTGAAGTTCAACATACGGATAACTCAAACTTCAAGTCAAAAGTTTTTAACAATTTTATAAATACCAAACAATAATTGGGTCCAGTAAATGTCATTGACTTTGAAAGATTGTTGAAACGTTTTCAAACGACCCATCTGTGTGTCGGATCGCATGCGATGTGTTAGAAATTTCTTTGGTCCAGCTCTTATAGCTGATATTTATACGTGTAAATTAATTTGTGCTCACCTTATTTGGCACCTCAGCGCTGGCTGGCCTCAGCCACACGTGCTGATATCAGCTGCACGTGCTGACTTCAGCTGCACGTTCTGACCTCAGCTGTACGTGCTGACCTCAGCTGCACGTGCTGACATCAGCTGCACGTGCTGACATCAGCTGCACGTGCTGACCTCAGCTGCAGGTGCTGATATCAGCTGCACGTGCTGACATCAGCTGCACGTGCTGACATCAGCCGCAGGTGCTGACATCAGCTGCACGTGCTGACCTCAGCTGCAGGTGCTGACATCAGCTGCAGGTGCTGACATCAGATGCACGTGCTGACATCAGCTGCAGGTGCTGACATCAGCTGCACGTGCTGACCTCAGCTGGACGTGCTGACCTCAGCTGCACGTGTTGACCTCAGCTGCACGTGTTGACCTCAGATGCACGTGCTGACCTCAGCTGCACGTGCTGACCTCAGATGCACGTGCTGACCTCAGCTGCACGTGTTGATCTCAGCTGCACGTGCTGTCATCAGCTGCACGTGCTGACCCCAGATGACCGTGCTGACCACAGCTGCACGTGCTGACATCAGCTGCACATACCGACTGATGCACGTGCTTACTTCAGCTGCACGTGCTGACCTCAACTCAGCACCACAAGACCACCAGGTTGCGAGGTCACGCGTCACGTGCACATATAAACTCACGTGATCGCGCACGCGCGCTTCACACACGCGCGAGATGCGGTACGAGAAGCAGGCAACCCGCAGTGGGGGTGTGTGCGTAAGTACGGGGTGTGTGCGTAAGTACGAGGTGTGTGCGTAAGTACGGGGTGTGTACGTAAGTACGGGGTGTGTGCGTAAGTACGGGGTGTGTGCGTGGGTGCGGGGTGTGTGCGTAATAACGGGGTGTGTGCGTAAGCACGGGATGTGTGCGTAAGCACGGGATGTGTGCGTAAGAACGGGGTGTGTGCGTAAGTACGGGGTGTGTGCGTAAGTACGGGGTGTGTGCGTAAGTACGGGGTGTGTGCGTAAGTACGGGGTGCGTGCGTAAGTACGGGGTGTGTGCGTAAGCACGGGATGTGTGCGTAAGTACGGGGTGTGTGTGTAAGTACGGGGTGTGTGCGTAAGTACGGGGTGTGTGCGTAAGTACGGGGTGTGTGCGTAAGTACGGGGTGTGTGCGTAAGCACGGGATGTGTGCGTAAGTATGGGATGTGTGCGTAAGTACGGGGTGTGTGCGTAAGTACGGGGTGTGTGCGTAAGTACGGGGTGTGTGCGTAAGTACAGGGTGTGTGCGTAAGTACGGGGCGTGTGCGTAGGTATGGTGAGAGAGGTACTATATTTAGGTAGTGGTACCAGATCATGTGATGGTTTGCACCAGCGTGTGGTTTGCACCAGCGTGTGGTTTGCACTAGCGTGTGGTTTGCACTAGCGTGTGGTTTGCACTAGCGTGTGGTTTGCACCAGCGTGTGGTTTGCACCAGCGTGTGGTTTGCACTAGCGTGTGGTTTGCACCAGCGTGTGGTTTGCACTAGCGTGTGGTTAGCACCAGCGTGTGGTTTGCACCAGCGTGTGGTTTGCACCAGCGTGTGGTTTGCACCAGCGTGTGGTTTGCACTAGCGTGTGGTTTGCACTAGCGTGTGGTTTGCACTAGCGTGTGGTTTGCACCAGCGTGTGGTTTGCACTAGCGTGTGGTTTGCACTAGCGTGTGGTTTGCACCAGCGTGTGGTTTGCACCAGCGTGTGGTTTGCACCAGCGTGTGGTTTGCACCAGCGTGTGGTTTGCACTAGCGTGTGGTTTGCACTAGCGTGTGGTTTGCACCAGCGTGTGGTTTGCACTAGCGTGTGGTTTGCACCAGCGTGTGGTTTGCACTAGCGTGTGGTTTGCACTAGCGTGTGGTTTGCACCAGCGTGTGGTTTGCACCAGCGTGTGGTTTGCACCAGCGTTTGGTTTGCACTAGCGTGTGGTTTGCACCAGAGTGTGGTTTGGGTGTGCCAAGGCATCGTTATTGGTGTGTTAGAGGCACAGTTATCTTTTACTTGTAATCTTTACCCTCATAATTTTCGAGATAACCATACAAAATTCCGTTTGTGATGAAGTGCGGAGAGTATCGTAGATTATAAAATTGACTTTCATATTACTCCAGTCAGTAGATTTAAATTAAGCTGCTACAGCTGAAGTCATGCTTCATTTCGTGTTTTTGGTCCGCTCTGAGACGGAACACCTGGAAACACTTTGCGTTGAACACGTTTCCCACCTTGATAAAGCGTATATTTTACAATGCAGCAGTCGCACTGTATTCTTGAATTTAGTCAATACAGCTAGTTCAATTAGTCAGTACAACTAGTTCAACTAGTCAGTACAACTAGTTCAACTAGTCAGTACAACTAGTCAATTACCTCACCTTCATAAGCGGCCACTTATCAGTTATCCGAAAAACTTGTTATTTGTGATGACTCACGTGAAGTTCGTTCTCCCCCAGTTGCTGCTGTTGATCATCACTTTTTCTCGCCCCAGCCTGGGCCTTCCAGAGCCCCACGCAGCCCCAGAGGCAGAGGCTGAGGCAGAGGCGGACCCTAAATCATCCCCAGATCCCCAGTACCTGGACTATGGAGTGGGGCGCGGCTTTATAGCAGGGGGCGGATTCGGAGGACCTTTGGGTCTTGCACCCATTGGCACCGGGCTAGGGCCGACTGGAATCGGCCCTGGGATCGCTGGAATCGGCCCAGGACCTATTGGAATCGGCCCAGGACTGACTGGAATTGGTCCAGGGATCGCTGGTATTGGTCCAGGCCCGACGGGTATTGGCCCAGAGATCGCCGGAATCGGTTCAGGTATCGCCGGAATCGGTCCAGGTATCGCCGGAATCGGTCCAGCAGGTCTAGGGTTCGGGCACGGCCCATACGCCTTAGGGAACTACGGCCACCCTCACGGTTCGGGGCGGTCTTTGTATCATAGCCCCGTTTTCCCGAATCGTGGAGGCCTTAACGGTAGTTACGGTTACGGCCGTTACGCAGGTCTCTACCCGTACACTGACTACGACCACTCGCCCTACAACTACATAGGTTATAGCGCCATTAGTGACAAGGCTTTGTCAGGGTTCAGAAATGGGTTCAAACATCCCCTACATCATCGTCGACATCCCCATCGTGGTCGTCCCAACCATCAGCGTTTCCTCCCGTTCTATTAGACGTCATCCCCACTGCAGTTCAAAAGTTACTTACGGAACTTGAAAAACACAAAATCCTTTGGTAAATTGCTCGGGTAAATGTGCTATTACGAGTGAAATTACATAAACTTCGTTTTACATGCAGCGTCAAAAGGGACACTGATGAGGAATCTTCTAGGAAATGGAGATTTTTTACATCACGGATGTTATTATTTGCCTTCGATAAACGCGGGTCTTTCTGCCGAACTTTATAGGTTTGAATTTGAAACTAATTTCAGCTCAAGTTAAACTGATTATTCAAACTGTAAAGTCTGATGATTTTTTAAATTATTTCCGGAGAAGGGGAGAAAATAGCAAGATGACATTAAACACATATATATACGTTTTTGACTTTCATTCTTCAGTTAAAATTTTATTTTTTTATTCAAGAACTTTTAGTTTTAGAAGCCACGCAGTATTGTAAAAACGGCCCAACTCAGAACTGAAGCGAAATTTCGTGTATTAATTTGATAGCAACACTTCAATGCTCCATAAGTTGATAATTCACTACTTATAGCATTTGTTCATATGTGTAGCTATTTCGAGCGCATGTATGCAACAGAGAGTAGAGAGAGAACTCTTCGTATTAATTAATATTAAGACTGTCTTCTCACCTTATTGTAGGTGGAAGGTAATTTTGCCCGAGCAGTAGAATATAAGTATGTACTGGGTATCTATAGAACACGAGGTATCTGCTCCAGCGTATAAACGCCTTCCATTCCGTCTTAAGACTGTCTCCGCTGAAACAGGACACAATTGGAGTTTCATGTTATAGTTTTGCTATAATTTCTCAAACCAAACTCCTAAAAGGATCATGTTTCACTGCGTCAACTGTATGTTATTCAATATAAAAATTAGACAGCATTAATAAACGGCTGAAAATATTCTGAGGAGAAATGTATTTTTATGCTTTAAAAACCGCGAAGAAATTATGTTTGTGCACATGTATCTCATTAGATACTTATATTTATTTACCTAGTAATTTTTCCCATTATACTTTTATGACCTTTCCCCATTATTAATTTTTGAAACATTGTGTACAACTATTGTGTGACTAGCCTATTGTGTGTAACTATTCATAAACAACAACCTATTGTAAACAACTTATGCAAGCAAGCTTCTAAGATGTGTCGTGTCTACACATGCAGCCGATGAACATGTCTACACATGCAGCCGATGAACATGTCTACACATGCAGCCGATGAACATGTCTACACATGAACTTGTCTACACATGTACTCATTACAAACAATTTCTGTAATTAACTGTATGGTTTTGGGAACTTCACAAGTACATCACAATTTAATTTCAGGTTTAACCTGAAAATAACGCAGTCGTTTTTGACAGCGAAAGTATTTTAGTACATTTTCATGAATTGTTACGTTTCCGTCCTTAAGTAAACAAACATTTTGCATGGCTGTGATTGAAAGTGTGATCAATAAAGTAAGGGAATACTTTCTAACCTTATTAACCTCGTATTTGTGTAGCCAGGATACACTCTGCAAGAGCAGATTATTTGTTCACGGCTTCGTGAAATGTAAAATACCAGAACTCACTGGACCCGTGAGTTCTGGTTCCTTTTATAAGTATATAAGTCCACACCCCTTTATTTGAAATAAAAAAGAGGGCGAAATGAGAGAAAGGCAGTAAGAAATAAAAAAATACAATCTCTCGGGAGTTGATGAGGCCGCGTGAACACGGCCCGTCAAAATATATAGGACAGGAGCTTGTATCACAGATACGCTCATCGCACACTGCAGGCTGGCTTCGGACAGACCGACCGACGGACGGACGGACGCGGCTCTTATTATAGTATAGATTTTTATTTTTTAATTGACCATTCGCCACATTAGTTACGAAAGTAAAAATAATCCATCATCAATCATGAAAAATTTACGGTGAAATTTTTTTTACTTAAAAATTGGCGATAGAATTGCCACTTTACTGAAAGGTATCGTTGATAATTTCGTCTATTCGTTAACTTTATTTCTTGATAAAAACTTGCCGAAGAAACGATGAGAAATATCGCCCGTGAAATGGACATGTGTAGCTGACCGTATCCAAAATACAAAGTGTGAGATTAACTCAAATTGGCCCACTAAGACTGTAAATTTCACCCTACCTATTGAAGAAAGACTTCAGTTTCTGCAGTATAACGAAGTTAAATCCCCCCATTACCTTATTTCTAAAAGCAGGCGTGGACTAACCATAAACAGCAACCAAGCTTTCAGGTATACTAACGAACAAGCACCTAGATTGTCCCAGCTGTAAATGGTCTCAGTCCAGTTCAAGTGACTCTACCAGTCCTGATGGTATCATAGATACGCCATGGCAGCGGCTCTCTCCCAGAACGTGTTAACAAATTGCAAAACCATGTATGGCCTGGTACGGTTGTTGAAATAAAAGTGTTAACCCTTGAAATCTAAACAAATATTCACTGTCAGTTTCTGATGCCTCGCATTTGAGAATATTTTGTCGAGCAGCTGATACCCAAAATTATCACTGGTAAAGGGCAATTAGTAACTTTGAAAGAAGGTGAACACTGGCCATAATAAATTGTTGCAGCGTTCTAAATAACGATGTGTAAGTTTCATTAACTTAATTTGCAGCTATCGAAGAACATGGCTCCTTTATTATTTTTTATGGTTAGGCAGAGTTATTTTTCGATGTAGGTAAAGTGATATTAGTTTCTTTTAGTTTTTCCGCAATTTGTTCATTATTGTTTTTTGTTCTTCATTTTACAGCCCCAATGATGGAATCAGAGATTCTGGAACGTTTGCAATTAGAAGAATGTTCCCTTTTATATTGGTTCTTCTTTTCATTTTATGTATTAGATTTCCAAAAAATCGTCTTTTTAATTCTATTCCTTTATTAAGTTAAACATCAAATTTCGAATAGTGCAAAGTATATTTAACACATTGTAGGTGGTAATAATTTGAATAATATTAGTGTATAAGTGAAACGCATTACATATACTGAAAACTTATATGAAGCATTCAAAACACATGCCAAGAATGAATACCAGTAGAAATCAAAAGATAGCATGCAGCAATTCATAAATTCTTCACTTTCATTGCTATCTGGTATGAGTAATAGTCAATGCATGTTGAGCAAGAATATTCATCAAAGTGTCCTACCTGCAACCTACGGTATACCGTGCTTCAGCTTTTGACGTGTATTAAATTTGGCAACATTTTTGCGGTCAGCGGTTGCGTCGGTTGGGTCGGAGAATTGGCAAAGACTGTGGTATTGGGTAGTTTTTTCTGGGCGCTAATACCCATCGATGGAGATGCGCCGCATTCTAACGAAGTAAGTAAGTTTCTTTGAGTTCACCGGAAGAAATGTGTACATGCCTGCGAACCGTTATTTCAGTATCTATTATTATGGCACTTTCCAATAGGGTGCATTCTCGGGTAACTCCGAGTTGCGAGTGCGTCATTTTTTTCAAGTAATGTTTCTAGTAGTGATAATTGCATCGTAGAACGGAGAAGATATTTAAACTTGCATTATGGCTGTAAAGTTTTAGCTAAATGAAGGAATCCATTTTTTTATCCTGGGCTATAGGTATCTTGGGACAATATTTATTTTTTGTCAGGCAAGGAAATTAATAATTTGGGGGCAAATAATCAATAAAGGAACACATTTAATAACCTTTTACATGAATGACATTCTGCTCGCTGATGCGTTATTTTTGAATAATTGTACTTTGAAGTTGGCGCCGGCGCGCGCGCGCCGGCGCCGTTATTTAGTTAATAAGGGTAGTTAACCCCCCTATTACAAACTTAAAGAGGTTGGGTCGTGAGGGTTAGCCACAGTTCTTATAGCGAAAACTATAAATAAAGCTTCTAACCCACCCATTAGGGTGACGACCGCGATCTTGTTTACATCGTATCCCAGATGGCGGCGCCCATAATGATCGCCTGGCTGACCTAAAGTAAATATTGACCGTATCATGATCTGTCTAGTTACATTAGTATTAAATTTACATTGCTTTAATGGTTTGAAGGTATAATTGAGTCATTATGGAGTTGAATGCGCTCACGGAAATTGAAAATTCTGTGCCAAAGAATCACTAACGGAATACGTTTAAAAACATTTGACATAACATTATGCGGTAAATCTGAAGGAGATGACAGTTGTCGATTTTGTAAATTTCGATGCCTTAGCATAGTTAATTCGATCGAAATAAAAAAGTTTTCTTCTATGCACTTTTTGTCTCAAATGAGTATTTTATTAGTTATAGCGGTAAATGACTTACCGCAACTCCAATCTTTGAAGCGGAAAGAAATTCTTTGATCGAGTTGTATGGCAATACTGCAATGGCGTCTCGCTTCCAGCGCTCTGTCTTGAAAGACGAAACCAAACCTACCGCTATACCTCGTTAAATACTCATTTGACGAAAAAAGTGTATTGAATAAAAGTTGTTTATTTCGATGTTATTACCATGTTTAAAGCAACAAAAATTCGAAAATCGATGAGTAGCTGTTTTTTCGAACGCATTCGTCATCAATGACGAAACTAAACTTACCGCTATAAATCGTAAAATACTCATTTGAGACGAAAAAAGAATAAAAGAAAACTTGTTCATTTTGATTCAGTTAATTAGGTTCAGGCACCAAAAAGTGGAAAATCGACAACTGTCATCTCCTTCAGATTTACCCATTATGCTCGCTGATGCGTTATTTTCGAGATAATCTATAATTACGGTCTGATAGGAATAACATTATATAGCCGGTTGCTTAGTCGCCGTATTATTGGGTCACGCCCACTTATTGGCGGGACACGAGCACTTTTTGTTGGGTAAGTTAAGGGAAGTGTACCCCCAAAATATCGAATTTTCTGTACATATTGGGTTTTAGATGCAATAGGAAGAGTGAGATGTCAGGTATATCATGTGAAAAAATGAAGTTCGTACGTGCATTGGTTCGCCCGCTACGGGGGTTTGAATTATGGGGGGGAGGGGAGGGGGAAGTGATATTTTATCATGTTACACCTCCCCCTTGGCTCTTTCTTCACGGCGCAAAGTTGCTATGTCATCTCCTATGGCTCTGGATTACTCTATAATGATTTCAGGGGTTTAACTTGAACCAAAAATTTTACAAAATTTTTTATTTGAATTGTTTATGTTTCTTTGTTTTGCTTATAATGTAAACAATGGTTTTTGGGGCTTCAAAATGTATCTCCTCCTACAGTTTTTGAGCTACAGGGATGATTTTGGTGTCAATGGATGCGGAAAGTCAGTGGCATTTCAAAAACTAAAAAGCCATTCGGAAATTCATTTTCGATCAAAATTTGTGACGTCATAGAGTATGAAATGTTGAGAAAAATTTTTTTTTTTCGAATTTTTCAATTTTTTTCAACTTCAAACTGAAGTATGGAGAATGCCAAGTTAGTTTTTGATATCTACATGTATTTCCGCATACAATGACACTAAAATTATTACTGTAGCTCAAAAACTGTAGGAGGAGATACATTTTGAAAACCCCCCCCCAAAATCGCGTTTTCTATGAATATCTCATTTTCTATGGGGAAAATCGTATTTTTTCACAAACGGAAAACGGTTCTAAATTGCATTTCCAATCTGTAAACCAAATTTCATTACTATAGGTTCAATAATAAAAAATTTTTGTTTAAAGGGGTACACTTCCCTTAAGGTAAGCTATTTTAGGTTGATTTGTTGCTTTAGGTTAGTCTAACCTAACATTACCTCACCTCGCCCATCGTTACGTCAATACCGAATTACAGCATATTTACGTGTCCGTTCCTTCACTTTTATATACGACGTTCCTATAAATTCAAAGTTGAATGATTCGAAAATTACGCATCAGCGAAGAGAATGTCATTCGTGTAAAACGTTTTTAAATGTGTTCCTTTAGTGATTCTTTGCAACGGAATTTTTAATTTCCGTGAGCGCATTAAATGCATAATGACCACCTTATTGTTTGAATAAAATTTTGGAACTATTTAATGTTTAATTTTTCAGTCTGTGCAGTTTGCTAATTGTCACACAGCTGGTTATGTAAAGTTTACTTGGATAATTTTTGTATATATATATATATATATATATATAAGTACCAATGATATGTTTAGCAAATGATTCATACGTAAAATTAAAAGAACATCAAATTAAGCACAAAATCACCGTAGCTTGGCTTTTCTGATACTTGATTTACTTCAAATTAATTTCCAGTACTTTTAAATGAATTCAAATTCTCCTGAACTTCAATTATTATTACCACATTGGTATGTAATTTTAGAACATAGGCTCTTCAGATTGAACTTGTTTTTTCAAGTGTACTTGAAATTTTTTAAATAAAACTTGAGCTTTTTAAATTGAGCTTGGGCTTTTTCTCTAGTTGAGCTTGGGCTTATCTTAGTAGGTCAAAATATTGCTTTTTATCGAGTCTGTGAGGGCCTGAGCTGAGAGTTAGATAGTACTTCTTTTTGTTGAAATAAAATGTTTTTGTTATATTAAGGACCATCTTTTTTGGTTCACTACTGTCCAGTTTTTCGGTTAATGTTAGAGATGCAACTAATCGATTTTCGAATGTTTTGTTGCTTGATTCGTGGTAATTACATCGAAATAAGCAACTTTTCTTCCATACATTTTTTTGGGCGAAACGAGTATTTCCCGAGTTATAGCTGTATGTTAATTTTCGCCTTTGATGCCTGGAATGCGCTCGATCGTTTGAGCGCGTCGGAAGGGAAAGTCCATTGTAGTCTTCCCCTCAGGATAATTTCTTCCCGCTTCAAGCATTAAGAGTTGCGGTCAGTTACTTACCGCTATAACTCGTTAAATACTCATTTGCTCCAAAAAACGCATAGATGGAAAATTGTTTATTTCAATGTAATTAACATGTTACAGGATGTTTTTTTTAACAGTGTTATCTCAGCGTTCACAGAAGTTAACAATGTGTAGAGGGTGTTGAAGGGAACATAGTTGTATTTTCAAAATGTCCACGTCAAACTCATGGAAATGAGGTCATTTTAAATCGGGTTTTGTTATAAGATTAGACTGTCAATTCTAACACACTGTGTTCTTTTATGTTGCTGGCGTTTCTCAAGGTTTCTTTGTCTGATATCAGCTAACATCAATATTGTCTGGAGTGACCCCTCAGGGGGATACAACTATTGTATCTATGGGAATTAGCGCTCCCAGGGGAAAAATGTGAGGGCCCGAGCTGAGAGTTAGGTAGGCCTTCATTTTGTTGAAATAAATTGTTTTTTGTTATGTTAAGGACCACCTTTTTTCGGTTCACTACTGTCCTGTTTTTCAGCACCTCTGCTTTCTTCTTCAACTTTTATCTTATTTCATGAACTTCTTTCCCATCTTACTGTTTCTATGCCCTTTCTGCATAGATTCCTCATTTTCTTATCTCCATACTAAATGGTGCCTTCCTCCTTCCTCTCTTCGATACGCTCTATTTTTGCAGCGGTTAGGGAGGCTTAAACTAACTTATAATCTAATCTAATCTATTGTCTGGAGTGATCATTTTTTAATTTACCTTTGCAAACCACCTTGGGTAAGATTTTAAAACATTTTTGTAACTCTTTTTGAAGATATTGAGCTGTATCTCCCCATACTTGGCTGCATTAGTCAATACGTGGTAAAACTGAAGATTGAATGGCCAATAATCTAGTTTTTGTTAGAGCATACTTATACGATTGAAAAAGTTTGTTTCGTAAATTTTGTTGTAGGTTTTCTCGGCGTGGAATTTGGACATTTTTCTATCGAATTAAATACCTAAAGTTATGATCATTTTAACGTTAGATAAGTTATTTTAATTTTGATCCTAATTACTTCTGTCAATAATAATGAACAACACAGCCATCAGTTCAATGAAGCAGGAGGGAGGTCGTTTTTATCCCTTTTATTTTTTTGTCATTTGTTGCATTATCTGTATTTAAAATTTTATTTTTGTCAAAATAAATCTAAGCCCTAAAGTCACCATGATATATGCTCTGAGACTATTTAGCACTGAATCCCCTTAATGGGATACAGCTATTCTCTCCATGGGAATCAGCGCTCCCAGGGGGAAAATGTGAAAGCCCTCGCTGAGTGAGCTTCGTTCTCAATTTTCCGTTTCTACGATCTTCTTGCATAGATTCAGCATTCCTCAACTCCATACTAAATGATGCTTTCCTCTTTCCTCATTTTGGATCGCCTTTGTGGCGGATAGGGAGGCTAACACACTTACACTCTCACACATTTTCCCCGTGGGAGTGCTGATTTCCATCCACAATTTGGTTGTATCCCGCTGAGGGGAGCTTTTCTATCAATTAAGGGTCTTTTTATTAAAACATTTTAGACTCCAATATGTTCTACAACACCTCACGTATCAATTTTATGGGAAATGAACGATCATTCTTTTTTTAATGAAGCTTTGTAGGCAGCACGAGTGACTATGAGCTTCATGTGTTCCGCAGATTTTTGAGGTGTGCGACCTGGCTCGGTCTGCCTTGGACGGGCAAGGGATTTGCATTTTTGCCTATGGGCAGACCGAGTCAGGGAAAACCTACACGATGGAGGGCGGTCCGGTGTCGGACGCTGGAATCATACCAAGGAGTGTCGATTTCCGGATGGAAGAAGCCTCTAAATGAACTGATAAGGTAGTGAGGGTTGTAGAATTCCGGTTATCACTGCTCTTAAACATAAAGCAAAGAACATGTCATCTAATGGACAAGGACTGAATGAACAAAGCTCGGTGTTTAGATCTTGAGCCGCGTTCAAATGAATAAGTAAACGATAAATCGTAGACGGAATCTTAGTTTTTGTATGGGTAGAGATTCAGGATGAGGTTAACCACGAATGTCATGATGGTGGGGGTTGGAAAAACAAATAAAATAGACAAAAGTATAAAATTCTAGAACTATTATTGACAAAGCATTTGATGTTGATTTACTAGTGAGTAATATCGACTTAATTATTCATAATATCATTAGATGTGTCCATTTAACATTGAAGAAAGTTTCTGAGATGGTAGAAAGTCTTGTAGCTTGTTTAGAAACGTACTTCCTGACGATGTGACTTGATCAGGGTTGCAATTAAATAAGAATAATGGTGATGAATACATGTTCAACATTTTAATTGTCTATTCATTGAGAAAGGGCAATTCCTTCAGTAGGGTTAAATAGCGACCACACAGATGCTGTGTGCGCCCGTTTCGTATACTTGTATTACATTCAGTTTTATTCGATTGCGTTAATATCAATCGCATTAAGCAATCGAATATGGAGAAAAACACCGAACACCCAAACTACAACCTCTACGCCAGTTGAATGAGCCTTGGCAATCTGCAAGGAAGTTAGTTACTCGCCTGATCACGTGTAATTTCTATTTTGCAAACTATTTTATCGGGTATAATTTCCCGACAAATCAAACGATTGACTCTTCAGGGAGATAAAACTGCTGTATCCATGGGAATTAGCACTCCTAGGAGGAAAATGTGCTAGGGTCCGAGCTGAGAGTTAGGTAGGCCTTCGTTTTGTTTTGTTGGAATAAAAGGTTTTTGTTATGTTAAGAACCACCTGTTTTAGGGTCACTGCTGTCCAGTTTTTCAGCACCTACTACTTTCTTCCTAAACTTTTATCTTGTTTCGTGAACTTCTTTCTTATCTTACTGTTTCTATGCCTCTCTTGCATAGATTCCGCGTTCTCCTATCTCCATACTACATGGTGCCTCCCTTCTTCCTCTCTTCGAGACCCATTTTTTGTAGCGGTTTGGGAGGCTTGAACTAACTTATAATCTTGATAAAACGATACACGCAGGTATTATTTTGGCAAGGGTTAGGTGTACGTAGAAAAGTCAAAGCTAACATGCGAGTTTTAATGTAGAATTAATGTTTCTATACAAATTTAGCTCTTTAGCGAGGTTTGTAGCCGGTTAAACTTTCACTGTGTAAGATCAGATGGATATTTCTGCATGTTGGAAGAGAGATGGTCGTCACATGCAACACATTGTTTGCTAATAAAAATACAATGAAGAAAAGCGTGTGAACCGAAAATGTGAGTTGATTTTCAATATGTATGTTATTGCGAGTAGGGGTGGGAGTTCAAAGTAAAAGCCAGCGCCATAGAAGGATACAACGAAACTCTACGGGAGCTCCTAGCAAGTCTCCAGGAAATAAACAAATACCAAATCAGGCTCAAGGGCCCTTCGTCGAACGAAAGTTATGTAACTAACCTGAAGGTGAGCAGCCTCTTCTTACTTGCATGCTTCTTCGTAACATAATTAATCGTAGACTCCACAGAAAATTGTTTCAATTTCAGGTCTTGATTTGCATCTACGAAACTGTACTTACTGTCAGTTGCGTGCTATACCTGCAACAAGGAGATGGCAACGTACGTGTCGCACCGCTGTGCTGTTTTTCCAGCACCCGCGACTTTCTTCACCCTCTACCTACTTTCTTCACCCGCTACCTAAGATGATATAAAAGGATTTCAGCTACTCCAAATTAGACGTTCTTTGCCACTCGAGACACGATATTTGTATCCAAGGCCTACCTCCCCTTCCTCCTTCGCAATAAAACACTGCTGCAGTAGTGGCGGGATCAGTTTCGATATCGACTTGTGCGGCTCTCACTATAGGTCGGAGCGAGCGGTCTGATTAGGATAGGCTGGATCAGCTGGAGCAACGGCTCCGAACTCTGCACAAGTGGGTCTTTTTTTTTCTTTGGAATTGTTATTAGCGTTACAATTGGAAACTTCTCTTGGAGTAGAGGTTCATGATTTATGAAGAAGTCTGATTTAAATGTATTGCATTCGTATGAATACTGTATCTTGTGTAAGTGTTCCTTGTGCTTTCAAACAAAGGTTTGTGATATGCTTGCTATTAGCATTCTCTTACGCTGGAACTACTACTCTATCTACTTAATTTGTTTAACAGTGAGGAGCAATCCAAAGGGCAGCTCGGAGCCGACCTCTCCATCGAACGAGAGAAAATCCGCAATTTCGAGGTAATTAATTGTCATGCGCGGGCTGAGTGCTGCTTTGATCATATTTGCATTTCTCAAGGAGCGCCTGTCCCTTTTCTGTACGTATACCCTCCTCTGTGGTGCAGACTTGCAGTTGAAATCCTCCAACCCTGAAACTCTAGCAGCTTTCCCAAGGGGATACATTTATATGGTATCTTCGAGAACTAGCGTGCAATGGGAAAGATGTGAGGTCCTGCGTTTGTGGATAGGTAGGCATTCCTATTGTTTAGGCTGGAGAGGTTTTCGTTTTGGCCCGAGATTATCTTTTTTGGTTCTCCACGGTTCTGTGTTGGAAGCACATCTGACTCGCTTTCTTTTCCCCAGTTTCATAACCTTCCTTCTCAACGTGCTAATTCTGCGTGAAGGGGATTTTGTGTGGGAACACAACTTGTGCATTAATTCTACGTTCTCCTTAACTTCATAATCAATGTGGCCTTAGTCCTTTATTGTCAGTATTTTTCTGCTCAAATTAGTTACTATAACCCCTATCATTAGCCTCACTGTAGCGTCAGATGGTGACCGACATAAGAACGAGGAAGGACTGCCACCCGGCACACTCCAACTAACGTATTGAGCAATAAATTCAATATGAAATAAAATACAAAACATTAAGGCCGTTTTCAAAAGTGGTTAATATATCTGGAGCACTTAAGTGGTTCGAGGCTGGAATCAACTTATAATCAAATCTCATTTTGAGGGAACTACAGAAATGAATGCTTACAGCGCGCCCTGAGCGAGCGGCTGAAGCAAGAGGAGGATCGGGTGCGCTCAGCTCAGGTGACGCAGCTGCAACGCGAGGTGTCGATGGAGAGGCGGGCAGGAGAGAGCTCCACCATGAGATTCTGGAGCGCAAGGTAATAAGTTTGTTTTTTAGGCTTGGATATGGACTAGGATTTTGGTCAATAAACGGTATATTTTAGGGAAAGTCGGCATGAATTCAGGGTGCCGACTAGGTAGGAAAGTAGTAAATGTAGTAAAATTTGAAAAGGAGTGAATAAGGAAGTAAAATTTGCCTCAGGAGTCTACGTTACCTGTCAAGGTAGTAAAAATTATGAAGTGGGAAAATTCACTTGAAATTGAGATTTATGTACAAGGACCCCTCAGGGGGTTAAAACTATTGTGTCTATGGGAATTGGCACTCCCAGGGGGACTATGTGGGGGCCCGAGCTAAAGGTTAGGTAGGCTTTCTTTTTGTTAAAATAACAGGTTTTTGTTTTATTACGGACCATCTTTTTTCGGTTCACTGCTGTCCTGTTCTTTTCAGCACCTACTACTTTCTCCTTCAACTTTGATCTTGTTTCATGAACTTCTTTCTCATCTTCTGTTTCTATGCCCTTTCTTCATAGATTCCACGTTGTCTTAACTCCATACTAAATGGTGCCTTCTTTCTTCCTCTCTTTGGATCTCTCATCTTAAACTAACTAATAATCTAATCTTTATGTACAAGGAACATAAAGATTTAAAAAAAAATTCTCCCAGAATCGGAAATTTGCCACAGTTTATGGGAAACATTCCTGTAAGGGGATCTGACAATCCCCTCGATGTTTACTAGTTTCCAGTCAGTTTATTTTTTTACATGTGATGAACTGTTGCAGCCACAGTTGAAATATTTTTAGACAGGGTCTCAGCCGAACATTTCTTGTAGTCCATCTAGGAAGGAGTACATTAGGAATTTTTGGTAATGTTTTTTTGCAATTATGCACTGCTTGCATTAAGTATACATAGACAGGGTGTTGGTGGAACTCTTGGTACAAACTTCGGCTACTAGTATAGTAGTGTGCTACTATTTTGAAGCTCTTTTATTATTGTTAGTTGCGTTGTGCCGTAAATGCTCAAGTAGAGATTCCTGTGTACCCTGGAGAGTAACATCCATGATCGACCTGTTACGCGCAATAGCGAGAGCATGTGGAAGGTTTCAGAAGATAGGCTGTTGTTAAGGTTTGGAGCTTATAGAGGTCGGCGTGACTATCTCTGTACTGATCTGTGTATACTTTTCATCTGTGGCTACGTTGTGCATGATATGGTGGGTCTGAGCGTGGACAGGTTAATAAAGGCTAACGTCCTTGCTAGATGACCCCGCTGTAAGATAGTTGCCAATGCACAGAGCAGGATCGTATAGTTTCACGTAACATAGCAATGCCAACCGGTTTTATCGTAATTGGTACGTTTTAAGGTGTAATATCCCGTTCGTTGGATGTCAATAAAACGTAAGTTTTACATTTTGGTTGTTTTCCAAGAAAGCCTGTTTTGAATAGCGCCACAGATGCTAGTAGTCCTAATGGGTCGGAAAATTAACAGGAACTGGTGCAGGTTGCGGGTGAGAAGTTCGGTCGTAACTCGTGCCTAGGTGTGATTCGGGAAACCTGTAAACCTGTTGGTCGGTGACTGTACCGAAGCCTGGGACGTTGCTGGAATTTATTGGCTGAGTCGAGTCCTGGATGCTCCAGAGATAGGCTGGAAGAGCGAGACGGAACCTTGAGTGCATTGAGAATAGGGTAGCAGCGCTACACCCGTGCTTTACGTTGGCTAGGCTGGTAGAAGTGCGAGTCGCGCAGCCCAGGTTATAAAAATTCCGCGACCCCAACTGCCAGACCTACCACACTAGCAGCAAATACAAATTTAAACACTTTTTCTTCAGTGAAAAAACATCGAAAAACGCTTAGTTTTTTAATTATTAGGCTCAGAAGTTTTTAATGCTACGCTACATGAACTCAACAGCGATTTCGCAACAGGCAGGAATAAGGGCAATATGAAGAACTAGAATGAACAAGTGTTGGCAGAATCGAACATGTTTTATTTACAGTTTAAAACATTAATTCAGAGATTCAGGAAATTTCTAGAAACTCCTAGTCAACGTTAGCGACCCCTGGTGAGAAGCGTATGTGTATCTTTTGTCAGTTAGCACCGGGGCACTGAAGTGGTAAGATGTATCGCCTTACAAATGCACAAATGGCAGACATCATTTCACTTATGGTGCTGCAAATGGTAATGCAAGACGTGCCGCGAGAATCTATTAAGAAAGTTACCCTAATCGAGAAGTCTCTGATCATCGATTATTCGCTGCATTGCACCGAAGATTGACGGAAACCGGCCATTTTAGTGTAAACAGAGTAGGGTCGCCCAATAAATTATCATCGAGAGCAAGAAGTGTTGGAACATTTCCGTAGAAACTCGCTTACGAGCACCCGTGCCGCAGCAGCATCTTTGGGCATTCGTGACCATAGTACAGTGTGGCATGTATGGAACCGAAATAATTATCCGTATCACTTTCAGAGAGTCCAGGGTCTCCCCGTTGATTATGGTCCTCGTGAGCGATTTGCGCAGTGGTTTTTAGATCGGGGGGGTAGAAGATGCCAATTTTGCAGAGTGTGTGTTGTTTACGGATGAAGCAACCTTCAGCCGAGATGGAATTTTTGATTATCATAACTTTCACTCATGGCAACAGAACAACCCTCATGTCATCCATGAACGTCATCACCAACATCGCTACACTGTCAATGTTAGGGCAGGTATCGTGCACAATCAACTCATTGTGGTCCATACATTCTGCCAGAGCGTCTTGCTGGAGATGTGTACAAAATCTTTCTTGAAGAAGTCCTTCCTGGTTTATTGGAAAAAGGGCCATTAGGTATTCGTAGACGACTTTGGTTTCAACGCGATGGACCTCCGGCACATTATTCTCTAAATGTGCGACAGTTTCTTGACCAACAATTTCCAAATCAATGGATTGGTCGTGGTGGTGCTGTGTCCTGGCCACCGAGATCACCTGATTTGACTCCATTAGATTTTTTCTTGATGGGGGTATAGTAGTGTGCTACTATTTTGAATCTTTATTATTGTTAGTTGCGTTTTGTTTGTTGGTAGTTGCGTTTTGTATACTCTGGAAAGTGACATCCACGTGCGACCTGTTACGCGTAATAGCGAGAGCATGTGGAGGGTTGCCGAGGATAGGTTGGCAGAGTTAGTTTTTGGAGACCGTAGAGGTCGGTTTGGCTATCTCTGTACTCCTCCGTGTATACTTTCGTCGGTGACTACGTTGTGCGTGATATGGTGGGTCTGAGCAAGGACAAGTTAATAAAGGCTAACGTCCGGT
Organism: Morinoia aosen; assembly: GCA_030386875.1. Lineage (NCBI taxonomy): Eukaryota > Metazoa > Arthropoda > Malacostraca > Amphipoda > Talitridae > Morinoia > Morinoia aosen. The sequence goes on along the minus strand of CM059567.1, from coordinate 41,870,193 downwards.
GCTAGAAGACTCCGAAATAAGATAGTCGCCAATGGATGAAGCAGGATTGTATGGTTTCATGTAGCCTAGTCACGCCGACCGGTTTTATCGGAAGTGGTATGTTTTAGAGTGTAATACCCTGAATGTGGATACCAATAAACGTAAGTTTCGCATTTTGTTGTTTTCCATGAAGGCCGGATTGAGAATAGCGCCACAAGTTTGGGTCTAGAAAACTAACAGGAAGCTGGTGCAAATTTAAAGAGAAGTTCGGTCGTAATTTGCGTTCAGGTGTGTTTTGGTAAACCCTTTTGTTGGCGACTGTATCGAAGCCTGGGACGGCTCTGGAGTTTGTTGGCCGAGTCGAGCCTTGGATGCTCTGGAGATAGGTTGATAGATTAAGACGGATCCTGGAGTGCATTGAAAATAAGGTAGCAGCGCTACGACCCGTGCTTTACGTTGGCTAGGCTGGTGCAGTGGTGGTCGCGCAGCCCAGTGTTTATAAATTCCGCGACCCCGCGCGCAGAACTACCACATTGGAGGCCCAGTATGGGGAATTGAGACGAAGTTCTGGAGCTTTAAGGGGGCTGATACGAAGCTCGGAACAGTCTCAAATTGGAGAACTATCAGGGTAAAAACGGGTTGTGAGCTGTCTGCGGGTTTCGCGTGTGTGCCAGTAAATTGAATTTGTGAAGTATGGCATCAACAGCGGATATGTCAGACGTAATGCTGCAGCTGGTGCAGGCTATAGGGAAACTTGGGAAAGAAGTACCTGAACCCAGCATTTTTAAAGGGGGAATTGGTAATGTAAAAGAGTTGGATACGTGGCTACTGGGTTTTGAAAAATTCTGTATGGTGCAATATGGGGATGACACGGAAACATGGCTGGCTAGTTTACTTAAATATTTACAGGGAGAGGCTAAGGACATTGTGGAAGCCTGTGGCCCTGGTGCGAAGTATGAATTTGTGAAGAAAAGATTGGTGCAAGAGTTTAGTGCAAAATTATCATTAACGGATACGGAGTTTGGGGCGTTCATTTCCGCAGAACGTAGGACGGGCGAAAGCTTATTGTGTTATTCCATTCGCTTGGAGAGACTAGCGCGGGAAATGTTGCAGGAAAGTGACGAAGTCAAAAGGGAAGGGATAGTAAAGAGCAAATTAATTAGTTCACTGCGGAAGGAGCTTGTGAATCGATTACGGGTGCAGTTGGGGCATTTGGATGGTGTGACTGTGAAGCAAGTGGTTAATCTTGCTACCGTGTTGGAGGAGCAGGAGGACGGGTGCATGAGGAACGAATTTCTGTGTGTGAGTGAGGAGAGACGGGTGCGAGAGGATGTGCGAAAGGATGTGAACGAACAGTGGCGAATGAAGAGCGCGTGTTTCTATTGCCATGAGAATGGGCATTTTGCAAGAGCCTGTCCTCGGAAAATGGAGGAGAGAAGTGCTCGCGCAAGAACGGAAGTATGTGCGTATTGTGGACGAATGGGGCATCTAATGTCAGCATGTGTTCGGTTTAAGAGTGAAGTGTGTGCATGTGTATGGTGTGGGGAGAGTAGCCATAAGAGTTTTCAGTGTCGAGAGAAGCCGGGAAAACTAGAAAGGACTGGTGCAGATGGGGGTGCGCCAGCGGTAGTAAATTCCCCAGGGGCTCGAGTTACCAAATTAGGAACGAATGTCAGGAACGTGCTGGCTTATCAACTTAGCTTGTCTCGGGTGAACTATCCGTGGAGTATGCCTGAAGTAACCGAGGAGAGCATTAGTGCTGTTGAGTATGATGTCCTAACCAATATACAGGGTGGTCCAGACTCCTTGTTTCAGGCTTTGTGTGTGTTGCTGGGTCGGAGTGACGCTGAGACCATTCGGAAACGCTGTTGTGATGTCGTTCTGCAGAAGCCGGAGAGGTATGGCTTGGGGAAGGCGGCTGCACATAGGAAGTGGGCCACCACCTGGAGTAGTCCGGGGGTATTCCCGCCATGGGAGGCAGTTCAGGCGTTCTCTGATGTGTATGGACTCAAAGTCGTAGTGTGTTTCCGGCCGGGGAGTCTTGTGGAGGTGGTTCCTGAAAAAAAGGCGCAGGCGGTTGTCGCACTGGAATGTTTGGGTGGGGTACATTTTAACCTTGTCAAGCTGTCTCAGGATTATGGGAAGCAATCTGTCAATGTGGCTATCGCTTCGGGAACTGAAAACGGTAGTATGTTGGGAGCTAGTTTACCGACTATTGCTGCAGGTCAGGACGCTGACCCAATTCTGGTTAATGTGAAGGAAAGTTTACGGACAGAACAGGCTAATCTACACGTGGGAGCCTATAAAAAGTTGTTCAAGCGACTATGCTTACGGGATGGAGCAGTGTGCATAAGGAAAGGGAACCCTCGGGGAAGGCCTGTTCCGGTTGTTCCAGAAAGAGACTTGCCGGCATTAGTAAAAGAGTATCATGAACATCTAGCTCATGTGGGAAGAGATCAAATCTGGAATGCTTTCAGGAGAAGTTATTTCGGGCTTGGCCTGGGAGTTGTGGTGCAAAAGACGGTACGGGAATGCGTAATTTGTCAGCAGCATAAGGGAGATGTTGTTAAGGATTTTCCGTTGCGTCGGCTGGATAAGAATTTGACGCGGCCGTATGAGGTGTATGCAGTGGATCTGTTGGAACTTCCCCGGAGTAAGAGAGGTTATGTGGGAGTCTTGGTTGGCATTGATCTGTATAGCAAGTTCGGTCATGCAGTACCGATACGCTCAAAGCAGGCCAGGGCCGTAGTGGGAGCACTGGAGCGAAGCATTTTCACGAGCCTACCAAGGACGCCGGAAACAATCAGATAATGGGCCAGAATTCACCTCAAGGGCGTTTCAGTCGCTGTTGAGTAGTTAAGGGATCCGACATCAAACCATCGTACCTTATGCCGCCCACATGAATGGAGCTGTGGAAAGATTGAATAGGACCATTAGGGACAGGTTAGCAGCCACCTGTGCGAAAGTGCCAGGAGATTTGGATTTGGTCCTGTCAAGGGTCATGATGCAGTACAATCGGCTAATTCATCGAGAAACTGGTAAAGCGCCTGGTGAGTTCTTTGTGTCTGAGGAGGTTACACCAGATTTGCCCAGGGTAACTGAGAAGGAGAAATTCTGGCGACCTGGAGGTCCTCGTTTCCGGCATTTTGACGTGGGCGATTACGTCTTGCGAAGGATCGTGCATTTGTCCGGGGCTGAACGCCACAAGCTCGCGCCCCGTTTCGAAGGGCCCTACCAAGTGGTGCGATGTTACCCGGATGGAGTGAGCTACCAGCTGAAGATAGAAGGGCCTCGAGCACGGTATTTGCGGGCTCATGTAGGGCAGTTGAAGCAGTTCCATGGGAAACCGGAGGTTGGTCCGAATGTGGCCGTGCTAGCAAAGGCGCCGCCCTGGCAGGATGCGGCGCCGGCGCGGGGACGCCGGCCGCGGGAGAGGGGCCGATATCTTGTCCTCGGGATCGACTGGGAGCTCTTACGAGGAATCAGGGCAGGAACAGTGAGGACTCCTAGTGCAGAGAGGGGGGATGACGCCCCCTCTTCGGGCGGGGTGCAACCCGAGGTTTCGGACGGTACGGGGTACCACATGGAAAAGAACAGCCCTGACAGTGCGAGGAGTGGGCCTGGGGAGGTAAGTTACCCCGCGTCCGGTTCGAGCCCCTCAGATATTTCGGATTTCTTACACCAATACGACGCAGCGCTGGTCCCGAGGACGTCAACACCGGGTGAGGAAAGTAACAAGGTTAAGCCGGACCAAGTTGGTAAGAAATATCTGCTCCGGGTGAGACCCAAAGTAAATTACAAAGTGTGACTATGTGAGAAGATGGTTCAATTGAGCGCCGAGTTGTTGCGTTCCAGATCATGCTGATTTGTGTCGTGTAGTGAACTGATGTGAGTTTGTTTTAATAGAAATTTTATTAGTAAAGTGCAATAGTATTTTAAGTGATGGGCAAGAAGTTGTCCATTTTTTTAAAAAAAAGAAAGTTGGTTTATTATGAAAATTTTGAATAAAGATAGTGGGCAGTAGAAGCCTTGTTCTAAATTTGGCACAGGGTAAATAAAGTCCCTCGACAAGGTGCGATGTACTAATACCCCCTTGTCCTCAGAGTCGGGTGCTGCTGCTAGTGGGAGATTCCGGTGCCAGAGATGCGACCTTGGCTGCCCCTCCTGGCTGGAGGCTCCGCCTGTGCGTGTGTCCGGGGGCTACATTGTGCCGGCTAACGGAAACTGCGCAGAACGAGCTGCGCGCTGGGGAACGGCCGGATATGCTAGTCATGGTGGGTCTCCACTGTGACCTGACGTATCTGGCCACCTACGGCGTGGCGGCAGCTCGAGGCCTCTTGAGATTGGCGGAACCGGCCCCGCTACCTGAGATCCGTTTGGCCGTAACCTCGGCGGACCATGTGCTTCGCCATTATTATGGGGTCCCGGTCGTGTGGTGTCTGCCGGCTACCCCCGATTTTGCCCGCTTCAACACTTTACAAGGCGTACGGGCGCGGCGCTGGTATGAGCTCCCGGAGTTCCTCTGCCAGGAAGCGGAGTGGTCGGCCACCCGATATAGATCAACGATGCGGGAGCTGGAAGGGTATTTCCAGCGGCAGGGGGTCCATACCATCCTGTTGGATCGCTATTTGGGGTTGCACCGGTACTTGGATAGCCAAGACGGGGTGCACCCCATGCCAGGAAAGGGAGCTGGCGTTTGGAGGAGATCGCTGGAGGAAGCGGTGGCCCGCCGTACCGCGATTGGTCCGTCAATAGTCCGCGGCCGGGTATGGTCTCTGGCGGAACGGTTCCGTCGCAGAGAGCGGCGCAGGCGGCAGAGCCGGTCGCGGCGGATGAGGGCCACGCTGCGGGCGGTCGATCTTAGTACCCCGGACCGATGGCCGGGCTACCCCTTTTTGCAGGAGTCGACGCATGGAGGGCGTCGCCAGTAGTCTGGCCATTTTGTTCATTGTGTTGGGGGTTTCCCGTTGGGAGCCCCGAGTAGCTATTTAAGGGGGGAGGGGTATAGTAGTGTGCTACTATTTTGAATCTTTATTATTGTTAGTTGCGTTTTGTTTGTTGGTAGTTGCGTTTTGTTTGTTGGTAGTTGCGTTTTGTTTGTTGGTAGTTGCGTTTTGTTTGTTGGTAGTTGCGTTTTGTATACTCTGGAAAGTGACATCCACGTGCGACCTGTTACGCGTAATAGCGAGAGCATGTGGAGGGTTGCCGAGGATAGGTTGGCAGAGTTAGTTTTTGGAGCCCGTAAAGGTCGGTTTGGCTATCTGTGTACTCCTCCGTGTATACTTTCGTCGGTGACTACGTTGTGCGTGATATGGTGGGTCTGAGCAAGGACAAGTTAATAAAGGCCAACGTCCGGTGCTAGAAGACTCCGAAATAAGATAGTCGCCAATGTATGAAGCAGGATTGTATAGTTTCATTTAGCCTAGTCACGCCGACCGGTTTTATCGTAAGTGGTATGTTTTAGAGTGTAATACCCTGAATGTGGATACCAATAAACGTAAGTTTCGCATTTTGTGGTTTTCCATGAAGGCCGGATTGAGAAAAGCGCCACAAGTTTGGGTCTAGAAAACTAACAGGAAGCTGGTGCAAATTCAAAGAGAAGTTCGGTCGTAATTTGCGTTCAGGTGTGTTTTGGTAAACCCTATTGTTGGCGACTGTCCCGAAGCCTGGGACGGCTCTGGAGTTTGTTGGCCGAGTCGAGCCTGGGACGGCTCTGGAGTTTGTTGGCCGAGTCGAGCCTGGGACGGCTCTGGAGTTTGTTGGCCGAGTCGAGCCTGGGACGGCTCTGGAGTTTGTTGGCCGAGTCGAGCCTGGGACGGCTCTGGAGTTTGTTGGCCGAGTCGAGCCTGGGACGGCTCTGGAGTTTGTTGGCCGAGTCGAGCCTGGGACGGCTCTGGAGTTTGTTGGCCGAGTCGAGCCTGGGACGGCTCTGGAGTTTGTTGGCCGAGTCGAGCCTGGGACGGCTCTGGAGTTTGTTGGCCGAGTCGAGCCTGGGACGGCTCTGGAGTTTGTTGGCCGAGTCGAGCCTGGGACGGCTCTGGAGTTTGTTGGCCGAGTCGAGCCTGGGACGGCTCTGGAGTTTGTTGGCCGAGTCGAGCCTGGGACGGCTCTGGAGTTTGTTGGCCGAGTCGAGCCTGGGACGGCTCTGGAGTTTGTTGGCCGAGTCGAGCCTGGGACGGCTCTGGAGTTTGTTGGCCGAGTCGAGCCTGGGACGGCTCTGGAGTTTGTTGGCCGAGTCGAGCCTGGGACGGCTCTGGAGTTTGTTGGCCGAGTCGAGCCTGGGACGGCTCTGGAGTTTGTTGGCCGAGTCGAGCCTGGGACGGCTCTGGAGTTTGTTGGCCGAGTCGAGCCTGGGACGGCTCTGGAGTTTGTTGGCCGAGTCGAGCCTGGGACGGCTCTGGAGTTTGTTGGCCGAGTCGAGCCTGGGACGGCTCTGGAGTTTGTTGGCCGAGTCGAGCCTGGGACGGCTCTGGAGTTTGTTGGCCGAGTCGAGCCTGGGACGGCTCTGGAGTTTGTTGGCCGAGTCGAGCCTGGGACGGCTCTGGAGTTTGTTGGCCGAGTCGAGCCTGGGACGGCTCTGGAGTTTGTTGGCCGAGTCGAGCCTGGGACGGCTCTGGAGTTTGTTGGCCGAGTCGAGCCTGGGACGGCTCTGGAGTTTGTTGGCCGAGTCGAGCCTGGGACGGCTCTGGAGTTTGTTGGCCGAGTCGAGCCTGGGACGGCTCTGGAGTTTGTTGGCCGAGTCGAGCCTGGGACGGCTCTGGAGTTTGTTGGCCGAGTCGAGCCTGGGACGGCTCTGGAGTTTGTTGGCCGAGTCGAGCCTGGGACGGCTCTGGAGTTTGTTGGCCGAGTCGAGCCTTGGATGCTCTGGAGTTTGTTGGCTGAGTCGAGCCTTGGATGCTCTGGAGATAGGTTGATAGATTAAGACGGATCCTGGAGTGCATTGAAAATAAGGTAGCAGCGCTACGACCCGTGCTTTACGTTGGCTAGGCTGGTGCAGTGGTGGTCGCGCAGCCCAGTGTATATAAATTCCGCGGCCCCGCGAGCCAGAACTACCACAGGGGCACTTGAAATCTCTGATTTATGCGACACCTGTGGAGTCGGAAGAAGACCTTGTCGCTCGAATTGCAGTCGCTGCATGCTGGAGATATCGCTGACAACCCAGGAATGTTTGACAACGTACGCAACTCGCTTCGACGAAGGTGTCGTGCGTGTATCGATGTTGTTAATGGTCGAAATTTTGAACACCAACTTTGATGCGTTACTTTCTATTATTTATGAAAGTACCGCATGTTATTCAACGTTTTTCATTACCCTCGTATATTATTATTGAACATTAGTGCATGTGGTTAACTAGGATCGCCGTGAGTTCTTAAAAACTGCCAAGTCCAATAATTGAAAAACTAAGCGTTTTTCGATATTTTTTCACTGATGAAAAAGTGCGTAAATTTGTATTTTCTACTAGTAGCCGAAGTTTGTACCAAGAGTTCCACCAACACCCTGTATACCCCTTTAGTTCCAAAAAGGCAGCATTTTACTGATAGTTGAAGTGTGAATATGTCTTGACACTGTGTAAATCAGGACAAAGCGAGAGTTACTCTCAGACGAAACTGTCCACTGCATATTGATGAGCGGGGGATAGCGACCAACTCTTTCAAAGGGTAAATAAACGCCATGTTTTTTAGGGCAGGGGTGTTTTTGAACCGATAATTTTCAGCACAGAAAGAACGACTGTTCTCCGCCATAAGATGGTGAGTAAAATTAATGCCGAGTGTCATTTGCAGGCACGGGCTTTGAGCCTGGTCGACTAAGCCGGTTCCGAACGGTTGGAGGATTCTGAGGCGAAGGGGGAGCTGCTGACCGACGCCAAAATCATTAACAAAAGCCTCGGCAATTAGGCAACGCGGTTATGGCGCTCGAGGTCGGAAGGTAGGATGGTCGCGGGGTACTACTTTATGATGGTACTTCTTTGCTGATCTTGTGATCCACCACCTCCGTAAAGACGACTCCCGACTCCACCACCAGCAGCACAATCACCATCACCACGGGACGCAGCGCATTTTGAACTTGAGGTTGTCGTTCTCGTTAGAAAAATTGCCGTTTATAATCTCATTTTTGCCTGTGTGGATTTATTGGGAATGAGTTGGTAACACTCATTTTATTGTAGAAAAAGCACGTGCTGTTCCGGGGGTCGTGAACACGCCTCCATGTAACTCTTATGACTAGCGATAAGCGTTATAAGCCAGGGAGAATTATAACTGCTTCTACGTCTATGTAATGTTTAATTTTAAGGCGAAAATGTAAAAAAAAATACAAAACCCAATAAAACTATACTCCCCCAAAGATCTCGTCTCGATAACCTTTATAAGCCCATTGAAAAGGGTTCACTCTTAGAATATTGAAAATTCGCATAGAAAAGCGACCTTTTTTTACCGTCCTACCTTCTTAAAGTGAAAATTTGACTCCTACAACCAGACCTCTGAGAAAATTGAACAATTTGCACGATTGTCACTGCCAATCCATTGGAGGCAGGGCAATGCATGAACAGTTCGTGGTTTGCACCAAACGAACAAATTTGCGTGCTAACAACGATAAACCCATTAGAGGCAACTCAAACACTTAAGTTTTAGGAAATTTTCACTCAACCCATAACGTTTTACTGGCATAAAGGTTTGCATCCCGGGATCCCGGATGATTGGGCTGGAATTCTCCGGTCCGGGAATTCCTCTTTTCATGGGAAATCCCGGGATTCTAAATAGTATACATACCTCGAGATATTAGTGAGGAAATGACTTGAAATCGTACTGTTTAATATGATTTTTCAATTAAAAAGCTGAAGACTGGACTTCCGTGTTTTAATATTGCAATTTACATCACACAGTGTAGCCTACACTATATTTAAACTATTGCAGCATAATATATTTTGAGTTTCGGTTTTGCAGGTAATAAAGAATAAATTTTAATAGATACGATGGCAACGGCCGATGGTGTAGCAACTAAAGCATATGTCAGGCGATACTACGTTAAAGATGCAATTGTAGAAAGTGCGGCAAGAATTTATTTTGCAAAGGCTGGGCTACCGGTGGTTTGTTACATCACCTAAAGAGTAAACACAACGTAGTGAAGCCTGGAATTGTAGGACCTGATGCGTCAACTAGTAGCTCACATGACAGAATTCTTATTGGAACAAAGCGCGCTCTTGCGAGGGAGAACTTTAGTGAAAGCACTTAACCTAAACAAACCAAAATAAGTTTCGTAAAAGTACATAACAGTACTTGGGAAGAACTAGTGACCAAGTTTGTAGCAGTTGATGGCGTGTCAGTGAATATAGTTACGAAGAGTGAACTCGCAGAATTTTTCGCAGATAAAGGTTTTTCGCTCCTAAAACCGCCAAATACTGTGAATAGCATGGGCAACAAATTACAATAGCATAAATGTAAATCATCAAGAATTCCCGGGAATGTCTTTCTGAAATCCCGGGATTTTCCTTTGGTCTCGGGATTTCAATCTCTCATCGAGCATATAAATCGTTCGTTTTTTGCATCTTTTGACGTTGTTAGAGGGAACATTGAACTGCTGCAGACAAGGATATGACAGAGCAACCCGCACCAAGAGTGTAGGTGCCTCAGTCCGCCTGTTCCTTCCCGCGGTGATGCCGTTAGTATACCCAACCTATCTAATCTAATTGTATTGTGTATTATTGGAGACTTTTGTATCAATAGTTTTTCATTCAAAAACTCGCTGAAATTGGGTAGAAGCAACACAGAAGACGACTTGCGTGCCTAGGGCACGCAAGTGCTCTAGGTTCTTTCACTTTTTTGTATTTGTTTTTAATAAGTTGTTAAGCCTTTTTTGTACCCTTCAGGGGAATACAATTATTGTATCAATGGGAATTAGCGCTCCCAGGAGGAAAATGTGAGGGCCCGAGCTGAGAGTTACGTAGGCCTTCTTTTTGTTGAAATAAATTTTTTTATTATGATAAGGACCACCTATTTTCGGTTCAATGCGGTCTTGTTTTTCAACACCTACTACTTTCTATTCCAACTTTGATCTTGTTTCATGAACTTCTTTCTCAACTTACTGTTCCTATGCCCTTTCTGCGTAGATTCCGCGTTGCCTTAAACTCCATACCGAATGGTGCCTTTTTCCTCTCTTTGGATCGCATTTGTAGCGGATAGAGAGGCTTAAACTAATAATCTAATCCTTTTTTATATGAATACTTTTGTTATGTAACATATATTGAGGGGTCATTTGTGACAAAACGTTTCTTATTGAGTTGTATTAAAATATTTGCAATGAGGCAAAAAAAAGGGGGAAAGGGAAAGCAACAACGCGCATCCCTTCCCTGGTTTTTGGGGTGTTACACCCCAAAGATCAGGGACGAGCGAGGGGGAAGATCCAGATCGAGGCTCCCTGACCAGTCGCCCCAGCAGGGAGCGCGGTGCTGGCGCTGCTGTTCCTGGCCCGTCAGCACTATGAATCTCGGCCGAATCTTGTGTTTTTCGGCAGTCGGTGAACACAGGATGAACGGCGATACCATACAGATGTTAGCGGTCGAAATTCTTAATACGAAGAAAATCATAATTCTCGACCATCCTAGGAAAAGCATCATCGAGGGAAAGGTAACCTAAGATATGCACATCAAGAGGAATTTCCCCGAGAAGAAAACGATCATGCGATGGAAAAACGGCTTCGCCACAATCACCATCGTATCCGGAATACTACAAAAAAAGCCATTTCCTCGAGGACTCGGCAGTGATCGTCAAGAAGAACCGAACCATGAAGATGCTCAGCCCGCCCCTGAAGAATCGGAACACCAATTTCAAGAAAAAGGACGTGATGATAGGAGACGGTGAAAAGGACGGAAGACGAACCAAATTCGTGATGAAGGATCAAAATAACAAGAGGGTCGCAAGGAAAACTTGTAAACAGAGTGCAGCGAAACTTCGGTTTGAAAAAAAATAAGAAAATAAAGAATGTTTATGTTAAATGGCTGTTGAACATTTCAACTTGCAAATTTTCCTCATGAGTTACATTGATGGCATGAAAAATTATGAATGAATGTTAGTTTCTCGACTTTTAGTATTCCAGGCATCATTTAACACAGCGTTTTATTTTAGAGCTCGTCATTCATGAATGTTGCTACTGCTCTCTACGAAGGACATTTCTGTGGTATCTTTTTAGTTTCACCAACATTTCTTTTCTCTATGGTTCCATTTCAACGCTACACTAATTGTCAATTCTCGTGCGTGCATCTAAAAATTTTGTTTTTCCACCCCTCAGGGGGATACAGGTATTGTATCTATGGGAATTAGCGCTTCTAGGGGGACAATGTGAGAGCCCGAGCTAAAGGTTAGGTAGGCTTCTTTTTTGATGAAATAACATAGGTTTTTGTTTTGTTACGGACCATATTTTTTCGGTTCACTGCTGTCCTGTTTTTTCAGCACCTACTACTTTCTTCTTCAACTTTGATCTTGTTTCATGAACATCTTTCTCATCTTACTGTTTCTATGCCCTTTCTGCATAGATTCCGCGTTCCCTTAACTCAATATTAAATGGTGCCTTCTTCCTTCCTCTCTTTGGATCTCATTTGTTGAAGATAGGGAGGCCTAAACTAACTTATAATCTAATTTAATCTACACGATCCCTAATTTCAAAATTCCCCTTTTCTTTCAATGTGAACTATAACTTTAAGAAAACTCTGAATGCTGAGATGACTCGTTGAATGAGTGGCATTTTGTTCAGTGGACCAACATTTTCACTTTTAACTATTTTAACTTAATTATATTTTGACCTCGTCCTCGATATTTAACTACCAAGCCACATAAATTATTGACGAATAATAATTTTTTCATCTTTACCTCGTGTACTGTTCCTTGCAGAGTTAGGTATAAACACTTTTCTTCGCTCTTCGCATACAGATCGTCAACATTGTTTGGTACTTTTTATTTATTTTTAAATCTTGTTGTCCCAGGAGTTCAAATTTTGGCTTGTTTTTTTTCGGTGATGTAAGGTGCGCATTCATCGAAAGCTGCTGTGAAGTTCTCTTTGAAGATTGATACTTGCATGTCAACATCGTCAGATTGTATCATATTTTGAAAGTCGTAGGACCTATTGGGTATTTTTCCTTGAAATAGTTCCGCGGAATAGTGACTTTTCAAGCCGTAAGTCATCGAACGATAGTTTTGTCTTTCCTTTACAATATCAATTTTACATTTTATAGAGTAGCAATCGGAAACAGGTGATATTACTGTACCAAGTATTGCCGTAGGATTATTTGTGATTGCCAGATCGAGGAGAGTTTTAGAAACTTTAGCAATGCGAGTCGGTTCTTTGATCAATTGTGATAAGTTTCGTTTGTACAACAGTTTGCTTAGCTGATGTTTTATCCGTTAAGTCGACATTAAAATCTCCGAACGCAAAGAATGACTTTTTTGCCTCTAGAATTTATATCAGAGTTTTCTCAATGAACTCTAGTTTTGGACGTAGGGAAGCCGATGGGTGCCGATAAAAGCTGCCGATAATGATGGATTTATATTTATTCATTTGAATTTTTAACCAACCCATTTAAATGTTTTCGCAAACTTTATTCGCTAGAAGTAAAGATGTTCTTTCACGTAAGTAATCCCCTCAGGGGGATACAGGTATTGTATCTATGGGAATTAGCGCTCCTAGGGGGACTATGTGAGTGCCTGAGTTAAAGGTTATTTAGGCTTCCTTTTGTTGAAATAGAATAGGTTTTTGTTTTGTTACGGACCATCTTTTTTTGGTTCACTGCTGTCCTGTTTTTCAGCGCCTACTACTTTCTTCTTCAACTTTTTCTTGTTTCCTGAACTTCTTTCTTAGCTTCCTGTTTCTGTGCACCTTGTGCATAGATTCCGCGTTCCCTCAACTCCATACTAAATGGTGCCTTCCTCCTTCCTCTCTTAGAACATCTTTGTCGTGCAATTAAAGAAGGCTAAAACTTTCTTATATAATAATAATAATAATTCCACGTAAGTACAAGATTCACTACCTCGGCTGTTTTTAACGCCATCATAACGGTATAACATGTAATCAGGGTTGTTAAAAATGAACTTTGGGTTCGTGAGTCGAACCATGTTTCTGAAACGCATAAAATGTCAATTTCTTCTGTAACCAACGTTTCTTCAGATAATAAGGCGTAAGTATTTATGATACACTTCATTGCGGAATGACTCTATGATACACTTCATTGCAAAATGCCTTGCATATGATTTTCTTCATTGCAGAACGACATATTGTATACGATATACTTCATTGCGGAACGACTTACTGTATATTGTTTGCGATATACTTCATTGCGCAACGACTTATATTGTATACGATATACTTCATTGCGGAACGACTTATATTGTACACGATATACTTCATTGCGGAACGACTTATATTGTACACGATATACTTCATTGCGCAACGACTTATATTGTATACGATATACTTCATTGCGGAACGACTTATATTGTATACGATATACTTCATTGTGGAACAACTTATATTGTATACGATATACTTCATTGCGGAACGACTTATATTGTATACGATATACTTTATTGCAGAATTGCACATTTCTCAGCGTGAATGATTTTCATCACCTGACAATACCACGCACTAATTCACAGTATATAGCTTCAAGATTTCATTCTCACAACCGGAAAATGGATTTAGACATGCGCAGTGCCAGAGTAGTGTCGGTTCAAGTATTTTTTTTCATTTGACGCAGCGAAATCTTGTGCAAGGAGTGAAACAAACCGCATAGATTGCAGTTGCAACTTTTTTGTTTTCTCTTCACTTTATTAAGAAAAGATTTATTTCCAATCTGCCGCGGTTTGCTTATGGTGATGTTCGTGGTTGTCTTTATGAATAATTCCACTGTTGTCGCAGATAGGTGATAATTGCAGAGAGTCAAGGTGTGTAAGCAAGGACTGAAATAGTAATGGTTCACTGATTTTTCTCATGTATATCGAAGAGCCAACTTCAAAAACTTTATGGAAGAAGAGAACGTAAAAGTTATTTTAATGCCGACCAAATCTTTGTACATCTTGCGTCTCTAACCTATTTTATCAATTGCGTTCAGTTACGCGTACAAGCTAAAAATATTAGAAGTTCAATCAAAGGCTAAAAATAATCGGTGTTACTGATGGCCAAATAGTTCCTATGCTTGCCCAATGTTTAATTGTCTATCTTTTCTAATATCTCACAATTTTGAAAATAATTTTGTGCTTTAGTGGAGACGCTAGATGGCATGTAAACCTTACAATAAATCTTACAATACAGTGGCTACTCAATCATCGAAATGTCAGTTTTCTTTTATGCCGCAGATTTGAATTTGCTCACTAATAATAATAGTCAGCATCATGAGGAAGATAGTTCTGTACTCCATACAGCTCTTCTCCACCGTAGTACCCCGAACCACCATAGTAGTCGGAGTTGGCATAGTAGTCAGGTACGTTGTGGTATGGCGGCGACGAATAGTGCACGTACTTCACAGACTTGTGGATGGGGTCGGGGTAGAAAGTTTGACTGGTGTCGAACGACTTGACCGCAAGTCCGGGCTGGTATGCCTTCAGTTCCTTGTACCCGTAGCCAGGGATGTGTTTCGCCTTGTGGACAACGTATCCCGGATACCGTGTCAGGGACCCCCGGTGTTCGGTCACCAGAATGGCAGGGTCGGCTTCGGCCTCGGCAGAGGCGGCGGCTTCGGCATCGCAGTGCACGGCCACCACGAGGCCGAACAGCAGGAGAACCACAACCTGGAATACATGCGAACTTTCGTGACTGATCGAAATGAAACTGTAGTCCACAAAGCCTTCCTCATTTATTTGGCCCCGGGTATCGAGTCACTCGAGAAAAAGAAGGTAATACACAAAATAAATTCGACCGCAAAGTGCACTTAACACCGAAGTGACCACACTGCCTGCAAGTGGATCAGTAAATCTAGACTTAGTCTAAATGAGGGCTTGGGCTTCCACCCTCACTCACTGCCTTCTCTTTTGAAAAGTGAGATCGAGTTAAGTTCATGTTGTAGGTGAGACACAAACAATAGAATGTTATGTAAACACTGCGACCTTATACAGTCAAACATGGGAATCGGATCAGCGTCGAAGCAGTATACAGGGATCAGTGTGTCGAAGGTAAGTTCCCATATACAGAATTCTGCCTTAAACAGCAAGGTTTCGTTAATTAATTTAGTTAGTCAACCGTGGTTTATGTTATTGGAAGCAGTGTATCAGTGATACCGTCCAAAAATAGTGCAATTAGTTACTAAATAATTGCCATAATATAACTATTTTTTCTTATTCATAACTATTTTTTTCTTCTTTTTTCTAATACTGATGGTGTACGGTAGCTTTCCTATACCAACCAATTAAACGCAATTGAGATTATTTTTCACCTCACTCGGACAATAATCGCTTACTACCATCGATGGTATCGAAATAAATCGAAATACCACACTACAAGCTCCACGAATGGAAGGGTTTCCCCTCAAATCTCTTCTTCCCGTCTTCTTCATTTTCTATAACCACTAGAGAAGCTCCGCACACTCGGGTGAACTGGCATTGGTGCCGAACTGTGGTCGAATCAAGGTCCTTATTGTCGAAAATGAGAAGCTTAACCATGGCGCTACTTAAACCCAACTACAGTCACTCTTTGCTGTGTAAACACTTTGATTGCGGTGTGAGCCACCGGTGGTCACGGAGGCGATTTTCATAATGCTGCTGACCGATCATTAATCACAAACTCAATTTTCATATATACTTAATCAAAGCTAAATAAAGTTACGTTCCTGTTAATGTTTGCTATTTTCAAAATTGCTTACTACAATTGATTCTAAACTTCAGTTGAATATTAAACTTCAATTTTACCTACCGCAGTCAGAGTGTTAAAAGTACTAAGTGCTAAGTACTTACAAAGTACTAAAAAGTACACTACCTTACGCATGGCGGGAAGAAGGGCGTGAGTCTGGAACCACTCGCAGTGCAAAAAGGGTGTAGAATGAATGGTACAGGCTCAAAGGCGAGCATATAAGCCTCTAAGTCGTGAGGGTGAGACCCTGACCAAACTGTCCGTATCCTGGATACCGCCTCGCTCTCGGGGGTCCTTGTGCAGTCACGCCCAATGAGCTCGCTTTTAAAATGTTCTACTTCAGCGGCACGGCCTGGTGGGGAACACTTTAATATTTGAAATATGAGGCCACAGCCTCATATTTCGGTGCACCTTTTGCAGTTATTGACGAGCTTGAACGCTAAGGAGGTCCCACGAAATTCCATCGTAAGTAATGGAAGAAACATCATGGCTACTTGAGCATAAGCAATCGGCCGTGGACATCCTGTAACCTAAAGAATGAATTACTTGTGTCGGTGTGGAATTCATTCTGAAATTATCTCCCGCTCGTCTGATATAATCGTTCACTGAGAATTAACAATTTTTAGCAACGGTAGTCACAACGGTTTCTGATAATGTGAGTGATTATGAGTTATTTATGCCCCACAAATTAGAGGGCATCGTTTTCGTTAGACCCTGCGCTTTTGGTGCAGAAGGAAATCATTGGATTAAAAAAAAGAAGTCCCGTAGGTCAGTCACCAATTACAGCAAACTAGTCCACTCCCCTTCATTTGAAATAATAAAGAAGGCGAAATGAAGGGAAGGCTGTAAGAAATAAAAAAATTCAACCTCTCGAGAGTTGATGAGGCCGAGCTTGTATCACAGATACGCTCATCACGCACTTACGGCTGGCTTCGGACAGACTGACAGACGGACGCGGCTCTTATTATAGTATAGGTTGTTTACCATCTGACAGATACGATTTAAGCCATTAAGCGCAACTCCTCTAACGCCTCAACGTTAGAGCTTCGAGGTCAAATGCTTTGCGAAAGTGGAGAGACAAATATTTTCTTCGTTAAATATTGGAGTAATGACATTGCAAATGATTCACAGTGGCTTGTGTTATAAATTTTTGGCCGGAGTGTTCATGTTTGAGATCATACTTGGAATCACCATAAATTATTGTTCCTGTTTACGAGATGTTTTAAATTGCACAAAAATATTATTTACGTTCAATCAAGAAAATTAGGTAACAGAACTTGAAGGCCGTTCCTAACACAAGACATCTACCACTTTTTAATAACTCCGTGAAGATGGTTTCCATACAATCAACATATATTTGATCATAATTTGCACTTTCTAGTGATATTCCGAGCGGGAGTAAGTTTTACCTTGAGATTTTGCTACAAAAACAACGAGAAAGAAATATAGACAACAGGACGTGTTCCTTAGGCCAACAATTATCCGTCGCTGAACACAAATTGGACACAACAAAGCGCGTCCAGCAGCGCAACGGCAGTAAAACACTCGGCCAAAACGGGGTGCGGTAGTGCGTATCCGTGATACGGACTTCCAATCACTCCCTATTACTCAGAATGTGCGTAGCCACAATTTTTGTATTCCCTCACAGAATGATTAATACATTATTGTACCTCCTCACAAAATTATAAATTCATATAATTTTGTACCTCCTCACAGAATAGTATACATATACAATTTTGTATTCCCTCACAAAATTACTCACACATTTTTGTACCCCCTCACAGAATAGTATACTCATACAATATTGTATTCATTCACAGAATGATTCATTCATTGCTGTACCACCTCACAAAATAATGCACACGTACAATTTTGTATCCCCTCACAGAAATATAACAAATATATATCATGTGTATAGCTCGGTGCGACAATAAGTGGCTCAGCATGTACGTACACACCTTCACGACGTGCGCGTTCGGTCGACAGCCCTCAAAAGTGTCCGGAGGCGTGACCGCTTCTCTATTTCCTGCGCTCCGTAATAGCACGGGAGATAAAACGCGCAAAGGGGAGCATGTTTGCTGTCTCAAGCATGGCTTAACCGTACATTTCACACTTGGGAGGGGACTATAATTTTGTCCTGTTCAAGCTGCCGTAGATCAGGCAGCATTACGCATGGTTGAAACATGGCGATTTTCGGCCTTGGTAGCTTGAAGCCACTTGTCTTTATCCATCAGCCAACGCTGTGGGAGATTTGGAGAAATTCCAATCGGAGAGTTGTTTGCAGGGTAATAATTGCTCTAGCGTAGGGGCTTCCAACCTTTTTGCCGCCCTCCATTCCTAAAGAAATTTAATCCGAACCTCGCACCTATGAAATAAAAATACCAACAAATAGCCAATAAATATCGGATTATTTGCCTGGACTTTTCTCGTACTCTCTGGAATATCGCCTCGCACCCCAAGGAGTGCAATTTTTATATATATATGCATATATATATATAATCATATTTAAAGTAGAAAACGTTGATGCTTCACGTTCCTTTCATTTTTATTGAAATATGTTCATTTTGTCGACATTAGCATAACATGTTGACTGCATCACGTTTATTGATATGTATTGGTGGTTTACTGGAGGATGCAGGCCAACTTCAAAAATATACAATATCTTTGAATACAATTTTCAAAGATAAAACATAATTGCATTATTTTTTTTTTAATTATGTTTTATCATTTAAAATTATATTCAAAGGTATTGTATATTTTTGAAGTTGGCCTGCATCCTCCAGTAAACAACCAATACATATCAATAAACGTGATGCAGTCAACATGTTATGCTAATGTCGACAAAATGAACATATTTCAACATGGGTGATGACACAATATATTTTCTCAGACGAGATACAAGGAGCACATTCTAATAAGTAGAATACCATGAATAAACGTCAGTAAAAACCGTGCGAGCAGGCCTACTCCGACACTTGTATAAATTATTATTATTATTATTATTATTATTATTATTATTATTATTATTAAATCAAGCAAAGCAACCCCAACGGGACGGATCGTGGATCCATAGTTTTCACATAGGAAACCCCGCCAGCATCAACTCCACGAACAGTGAAACAAAAACAAAGAAATAAGAGAAAACTAAAGGAAGAAAGCAGGAGAAGGAGAAGGAGAAATCAACCACGCAACAACCAGGAGTTGACAGCACCCTTGAAACCACCCAAAGAACCCGAATCAAACGCGGCAGAGGGAAGGGAGTTCCAGCGGGCAACGGAACAAGGGACAAAGCAACGCCTATACTGCGAAGTCCTACATCTAACTTCCCTCAGCTCAAAACTATGAGCAGCAGCAGCAGCACGGGTAGCCCGAATCCGCTCGGCCCGGGGGGAAGCATATGGAACAACCAGTGTCTTTTATTGTTGAATAGCTTATAAAAAACGCAAAGTTGGGCAACTAGCCTTCTGTGCGCCAGAGACGGCAGCGCCAAACCCGGACATAGCGCAGATGCAGATCTTACAATGCGATCCAAGAGACGCAGGTGGCAATCAGCCGCAGAGCCCCAAACAGGCGAACAATACTCGAGCAGAGGAAGAAGAAAAGCACAGAAGCCTCTCCGCACCAACTGAGGGTCCTGATAAATTTCACCAATTACCCTAAGCCTTTTGGAAACCTGTGAGACTACCCTCCGCACACGAGCCTCAAATGTGAGCCTCCCATCAAACCGCACACCCAGGAAATCATGTGTAATACAATAAAAAACAATATTGTAATATTGTAATATTATTGTACTGTATTGTTGTAATACAATAAAATAATAAATACAAAAAATACAATAAACATGTTCGAATGATCGTGAGACCAAAAAACATTTCAAGACCCATTATACTCTCAGAAAATGTTAAGAAATTTTCAGTCCATGGATGAAGTCCAATAAAGGTTGTCAAACTAACGAGATACAATTACAGTTTTTTTCAATATAAAAATGAAAGGAACGTGAAGCATCAACGTTTTCTACTTTAAATATGATGTAATAAATGCGGTATATTTACATTAAACATGATGAAAAACCATGTCACAATAATAGTGAAGCAACAAACGTGCCATGATAAAAATTATGAAATAAATTTTTTAAATAAACGTGGTGCCATAAATTCAAATAATTAACATGATTTCATAAACGTAAAACTATAAACGTGTCCTAATGAACGTGATGAAATGTGTTACAATAGGCTAGATATAACAAACGTTTATCAATAAACGTGAAGCAACAAGCGTATTATAACAAACGTGATGCAACAATCGTATTATTGTGAACGTGATGCAACAAGCATATTATAATGAACGTGATGCAACAAGCATAATATAATAAACGTGATGCAACAAACGTATTATGATAAACAGGATGCAACAAGCAAATTATAATAAACGTGTTGCAACGAACATATTATAATAAACTTGATGCAACATACGTGTTTTATTAAACGTAGAGGAACGTAGGTTTTTTCAATAAATGTGATTTTTATATTAAATGTAGCGCAATATACGTTTCTTTCACTTGATCAGCTCTTGATTCTTTTTTCAAAATATGGATAAATTAATGAAAATAATCGTTATCAGAGCTTAGGATTAATAAACCAATCATTGAATTCATTTCTAAAATATCGGATGATGAGCAAGCATTGAAATTCTTTTCTGCGTGTGTATTTGTTTATTTATTTAAGACGCGCGTGTTGCGTGAGGTTTTAGTAATTATTTTTGGCCAACCTTTTCTCATCACTTGAAAATGATTTAAGACGGTGTTTTAATCTGTTCAATAGAGTGTTTCATTTTTTTATCTCCATGTTACAGTGTTTCTTTGTTTTTTTCTTAGCCAATAGCTAAAATCCTCAGATGCATTTTCAAAAAGTATTTATAAGTTTTTAGTTCACTTGTCTAAGGCAAATTATCTAAGACAGTATATTTTTATAGATTCTCTCAATAATGTAATTAATTTCTGACTCCGTTATTGTCTTTCTATTATGGTTTGTCCATCAATTCAGGGCCTTTATGCTAAGAGACTTTCAGGGAACAATTTGTTCTAATGCAATACATACATTCAGTTCTTTTAGAAATAAACGGTTTTCTTTCAACTTCTTTCTTTCCTTAAATCCTTAGCTCTCAATCGTTTCAATCGTTCTATACGTACTCAAATTGGAAAATTCATTAAATTATTTTTCAATATTAATTGCACTTTTATCAGAGTTCTCAAACAAATGAAAACAAACCCATTCAATTATGCACAAAAACTATGTAACTAAGAGTATTTATATGCGGAATATTTCTGCCTTAACAATAATATAAGGTGATTGTTACCGATCTCAAATGAAATTATAAAGATTAATGTAGCATAAAAGAATTATAAGGGGTTAAAATGAACTGGATTGAATCAATATATATGTTAAGAGACGTTTATATATATATATATATATATAAGAGTGCCAGTGCAGTGCCAGATATATAAGACTACCAGTGTATATATATATATATATATATATATCAGCAGATAGCTATAAAAAGTTATGCGGTAGGAATACATGTACACATTAGTGCTCCTAAAAATAAGCGGGAAATACCATCAAAATCTATGCCAGATATGAATTTACAAAAGTAAGTTGCATACAAATTTTCATAGTTGGCACTTCTATTATATGTAGCATACCGCTACATAAGCGTAAAAATTAGAAATTCGCTATTCATACTTAAATAAATTAATTAGTAGCATTAAAAATATTACTCTAATTTATTATTAATAATTTTCTACTTCTAATTCACCATCATTGAAGTTTTTGTGTAAATGCATGAAACAATAAAAATAACACTTGACATTTTTCGAGAGAGAAGCCCTCTGGTGGCAACACTGCGCACTTGCGCGTCTCTTCTTTCAAAGCCATTCTGACTTATGGCGTCCTACTAGCAGTGTTACAACAAAATTCTCGTGAGTTTAAAAAGTGTTAGAAAATAATCGTGTTCCTTTTCGTCGTGTCAGTGAGTATTAATAAGTGACAAGTGCAGTGTTATTAAGTTACGTAGTATGCGTAGGAATGGTGGTGTCGCATGTTTCTCATTCAGTGTTTTGTTTGTCCGTTTCTCAACGTGATTTAGCGTAAAATATTGCGTCAGATGTGTCATGATTTTATTTTATTCCGTGTCATGAATTTTATAATCAAAGCATAATCATGCTCTTTCTTTTTCTTTTCGATAATCCACTAATCTACGTTAATCTCTGTTTGGAACGGACGCGGCGAAATCTGCCGGCGTTCGTTGTTTCGATAGCGTCTTTGTGTAATGGCGGAACCTCACTCCGTCGTCTCTCGTCTCTACTCTGTGAATATAAATACCATAGGCATGTGTTATAAGTAGCACTTATTCTTTTTATTTACAAACCGACTTGCAGTAGTTTAAATTACGAAAAGTATTCATGCCTATGCTTGATAAATATTGGAATTTCATTTCTTAATTCCATATCTTAGCAAACCTTTACGTAAACGCCTTACTTCAATATAAAAACATTTCAATAAAATTTAATTTAACTCATCGCCTTCTTGTGACAAAGAACACTCACTACCATCTGCCTATCTTGAGTGTGTGCAAATTGCTGGCGGCTCTAGCTGAGCCCGACGCTTACAGTCGCCGGTTAAACCGCCGCACGGAACAACTTCATGCTCTCGTGTTTCCCTTCTTCGCGTATTTTCCGCCTGTGAAATCAACGTTAGTTTTTTTTCCTTTCCCTTATCATTTGGGATATAGATATTATCCCTTAATTCTTTATTAGTGCAAATGATCTACCAGAATTTTTTAGTAGGATTGATATCCTCGAATTTTAGGATTTTTTATGTTTTTTTTACTGCTTTTCAAAAAAGCGCAGTCACTTGATATTTTCACCAATTTCCGTAGATCTCGTGTTCACTTGCCCGTAGTCTCCGTAAGGAATCTCGACCTATATTCTTGAAATTTCTTGAACCTAATGCTCGGAGTTTAAAGCCAGAGGCATTAGTGATTAAACAATTTATTTATTGTTTAATCTGTCAACCAAAAATCTGTACTATCTCTTTTGAGTTTGCCAAAAGTGAGAATCCTAATGTAGCCGGTGCCTGACCTGTAGGAGTTTCTCGGATTTCTCCGTGTGGGAAGAGTTGTCATTATGATGTTTGGATTGTCAGTAGTGGAATGTCTTGATGTCTCTCCTGGATTGTTTCACCCAGCATCTTGGACTCCTGTGCAGGACCTCTACATCATCGCCATACACACAACCCTCACAGCTTTGAATCTCCCTGGGTTTTTATGGGGTTTCTTGAGTGCCAATGCTGATTGCTAAAAGCTATTCCCACCTAAGCAGTGATTAAACTTGCTACTACTAATCTGAGCCAGTTATTCAACTTGCCCCCTGCTAATGTGCCACTTGATTCTGCTCACATGAGCCTGATTTTACTTGCTCACTCACATCCCACCGTATTTTGGAGTCATTAGTTATTCCTGAACTACGTCACTGACCCTCGCTCAATTATCTAAAATTGCCAAATTCAACCTCCAATCCACTTCACTCACCGTGCCTACTCCATCGCGTGCCGGCCTTCGTCAACGCCAGCCTGGTCCTCCGGCAAAGGATTGCCCACCTAGACAAGCTCTCCGAGATCAAGAACCAAGCCGGTTATCCTGGCTTCCTCTTCCAATAAACTCCACCTAAAAACGAGCTGAGTTCCAATCCGTCTTTCATTGTCCCTCTCAGAATTTTCCCAGATAACTATCGAGAATCGTTCGAGATTTTATTGCCGTCAAATTAATATTTACATTCATAATACACAACGGCTAAAATCCCGACACTGGTGCATCGGCCGGGAAATTTCCTTAAAAATAAAAGACTCAACTCGAAGTTTGGGAGATTTTGAGAGGATAATGTTGGCGTATCATTGTAGTGATAAATTTTCCCATGTCGTAGTAATTTGAGAGATTCCTGTGGATTTTGTCCGTGCTAATTTTCTCTGAGCAGCTCTAAAAATTTTTATGCTGTTTTCCTGTCTTTGTTTGTTTTCGTGCCTCAGTAGGTAGGAAAATTTTTTTTCCATTTCCGTGCTGTGCATTTATTTCTGACTACCGTAAAAATCTTCGCTTCCATTCTCTCTCTTTCCGTTATCTTCAACGTTATTGATTGATTGAGTAGGTAGGAAAATAATTTTTTTTTCACCTGCTTTAATTTTGTGCCCACGCAAATTGCCGCATACCGCAAAAAAATTTTTCTCGTTTCCAATTTCATATTTCCTTCCTTCTGCTTTCACTTAATTTGAATGATTGAGTAGGTAAAGAATTAACGCAAACCCTTGCTACCTCATCCCAAGTCTTAGGCACTGATATCATTAATTGCGCATCCCCAAAAGAGATTGCTAGCATGCCTGACTCAGATAATGAAGATCGAGCACACACAAATCCCATTAGGCTCCCGCCCTTTATTCCGGAGGACGCCCACACCTGGTTCCAGCAGTGTGAGGCGGTATTTAGGTATAATAAAATACGTAGTGAGATAGACAAATTCTACGCGCTTGTGAGCGCCGCGCCCACAAAACTCCTTAATGACTCCAACGAGCTCTTAGAAAACCCTCCTGATCGCAATCCTTACGGAATCTTGAAAGGCAAAATTTTGGCAAGGCTTCAGATGTCCGATGCGGACAAATTTCGCAGTTTGGTAGACGCCTCAGCTATTCCTTCTGTCTCTAGTTCTTTCTCTCCCACTTCGCTAGTTAAAGAGCTGCGGAAACTCGCTACAGGTGTTGCCGTAGCTGAGGGATTTCTGAAGGAAGTTTTCATGACAAAGCTCGCACCGAATGTGCGTCCTTTCCTCTCGCTAGCAGGGCCCGAGCAAACGTTAGAGAAATTAGCGGAAGCCGCAGAGACGGTGATCCGAAATATTAATTTGCCACGAGAACCACAAGTTGCTTCCCTGAATGTAGCAGCTACAACTTTTAGCCCGTCAAATACGGCGCAAAATCAATCCTCCGCCACAATAGATAAGCTGCAGCAGGACATCGCTGAAATAAAGCAAGCTCTCCAAAATTTTCAAATAGGTCAGAGTGTGGCTCACATTCAGCAAAACCCAGGGAGATTCCAAAGCCACCAAAATGCCTACGACTATCCCTATGACTATCACTCAAACTATCCTCCTCCTCCTCCTCCTCAACGCTTTGATAGAGGTAGATCTTATGATAGGTCAAATCAAGACCGCCGCTTCAGGTCGCGCTCTCGTGATGCTAGTGGCAATTTATGCTGGTACCACATGAAATTTGGTGACCAAGCTCGCAAATGTGCCTCTAGATACTGCCCTCGTTATACCGAAATGACTTCGGGAAACGCCATCTGCGACGCATAGTAGCGAGTACTGCGTTGCCTCATTCCCAGACTACTCGCCTCCTTACTATTCTCGATCCCGTCACCAAATACCGATTTTTAATCGACACTGGATCCAGTGTATCAATTATCCCAGCCACGGTGAAAGACAAAAATAATCCATTATTGGCGACATTACGCGCCGCAAACGGCACGCCAATACCTTGCTACGGCGAGAGAATTTTAGAGTGCGGTCTGGGATTGAGGAGAAAATTTGTATTCACTTTCTTGGTGGCTGAAGTCCAAGAGCCCATAATAGGTGCCGATTTCCTAGCCAAATTTGGCATAGTTGTAGACATTAAGAATAGGTGTATTAGGGACGAGGAGACACAGATCTCAATTCCCGCTTGTAGCATAACTAGAGCTAATGTCTTGCATTCCTTCTCGATTGCTTTCAAAGATGAGTGCATGTTTGAACAGGAACTTAAAAATTTCCCTGCATTAACAAACCCTAATTTAGCTTCTAACAACATGCAAACGTGCACAAAGCATTTCATAGAGACGACGGGACCGCCAGTTTTCTCCCGTGCTAGGCGACTGCCGCCCGATCGATTGGCGTTAGCTAAGAAAGAATTTGCGCGCTTACTCGAAGATGGCATCATCCGCACCTCCAAAAGCCCTTGGGCTAGCCCTCTTTTGCTAGTACCCAAGGCTAACGGTGAATTCAGACCATGCGGGGATTTCCGCAGGTTGAACGCCGTTACTTTACCTGATCGATATCCTATTCCTTACCTTCACGATTTCAGTGCAAATTTAGAGGGAGCACAAATTTTCTCTAAGATAGACCTTCAGTCTGCCTTTCATCAAATTCCCTTGGAGGAGTCTGCGATTCCTAAGACCGCGGTAATCACTCCGTTTGGTCTCTTTGAGTTCCTCAAAATGCCATATGGCTTGAGGAACGCTCCTCAGACGTTCCAAAGGCACATGGCTGAAATTTTCTCGGATCTCACTTTCGCCTATGTCTACCTAGACGACATCCTAGTGGCATCCACAACCCCAGAGTTGCACAAAGACCATCTTAGGGTCGTTTTTCAAAGATTGTCCGACAATGGACTCCTCGTAAATCCTGCAAAATGTGAGCTCGGAAAGCCATCACTGATTTACTTAGGTCATGAAATCTCTAGCCTAGGTCTAAAGCCTTTGCCTTCCAAAGTAGAAGTGATCAGAAACTTTCCTCTTCCACAGACCCAGAAGGAACTAAGAAGGTTCCTAGGTTCTGTTAACTTCTACCATCGTTTCATACGCAACTGTGCTCAAACTTTAGCGCCTTTGTCCGACCTCCTCGAACCGAAACGTAAAGGCAAATCTATTGAGGTAAAATGGACAGAAGAAGCGCGCAAAGCTTTTGATACTATCAAACACAAGTTAGCTTCCGCGACGGAACTATCCTACCCTATTGCTAATGCTGATTTCAGCCTAGTTGTGGACGCATCCAGTACCGCCGTGGGTGCTGTGTTGCAACAGCAAGTAGGTACTAATATCTCCCCTCTTGCTTTCTTTTCCAAAAAGCTGTCGCCCACTGAGCGTGCTTATAGCGCGTTCGGTAGGGAACTTCTTGCTATCTACCTATCTGTGAGACACTTTCGCTATGCTCTAGAGGCGAGGGAGTTTGTGATCTACGCAGATCACAAACCTCTGACCTCAGCGATCAAAATGCCTTCTGAAAGACATTCCCCTAGGGAAGCTCGACACTTGTCGTTTATAAGTCAGTTTACCACTGACATCCGTTACATTAAGGGACTAGACAATACCGTTGCCGATGCCCTCTCCCGAATTAATTCTGTCCAAACCGGTGGTGAAATCACCTTCGGCAACATTGAAAGAGCGCAGAAGGAGGATCCTGAACTTCAGGACCTTCTCAAACCTTCTAACACTTCCCTTCCAAAACTAACCTTGGTTGACGGCGTGTATCGTGATGCCGAGCGACCTTCTCGTTTGTATCTTCCTGCGACGCTCCGCAGAGTAGCTGTCCTCCACTACCATTCCCTCAGTCACCCTGGTATTAACCGTACATTGCGTTTGATTTCTGATCGTTACGTCTGGCCAGCGATGCGTAAGGAGGTCAAGCAAATTGTGCAAAATTGCCATGCGTGTCAGAGTAGTAAGGTGGTGAAACATAATCGTGCAGCGCTGCAGAGTTGTGCATTCGCGGGACACAAGTTTGACTCTGTGCACCTAGATTTGGTGGGTCCCTTGCCTGTATCTTGCGGTTATTCTTATTTGTTGACCATCATCGATAGGTTCACGCGTTGGGTTGAGGCTGTCCCTCTACCTGATACCCAAACTGAGACTGTAGCGCGCGCGTTCTTATCAAACTGGATCTCTAGATTTGGGGTCCCCTTAAGTGTCACACATGACCGGGGATCACAATTCACCTCCAAATTCTGGAGTGAGCTTAGCACCGCCTTAGGATGTGCCAATACATCCACGACAGCGTATCATCCGCAATCAAATGGACTTATTGAGAGAGTCCACAGAGACCTCAAGGTTGCCTTGCGCTGCCTTAATTGCAGTCACGATTGGATTGATAGACTCCCAGTAGTACTACTTAGCATCAGAAATCTGCACAGACAGGATCAGCAATGCACAGCGGCTGAAATGCTATACGGTCAGACCCTTCGTCTCCCCGGCGACATTGTTGACCCAAAACCGTTGCCTGAATTTTCATCCGCTGACCGTTCCGCTTACGTAACCTCCCTGAAAGATTGCATGCGCCAGATCAAGTATGTGGCTCCACGAATGCCTCAGACTCAGGACAGACTAGATTCTGCCCTGCAAGACTGCACACATGTGTATGTCCGCAATGATGCTATTAAACCTACACTCACGCGCCCTTATGATGGCCCATTCAAAGTACTTAAACGCAAGCAAAAATATTTCATCCTCGAACGTTTCGGCTCACACGACCCTGTGAGCATCGATCGATTAAAAGTCGCATATACTTCTGATCATAGCGTAACTTATAACTCATCATCTTCTCCGCAGATTTCCTTTCCCACTGAGACTCGATCATATCTACCATCTCAGCTTCCTCAGTTGGCTGCATTATTGCCTAGTCAACTTGAGTGTAATCCTTTCTATATGCCTGTACATTCAAACCCTATCTCTAACCCTGTCGTAGATTCTAACTCTAGTCCTCTTACTGACACAGCGACAAGTCTGAAGAGACCAGACGAGCCCGCTGCAGTAACTCCTGTTCCTAGGACTCTTGCCGACCTAAACTTGCAGACCCGTTTGGTGAAACTTCCCCGCTCAGTATCATTCGCCAATTGCCGAACTCGGCAGGGTCGTGTAGTTCGCCCTCCTTCCCGCTACAGATGATTGCAGCGGGTGGACCTTTCGGTCTGCGCCTTGGGGGGTAATGTAGCATACCGCTACATAAGCGTAAAAATTAGAAATTCGCTATTCATACTTAAATAAATTAATTAGTAGCATTAAAAATATTACTCTAATTTATTATTAATAATTTTCTACTTCTAATTCACCATCATTGAAGTTTTTGTGTAAATGCATGAAACAATAAAAATAACACTTGACATTTTTCGAGAGAGAAGCCCTCTGGTGGCAACACTGCGCACTTGCGCGTCTCTTCTTTCAAAGCCATTCTGACTTATGGCGTCCTACTAGCAGTGTTACAACAAAATTCTCGTGAGTTTAAAAAGTGTTAGAAAATAATCGTGTTCCTTTTCGTCGTGTCAGTGAGTATTAATAAGTGACAAGTGCAGTGTTATTAAGTTACGTAGTATGCGTAGGAATGGTGGTGTCGCATGTTTCTCATTCAGTGTTTTGTTTGTCCGTTTCTCAACGTGATTTAGCGTAAAATATTGCGTCAGATGTGTCATGATTTTATTTTATTCCGTGTCATGAATTTTATAATCAAAGCATAATCATGCTCTTTCTTTTTCTTTTCGATAATCCACTAATCTACGTTAATCTCTGTTTGGAACGGACGCGGCGAAATCTGCCGGCGTTCGTTGTTTCGATAGCGTCTTTGTGTAATGGCGGAACCTCACTCCGTCGTCTCTCGTCTCTACTCTGTGAATATAAATACCATAGGCATGTGTTATAAGTAGCACTTATTCTTTTTATTTACAAACCGACTTGCAGTAGTTTAAATTACGAAAAGTATTCATGCCTATGCTTGATAAATATTGGAATTTCATTTCTTAATTCCATATCTTAGCAAACCTTTACGTAAACGCCTTACTTCAATATAAAAACATTTCAATAAAATTTAATTTAACTCATCGCCTTCTTGTGACAAAGAACACTCACTACCATCTGCCTATCTTGAGTGTGTGCAAATTGCTGGCGGCTCTAGCTGAGCCCGACGCTTACAGTCGCCGGTTAAACCGCCGCACGGAACAACTTCATGCTCTCGTGTTTCCCTTCTTCGCGTATTTTCCGCCTGTGAAATCAACGTTAGTTTTTTTTCCTTTCCCTTATCATTTGGGATATAGATATTATCCCTTAATTCTTTATTAGTGCAAATGATCTACCAGAATTTTTTAGTAGGATTGATATCCTCGAATTTTAGGATTTTTTATGTTTTTTTTACTGCTTTTCAAAAAAGCGCAGTCACTTGATATTTTCACCAATTTCCGTAGATCTCGTGTTCACTTGCCCGTAGTCTCCGTAAGGAATCTCGACCTATATTCTTGAAATTTCTTGAACCTAATGCTCGGAGTTTAAAGCCAGAGGCATTAGTGATTAAACAATTTATTTATTGTTTAATCTGTCAACCAAAAATCTGTACTATCTCTTTTGAGTTTGCCAAAAGTGAGAATCCTAATGTAGCCGGTGCCTGACCTGTAGGAGTTTCTCGGATTTCTCCGTGTGGGAAGAGTTGTCATTATGATGTTTGGATTGTCAGTAGTGGAATGTCTTGATGTCTCTCCTGGATTGTTTCACCCAGCATCTTGGACTCCTGTGCAGGACCTCTACATCATCGCCATACACACAACCCTCACAGCTTTGAATCTCCCTGGGTTTTTATGGGGTTTCTTGAGTGCCAATGCTGATTGCTAAAAGCTATTCCCACCTAAGCAGTGATTAAACTTGCTACTACTAATCTGAGCCAGTTATTCAACTTGCCCCCTGCTAATGTGCCACTTGATTCTGCTCACATGAGCCTGATTTTACTTGCTCACTCACATCCCACCGTATTTTGGAGTCATTAGTTATTCCTGAACTACGTCACTGACCCTCGCTCAATTATCTAAAATTGCCAAATTCAACCTCCAATCCACTTCACTCACCGTGCCTACTCCATCGCGTGCCGGCCTTCGTCAACGCCAGCCTGGTCCTCCGGCAAAGGATTGCCCACCTAGACAAGCTCTCCGAGATCAAGAACCAAGCCGGTTATCCTGGCTTCCTCTTCCAATAAACTCCACCTAAAAACGAGCTGAGTTCCAATCCGTCTTTCATTGTCCCTCTCAGAATTTTCCCAGATAACTATCGAGAATCGTTCGAGATTTTATTGCCGTCAAATTAATATTTACATTCATAATACACAACGGCTAAAATCCCGACACTGGTGCATCGGCCGGGAAATTTCCTTAAAAATAAAAGACTCAACTCGAAGTTTGGGAGATTTTGAGAGGATAATGTTGGCGTATCATTGTAGTGATAAATTTTCCCATGTCGTAGTAAT
Organism: Morinoia aosen; assembly: GCA_030386875.1. NCBI lineage: Eukaryota > Metazoa > Arthropoda > Malacostraca > Amphipoda > Talitridae > Morinoia > Morinoia aosen. The sequence continues at coordinate 41,839,322 of CM059567.1, read as the reverse complement.
TTGAGAGATTCCTGTGGATTTTGTCCGTGCTAATTTTCTCTGAGCAGCTCTAAAAATTTTTATGCTGTTTTCCTGTCTTTGTTTGTTTTCGTGCCTCAGTAGGTAGGAAAATTTTTTTTCCATTTCCGTGCTGTGCATTTATTTCTGACTACCGTAAAAATCTTCGCTTCCATTCTCTCTCTTTCCGTTATCTTCAACGTTATTGATTGATTGAGTAGGTAGGAAAATAATTTTTTTTCACCTGCTTTAATTTTGTGCCCACGCAAATTGCCGCATACCGCAAAAAAATTTTTCTCGTTTCCAATTTCATATTTCCTTCCTTCTGCTTTCACTTAATTTGAATGATTGAGTAGGTAAAGAATTAACGCAAACCCTTGCTACCTCATCCCAAGTCTTAGGCACTGATATCATTAATTGCGCATCCCCAAAAGAGATTGCTAGCATGCCTGACTCAGATAATGAAGATCGAGCACACACAAATCCCATTAGGCTCCCGCCCTTTATTCCGGAGGACGCCCACACCTGGTTCCAGCAGTGTGAGGCGGTATTTAGGTATAATAAAATACGTAGTGAGATAGACAAATTCTACGCGCTTGTGAGCGCCGCGCCCACAAAACTCCTTAATGACTCCAACGAGCTCTTAGAAAACCCTCCTGATCGCAATCCTTACGGAATCTTGAAAGGCAAAATTTTGGCAAGGCTTCAGATGTCCGATGCGGACAAATTTCGCAGTTTGGTAGACGCCTCAGCTATTCCTTCTGTCTCTAGTTCTTTCTCTCCCACTTCGCTAGTTAAAGAGCTGCGGAAACTCGCTACAGGTGTTGCCGTAGCTGAGGGATTTCTGAAGGAAGTTTTCATGACAAAGCTCGCACCGAATGTGCGTCCTTTCCTCTCGCTAGCAGGGCCCGAGCAAACGTTAGAGAAATTAGCGGAAGCCGCAGAGACGGTGATCCGAAATATTAATTTGCCACGAGAACCACAAGTTGCTTCCCTGAATGTAGCAGCTACAACTTTTAGCCCGTCAAATACGGCGCAAAATCAATCCTCCGCCACAATAGATAAGCTGCAGCAGGACATCGCTGAAATAAAGCAAGCTCTCCAAAATTTTCAAATAGGTCAGAGTGTGGCTCACATTCAGCAAAACCCAGGGAGATTCCAAAGCCACCAAAATGCCTACGACTATCCCTATGACTATCACTCAAACTATCCTCCTCCTCCTCCTCCTCAACGCTTTGATAGAGGTAGATCTTATGATAGGTCAAATCAAGACCGCCGCTTCAGGTCGCGCTCTCGTGATGCTAGTGGCAATTTATGCTGGTACCACATGAAATTTGGTGACCAAGCTCGCAAATGTGCCTCTAGATACTGCCCTCGTTATACCGAAATGACTTCGGGAAACGCCATCTGCGACGCATAGTAGCGAGTACTGCGTTGCCTCATTCCCAGACTACTCGCCTCCTTACTATTCTCGATCCCGTCACCAAATACCGATTTTTAATCGACACTGGATCCAGTGTATCAATTATCCCAGCCACGGTGAAAGACAAAAATAATCCATTATTGGCGACATTACGCGCCGCAAACGGCACGCCAATACCTTGCTACGGCGAGAGAATTTTAGAGTGCGGTCTGGGATTGAGGAGAAAATTTGTATTCACTTTCTTGGTAGCTGAAGTCCAAGAGCCCATAATAGGTGCCGATTTCCTAGCCAAATTTGGCATAGTTGTAGACATTAAGAATAGGTGTATTAGGGACGAGGAGACACAGATCTCAATTCCCGCTTGTAGCATAACTAGAGCTAATGTCTTGCATTCCTTCTCGATTGCTTTCAAAGATGAGTGCATGTTTGAACAGGAACTTAAAAATTTCCCTGCATTAACAAACCCTAATTTAGCTTCTAACAACATGCAAACGTGCACAAAGCATTTCATAGAGACGACGGGACCGCCAGTTTTCTCCCGTGCTAGGCGACTGCCGCCCGATCGATTGGCGTTAGCTAAGAAAGAATTTGCGCGCTTACTCGAAGATGGCATCATCCGCACCTCCAAAAGCCCTTGGGCTAGCCCTCTTTTGCTAGTACCCAAGGCTAACGGTGAATTCAGACCATGCGGGGATTTCCGCAGGTTGAACGCCGTTACTTTACCTGATCGATATCCTATTCCTTACCTTCACGATTTCAGTGCAAATTTAGAGGGAGCACAAATTTTCTCTAAGATAGACCTTCAGTCTGCCTTTCATCAAATTCCCTTGGAGGAGTCTGCGATTCCTAAGACCGCGGTAATCACTCCGTTTGGTCTCTTTGAGTTCCTCAAAATGCCATATGGCTTGAGGAACGCTCCTCAGACGTTCCAAAGGCACATGGCTGAAATTTTCTCGGATCTCACTTTCGCCTATGTCTACCTAGACGACATCCTAGTGGCATCCACAACCCCAGAGTTGCACAAAGACCATCTTAGGGTCGTTTTTCAAAGATTGTCCGACAATGGACTCCTCGTAAATCCTGCAAAATGTGAGCTCGGAAAGCCATCACTGATTTACTTAGGTCATGAAATCTCTAGCCTAGGTCTAAAGCCTTTGCCTTCCAAAGTAGAAGTGATCAGAAACTTTCCTCTTCCACAGACCCAGAAGGAACTAAGAAGGTTCCTAGGTTCTGTTAACTTCTACCATCGTTTCATACGCAACTGTGCTCAAACTTTAGCGCCTTTGTCCGACCTCCTCGAACCGAAACGTAAAGGCAAATCTATTGAGGTAAAATGGACAGAAGAAGCGCGCAAAGCTTTTGATACTATCAAACACAAGTTAGCTTCCGCGACGGAACTATCCTACCCTATTGCTAATGCTGATTTCAGCCTAGTTGTGGACGCATCCAGTACCGCCGTGGGTGCTGTGTTGCAACAGCAAGTAGGTACTAATATCTCCCCTCTTGCTTTCTTTTCCAAAAAGCTGTCGCCCACTGAGCGTGCTTATAGCGCGTTCGGTAGGGAACTTCTTGCTATCTACCTATCTGTGAGACACTTTCGCTATGCTCTAGAGGCGAGGGAGTTTGTGATCTACGCAGATCACAAACCTCTGACCTCAGCGATCAAAATGCCTTCTGAAAGACATTCCCCTAGGGAAGCTCGACACTTGTCGTTTATAAGTCAGTTTACCACTGACATCCGTTACATTAAGGGACTAGACAATACCGTTGCCGATGCCCTCTCCCGAATTAATTCTGTCCAAACCGGTGGTGAAATCACCTTCGGCAACATTGAAAGAGCGCAGAAGGAGGATCCTGAACTTCAGGACCTTCTCAAACCTTCTAACACTTCCCTTCCAAAACTAACCTTGGTTGACGGCGTGTATCGTGATGCCGAGCGACCTTCTCGTTTGTATCTTCCTGCGACGCTCCGCAGAGTAGCTGTCCTCCACTACCATTCCCTCAGTCACCCTGGTATTAACCGTACATTGCGTTTGATTTCTGATCGTTACGTCTGGCCAGCGATGCGTAAGGAGGTCAAGCAAATTGTGCAAAATTGCCATGCGTGTCAGAGTAGTAAGGTGGTGAAACATAATCGTGCAGCGCTGCAGAGTTGTGCATTCGCGGGACACAAGTTTGACTCTGTGCACCTAGATTTGGTGGGTCCCTTGCCTGTATCTCGCGGTTATTCTTATTTGTTGACCATCATCGATAGGTTCACGCGTTGGGTTGAGGCTGTCCCTCTACCTGATACCCAAACTGAGACTGTAGCGCGCGCGTTCTTATCAAACTGGATCTCTAGATTTGGGGTCCCCTTAAGTGTCACACATGACCGGGGATCACAATTCACCTCCAAATTCTGGAGTGAGCTTAGCACCGCCTTAGGATGTGCCAATACATCCACGACAGCGTATCATCCGCAATCAAATGGACTTATTGAGAGAGTCCACAGAGACCTCAAGGTTGCCTTGCGCTGCCTTAATTGCAGTCACGATTGGATTGATAGACTCCCAGTAGTACTACTTAGCATCAGAAATCTGCACAGACAGGATCAGCAATGCACAGCGGCTGAAATGCTATACGGTCAGACCCTTCGTCTCCCCGGCGACATTGTTGACCCAAAACCGTTGCCTGAATTTTCATCCGCTGACCGTTCCGCTTACGTAACCTCCCTGAAAGATTGCATGCGCCAGATCAAGTATGTGGCTCCACGAATGCCTCAGACTCAGGACAGACTAGATTCTGCCCTGCAAGACTGCACACATGTGTATGTCCGCAATGATGCTATTAAACCTACACTCACGCGCCCTTATGATGGCCCATTCAAAGTACTTAAACGCAAGCAAAAATATTTCATCCTCGAACGTTTCGGCTCACACGACCCTGTGAGCATCGATCGATTAAAAGTCGCATATACTTCTGATCATAGCGTAACTTATAACTCATCATCTTCTCCGCAGATTTCCTTTCCCACTGAGACTCGATCATATCTACCATCTCAGCTTCCTCAGTTGGCTGCATTATTGCCTAGTCAACTTGAGTGTAATCCTTTCTATATGCCTGTACATTCAAACCCTATCTCTAACCCTGTCGTAGATTCTAACTCTAGTCCTCTTACTGACACAGCGACAAGTCTGAAGAGACCAGACGAGCCCGCTGCAGTAACTCCTGTTCCTAGGACTCTTGCCGACCTAAACTTGCAGACCCGTTTGGTGAAACTTCCCCGCTCAGTATCATTCGCCAATTGCCGAACTCGGCAGGGTCGTGTAGTTCGCCCTCCTTCCCGCTACAGATGATTGCAGCGGGTGGACCTTTCGGTCTGCGCCTTGGGGGGTAATGTAGCATACCGCTACATAAGCGTAAAAATTAGAAATTCGCTATTCATACTTAAATAAATTAATTAGTAGCATTAAAAATATTACTCTAATTTATTATTAATAATTTTCTACTTCTAATTCACCATCATTGAAGTTTTTGTGTAAATGCATGAAACAATAAAAATAACACTTGACATTTTTCGAGAGAGAAGCCCTCTGGTGGCAACACTGCGCACTTGCGCGTCTCTTCTTTCAAAGCCATTCTGACTTATGGCGTCCTACTAGCAGTGTTACAACAAAATTCTCGTGAGTTTAAAAAGTGTTAGAAAATAATCGTGTTCCTTTTCGTCGTGTCAGTGAGTATTAATAAGTGACAAGTGCAGTGTTATTAAGTTACGTAGTATGCGTAGGAATGGTGGTGTCGCATGTTTCTCATTCAGTGTTTTGTTTGTCCGTTTCTCAACGTGATTTAGCGTAAAATATTGCGTCAGATGTGTCATGATTTTATTTTATTCCGTGTCATGAATTTTATAATCAAAGCATAATCATGCTCTTTCTTTTTCTTTTCGATAATCCACTAATCTACGTTAATCTCTGTTTGGAACGGACGCGGCGAAATCTGCCGGCGTTCGTTGTTTCGATAGCGTCTTTGTGTAATGGCGGAACCTCACTCCGTCGTCTCTCGTCTCTACTCTGTGAATATAAATACCATAGGCATGTGTTATAAGTAGCACTTATTCTTTTTATTTACAAACCGACTTGCAGTAGTTTAAATTACGAAAAGTATTCATGCCTATGCTTGATAAATATTGGAATTTCATTTCTTAATTCCATATCTTAGCAAACCTTTACGTAAACGCCTTACTTCAATATAAAAACATTTCAATAAAATTTAATTTAACTCATCGCCTTCTTGTGACAAAGAACACTCACTACCATCTGCCTATCTTGAGTGTGTGCAAATTGCTGGCGGCTCTAGCTGAGCCCGACGCTTACAGTCGCCGGTTAAACCGCCGCACGGAACAACTTCATGCTCTCGTGTTTCCCTTCTTCGCGTATTTTCCGCCTGTGAAATCAACGTTAGTTTTTTTTCCTTTCCCTTATCATTTGGGATATAGATATTATCCCTTAATTCTTTATTAGTGCAAATGATCTACCAGAATTTTTTAGTAGGATTGATATCCTCGAATTTTAGGATTTTTTATGTTTTTTTTACTGCTTTTCAAAAAAGCGCAGTCACTTGATATTTTCACCAATTTCCGTAGATCTCGTGTTCACTTGCCCGTAGTCTCCGTAAGGAATCTCGACCTATATTCTTGAAATTTCTTGAACCTAATGCTCGGAGTTTAAAGCCAGAGGCATTAGTGATTAAACAATTTATTTATTGTTTAATCTGTCAACCAAAAATCTGTACTATCTCTTTTGAGTTTGCCAAAAGTGAGAATCCTAATGTAGCCGGTGCCTGACCTGTAGGAGTTTCTCGGATTTCTCCGTGTGGGAAGAGTTGTCATTATGATGTTTGGATTGTCAGTAGTGGAATGTCTTGATGTCTCTCCTGGATTGTTTCACCCAGCATCTTGGACTCCTGTGCAGGACCTCTACATCATCGCCATACACACAACCCTCACAGCTTTGAATCTCCCTGGGTTTTTATGGGGTTTCTTGAGTGCCAATGCTGATTGCTAAAAGCTATTCCCACCTAAGCAGTGATTAAACTTGCTACTACTAATCTGAGCCAGTAATTCAACTTGCCCCCTGCTAATGTGCCACTTGATTCTGCTCACATGAGCCTGATTTTACTTGCTCACTCACATCCCACCGTATTTTGGAGTCATTAGTTATTCCTGAACTACGTCACTGACCCTCGCTCAATTATCTAAAATTGCCAAATTCAACCTCCAATCCACTTCACTCACCGTGCCTACTCCATCGCGTGCCGGCCTTCGTCAACGCCAGCCTGGTCCTCCGGCAAAGGATTGCCCACCTAGACAAGCTCTCCGAGATCAAGAACCAAGCCGGTTATCCTGGCTTCCTCTTCCAATAAACTCCACCTAAAAACGAGCTGAGTTCCAATCCGTCTTTCATTGTCCCTCTCAGAATTTTCCCAGATAACTATCGAGAATCGTTCGAGATTTTATTGCCGTCAAATTAATATTTACATTCATAATACACAACGGCTAAAATCCCGACATATATGAACACTCGATTCAATATTTACTTGCATAAAATACATCACATCGATCAAAAGCGCTTTTTTCAATTTATGGTTTGCTAATGAGAAACAGATATTTCTTTGAGATAAGTATGTTGCCCATTAAGAGTTGCCCATTCTCAAGCAATTTCATGGTCAGATCATGGCAATAAATTCTTTATTTACTTCATGCCATGATCAGCTGGTCAAGTCTTGTAATTATGTTGGTACTTCTCCGAGTTGGCAGGTGGTAGCCCTGACCAGTCACCCTGCCGGATGCGTTCAGATGACAATTTTGCGAAAGTTTCTATCTTTTTTGTTTATTATATAGTTTAAAGGCAAGTTGCGAATAGAATAGTCAGATTGCGCGTATTATATTTCTGTTACCGAATATTGGATTTGAAGATTTTTGCATAAACTTATTCGGTATGCTTGGACTCGCTAATGTTTTCCTTCAAATGCCTGCTGCTTGAGTTGATGATGTCAACGTATTGTACGCGAGCTGCAATTAAAATATTATGAATGCATATAATTGATTAAAATAACGAACACATGTTGTCAAATAGTGTGCAATGATCATTCATATTACTATATCGGGAACGACGTCTTTAACATCTTTCAACCTTGAGTTCATGTAAAAGGAACCCTTTGGTAAATTACTAGGCCTAGTATTTTTTCGTAATTTTCTTATTACTTGCAACGTATATTTACGCTATTGTTTGTGTAGACCTTTTATTAAGAATAAACGGTAATTATTATTCCTCCACTTGTGAATGTGAGATCTCTGTTTCCATCATAATTGTTCTGGAAACCGTGATTTCTTCACTCATTTTCAGCCATCACATTTTTTCCTATTTCAAAGTATTTTAAAACAATTTTGAATCAGTTTTTTATAGTTTTTGCATTTAAGCCTAGTTTTTTATTTATATACAACTCAAAAGTTTGTGAAAGAGTGCCAGTGTAACTCAGATCTACAGTGCCATTTTAACTAGTACCTAGCTCTACCTGGAATGAAGGAAAATTCTGTAGGGACTGTTTTAGTTAAAAAAAACACTTATTTTTTACTTCAGCTATGCAAAGCTCTCAAGTTTTTTAATCATTTCTTTAGAATATTTTTATACATGTGCTGAAGTATTCAGACTAGGCCTATCTTGAATTGTATCCTGAAACTGTGCTGTTTTAAATAGGCTTTATTTGTTATCATCCCTGTACTGTGCTCTGTAGACTAATAACACTACGATTCAGTCACCGGAGAATAAACTTCCATTACAGCATAATCTATGCCTAAATAATAATTTATCCTATAATTATCATGCTTTTTTGTGCCACTTTCCTGAAAGTTAGCTTGAGCTCTCAAGAATTTCCTTACCCATTTTAATTTTATGAATAAATCAAAATTTGATGAAAAATTTAAATTGAGAAATAGTTATGATAGAGCATTTAAATTAACACGTTAGTTGCGATGGGTTAAACTGAAGTTCAATATTCAACTTAAATTTGAAGTCAAAAGTGATAAGCAAATTGGTACATATCAAACATTAACTGGGCCTGTTAACTACCATTAATTTAGAAAGGTTGTTGGAATTTTTGGTAAATGTTGAGGACTTGACCATAATTGATTTTCGAATTTTCAATGCCGTAATAATGTGAATTACATGGAAATAAACAAGTTTTCTTCAATGCACTTTCAGGTGGAAACGAGTATTTTAAAAGTTATAGCGGTAAATGAGGTAACGTAACTCCAGTGTTTCAGGCGGGGAAAAATATACCGCGCGGTCCGACGTGAAAGTAAACAGGCGTTGCCGCGCACCAACCAAGCCGACTTCGCTAGAAAAAATAAAGAAGAGAAGCAAACCCCCTATTACAAACGTTAAGAGGTTGGGTCGTGAGGGCTAGCAACAGTTCTTTTAATGAAAATTATAAAGAAATGTTTTAACCGACCCACTACGTCGAACGTTCGACGTATCTGAGAGCATTCGAATGAATTCGTTCGGATCGACAAATGTACGTCGAACGTTCGACGTATCTGAGAGCATTCGAATGAATTCGTTCGGATCGACAAATGAACTCGTCATCTCAGTTTTTATACTAATGCATACTAGAATTTCACTTTATTGATAATTCTCACTAAAAGAACTGTGGCTACCCCTCACGACCCAACCTCTTTACGTTTATAATAAAGTGTTTACCGCTGCTTATAAAGTGTTTACCGCTGCTTCGACGTCACTGGCAGCCCTGAGATGACGGTATATCGTCGGTTCGACGTATCTGGGAACTTTCGAGTTAAGTCTTTCGCATCGACAATATAACTCGTCATCTCATTAATTAAGTTTATGCATAGTAGAATTTTAATTCATTTCCAATTTTCACTAAAAGAACTGTGGCTACCCCTCTCGACCCAACCTCTTTACGTTTGTAATAGGGTGATGCTTCCCTTATTCATTTATTCCCGCCTAAAACACTGGAGTTCCGTTAACTCATTTACCGCTATAACTTTTAAAATACTCGTTTCCACCGGAAAGTGCATTGAAGAAAACTTGTTTCTTTTGATCTGATTAGCATTATTTAGGCATCGAAAATTCGAAAATCAATTATGGTCAAGTCCTCAACATTTACCGAATTTTTCAAAACGACCCATCGATGGGTCGTTTCGCAGCAGGAAAAACCTAACTACGACCCACCGGTGGGTCGTAACGCAATGAATGTGTTAAGACATAGTTAATCCTAAGTTCTTAGGTTAAAAAATTCTGATAGTTAGTTATTTTTTCAACTTAAAAGATGCTGCACGTGTTATTTTGATTCACTGAACACGCATTATCAATGACATTTCATTGGTAAGTTTAAGTGTACATGCAATGTTTGTGATCATGTTAGATGCTTTTTCCAGATTTTACCTAAGATTAATACAAATATTTTCTTTTCAAATTGCTTGAAGTTCTGATTAAACTTTTTTTAAAGAGACCATGATAAGACAGCAGATCTGCAAATGGATAGTTTTGAGATCATGTGTTAGCTCCTTTATGCTTCCAAAAACTGTGGCTTTCAAGGATATTTTGCATATTAACCCGCGCACGGTCGCGCATCCCTCAGAAAAGTAGTCAATTTACCCGCGTTACTCTGCCGTTCCCTGTTCACTTACCGTAATAGGCAGAGATGTAAAAATATGAAGTAATGAGTAAAAAATGTTGCTTTACACTTTGATGTTGTCAGATTTTTGATAACTTGAACCGTTTCTTTGTACTATGGAGTCAAACTCCGTAGATTTTTGCACAACATTGCTTCAAAGAGATCAATGGCCATTTTTTTGTTTTGGGAACAATGTAATGTTTTTCACTGCTATTTTATGCAGAAAATCCTTCCAAACCTGCTGATGTTTTTATTTTTCCTCTACAACAATTAGAAAAAAAGTTATGACCATTTATGTCTACTAAGTGTTATCCATTCTTCGTTTTAGTTCCTACATAAATGCATGTTTGCATGTCTGGTTATATTACTGTAAGTATAGTGTTTCGAAACTTGTAATTTTCACACAATATGAATAAAATACTGCTCTACACGCTACTGACTTCAGATTTGTCTTATTTGCCATTTTTGCGAAATAAGGCGAAATAAGGCCCTGAGTAGTTTCGCTGGTAACTGAGGCTGCCACTGACTGTTCGCACGCACACCCTCTCACGGTCGCCTCATTTACCACACTGACTGTGCTTACCCCTCCCAACTTCCAAGTGGTTGGAGCTCTGCCTTAACCCCCACAATGTGGGGGTTTCTGGCTCCAGCTGTGTAGCACTCGCTGAGACGATCATTTTGGTGTATAACAACTTGGGGTTATGCCTTACGTCTGGCAACCAGTGAGCCTGGTAAATGAGGCGACCAGTTATAGTTGGCGGGTTAATATTGCTGTGATTGTTACCAAGTTGCAGTGCAATCCATAATCTTTTAGGCTTTACAAGAAAGAATGTAAGATTGCTTTATTGTGCTCAGACCCATTTATGACTTTGAATGATATGTAGATGATCATAAATTTTGCTGAATTATTTTAAAATAATACTCTTAATTGCCAGCAAACCCTTTTCTACTATGGCTTTTTTATAATAATAAAAGTATAAAATTTGAATAATTAAGATGTCTTATATGTTTCATTGGCCAGCATTGTGAAAGATTTTATGAAATGGTTCATAAACCTTAAAATTACACTTTGAATTCTGGTCATCTTTTTGTAATAGATTGCATTACTAATATAAAACTAGTAATGCTCAGTTAGCTTTGAAATTTTCTTGATGAAATTAGAGAGAGAATCAGAAAACAAGTATTATTCAAGTTTTTGGGCAATACTTGAAGCTTCCTCTTTAATACAGCCATAAGCTTTATCATTTTATCATTATTTTTTATGTCTTTTTTGAAGTATTTGATATCTTAAATATTTAGTCAATTAATGAATAATTATCAGAGTCCTTTATGTAGTTTAAATTTGTTTTTATGTCTGGACTTGAGGGAGAAGTCTTATGTTTTATCTGTATTGAAATTAGTCTGAAAATCTGTTTCTCTTTATAATTTAGCACAAATTGCAGTATAAAATCAAAACAACTTTTGTCTCAACATTTATAATTGGTAAATCTGAAGGATATGACAGTAATCGATTTCATAAATTTCAATGCCTAAACATAGTTAATTTAATGATAATAAACAAGTTTTCTTCTACGTACTTTCCGTCTCAAATGAGTATTTTATTAGTTATTGCGGTAAATGACTTACCGCAACTCCAGTGTTTGAAGCGGAAAGAAATTCATCAATTGCTTGGTATAGCAAACCTGCAATAGAGTCTCGCTTCAGCGTGCTGTCATTAAAGACAAAACCAAACCTACCGCTATACCTTGTTAAATACTCATTTGACAAAAAAAGTGTAAAGAAGAAAAGTTGTTTATTTTGATGTTATCATTATTACCACCATGATTCAAGCAACAAAAATTCAAAAACCGATGAGTAGCTGTTTATTCGAGCGCATTCGTCATGAAAGACATAACTAAACCTACCGCTATAACTCGTAATATAATCATTTCAGACGGAAAGTGCATAGAAGAAAACTTGTTTATTTTGATTCAATTCATTAGGTTTAGGCACCAAAAAGTGGAAAATCGATTACTGTCATATCCGTATACCTTATAATTACCTTATAATTTTGCCCAGATATCAAAGATGCTTTATTGTGTTGACATTTGGATATATGATTGATATATGACAGCTTGCAAAATATAATTTTCTGGAACTTAAGAAGTTTTAGTAAGATCTACATTTCCGTTAAGCTATGCTGGTAAAACCAAATTTTAACTTCAGATGGCAAACATCAGTTGTCATTAAAAAATCCTGATGATTTTATAGCTTGAAAATCATGTTTGTATGTTATATGTGTGTAGAAAAGGGCCAGTTTAGTGTGTGTAGGATGCTATTATTGATATATCATTAGATAAATCTATTAGGTAGGATTCATCATTATATAAGCTAAGCTTGGTCATTTTTTCAGACTCGAGTGGTGTTGCAACCATGTCGAGCATCAAGCAGGTGATCAATGAAGCTGTGGAGAAAGGTAAGGAGGTCTACGACAAAGGTACGTACCAACCTCACCTTCATCTTGTGTCACACTTCATCCCACTTGCCTAAGTCTGGCTAGGGTTCATGAGATCAAAAGCAAACTGCACTGAAGTTTTCATTTGTATGTCAAATTTGCAAATTTTATGGCCTACTCTGGTGTGTCACTTATTTAAATTATAAGCTAATCTTACAGCTCAACCACTGAACTTGAGTTGTTCTTGATTCTTCTAGTAGAATTACTGTGCTCTTCTGAAGCCATATTCACTTTAGCCTTTGGCTCACTCTGTTAGCCTTCAATTTCCATTTTTTACAGAGGGATTTTTTGTGTTTTTTATTTCCCATTTTTCAAATAATTTCTGGTGACACATTCAATTTGTTTTTATCAACCTGAGATATTGACTTTGTAACTTTTCATTTGGGTGAGCATCTTTGAGCTTACTGAAAAGAAACTCATAACTGTCACTCTCTAATTGCAGTTTTGTAGTTATTTTGCTGAAAGAGCAAATAATGCTGCAAAGAGTTAGCTATGTTTCCCCTGTAGTCTATGTTTTGCTCACTGTATTACATTTGTCATTCCTGAATGCTCATGTCTTGTGGCATTAGGTAGTATGAATTATTTTATTTCTGCAAACATTGTTTTTTCATAGAAAGCAAGGGATGATTTGGGTTTTTGATTAGTGATAGTGTTAGTCTCCCAGTGAACTGAATTTGTAGTTGATAAATGGAAGATTTGAATGAATTTCAAACAGTTGGTACCATAGATGGAAGCAAAAATTTCTTGGGAGATAAAATACAGTGTACCAGAAATCTTGCAAAATATTCATTCAATTTGTAAAACTTTCTTGCAAATGAGTGAAAAAATAGTTCCATAATTCTCGTGTTCATTTCATTTAAGCATTAAACATACAAATAGATGTTCTTGAGACTCATGGAATCTGGAAAGTACGATGTTTTTGAGCACTCGTGTGATAAGAGGCAGGCTCACTAGAGACTGTTTTGTTGGCACCAGGTGCTCGTTTATCTTATCAGGGCTGATATCAGACTGCTGAACTCCCTCTCCCACCCATCAACTCCCTCATCTAAAGTTTAAGCTCCTGAATAGAGCTTACACAAAATCCTATTTGCAAGTATGCTTGCTAACATTCATGAATTTTTGATATTAAGCAAACTTGCATGCAATTGTCATATTGACATTAGCACAGTGTGTGCTGGCAACTACATATTAAAAATATTTTCTGACATCCTCAATACTGCAAAAACAATTTTATTTAGAAGCCATTTTCATAGTGTATATCTGTTCTATTATTTGGAATGTGCCAAGTTATCCAGAGGTCAAGAGCTGAAAGAAAATCTTTAATTGAAGACTGATCCTTATATATAATTTTTTGTGGAATTATACATTTGTTTTTTCCTTCCATAGCGGAGGAAGGTAGTAGTATTGTAAGCAGAATTGCTCTTTTCAACAAAAAGTAATAAATTATTTAAGCTCAAGTCAAGTATTGAAATTGTTGTGTATACTCTTGTTGAACATCACGGACATGAATTAATTCACAAATATCCACATTTTTGCTCCGAAGTTGTATGCTAGTAAATAAATGCTAATTGTTGTTTTTATCCCTTCAAAAGATACAACTATTGTATCTATGGGAATTGGCACTCCCAGGAGGAATATGGGAGGTCCCTAGCTAACGGTTTGGTAGGCCTTTCTTTCATTTACATAGAATAGGTTTTTGTGTTGGGACAGACTGTCTTTTTTTTTTATTCACAGCTGTTCTGTTTTTCAGCCCCTACTACTTTTTTCCTTCAACTTTTATCTTGTTTGAGTAACTTCTTTCTCAACTTACTGTTTCTATGCACTTTGTGCATAGATTCTGCATTATCTTAAGGGGGCCATTTGGTGAAAATCAGAAAAATGATCAATTTTCATTTTTTAGCTAATCGCATTGAAAAGTTTCTCACAAATGTAACGATATCATTGGCTCGTGTGTACGTCCATTGGTTTGCCTACTAGTGTCAAAAAAGGTTCGGAAATAATACAACAGATAAGGTAAAATTTGTAGAAAAATGGCTCTCCTGAAAACTTGCAGTTTTTGTCTTTTGAACTTGATGTTCTACTCCCACAGTTTTGAAAGTATATGAATGACAAACACATAAATTGATAGGGCTTTAAAAGCAATAAATAAGGAGTATTGATTTTCTTAAATTCAATTCAATTTGAAAATTATACAAGACATAAGATAAAAAAGTTTATTTTGGGGAAAAAATTCCTAAAATTCAAAGGAACAATTCAGACAATACTTTTGGAGCAGGTGCATCCCAGCACTTCATTACTTTGAGGATAATTGTATCTTCCAACCAGCAATGTGGTGTGCTTGAGTACTGTTTCCAATATTTCACTTGGTTTTCTATTCCTTAAAATCTTATCAAAAAAACAACTCTGCTAAACTTTAAAATATTTAGCTATCTATTTAGATAAAATATTTAGCTACCTAGAAAAAATATTGCTGGTTGAAAATTTTTGGAGACTGATTTTCCAAAGTACCCATTTTTTCAGTTTTTTTATGAAAAAATTGTTGCATCATTTTACTCCTATGATAAAATTTTAGGAAAATCCATCAAAAAATTACTGACTTTTTTCACCCAAATGGTCCCCTTAACTCCATACTAAATGGTACCTTCTTTTCTTCGGAATGCCTTCATTGTAGCTAGGGAGGCTTGAAGAAACATCTTATCTGTGGGAAAGGAATTTTATTTTAAAATAAGCCTTATTACTACAGGAGCATGCTACAAATGGCTTCAGTTTGATAAAATAATGTGAATTTTTCTTCTCATCAGTTAATTTTTGCTGTGTTGATCTTATGGAGCTCCACAGTTCATTGGATAAATATCAAGACAAATGCCATATTCAGCAGTATAGTAAAGCTCTTGACTTCTTGTTTTGCTGCTCTCTGCAATGAGGAGGATCTATGTTCCAGTGCTAGTGGACCTTTTCTTTTGTAACTTGTACTATGTGGCTCAATTATCTCCTGGAGTATTTTCCCATTCCATAGGGACTGTCTTTTTGTTCTTCACTATTTGTGCATCATTTATATTGTTTCATTGCTCTCTTTTTGTAACTACCATTGGTGTTAATTTTGTTGGTAAAGAGGCCTTACGTTCCAACTTCCTTCTCATGTATTGTCTGGTATGTGGTTCTGACAACCTGATCAAGCTTTTACTGCTACCTGTAAGGTTCCTTCTTCATTTTCATTTTCTGCAATGGGGTTGTAATTGATCTATGTGTTACTTTTGGAGCAGGTGCATCCCAGCACTTCATTACTTTGAGGATAATTATATCTTCCAACCAGCAATGTGGTGTGCTTGAGTACTGTTTCCAATATTTCACTTGGTTTTCTATTCCTTAAATTGACACTTCACTGAACCAAGCTATCCTAAAGCCATGTATTGTATCTTGTATTCTGTGTACTTCCATTGTTACATTTGTCTTTTATCATTCTCACTTTGGATGCTACTCATTGGTTTCCTTAATGCACATTGAGTTGTCTAATGAAATGAAGGATAGCAGTCTTATGTTGGATGTTACTTATTGGTTTCCTTAATGCACATTGAGTTGTCTAATGAAATGAAGGATAGCAGTCTTATGTTGGATGTCACTTATTGGTTTCCTTAATGCACATTGAGTTGTCTAATGAAATGAAGGATAGCAGTCTTATGTTGGATGTCACTTATTGGTTTCCTTAATGCACATTGAGTTGTCTAATGAAATGAAGGATAGCAGTCTTATGTTGGATGTCACTTATTGGTTTCCTTAATGCACATTGAGTTGTCTAATGAAATGAAGGATAGCAGTCTTATGTTGGATGTCACTTATTGGTTTCCTTAATGCACATTGAGTTGTCTAATGAAATGAAGGATAGCAGTCTTATGTTGGATGTTACTTATTGGTTTCCTTAATGCACATTGAGTTGTCTAATGAAATGAAGGATAGCAGTCTTATGTTGGATGTCACTTATTGGTTTCCTTAATGCACATTGAGTTGTCTAATGAAATGAAGGATAGCAGTCTTATGTTGGATGTCACTTATTGGTTTCCTTAATGCACATTGAGTTGTCTAATGAAATGAAGGATAGCAGTCTTATGTTGGATGTTACTTATTGGTTTCCTTAATGCACATTGAGTTGTCTAATGAAATGAAGGATAGCAGTCTTATGTTGGATGTCACTTATTGGTTTCCTTAATGCACATTGAGTTGTCTAATGAAATGAAGGATAGCAGTCTTATGTTGGATGTTACTTATTGGTTTCCTTAATGCACATTGAGTTGTCTAATGAAATGAAGGATAGCAGTCTTATGTTGGATGTCACTTATTGGTTTCCTTAATGCACATTGAGTTGTCCAATGAAATGAAGGATAGCAGTCTTATGTTGGATGTTACTTATTGGTTTCCTTAATGCACATTGAGTTGTCTAATGAAATGAAGGATAGCAGTCTTATGTTGGATGTCACTTATTGGTTTCCTTAATGCACATTGAGTTGTCTAATGAAATGAAGGATAGCAGTCTTATGTTGGATGTCACTTATTGGTTTCCTTAATGCACATTGAGTTGTCTAATGAAATGAAGGATAGCAGTCTTATGTTGGATGTCACTTATTGGTTTCCTTAATGCACATTGAGTTGTCTAATGAAATGAAGGATAGCAGTCTTATGTTGGATGTCACTTATTGGTTTCCTTAATGCACATTGAGTTGTCTAATGAAATGAAGGATAGCAGTCTTATGTTGGATGTCACTTATTGGTTTCCTTAATGCACATTGAGTTGTCTAATGAAATGAAGGATAGCAGTCTTATGTTGGATGTCACTTATTGGTTTCCTTAATGCACATTGAGTTGTCTAATGAAATGAAGGATAGCAGTCTTATGTTGGATGTTACTTATTGGTTTCCTTAATGCACATTGAGTTGTCTAATGAAATGAAGGATAGCAGTCTTATGTTGGATGTCACTTATTGGTTTCCTTAATGCACATTGAGTTGTCTAATGAAATGAAGGATAGCAGTCTTATGTTGGATGTCACTTATTGGTTTCCTTAATGCACATTGAGTTGTCTAATGAAATGAAGGATAGCAGTCTTATGTTGGATGTTACTTATTGGTTTCCTTAATGCACATTGAGTTGTCTAATGAAATGAAGGATGGCAGTCTTATGTTGGATGTCACTTATTGGTTTCCTTAATGCACATTGAGTTGTCTAATGAAATGAAGGATGGCAGTCTCATGTTGGATGTCACTTATTGGTTTCCTTAATGCACATTGAGTTGTCTAATGAAATGAAGGATAGCAGTCTTATGTTGGATGTTACTTATTGGTTTCCTTAATGCACATTGAGTTGTCTAATGAAATGAAGGATAGCAGTCTTATGTTGGATGTTACTTATTGGTTTCCTTAATGCACATTGAGTTGTCTAATGAAATGAAGGATAGCAGTCTTATGTTGGATGTTACTTATTGGTTTCCTTAATGCACATTGAGTTGTCTAATGAAATAAAGGATGGCAGTCTTATGTTGGATGTCACTTATTGGTTTCCTTAATGCACATTGAGTTGTCTAATGAAATGAAGGATGGCAGTCTCATGTTGGATGTCACTTATTGGTTTCCTTAATGCACATTGAGTTGTCTAATGAAATGAAGGATAGCAGTCTTATGTTGGATGTTACTTATTGGTTTCCTTAATGCACATTGAGTTGTCTAATGAAATGAAGGATAGCAGTCTTATGTTGGATGTTACTTATTGGTTTCCTTAATGCACATTGAGTTGTCTAATGAAATGAAGGATAGCAGTCTTATGTTGGATGTTACTTATTGGTTTCCTTAATGCACATTGAGTTGTCTAATGAAATGAAGGATGGCAGTCTTATGTTGGATGTCACTTATTGGTTTCCTTAATGCACATTGAGTTGTCTAATGAAATGAAGGATGGCAGTCTCATGTTGGATGTCACTTATTGGTTTCCTTAATGCACATTGAGTTGTCTAATGAAATCAAGGATAGCAGTCTTATGTTGGATGTCACTTATTGGTTTCGTTAATGCACATTGAGTTGTCTAATGAAATGAAGGATAGCAGTCTTATGTTGGATGTCACTTATTGGTTTCCTTAATGCACATTGAGTTGTCTAATGAAATGAAGGATAGCAGTCTTATGTTGGATGTCACTTATTGGTTTCCTTAATGCACATTGAGTTGTCTAATGAAATGAAGGATAGCAGTCTTATGTTGGATGTCACTTATTGGTTTCCTTAATGCACATTGAGTTGTCTAATGAAATGAAGGATAGCAGTCTTATGTTGGATGTCACTTATTGGTTTCCTTAATGCACATTGAGTTGTCTAATGAAATGAAGGATGGCAGTCTCATGTTGGATGTCACTTATTGGTTTCCTTAATGCACATTGAGTTGTCTAATGAAATGAAGGATAGCAGTCTTATGTTGGATGTCACTTATTGGTTTCCTTAATGCACATTGAGTTGTCTAATGAAATGAAGGATAGCAGTCTTATGTTGGATGTCACTTATTGGTTTCCTTAATGCACATTGAGTTGTCTAATGAAATGAAGGATGGCAGTCTTATGTTGGATGTCACTTATTGGTTTCCTTAATGCACATTGAGTTGTCTAATGAAATGAAGGATAGCAGTCTTATGTTGGATGTCACTTATTGGTTTCCTTAATGCACATTGAGTTGTCTAATGAAATGAAGGATAGCAGTCTTATGTTGGATGTCACTTATTGGTTTCCTTAATGCACATTGAGTTGTCTAATGAAATGAAGGATAGCAGTCTTATGTTGGATGTCACTTATTGGTTTCCTTAATGCACATTGAGTTGTCTAATGAAATGAAGGATGGCAGTCTTATGTTGAATGTCACTTATTGGTTTCCTTAATGCACATTGAGTTATCTAATGAAATGAAGGATGGCAGTCTCATGTTGGATGTCACTTATTGGTTTCCTTAATGCACATTGAGTTGTCTAATGAAATGAAGGATAGCAGTCTTATGTTGGATGTCACTTATTGGTTTCCTTAATGCACATTGAGTTGTCTAATGAAATGAAGGATAGCAGTCTTATGTTGGATGTCACTTATTGGTTTCCTTAATGCACATTGAGTTGTCTAATGAAATGAAGGATGGCAGTCTTATGTTGGATGTCACTTATTGGTTTCCTTAATGCACATTGAGTTGTCTAATGAAATGAAGGATGGCAGTCTTATGTTGGATGTCACTTATTGGTTTCCTTAATGCACATTGAGTTGTCTAATGAAATGAAGGATCACAGTAATGTTGTGATAGTGGTGCTTGTCTCCTCCATGTTGGTGGCAGACTACACGGCCGAGCAGCGCGAGATCCTCAACCCGTACTCTAAGAAAGGCCTCCTACCGGAGCAAGGTGTTGAGTGCTGCCTTAGCTCTGTCTCGTTTTTTAGCCGTTTCATTTTCTGGGCTAATAACTTATGGTCAAGAATCCTAAGAGAAAATTAGAAAATATTAAAGCAAAGGAAAATTTCATCTCTGGATGTGAGCTAGTGCGCTGCATAATGAAACTTGTGTCAACTTCTGGACACATCTTTTTCCCGCTCTTCAGAATTTTACCTCTGTCCAGAATTGACATCATCTATGAATATTAAAATGTGAGGAAAATTCAAGTTTCTATCTTTTCTAGCCTCAAGCTTCAAATAAGGATTCTTCACTGTATTTTCTAATGTTTGATGTAGTTTAGTTGCAATTAGCTTGTTGTTACTAAAGCTGCCAGAGATTCAGCTGCTGGTACAAGCTGCATTGTGAGTGTAGTTGAGATTGAGAAGTTTAGTTCTGTGCGTTTTTATTGAATCTAATGTGTATTTTTCTTGCAGTTAATGAATTTTAACTGAGAGTTGTGATAACATAGTTGGCATCTATAGCTGAATCAGCCAAGCATTGTACAAAGGAAATAATTCAGCTGGCAGTTGCATGTTGACATTTCCTTGGTGGTAGTTGTTCTGAGTGCCGTGAACTGAGGAGGAAGAGCCAATGGCTGTTGGGGGGGCCTTGTCCCCTCAGGGGGATACAATTATTGTATCTATGGGAACTAGCGCTCCCAGGGGGACAATGTGAGGGCCCGAGCTAAAGGGTAGGTAGGCTTTCTTTTGTTAAAATAGAAAAGGTTTTGTTGTGTTACGGACCATCTTTTTTTCGGTTCACTGCTGTCCTGTTTTTCACCGCCTACCACTTTCTTCTTCAACTTTTTCTTGTTTCATGAACTTCTTTCTTAGCTTTCTGTTTCTGTGCCCTTTCTGCATTGATTCCACGTTCCCTTAACTCCATACTAAATGGTGCCTTCTTCCTTCCTCTCTTTACATCTCATTGTTGAGGATAGGGAGGCTTAAACTAGCTAATAAACTAAACTGGGGGGCCTTGTTATTGCTCAGAATTCCGTTTTTAGTTACCCATACACTTCATCATTCCCACACTTTGAGCATTCTTTTATCAGCATCATACACTCAATATACTTCACAGTCTTCCCCATTTAAAGACTCTAACCATGGCCTCCAGAGTTGAAGTCAGGTTCTCTAACCATTTAACCACACGAATATGCAATCTGAAGAACAAAAATGATCCTGATATGGATTTTCTTCTTGTCTTCTACTTTAAACATGATGCTTTTCACATTTGCTTTGGTTCCGGGGTTGTTAACGGTTGGTTTGGTTAGATTGTAGGTAGCAGAATTGGGAAATCAAGCTCAAATGTATTTTTATCCCTCCTAAAAAATGTGAAAAATGCAATTGCACTTACTTTTTACCTTGCATGATGTCGGTTATTTTCTGAAAAGGTTGCAAAAAGATGAAATGCCATTCTCTTATGCCAGTATGGGAATGAGCAATTTACCCAGTGGTACATAGGTAGGGGAACGTGTTACAGAAGAGAAGCAGGAAGTCCTTTTTAAATGATTAAGGTCCTCAATGTGCTTCTTTTATTGTTCAAGTAACACCATGAAGTCAATTGTAGTGTGGTCTGCTTGTAGTGTCAGGAGTTTGCTTTTGATTTTGTGTGGTAAATTTTCTTACGTCTTACAGATTTTTGTTTATTCACCACCAATTAACAAGTTAAAAATATCATGTATCAAGCCTTGAGTAACTAAATTGACTGGTATACATAGCCCAGCCTACTTATGTGTGTGGTTGATGTGTGACTCACAATTATGTGCTTAACAATATTACCTATACGACTTATATTATAAGGTTGCTGTCTCATATCCAAGTGTGAAGCATTATACACCCTCTAACAACCTTTGTGTTTTGCTGGACAAGAGGTAAGTGTAATTACTATTTTTGTGCTATGCTGCTCATTTGCAATAGGAATTACCCGTGAAATATAGTTAAAAGGTTTGATTATTTGCTACTCTGTTAAGTAAGCTTTGAACTGAGGTTGCAAGTAGATAAAATAAATTTGGCATCAATTTATGCTGAAATCTAGTATTCAGATTCAGTCCCCATGTTATCATTAACTTTGTGTTAGGGAGACCTTCTATTTTTTGAGATGGGATAGGTTTATTGCTTTGTTATGCATTATCTCTCATTGGTTCACTACACTGTCATTTTTTTGGCCTCTTGAACTTCAATCTTGTTTTATAAACTTCCTTCTATCTTGCTGTTTCTATGTGCAGGGAGTGGAGACAAACCTTGTGCATAAATTTCCTGTCTTGCAGTTCCACACTGATAGGTGCTTTCTCGTCCTGTGCATTATTGTGGTTAGAGAGGCATAACCTTATTTATAATCTATAATAATTATTTTAGTGTTACCTGCTTATGAATCATAATGTGAGCTACCAACCCCAACAGTTATGGGAGTTTGTTTTGGGGTCAGCAGGCCTTCTATTTAGTTATTTACTTTCTGTGTGGGAGCCTTCTTTTCTTGTCATAAACTGCATAGCCGTCAGTTACACTTAAATAAATGAGCTCTGTGGACGAGTATAGTTTGTGGTCTGCAGTGTGTGAGCTAACTCATAATCTAAATAGACAAAGATTACTCAGCATAGAATACCTTGGAAGTGCTATAGTTAATGCCTTTCTCATTATTTTTTTGGCAATACTAGCTTCTGAATTACATTTATCCCACAACAGTAATCCAATACAAATACCATAAAGGAAGATTTTTCTTCTCTTGAACTGCATTTCTCAAATCACCCTCCAGTGCGGCAGCCCAACCCGATCAGGCTACGGGACCTCATCAGACAGATCAGATCAGCCAAGACGGCCGCAGAGGAGCGTTCAGTAGTCAACAAAGAGTGTGCCGCCATAAGGCTCACCTTCAGAGAGGAGGACTCAGTGTGGCGGTGCAGGAATGTCGCCAAGCTCCTCTACATACACATGCTAGGGTGTGTTTCACTGTTTTGTTGCTTGCTAATTGTGTTCATCATCCAAAATGGTGATTAACAATCAAAGTGTAGGTATTTGGACACTGGAGTGCTGCAAACTTGACATACAGCTGAGCTTTGAAAGAGGAATATCAGTGAATTGTTGGTTCACATTAGGTATCTTTGATGAATCGCTTCTAACTTTTTAGGTAGATGAGATTTTGTTGGAAATAACCATGTCATAGTTAAAATGATACTGACAACATTCAAACAATTCCCGACTTGGTTCCGATGTGTATACTCACTCCGAGTTCACATAGCTGAGTTCATGGTGAGCACAATAGATTACTGTAATTATAATTATTGTAGTTGTAGCATTGATACTCTTCCTCTGGTTGTAAGCTATAGATTACTGTAGTTGTATCAGTGATACTCTTCCTCTGGTTGTGAGCAAAAGATTACTGTAGTTGTTTCAGTGATGCTCTTCTTCTGGTTGTGAGCAGAAGATTACTGTAGTTGTATCAGTGATACTCCTCGTGTTGTGAGCAATAGATTATAGTAGTTGTTTCAGTGATACTGATAAACTTGTTTTTTGCCGTGCGCCAGGTACCCTGCCCACTTCGGCCAGATGGAGTGCCTGAAGCTGATCGCGTCCCCGCGCTTCACAGACAAGAGGATCGGCTACCTGGGCGCCATGTTGCTGCTAGACGAGCGTCAGGATGTGCACCTCCTCATCACCAACTCCCTCAAGAAGTGAGGGAACCCATGTGATCATTAGAGGGACCTAGAAACTCTCTTATACAGCTGTTTTATGTGCTGAAGCAAAGGAGTTATCAACGTTGTTGCAATAGTGTTACTGGTGTTTAGGTGGTCCATGGTTAAGCTAGGAGTCTACTCAAGTAGACGCTGATCTGGTATTGAAATAGTTCAGGCATAAGGTTACCGTGTAGAGAGAGTGTTCCCATTATCTAGCATTTGTCATGTTAGCAATATTTCTTTATCAAGGTTTTTATTGGATCTTTAAATGGTATTGCTTCTCAACTGGTATAAAATATGAAAATTTGTGTCAACTTACACCTATCAGAATTTGCTCTGCGTTTGATCGGTAAGAGATGTGTTTTTGTGTATAATATCCTTACCTGCTGCTTATGGTAACCACCTCAAACTCTACCAATGCATTTTTGCATAAAATTTCCCCACTCTACTGCAGACCTCCTTTAACTCTACCGAACTTCTTTGCATATAATATCCTTAATTAGCTGGCGAACTCTAACTCTATCAAACTTCTTGGTATATAATATCCTTGCTTGCTGCCTATGGCAACCACCTCAAACTCTACCAATGCATCTTGGCATAAAATTTCGCCACGTTGCTGCGGACCTCCTCTAACTTCACCACATGTGCCGGCAGCGACCTGAAGTCGCCGACGCAGTTCGTGCAAGGGCTGGCGCTGTGCACGCTGGCGGCGATCGCGTCCCCCGAGATGGCGCGGGACCTGGCGGACGAGGTGGAGCGGCTCCTCAAGTCCTCCAACGCCTACATCAGGAAGAAGGCCGCCATCTGCGCCGTCAGGATCATGGCCAAGGTGCCCGAGCTCCTCGAGATGTTCCTGCCCGCCACCAGAAGCCTGCTCACCGAAAAAAATCACGGTATGGCCCTGGTGCTATGACTGATTTCAGTACAAATTTTTTACTTGTATTTACACTAATACAACCACTGTTATTTGACGGACAGCACAATAATACAACCACTGTTAGACTGACAGCACAATAATACAACCACTGTTATTAGACTGACAGCACGATAATACAACCACTGTTATTAGACTGACAGCACGATAATACAACCACTGTTATTAGACTGACAGCACGATAATACAACCACTGTTATTAGACTGACAGCACAATAATACAACCACTGTTATTAGACTGACAGCACGATAATACAACCACTGTTATTAGACTGACAGCACAATAATACAACCACTGTTATTAGACTGACAGCACAATAATACAACCACTGTTATTAAGCTGACAGCACGATAATACAACCACTGTTATTAGACTGACAGCACAATAATACAACCACTGTTATTAGACTGACAGCACAATAATACAACCACTGTTATTAGACTGACAGCACAATAATACAACCACTGTTATTAGACTGACAGCACGATAATACAACCACTGTTATTAGACTGACAGCACGATAATACAACCACTGTTATTAGACTGACAGCACGATAATACAACCACTGTTATTAGACTGACAGCACGATAATACAACCACTGTTATTAGGCTGACAGCACGATAATACAACCACTGTTATTAGGCTGACAGCACAATAATACAACCACTGTTATTAGACTGACAGCTCACAATAATACAACCACTGTTATTAGACTGACAGCTCACAATAATACAACCACTGTTATTAGACTGACAGCACAATAATACAACCACTGTTATTAGACTGACAGCACAATAATACAACCACTGTTATTAGACTGACAGCACGATAATACAACCACTGTTATTAGACTGACAGCACGATAATACAACCACTGTTATTAGATTCACATCACCATAATACGACCACTGTTATTAGACTGACAGCACGATAATACAACCACTGTTATTAGACTGACAGCACGATAATACAACCACTGTTATTAGGCTGACAGCACGATAATACAACCACTGTTATTAGACTGACAGCACAATAATACAACCACTGTTATTAGACTGACAGCACAATAATACAACCACTGTTATTAGACTGACAGCACGATAATACAACCACTGTTATTAGGCTGACAGCACGATAATACAACCACTGTTATTAGACTGACAGCACAATAATACAACCACTGTTATTAGACTGACAGCACGATAATACAACCACTGTTATTAGACTGACAGCACGATAATACAACCACTGTTATTAGACTGACAGCACAATAATACAACCACTGTTATTAGACTGACAGCACAATAATACAACCACTGTTATTAGACTGACAGCACAATAATACAACCACTGTTATTAGGCTGACAGCACGATAATACAACCACTGTTATTAGACTGACAGCACAATAATACAACCACTGTTATTAGACTGACTCAGAGAAGAATCACGGTATGGCCCTGGTGCTTTGACCCATTCTACCCCTCAGAAGGATACAACTATTGTATGTATCTATGGGAATTTCCACTCCCAGGGGAATATGTGAGGTCCCGAGCTGAGAGTTATATAGGCCTTCTTTATGTTGAAATAAAATGATTTTTGGTTATGTTAAGGGGCTTTTTTTTGGTTCGCTGCTGTCCCGTTTTCAGCACCTTCTACTTTCTTCAACTTTTATCTTGTTTCATACCCTTTCTTCTTGACTTACTGTTATTATGCGCACGGGATCTTGTGTGAAAGCTCATCTGGTGCATAGATTCTGCTTTCCCTTAACTCCATACTAAATGGTGCTTTAATCTTTTCTCTCTCCGAACATCTTTGTTCTGATAAGGGAGGCTAAAACGAAATATGTCTATCAATCTGCCTGCTGTTAACCTTTGTTGGTATGCTCCAGATGAATGTGAAAACTTCTCGAGTATTTCACTTTTGTTTTAATCTCGGTTGATGCAGTTGTGTGTCAGTGTGGATGTTGTGTGTTGTGCAGGTATGAAGTGTCTGCTGGTGCGCACATGCATTGGTCCTGTCGCAGTACTGAAAGTTTTAAAGTAAATGTGCTGTGTAGTGATCATGTATTCAATTTTAGGAGTGCTGTTACTTTTGAATATTCATGAGAAGCAGTTGTGTTTTTAAAAAGTCTTAGTTTTTCCTCATAACTTGTGTGATACTGAAATAAATATTTACCTTGAAAATTGTGAAGTGAATTTAGAATAATTACAACAGACGTTGTTTGATGTCATCGCAACTAGTGATGTACCGATGTATCGGTATCGGCAGTATCGGCCATTTTTAGTGGTATCGGTATCGGCATAATCTGGCCGATACTTTACCGATACTTTCTAAAAGTACGTATTTTATCATTCAAATGAAGGTCATAAATCATAAAAGTAAAAGTATTTAACCTAATAATACCCGTTGTGTGTTTATTTATATATTTATTTGGTGTCCGCGTTGTGTGAGTTTGCGGTATCATGGATACCGAATTCCTCAGTGTAAAATTAAAAGATGGCATTTCCGTGCATTTAAATATTTCACATTTTATCAGGATAGGTTTTGTTAGGATAGGATAGGTTAGCTTAGATTAGGATAGGCTAGGTTAGCACAGGTTAGGTAATACTGTCAGAATTTTTTCTCGGGTCCGCCTAGCTTAACGATGACATTGTCCATGAAATCTCCGCGGGTCCTGCTACTATCTAATAATACCCTTGGTGTATTTGGAGTCCGCTTCTTCCATTTTCTTTGTCACGCTCATGAGGAGAGTTATAGTGACTGTATCTGTGATACGAGTTTCACCAGTGCGTAAGAACAAGAATATTTTTCATCACGAGCGCTGTTAAGATGAATACATTCGTTGGGCATCACATTTGGAAAATTTGTTCAAGAAAATTAGTGAGTCCCGTAATTTTTGACGGGCTGTGCGTACTTGTAATCAAATAAAGAGCCTATTCATACCTAGTAAATTAGATAGCTAACTATTGAATTATAGCGTTCAATCAGGCCCACTAACTGAATTCACTACTTTGAATTCCCGATGAGTCACGGTCATAACTGAAAGCTATGTAAAATGAATAGTTAAACCCTGTAGCTACATAAAATTTTTATACTTTTACGACTAAACCTTTATAGTTTGACCTAATATCCATTTCTTAAAGTATGTGACAGACTAACAAAAACCAAACCAATTTAATAAAGTTGATGGTGCATTTGAAAGTTTTTGTGAATTTAATATAGAAGTAGCCTAGCTGAAAATTCTATTTTAATTTAGCTTGTAAATCGCCAAATATTACGAAGCTAATAATTTATTTTAACTTAGCATGCATATCACCGTTCATTACGAATCTTGCATTTTTCTTCTATGTTAAGATGTTTGAACAATTCACGAACAAGCTTATAGTTCAATACATCTGAACGGGTCAGTTGATTGCTTTCATCGCAACTTGATGAATTTAAAAACGAGGAAAATTCCAATGAACTTAATCGTATTTACTAGGAATACGTTTCGGAGTCCAGCTCCATCATCAGTTCGTAAAATTAAAATTCATTACGACTACAATATAAGAAAAAATAAAATGTTGGATACAGTCATTAAAGAAAATCACAAAAACAAAAAAAATCAAAACATGTCCCAGAGAAAGTACAATCGACATGATCTACTTCCAATTTACGATGGGTAGGAACTTTCAGAATTGTTCATGGCCAGTTTTCGTTTAAAAACTCTGAAATTCTGAGGTCACATGTAGTTGAAGCCGAATCTAAGGTTTTGAAGTCCGCAGAGGATATCGGTTCGTTGCATTTTAGTGCGTGATTACGTACGAATTGTGCGAATTCATTCCCCGTGCGGAAGCTTCAACCTCGATGTTCGGCCATTGTGATATAAAAATTTTGTGCCGTTATGCCGACGTACGATGATGTGCACTGCACACAACTGTAAGAATAAATCAGAAAGGCCCTTTTTCCATCAAAAGCGTATCCTTGCACCGGAATTGTATAATTTTATGGTTGCTTCATATTTCAGGTACAAGGATACGCTTCCGATGGAGATGTAACCTCGATCTCTGATTTATTTTTAACAGTTATACAGTTGTGTGCAGTGCACATCATCGTACGTCGGCATGACGTCACGAAATTTATATAACAGAATGGTCGAACATTGGGGTCGGAGCTTCCGCGCGGGGAACTAATTAGCTTACTCCTCACACTCCGCAGTACGTAATCACGCAGTAAAATGCAACTAAATCTTAGATTCGGCTTCAACTGCATGTGACCTCAGAATTTTAGAGTTGCTACATATTCTTAAACGAAAACCGGCCTCAACTATTCTGATAGTTCCTACCCATAACAAATTGTTACTAAATAGTAATCTTGTCGATTTTAGTTTTTCTGGGACATGTTTTAATTTTATTTTTATTTCCTTGATTTCCTTTAATGACTGTATCCAACATTTTGCTTTATCTTTTATTGCAGACATAATGATTTGTAAATTTACGAACTGATGATAGATCTGGACTCCGAAACGTATTCCTAATAAATATGATCAAGTTCCTTGAAATTGTCGTTTTTAAATTCCTCATCTTATAGATGGTTGCGTGTTTGCGGATATTTTCGGTTTCGGGGCTTACCGAATTTTAATATTTTCTTTCGCCAAAGTATGTACTTGTATTTGGTGTGAATAACACAAAAATGACAATCCTTTTTTGGAGAAAATATTGTTTTGGTCCACTTTTGGAGCCAGTTGCCATTATAGCTAGTCTACATTATGTTGCAATGCGATTAGAAACACATATCTATTGAATGGATTTCATTTTGTTGTTTTTCTCAACAATATAGTTAACATAGCAAGAGCATTTTATTTTTCACAATCGGAAACTTTTTGTCAATATTTTTGTATTATTAGATATATAAGGGAATAATTTTATTATAACTCCCATGTATAGGAGTTATAATGGTTTTATTTTAATACAAGTGTGCACGGCCCGCCGAAAATGGGATTCAATACTTTTCATGAACGAATTTTCAAGATGTTGATGATAAACAAATACAGTATATCCATCCTAACAGTACCTGTGATGAAAAATATTTTCGCACCGTTGAAACTCGTATCACAGATACAGCCATTATAACTATCCTTAAGAGCGTGAGTGACAGAGAAATGGAAGAAACAGACACCAAACAAATAAACCAAGGGCAAGGGTATTATTAGGTAGCAGCATGACCCATGGAAATGCCGAGGACAATGTCATCGTTAAGCTAGATGGACCCATGGAAGAATTCCGTCAACATTATCTAACTTATGCTATCCTAATTCTATGTCGTGACTCGCACCGCCGCAAAGCACGTTCACGACGCGAAGGCCTAGCGATCGTCATTACATGGTAGCAACTGCGGTTCTTGTAGACCCTACACCACTAATGCGTTTTCCACTGTTGCCAATACGCAGAACGGAAAGTCGGGTAGGTTTAAAATGTTTATGCCGAACACATATGCACAAGAACACACAAAGCTCTCTTGACTCGTAGTTCCCCTCCGGTGACAAATCACCATTACTCAAAAATGATTACTTCGGGCTCAGCTATTCACCAAATTACTATATTCAATTTAATGTCTTTTAATTATTTAATATGGCCTGAAAGCTGCACAAAAGCGACATGGTTAGGAAAATGCGTAAATTACGGCGATCACAACAACCTATCCAATACTACTAACCTATCCTGATAAAATTTCAAACATATCATTGCATGTACAAACGATCTTTCAATGTTACACTGAGGAATTCGGTCTCCGTTATACAGCAAACTTGGACATCCTATGTTTCTTGGACACCGAACTAATACATAAACTAACATACAACGGGTATTATTAGGTTAGATGATTGTAAAAGTATCGGTATCGGTAGTAGTATCGGTCAAAGTATCGGTATTTTCAAGTATCGGAGTATCATCGGTATCGGTATCGGCCAAAAAAATGGTATCGGTACATCACTAATCGCAACACTATCCTTGTTAGCTGTAAAATGTTCAATATAGTTTTGAAGTAAACTCCATAACGCCGATTAAAAATTTCAAGGACAAATTTAACTAGTTTTCTATGTGAATTAGCTAGTATGAAACCTGCTTGTGTGGAAAAGTTCAAATTCAAATGATGGTAATTAGTTATTGGTGTCTATGCGTTGCAGGTGTGCTCATCACAGGCATCACGCTCATCACAAGCATGTGCGTCCAGTCTCCGGACACACTCGAGCACTTCAAGAAGGTGAGCGCACTATGCTGTCTCCTGTCCGTGTAGACCTGGACTCAACGTTTCAAATCATTCACTTTGTTGTAGCGGAACAGCGGGCAGTGTATTTTTCTAAGCTGATTTGGCAGTGCTACCTGATTCTATGTGTGCCCCGATTGGCATGGTCTGAGCAGTATTTTAAGTTAAGGCCTTGAAAAGTTAAGGCCTTTTTATAAAAACTTGGCCTTGAAAAACAGCACAGCTGAGTTCTTCCAAAGGATCTTACGCCACCTCCTGTTCTGCTACAGCTATGTAAATTGATTGAAAAACTTGCTACTAAAGACTTGAGTTTCAGCATGCATTAATATGAAAAACTAAATAAAGGGGCTGGATAGTTTTTAGCAATAAATCTGCTACGGAATATTTCTTTACATCAGTGGTTACGGCTTCTACATTTGTGAGGATGCTGGATGGAAAAGGTAGCAATGTTGTAAATGTTTTCATGTACGTAGCTGCTAACTAAATCATACTACCAGACCCAGTTACACTGTTGGTAGCCTCTTTAGAGCGAGGGTAAACCATGCTGTCAGTGCTCGCTCTTGTAATTGACTTGTCTTCTGCCGTGCAGTGAGTTTCTTGTTAGTTTTATGTGTATTTCTGTTGTACAGCAGTAAAAAGTAGATGCTTTTGTGAAGTAGCTGCCTCTTCTTGAGGTGATAACGTCTCTGTTGCTTTCTGTGTTGGTTGGATAGCTGGGCTGTGTGGGGTTCTGTTGTAGGCTCCTCTTTTGTTGTAACAAGGACAGGACAGGGGTTCCAAACATTTTTTTTTTTTGGTCTCGCCCCTTTCAAGAAATTACATTCGAACCTTGCACCCACTGAAATAAAAATGTCAACAAACAGCCAATGTACTATTATTTACCTTGACTTTTCTCTCATCCTCTGGTAAGTCTCGCACACCAGGTTAGAAACACCCTGGTGTGAGGCATTATCATCTCTAGTGTTGCTCACTTTTGGAGGGATAGAGTTGTGTGCTCTGTTCCCGTCTTGTGTAGGGAAAATTTTATTATTCTTTCGTCTTGGTGTTCTCGTACTCCACAGTTATGGGAGTTCACTGCTTTCAAAACTAAGATATCAAGTCCTCCCCAGGTAGAAGTTTGCTTGTTTCAACTGCCGTAGCTGGTTTTCTTTAAAGCTATGTAACATTTCCTTAAAGAGTTGACCTGAGCTACTGATCGCTGATTTGCGGAAATCTGAAAGATTTTACTTTCAAGTTAGTCTGTCCATTGTTCAGTATATTGTTGAACTAATAAAGCTAAAGTGTATAGCTGCTCGAGGGAAATGTGTTTGGTCCCGAGCTGAAGGTTTGGTAAGCTTCTCTTTTGTTGAAGTGAAATTTTTTTGTGTGTTTTGTTATGGGGTACCTTCTCTCGGTTCACTGCTGTCCTGTCTAGTAGCACCTTCAACTTCTTTCTTTATTTTTAATCTTGTTTCAGAAAATCCTTTCTATGCTTAGAGGGCCTTGTTTGAGGACACATTTTGTGCAGAGATACCCCTTTCCCTTAACTCCATACTAAATGATGCCTTTATCCTTCCTCTCATCAGAACACCTTTGTTGTGAGGTTCAAACTGATTTACAATCTAATTAAATAAGCAGAGTAGAGAAACATCCTCCTTTGTATTAAAGCCCTGCCTGCTTGCGTCGGATGCAGAGAAATGAATAATGTGAGCACTTACAATTTAAATCTACCCTGAGTTATAAATTTTGAGGTAAAACCTCATTGCAATTATTGATAATGTTTATAATTTATATGTTGTTGCCTTAAATGATCAATTTTTGGGATTTAAACAGACGTGAAAGTTATGTGGAAATGATTTGTGGCACAGCTTTGGTTACAGATAATGATTTTTCATCGCTCCCTGGTCTCACACAA
The DNA here is from genome assembly GCA_030386875.1 of Morinoia aosen. Lineage (NCBI taxonomy): Eukaryota > Metazoa > Arthropoda > Malacostraca > Amphipoda > Talitridae > Morinoia > Morinoia aosen. The sequence goes on along the minus strand of CM059567.1, from coordinate 41,806,557 downwards.
AATTTTGGTGTTCTTGTTTAGGTTTTGGGATGGGGAAGGTGGGAGTCGTTTAATTTGTTTTGGTTTTAAAATTGATTTATTTTACTCTCTTTAAAAGCTTCACAACGCCTCAAACTTGTTTTAATCGCTTACTGTAGAAGCCGGGCTGTGTGTCTCTAGCCATAATGTCTAATTGTCCCGTAACTAGCTGCTGTCACTACCATTAGTAGTTGTCATAACTGTACTGTAACTAGTTGCTGTTGTACTGGAACTAACTACTGTTGTCTTACCATACGCTGCAATTACTTAACTAATTAGCTGCTGTTGTGGCACTGTAACTAATTTGTTGTTACCGTAATGAAACTAGTTCCCGTTACCGCGCCGTAACTAGCTAGTGTTACTGTGCCGTCACTAGTCACAGTTACCGTAACTAGCTGCCGTTTGTGTACCTACCGTTTTCTAGCCGCTGTCACCAGCTTGCACTAACTCGGTAACTGCTTCCTCCCCCCACGCTCCCCTCAGGAGTATGATGAGCAAGAGGTAACTGGCCTCTAGTGTCGCTCGTACTCTCTGCCCTTTCACTCTTGTGCTCCTTTGTACGCTTTTCTTTTGTTTATGTGTCATCCCTAATGACTCAACTATTGCGGTAGTTTCGGAGTGCTCTTCCCTAATCTTCTTTTGTTCGTGTGACATCTGTTGTGCCTATGCTCCCAATGGGTCGACTATAGCGTTAGTTTTGTGTGCAGCCCTCTCACTCTTGTGCTCCTTTGCTCTCTGCTCTGTGCAGCCCTCTCACTCTTGTGCTCCTTTGCTCTCTCATGTACGCTCTTCTTTTGTTAGTGTGAGCGCCGCTACTCCGAATGGCTCGACTATTGCATTTGTTTCTGAGTTCTCTTTTGGGTTGCTTCCTACCTCACCTTTCTTGTAGATTTTCCTGGCACTCTTCTGATCGTGTTCCGATTGTTTCTTCTTCGTTTTCATCTTGTATTTTCGTCTTCTCTTGTGTTTCATCTTGTAATGATGTTTTTCATCGTGATTTTTTTTCATCATTCCAATAACCGATCCATTATTTGAATTTTTCAAAGCTCTATTATTTTGTAACGGATATCATTGTCTTGGTTAATAGTTATGAGCCTCTAAATCTTTTATTGACACTTAATACAGCATGAGCAGTGGCGAGTGTCTCGGGTACACCTGTGAAGTGTGTTTACCATAACCCTATTGACTTCATGGAACTCATCTCATTACTTGTTGGTACTTTTATTTGACCGACTCACTTCATACGTTTTTTTATAATTCATTCAATTTTTCACTTACATAGCTTTCATGTGTTTTATTTTTCTTTCACGGTGCATTTCCTTTCACTTTTTCGTATTATTCTGTTTTTCGTATGACTTTTCATTTAGTATCGCTCGTGTTTTATTTCATTAAACTTTTTCCTATTCCTTTGTTTTGACTTCATGGTCTTGCCGCATCAAATTCAACACGAGCATGAGCCGTTCTTGCAGTCGCACAACACTTAACTTGAATGTGTCATCCATTTGCGCTTTTGGCCCGAGAAGTAAACTGGATACAGCGCTATTATTGCACCGTGTTACAGCTCTTGTGCCTTTAAACATTTTGAGTGCGACTTGACCACCGGTGGTCACGGGTGGGGATTTTCATAATACTGCTGACCGACCAGTAGTCACAAACTAAATTTTCATAAATACTTGAAACGAAACTAAATGAAGGCACGATTTATTTAATGTTTGCTGTTTTCAAAATTAATTGCTAAAATTGACTCTAGTTTCAGTCTTTAGTTCAACCCGCCGCACTTAACGTGGTAGGTTCTTCAGCAGCATGCACGTCGTCTCGACTGCTGTAAACATGTCTCATGTTGTGGCATCCAACGTCTGTATACGCAGTATCATTAACACTTCAACCGCGATAGGATAAACTAAAGTTTAACATTGAATTCGAATTTAAAGTCAATTGTAGTAAGTAATTTTGAAAATAGCAGACATCACCTGGGTAATACATTCATTAAGCTTTGATCAAGTATTTTGGCAAATTGAGTTCGTGACTTGCTTACTTATGCAATTTGCAATTTACTCACTTACTGGGTGGTCAGCAACGTTTCTGACATTGTTTGCTGAACTTACGATCTCAAAATGCTATTTTGAAGACCTGAACTTTTGGTCTCAAAAATTCTTTTTCGAAATCCACGGATACACCAAGCAAACCAAATCGAGTTAGCGTGTTATAAAATAATTTTTTGTTGCCAGAAGTCTGTACTAAACTACGATTTTTTGCATGTTGCATGGTTTGTATTTCTTCATCGAGATCTCTCTTTATTCAGGGCTAATATCACTGAGAGTTTTGATGTCCAGATAGTTTCTTCGCGTGCTTGCGTGCATTTTTTAGACATTAACCAGCGCTATCTTTTAAGTGATACTCGTTCGATCCTGTCTTTGACCCTTGATAAACTTCTAATTTCATTACAACTCGTACCAAGAATAATTCATTGACAAGGAAAGGTCTTAGACAAAAAGAACGCGCTCATCAAGGTGTTAAATGTAAGTCTCCAGTAATGGAACGTATGAGGTTGACTCTTATTAGGACATTCGTTGTGGATTATCCTGGTGTGTTTGCTGTGGCACACGCTATAAACCTGCCGGAATGCCTTTCATTAAGCCAGTAACAATGTTCTATGCCATCAAATTTACCCTACCGAGCGAGGGCGCAATTTAGGGAGCTTACAGTAACCGAATCTTATGAAAAAAAATATTTGCACAAGTTCAGTTTCCTTTTCAACCCATCCCTGCGAGGTTGATTTGTGTGCTCCTCTGTTTTCAAATTTACCTTATCGAATGAGGGTTCTTTTGTGGAAGCTTCCAGTGACGGTGTCCAGTATTAAATGTGTATTTGCATGGTCCTAAATTCCTATTCAACCCAGCTCGACGAAATTGATTTAAATATGTGCGGCTTTCAAAGAAAAAATGAAAAATATGTGTTTCAGAGAACCAGTATTGCCTCTGATGATTGGCTTACCTGATCACGCGTGCTAACCGGTTGTTGTTTCCTCCTCAGACGGTGGGAAGCCTTGTTCGCATCCTCAAAAACCTGGTGATGGCGGGGTACTCCCCAGAACACGACGTGCAGGGCGTCTCTGATCCCTTCCTCCAGGTAAGCATCATCTGTCCGCATAAGGAATCGGACTTTGCCTACGTAATGTTTAGCAAATAATATCACTAAAAGGAAATTAGGAATGTCTTTTTCACTAAAAAACGCGTTATAAATTGAAATCCGTCCTACGTGATGTATAAGAACGAATGCTGTGTGAAAGATCATTCGAAAATTTGCCAGTTGCACTCGTGCTGAAATCAGCTCACAAATATTATTTAAATCAATTTGGGTGACGCGTCTCGTAAGTCGACTACTGCGTGGTTGTCTGCTCTAGCTGGACTCAGTGCATACCGTTTGAATTCCGTCCAGTGCTGCGGGAAGGTTACAGATGCTTCATATGTTTGTAGATGTGTCTTACCTGAAATTTCTCCCCCCTGACGCGTTTCTCCCCCACCTGGCGCGCTTCTCCCCCACCTGACGCGTTTCTCCCCCACCTGACGCGTTTCTCCCCCACCTGACGCGTTTCTCCCCCACCTGACGCGTTTCTCCCCCACCTGACGCGTTTCTCCCCCACCTGACGCGTTTCTCCCCCACCTGACGCGTTTCTCCCCCACCTGACGCGTTTCTCCCCCACCTGACGCGTTTCTCCCCCACCTGACGCGTTTCTCCCCCACCTGACGCGTTTCTCCCCCACCTGACGCGTTTCTCCCCCACCTGACGCGTTTCTCCCCCACCTGACGCGTTTCTCCCCCACCTGACGCGTTTCTCCCCCACCTGACGCGTTTCTCCCCCACCTGACGCGTTTCTCCCCCACCTGACGCGTTTCTCCCCCACCTGGCGCGTTTCTCCCCCACCTGGCGCGTTTCTCCCCCACCTGGCGCGCTTCTCCCCCACCTGGCGCGCTTCTCCCCCACCTGGCGCGCTTCTCCCCCACCTGGCGCGCTTCTCCCCCACCTGGCGCGTTTCTCCCCCACCTGACGCGTTTCTCCCCCACCTGACGCGCTTCTCCCCCACCTGGCGCGCTTCTCCCCCACCTGACGCGCTTCTCCCCCACCTGGCGCGCTTCTCCCCCACCTGACGCGTTTCTCCCCCACCTGACGCGTTTCTCCCCCACCTGACGCGCTTCTCCCCCACCTGGCGCGCTTCTCCCCCACCTGGCGCGCTTCTCCCCCACCTGACGCGCTTCTCCCCCACCTGGCGCGCTTCTCCCCCACCTGGCGCGCTTCTCCCCCACCTGGCGCGCTTCTCCCCCACCTGGCGCGCTTCTCCCCCACCTGGCGCGCTTCTCCCCCACCTGGCGCGCTTCTCCCCCACCTGACGCGTTTCTCCCCCACCTGGCGCGTTTCTCCCCCACCTGGCGCGCTTCTCCCCCACCTGGCGCGCTTCTCCCCCACCTGGCGCGCTTCTCCCCCACCTGGCGCGCTTCTCCCCCACCTGGCGCGCTTCTCCCCCACCTGGCGCGCTTCTCCCCCACCTGGCGCGCTTCTCTCCCACCTGGCGCGCTTCTCTCCCGATGTTATTTGATGCGTCCAGGTGAAGGTGCTGAAGCTGCTGCGCATCCTAGGCCGAGGGGACGGCCAGGCCTCAGAGACCATGAACGACATCCTGGCGCAGGTAGCCACCAACACGGAGGCCACCAAGAACGTCGGCAACGCCATCCTCTACGAGACCGTGCTGTCCATCATGGACATCCAGAGTGAGACCGGCCTGCGCGTCCTCGCCGTCAACATCCTGGGCAGGTTCGCTTGCAACTACTTGCCGTATTTCTCAAATTAATGGTGTTTCTTAATTGTTTAATCTTGACTAGATTAAAACTTCATTCGATTTTAACTGAGACAGGCTCTTGTCAAGTCCTGTGAACCGGTATCACAGATACCCAATTTCTTTAACGAGACTCTAGTGACGCACTGTTAACCGGTATCACCGAACCTTTAATGAGAATCTATGAGAATCTAGTGACGCACTGTAAACCGGTATCACCGATCCCCGTTTCCTTTAATGAGAATCTAGTGACGCACTGTAAACCGGTATCACCGATCCCCGTTTCCTTTAATGAGAATCTAGTGACGCACTGTAAACCGGTATCACCGATCCCCGTTTCCTTTAATGAGAATCTAGTGACGCACTGTAAACCGGTATCACCGATCCCCGTTTCCTTTAATGAGAATCTAGTGACGCACTGTAAACCGGTATCACCGATCCCTGTTTCCTTTAATAAGACTCCAGTGACGCACAGTGAATTACAGATACCTGTGTTCTTCAATAAGGCTCCAGTGACGCACTAAACAGGTATCCTATATACCCATGTTTTTCAATGAAACTCCAGTGATGCGCAGTAAAAACTGATGCACTTGTGCAGGTTTCTGCTCAACGTTGACAAGAACATCAAATACGTGGCCCTGCACACGCTGCTGAAGGTGGTGCACCAAGACAACCAGGCAGTGCAGCGGCACCGCACCACGATCCTCGAGTGCCTCAAGGACGCTGACATAACCATCCGCAGACGCGCCATGGAGCTTTGTTTTGCCCTCATCAACACGAGCAATGTGCGCACGATGATGAAAGAGCTCATTACGTTCTTGGAGACGGCCGAGCCGGAGTTCAAGGCTGTGTGTTCGTCGAAGTGCGTGACGGCAGCAGAGCAATTCTCGCCAAACACTCGCTGGCACGTGGACACGCTCCTCAAAGTGATCATTGCAGCCGGGAATAGCGTGCCGGACGACGTGGTCGCGTGTACAATCCAGCTCATAGCCGAGAGTAGCGAGGCAGAGCAGCAGTACGCGGTGGACGAGCTGTGGCAACGTCTGTCAGCAGCGCCCCTAGACACGCAGCCTTTGCTGCAGGTCGCCACTTGGGTGTGTGGCGAGTTTGCGCACTTGCTCAACTCGACTGAGGGCGGCCGTGTGAGCGAGACCGAGGTGGTGGCTGTATACCAGAGGATTTTGTGGTCCTCGCAGTGCTCGGCGGTCACCAAGCAGTACGCTATCACCTCGAGCATGAAGCTCGCCACAAGGCTCCCACAAACCAACTCGCTTGTGGCAGATATGGTCGGCGCGTACGGCTCGCATCTCAACGTCGAGCTGCAGCAGAGAGGCGTCGAGTTCACGCAGCTCTTCACCAGATATGAGTGAGTCGCCTCTTTTGTCTCTAGCATAGTATCTGCCACCTCGTATAATATATTATCTCAAGCATCATATCCATCACCTTTTATATCTCTTAGCACCATATCCTGTCTACCGACCGCCTGAGGTATCTGCAATTATTTGATGTCTTGTCCGTGCTATCATTGCTTACTTTTCTCTTCATCAGTGTTGTGGTCGTTAATATCTTTCATTGATATTTTACAGGAAATTGATATTGTGATTTTAGAACTGTCAATTGTTGAATTTGAACAAACTGGATATGATAGTCACATTTTAGAAATATGTTGTTTGTGTCTTGTGTCGTGACATCAGGAAGAAATTACGCTTACTAACCGCTTGCCTGTGCTCGATCACAGCTCGATGCGAGCGCCGCTGCTGGAGCGCATGCCGCCGTTCGAGCGCTCGAGGTTACGCGTGTCTCAAGACGCAGCCGCCGCCAGCGCTGCTGCCGCCGCAGCTGCTGCAGGGGCCACCGCCCCCCTCGCCAACGGCGTGCACAACAACGAGTCTCCCGTGGGGGCGATACCTGCATCCTCCACGAGCGACTCGAGCGCCTTACTGGACCTCTTGGGAGGTCTGGACGGCCCTCCAGCCAACCCTGCCCCTGCAGCCAAACCTGCTGGTCCTACCACCACTCCTGGTGGCGGCGGGTCTTTCAATTCTGATATTTTGGACTTGCTTGGGGGGATCGGCGGGGGTGGTGGAATTGACGCTGGTGGGGGCGGGGGCTTGGTCAACAACGCTGTCAATAACGGGATTGGTGCCCCTGGGGGGGGTAGCACGAGTGATGACCTGCTCGATGATTTATTAAACAACTCCAACAGCTACAGCAGCTCCACACTCGCCAACAACGCCATCAACTCCAACTCTTCTTTGCCGGCAGCTTCCATACCCTCTGCTGGTGAGCGCATTCATGCAGCCTGAGGAAATGCTCTTATTTTTTGAGCTTTGCTTGTTTAGAGCTACGAAGTTTAGCATTGATTTTGGTGCCTTATTTAGAGCTACGAATTTTAGCCATGGGTTAGTGAGAGGAGCGTTAAGTTACTAGAAATTTGCCTTGATCAATGACGTGCCAATAATCTATTGAACTTTAATTCCTTAGTGGCATTACAAAGGCAACTTTCTGACCATGGAGCGCGTAATGGAGTAGATTGACATTGAAGTCTCAGATGCCTATTTCTGAATGACAATTATTTTGTCCATGATCGAAGAGTAACACTTGATCCTATTTATTTTGATGTGTCCAATTCCAACAGCTTATGTATCCAAATATGATAACCTATTTACAGATGCTGTAAATCCCCATTTAGCGCTTTCCCTCAATGTCCCTCTTTATCATGTTTATCAGCTTGTTAAATATCCACAGAAATGTACGCTTCTTAATTAATGGGTTGGCTGGCGATAATGCGAGTTCAATTTTTGTTTCAGGTAACTACGGATGTCTGACGGTATATGAGCGCAATAACGTGCGGTTGGTGATGGCATTCGAGAGACAAGACTCCCTCACCACCATTACCTTGACGGCCACCAACACCTCTGCTGGCTCCAATATCACTGACTTCCTTTTTCAGGCTGCCGTGCCCAAGGTAAGCGCCACGCGTCAGTTTCCTTTCCTGGTTAACAGAATTCTGCATAAACCAAGCTGCTCTTGTAGTGTATTTTATGTGTTAACTCAATTGGAAGTTAGCGAGCACCAGTTTCCGCTCCTGGTCAGCAGAATTCTGCTTGAACTAAACTGCCTGTTGTGATGAATTCTACGTGTTTACTCAATTGGACGTTATCTTTTGGTATTTTTCTTGTTATAGTTGCCCCTTGAGATTTCTAAAAATTAGGTATCACCATGTCTCTTTACTACCCGCTGATTTCTACCTTGACAGCTCCTCATAAATTTGAACCAACCCAAGACCGTATTTGAAAGAGTAGCGTTTTTCTGGTGAAAAATGCTCAAGTTAGGAGTTTTTTTCTGATACGTGCGAGAATGAGAAGTGCTCAGAATGCACAGTGCTCTTTATGCTCATTTTTCGTTGAAAAAAAACAAAGGTTGGTGACCTTGCTACCAGCTCAATGAAATTGGAAGGAGATAGACTTTGTGTGCGTCACGTCAGTTGACAAGTATGCAAGGGTAACAATACTGCTGTTTATATGCACTTAACGCACGTCAACGCAACGTGCGCCACTTGTGGCCATGGAGGGGATTTTCATATTGCGGATGACCGGCCATTAGTCAAAATTCAATTTTCATAAATACTTAACTAACCCTGAATGGAGACATGATCCAATTAATATTTCCAATTTCCAAAATTGCTCGCTGCATTTGATTTTGAATTTGAGTTGAATACTGAAATTCAGTTTAACCAATTGCGGTCAAAGTGTTAACTGCTTGTTATATTAATGAGCATATCGTTACAGAGCCTCCAGCTGCAGCTGCTCACTCCCAGCGGCTCGAGTTTAGCCCCCTCTGCCTCCCTCACACAGCTCATCCGGGTCAACAACCCCAACAAGGTAACCGTTGCACTGTCTCTTCAGTTGCGTTCTTCCCCGCATAGTTACTAACAATTATGCTGGTTTATTCTGGAAAGTATAACATACTTGAGAAAGCATGCATGTGTTGTCTTGATAAGGAAAACTGTATTTCGAAATACGTGGGTATGTCCCCAGTAATTTGTCTTCTTATCATTGGACACCTTTTCTGTGAATGCAGGCGTTTTCCTATTTATTCTCTGTCATCCTCTTCTCAAGTTTATCAAATGCCATTCAAAACGAAGTTAATACGTTGCTTGCGGTACGACCCATCGATGGGTTGTACTTTCGTTGTTCCTGCTGCAAAATGGGCCGTTTGAAAATTTTCAAAATTAATTGTATTTAATGGACCCAGTTAAAGTTTGGTATTTATAAAATTGCTAACAACTTTTGACTTTCAATTTGACTTGAATATTGAATTTCAGTTCAACCCGTCGCGGTCAATGTGGTTAAGTCCGGCTTATGTGCTATGACGCGGTAGCGTTTGGTGCGCTGCACGTAAGCGCTAGCAATTTGCCTTACCTCACTTTATTACTACTTGATGCACTGCGCGCACAACACTAACTGCTGGCCCTGCTTGCCCTCAGGTCACATTACGGATGAAGGTGCGCCTGTCGTGGTGCGCTGACGGCGTCAAAGTTGAGGACCAGAGCGAAGTAAACAACTTCCCTCCTGCACTGTGGCAGTACTGACCCTCCACTCTGCCCCTCTCTCCCCTCCTCCCTCCTGCCGCCCTCCCCAGCTAAGGTGGAAGTGACAGTCCACCGTACACTGACGGCCTCCACAAGTTAAGGGAGTGGCAGTCCATCCCATAAGTAAAGGGAGTGACAGTCCACAAGTGAACATGGTTGCGCTCTTCCGGGTAGGTTTGTTGTCGTCTCTCCAAGTTGATATTCTCCACTTCCTTGGGTAGGTGAACTATCCTGGCCAGATATTGCTATGCGTACTGCGCAGGAAAATTGTCCTGCGGCTTGGGTAGGTTAACTATCCCCGCCAGATATATGTACTGCACTGGGAAAACTTCTGCGGGCGTTCTTCCTCTCTACTTCACTGATTTGAGTTTATCTAATAGGTCTGTTAACAGAAGTTAGCTCTGCAGGTGGCCGCGTTATGTTCACTGGGGAGGTATAGGCGAGTGCTCTTCATGCTCCTTCCATTTTAAATTGTAGTATTATTTAATTCAAAGTCCAAGCATTTCGTAATATATTGGATATGAATTTTTTGTTCGTGTTTGCAACATGCAGTATCGATGACACGTTCTAATTGCTTCCATTCGATTTGGATGATCAGGAGTTATTTTAATAGTAGTAGTTGTGAAAAGAAGTAAAATTTCACAGTTGATCTATGTTGTTAACAGCCATTGGCTTACGGAAGATATATTTTAAAAGTCGACTCTCCTCGCGCGTGGTGACAAGTTCACCACTGAATAATTGTGGGCACTACGTACGGGCTATGTATATCACGTGTGCTCAGTGATGGCCCTTTCGCTTTTCTGCTCTTGTTTGATTTTAAATCAGTCGAGTGATAGGGACTGATACATTTAGAGAGCATGTTCACACTATTCATTGCTGTTTGATGCTATAGAAGTAACCTTTCCATCACTCATTCTAACGAGACGACTGTTGAGTCGCCCTGACTTGGCGTATCATAGATACGTGGGAGGGCTAGCATTGGTCGGCCGTACTCGCGGGTACACCCGATTGCTTTTGTAATGAACGTCTAAGATGGAATTATGCCTACAGTTTTCCTTTGAGTGCGACCAGGTTATGTTGTGCTATGAAATGGAGCATGCAATTGAGGTTTAAACCACCGTAATTTGGGTCGATAACATTTGATGCTTGATGCAAAAAAAACACGAGAGTTGTTGAAGAAAGAAAATGGTACTATTATAGATCTACGAATAATTATTGTTTCTTAGAATTTTAAACAAATTTTCCACTGGAAGTACAGTGAAGCGGATATGCCTTTCTGTGATTCCCTTCAAAATGTGACTTTCTGCGCGTTGTGATATTTCTTCATGTGCTCTGCGTCTCTTTTATATATATATAGCGAGCTACTTATTGGCGCAAATTTTTTAGTGCAATTTCGTTTTAGATTGTTGGGCAGATTTCTGATTGAAGGTCACAACCCTTCCCCTCACATCTGCCTTGTACGTGTGAAGCTCATTTACTTCCGGTATTTGTGGCCATCAAATAGAAAACATTACAGTTGCTAGCGTTATTCTGAGATGGAAATTATTTTAAGCTGTCAGAAACTTGGTGACAGACAAAAGTACTCCCGAAATGGTTGGTGTTTTTACGTGCAATTTATATTGATCGCTGTTTTTTATTTTTTATTTTTATTTTTTGCGACTGCAGTGTGTTTTTCTGAATGCTAATAATCCGCAATACGAACACTTAAACTCAAAGACGTTGTATAAATTTTCGAATTTTTTGCACCCCAAACGAAATGTTATGTAGATAAGCTAATTTCTTAAGGGGTTATTGATGTTGTACAGGGACTTGAAATGCATTTGTCTCTTGAGTTGGGAAGCAGAACGGAAACCAAACAGAGACCGCATTGTAGTAGAGAATTCATTTAAATTACCGGCTTCTGTGCTGAAAGACTTGTTGATACACTCAAATTTCCTAATTGCGATGCAAATGTTATTATATTCTGCCAAATAAATTTTCGTGTTGTAATACCTGGTCATTTGAACGAACCCGATCTTGGAAGTAGCTTTATCGAGACCCGTTACCGATTTCAAGTGCTTTCCTTCAAAAAGAAGTTCGTCTCGTCTTTATCATCCAGTCACGTGGATCAGTAGACAACTTCTCAGAGCTCACTAAACGACTGGTCCTGCTCTGGGTGCCAAGCATAATGCTGCAATAATTCTGATCAAGATAGACAATAATGCTGTGGATGGATAATGGCAACCGTCAACAGATTGATATGAAGAAATTGAAATGAAATACCTAAAAAACTTTCCCTCTCAACTATCTGTCTGTCGCGCATTCCAAAACTATCGAGGAATGACAGCTCCTACCATTTAATTATCTCCAATGTCATATTTTTGTACACAAACTCAAAATCGATGCTTTTCATTTGCTTCTTTTATATAATCTCTTAACGTTGACGTTTACAGCATTGCTTTAATTGGTGAATTTATTCATTATTAATCAATCAGCTTCAATGGTACGTCCTAATCTAAAAGTTTCTGGTCTTATGTCTCGAATTGGCCTTTATAATTCGGCTCAAGGCGAGTGTGACGTTTACTGCGGTAGCAAATGACACTCCTTCTACTACTACTATAATTGATCTGTGAACGTGGAATTTTTGGTAGAATTTATCAAGCACATTTGCAAAAGGACAAAATTGTTGATTGAGTCGCACGATCAGGTTACGGAGAAATTCATAAGATGCTTCTTATGTGGTGGAAAAAAATCTTATTTCTTAGTGGAGCCTGTGTCCTGCATTAAGCATGTTCTTCTGCTAACGGAGTAATTTTAAAAGGTATTAGCGTTGCAAGTCTTTGATTGTGAGGCAGACCACCACATGAGCCTCAGCCCGTCTGAGAAACGTCCATGCGCGCGTGAGGTTGTGATTGATGTGCGTTGCTCTGAATTGGTGTTGCTTCTCGTTTGTAATGCAACGTTGTAAAGATTATGTGTGTGTGGATTGGATGTGTTAAACCTTTCTGTAGAAAATACTAATTTTAGGTTGTTTTTTCTTTCATAATCGATTTTCCAAGTGTCATAGAATATGAGAAGCCTCGAGTTAAAGTCCAGATACGCAGACGTCTGAGCTAATATCAGGAATGTGTTTTGATGTTGCGTCATCAGAGGGAAGGCCTGTGACTCTTGCTACGCGCTACTGTTCGATAGTGTCTTAGAGACCATAGACACATTTGTGCATTGAACGAGACCTCCTTTTGCTTTGTTTTCTACGTGGTAGTTCAAGTAGGAATACATCAACATGGCGGCTTTCATATTTCGTCGACCTCGGCTGAAGTGTCTAAAGTGAGTGTCACGAGCAGCGGCGGTTGGTCTCATCGTCTAAAGCAGCAAGTTGTACAAAGCTATTATCTAGAGGATTCATCAATATTCATGAGAATTCGGTGGCGGAAAAGAAAAAAAGCGTTCGGAATTCTCGTTTTCTTTTACAGAGGTGATTCTAACGTTGTAGTCAATGTGAAAGAACTTTGCGTTGAGGATTTTGTTGCGATTTTTACGTCTTTTCCTTTGCGCCAGGAATAGTAAAAATTGTAAATTCCTGATGAAATTCATCGCAGTGTTGTGAAATGCAGCTAGCCAGATTTTTTAAGCCCGTTTACAGTTCCTTTATAATGCTATGGCAGGGGATTTTCTGGGCATCCAAGACTGCTGTAGCGGAATGCGTTTGTTTCTAGGAATGTGTTTGTAACTTGTTTTCTCCACGAAATACAACCGTTCTTATTATTGCGCTTCTTCTCTTGTACTGGTATTTGATTTATTATAGCCTTTTGTGCCATTTCTTGACTGAACTTAGTGTAACAGTGAGTGAAACGGTATTGTTGAAGTCAACTAGTGTGTGTACCGTAGGAATTCTTTCAAGAATTGTCTGGTTTAGCAGACGGGCTACACACATATCGCAGTATTCATGGCATTGAAATTTAACGGATTTTTATGAAGGATGGCTGAATTGAAATTGGCACCTTTTACTACAACGCATTTGTCGTTTCCCACTGCATCGACGATGTTCGTTCTTGAATAGGACGTAAATTAAAGGCCTGCGATAAGATTGAAACAACGTTCAACCAGGTGCCGTTGAAAGTCTTTCCATGTCTTGGCTTGAGGAAATTTCTGGTGCAGTGCAATGTTCCTGCTTTGTGAGGATGTTTTAAAAATATTAGAAATTACAATTAAGTGAAGATGTGGTACATCTTCTTCTTCAGTGTAGCAAGAAGGTTTTACTGTGCCCTACGAAGTTCATTTTAACGTGCTCTACATATTTATTTGAGGCCGACTAATTTTGCTGATATTTTCAACACTTTGACTGCGACTACTGAATATTAAGTTCAACGCCAAACTCAAATTTAATGTCAATTGTAGTAAGCTATTTGGAAAATACTAAAGATGAACTGGATCGTGCCTTTATTTAGCTTTGATAAAATATTTATGAAAATCGAGTTCGTGACTACTGGCTGGTCAGCAGCATAATGAAAATTACCTCCGTGTACCACCGGTGGCGCACGTCGCAGTCAAAGTGTTAAGATGCTCCACACCATTTAGGATCTTAAGAACTGAATTAGGCCCACCAATGGCCAGTTAACGCGCGGTCTTGGCCTTGTGAGGGTCTCACCTTTTGATGCACGATCTCCTGCACCACTACCCCGTCCACGTTCTAACTGTAGTTTTGCTAACGTCGCTTTATTTATTCTATAACGCTATTTTTGATTAGTAGGCTCACGACTGTAAGTCCTTAGGCTAATCAAATGATGCCGAACTGCTTCCCTTTCTTAATTTTACTTCTTGATAAACAGTAACTCCGCCACCTACATCGTTTCGAACCTTTCTTGTTCGTCACAACTTCTTAGTAATGAAGTATCTTTTGTTTATCTTGAATTTCTTTTGAGTTTTTACGGTTCATTTAATTTTAATGTGTTAATGGTAGAGAATAGGCGCAAGAATGTCCTTATGAAATGGGCTAATATTTGTTTATGTTTAATGGGCAGTAAAATGAGTGGCGGGTAGGTGGTTTCCTTGCTGGGTTGAAAGTAATTATCATGTGTATTTTATTTTTACTATTTTTAATAACTTTCCAACCATGAAAAATAGTGCTTAGGGTGCCCAAAGAGCGTCGACGAAAGTGAGTTGAAGAAGCATCTGATGAAAGTTGCCTGAAGAAATTGTGGTGATTCAGCTATGGGGTGAACTGCATACTCGGGTGCCAGTCACTAAACCGTCGTGAGTTATGTGTGGTATGTACTTTTCTATTGAAGTTTTAACTGAAATAGCACATTCAAGAAGCTTTTTTGTACAGGAATTCGACTGATTATTATTTGGCTGAAGTAACCAAGCTTTGTGTGAGACATGCAGGAGTGTAAAGTGAAAATTCCCACAGAAGTTGTTTATAAGTATGATTTCTGTTGTAACACGTTGATGTTGCTTCCAATACGCCATTTTTATTTCGCTTAAATCGGTTTGTTAATGGCACGCATGTCGGTTTAATCTCGTCACGTTGTGATTAATCGCTTTTTTTTAGCAATTTGGTGAAAGTTTCATGTTGAAGGTTGCTTTGTGGTGAGGTGGAAAGTTTTAGGAAATATTTTGCTGCATCTTAATATACGTTGCACAACGCGGTCCATTTTATATGTCAAGTACTAGGTAAAGAGGAAAGTTTTTCTTAATATTGGACAATAAAATATTTTCAGTCTCGATATTACGTAAACGAGTTGACATTAAAATTGAGAATAATTTTTGCCTGTAAGTGCGAGGTTGCATTTAACTGGAGACATAAAAACTGTACCGAAGTTGTGAGCAGATGCGCTCTAAGTGTTGTGAAAATGTTGTAGTGCTCCGTAATGTGCACCGTGCGTGCTGGCGTTCGTGATGTTGATAAAATGAATTCGTGAGGGGCAACTTCGGGATTTAGTTGCGGGAAATATCAGGAGATTTTTCGTGTACATTTTGCTCATCATCTGCCGATTGGGCCGAATTAGAAAAAGATGTAGGAGTCAAGAGCAAGAAGAAAAAACTTCTTTACGTGTTGTAGAGGTGCGTAGCTGCTCGAGTTCTGTTGCCCTAATGCTGCTCCGTCGTGCCTCTGACAACCTCTACAATTAGACGCTTCTTGCTTTGTTGATGGAGGCGAGCGGTGTGAGCATTGTCGTCAGACTTACTGGAAAGGAAAAGGCTTATTAAGTCCACGTTAACTAAAGGGAAGTAGGAATACTAATAAATGCCTCGGTTAGCGTCGGTCAGCTGTGAATAATATTTCTCTACACCGTTCAATAAGTACCTAATAAACTGCGACTGCTTGTGCGCTAATTCCGCCGCATTTCACTGTTGTACATAGTGTATGTTGATATATTTCAATTCGCCTTAGCTTTTGATGTATATAATAGATTGAATCAAATTGCTGTATTTAATACGCCGGTAGTGCAGTAATCCTAAAATGAAAGTTGCGGTGCTTGGCTGTTTTTTCCATAAATTTCTGAGCGAGTGACTTGAATTAATTCTGGGGCCCTAATGTTAATTCCGGAGAGGAGCTTCCGTGCATTCTAAGAGAAGCTAACTTCTAATCTTTCCAATACTGAACGTTGCTAGCTTCAAGTAATCCATTCGCTCAGGATCGTAGCTATTTCAATTTGTTTGGATGAAAAATTTATGTCGGCTTTGTGTAAGTGAACAACTGATGAAATGCTCTGTTCCCCAATCTAAACGATGAGATTAAATGGACTGTTACTAAAGTAGCTGTTTTAGCAGACGTGTATGCCCAGTTCGCTCGCCGTGAGATGAATTCCTGAAGTTTGCCAGGCGAATTTTGCACTCATCGTTGCTCGTGGTATCTTGATCTGTGGTTTTTATTTCTGCCGCGATACCCCTCAGGGGGATACAATTATTGTATCTATGGGAACTAGCGCTCCCAGGGGGACAATGTGAGGGCCCGAGCTAAAGGTTAGGTAGGCTTTCTTTTGTTAAAATAGAATAGGTTTTGTTGTGTTACGGACCATCTTTTTTTCGGTTCACTGCTGTCCTGTTTTTCAGCGCCTACCACTTTCTTCTTCAACTTTTTCTTGTTTCATGAACTTCTTTCTTAGCTTTCTGTTTCTGTGCCCTTTCTGCATAGTTTCCACGTTCCCTTAACTCCATACTAAATGGTGCCTTCTTCCTTCCTCTCTTTACATCTCATTGTTGAGGATAGGGAGGCTTAAACTAACTAATAAACTAATAAACTAACTTTCTGCCGCGATATAACCTGATAAACATTTCAAATTTCGGTTTCAATCAGATGTCTCCTAATGTTACAAGTTCAATTTTTGGAGGGGCATGAAATTGTAAGAGAAACATTTAGTCCGAAAGTTATGATTTGGGCCTGTCTCCTCAAAGCTTGGGTCTGTGGAACATATTAGCTGGGAGGTGTGCGGGTGCAATAAGGAAGGTTGTCGTTCCGTTCATGAGGTTAGTGGAAGTATATGCTCTTCTTAAAACGCTTTTCTGAACATCAGCAGGAACAGAGATGTGTCGAAGTGTCGTCCACCTACGGCTGATGCAGCAGCGGGGGCTGTGAATAGCTGTAATTTACTTCCACGTAGTTCTCAATTTTACAGTTTCCCATTTTTTCTATTATAATGATCAATCTCACTCCTGTTTTACACATCTTTGTCCATTATATTACTAAGCGGATATCCTAGGACGCGTTAGTATTTTTTATGTAATTTGGTTCTTTATCGTGATAACTTCCATTGTTTTCATTTAAACTTCAGGGCATGCTTCGATTGTATTGCTGAATTTCTTACTTCGGTGAGGTACAACTTGAATATCTAATTACTCCATTGGTTAACTTACAGGAGATATATTTTTTTAGCCTTTTAGCGAGATATCAATTTTATAGGTAAGTTCTCTCTTTTGTCACTGGAACTATATATTCTGGTACGTGCCATTTCTTTTAAAATCGACTATTTTGATGTTTAACCGCCCGTATTCTTCTGACGTCTTCATATATTGGTTGCCTCAAAGACCCAGCTTACAAGCAACTGCTATACGTAGAGAGACTTGAAATATCTTTCAACTTTAAAAGCCCGCAAAATCCCCACGCTCATTTAGCAACGTTTGTAATGGCCATAAATTTCTCGTAATTAATTTCGCTAAATATGCTGTTAATCGGCTCAATTAAAGGTTATTCCAGATGGCTTGTCGTATTGTACCAATGAAATAGTGGCTAGATTATAGTTTCATCGCTGCAAAAAAAAGTTTAGATAAAACCATGAACTCAACGAATACTTTTGTGTTTAGTCAGAATGTGGAAGGTTTAAAAAATGTTATATAATAATCACGATAATGTTGTACTTGATTATTTATTCTTTTTAAGTTTATTAGGTTTTACTGGAATGGTATGCTTTTATTTTCACAGTTCTAGTATCCTGGATACAGCGTTTCCTTTAGTAAAGTCAGGATAGGAAGGGCGAAGGTGTCATTTCATTCCACTCGTGGAAGCCAAGGCAACCCACACTGAAAAAATTTCAATGTTACTGCAAAAACCAATAAATAATAAACCGAGTGACTTACTTTACCTGAGTTTTTTTTTCTTCATTGCCATTGTGGAACATATCGGATGAACATTCGTCGCAAATATCCGTCGGGTAACTATGTATCAACATTAAAGCTAGCGACAGTTAGAGAAATTATGATTATAATTCAAAATTATTTCACGTCTTGCGAAACTGGTTAGGGCTAAAAATGAATGTATCAACAGGAGTAAGAAGTTTTCAATTTTCATTCTGTGCTGCTAATGAGAATAACTACGCACATCCATTCTTCATCTTTTGAAAACGTAGTATTGATAGCAAATTTTAATCGAAGTTGCAGTTATCGAGCACTACAGTGAAAGGATTATTGTTATCTATCATTGGTTATCAATGTTAACAAAGTATAAAATTTAATAACTATTTATTTACAAACGAAATTTATTAACACGACATAGTCAAACAAAGCATTTATAGACTACCGGTGTATAAAACGTAATGCAAGAAAAAAGCTGAAAAATATCTCACCAGAGGCACCAACTTTCAGTGACAGATAATTGTCACTTGTAAGCACGACGCAGTCTATGAAAATACAAATACAATCAGTAACACAACCATATTCATTCTCACTATATCCATCATTATTGTTTTTCCGAAACTCAGGTCTCTCCCTCCCTAGTTAACTAACAGGACATAACGTAACGAGTCGACAGAGCACAGTCCAAGCTAGCTAACCTACAATGATACACGTGAAATTCGTCAACTACAATTCAATTGTGCAACTCATTCCAGGGATTCGGCTGCTCTCATTCAAACCCAGTCAGTAGGACATCTCATTTGATCCAACATTTAAGTTTGGCCGAGAAAGGTTTGGGCTCCATAGAATATTAAAAGAAGCAAATATTGATAGGATTTTGCGTTGGCTATGAATCGTTGAAGCCCGCGTCGAACCGACTCGTTCAAACCCCGTCAATAGAACATCTCATTTCATACAGCATTTAAGCTCGGACGAATAGGTCAAGAGAGGTCTGTGCTGCAAGGAATATTATAGAAGCAAATATTGATGGGGTCTTGCATTGGTTACGAAGCGTCGAAGCCCGCGTCGAGCAAATATTGACGGGGTTCAAGAACCGTTGAAGCCCGCGTCGAACCCACAACTGACCAGAGCGCTCTGTACAGCGGCCACGATATCGCCCACCTCGGCCATAGCTCCGCCACCAACGTCACCGCACATGAGGCGCTTGCTGACCGCTGGCACTTCGGTGTACCCGAGCTCCTGCGCAAGTGAATCGCCATTCGCTATTTTATGTAGATTCCATTACAACCTTAACACGAAACTTGAGTTAGATTTAGATACTCAAGGTAAGTGGGTGCATGCGTATTTGAAAACGCGGACAGTGGTTTGAACCTATACCGTATAAGGAGTGAAAAGAACTATAAAAAATTATGAAAATGCATTAGTTCTCACGAAGTATAAATAGACTACTTACGGGCATTAGTTCTCACGAAGTATAAATAGACTACTTACGGGACGGCTACTGACCTTTGGGTACTGACGGCTACTCCAGTGCCAAGATGACTAGTGCTTCCAGTTTAGAGCATCTAACCTTATTTTTTTCAAAGTAATTGAACTAGTGAGGGAATATTTTGGAGTAAGTTACAAAATCAGGGAAATTACACGCATTCACGAAACAAGTTTTTAGACATTCTAGAAGCCTGCATGCGTAAATTACCATTGGTTACCTCTAAATTCATGCTATAGGGTCGGTGCAACATATTCAATAATCTTTCTAGATTAGATTATTCGTTAGTTAGTTTAAGCCTCCCTATCCGCAACAAAGGCAATCCAAAGAGAGAAAGGAAGAAGGCACCATTTAGCATGGAGTTAAGGGAACGCGAATCTATGCAGAAAGAGCACAGAAACAGTAAGTTGAGAAAGAAGTTCATGAAACAAGATCAAAGTTGAAGAAGAAAGTAGTAGGTGCTGAAAACACAGGATAGCAGTGAACTGAAAAAGATGGTTCTTAACATAACAAAAGCATTTTATTTCAACAAATAGAAAGCCTACCTAACTCTCAGCTCGGGCTCTCACATTGTCCCCTGGGAGTGCTAATTCCCATAGGCACAGTAGTTGTCTCCCCCTGAGGGGCATATTCAGCTCTATATTTGGGTCACTGACAACCATGAAAAACCGTTTGACAGTGCAGAAGACCCAAAAATCCCAATCCAGAATTTCTCACATGAGTAGAAAAATTTTCAACCCCACCAACACAAATCAAAACGTACTCAACAAACATAAGTGAATAAGACGCATCAAAATGAACCTTTCTAACTCTGCACATAGCGATAAAATTTTTGTCACCTGGAGCTTGCGTATGTGCTCCACCGTGAAGGGGTGGTCGTACATGAAGGTGTTCATCGCAGGACAAAAGAGCAGCGGCTTCTGCAGGTCCCAGGCCCTAGCCACGCACGTCAGTAGGTTGTCGCACAAACCACACGCCTGCACACGCATTATTACTTTATTACTATTCCTATCATCATTATTACTAATTTTTTATCATTATCATCATTGTTACTATTGTCCACTCCTTTATCTGTGTATACATCATATTATTATCACACACTCCCAAACCGCTACAAAAAACGAGCGTATTGAGGAGAAGAAGAAGGAAGGCACCATTTAGTATGGAGATAAGGGAATGCAGAATCTATGCAGAAGAGGCAAAGAAACACTAAGTTGAGAAAGACGTTCATGAAGTAAGATAAAAGTTGAAGAAGAAAGTAGTCGGTGCTGAAAAACAGGATAGCAGTGAACCGAAAAAGGTGGTTCTTAACATAGCAAAAAATATTTTATTTTAACGAAAAGAAGGCCTACCTAACTCATCTCAGCTCGGGCCCTCACACATTTTCCCCCTAAGAGTGGTAACAAAACAAAAAACTTGCTTTATTTCAATAATAGGAAGACCTAGCTAATTTTCATTTCAGAAACTAACATTTTCCTCCTGAGAATGCTGATTCTCATGAATACAATACGTAGTTGTTATTCCTTGTAGTGTATTAGAGCATAACACATCAACCATCCCCACATGCTGCATTTGTTTTTTGGTAAGTCACCGCACTACTCTCCCAGAGCGGCGCCTTGCACAACCTGACTAGATTAGATGTTTGTTTAAGCCTCCCTAATTGCAACAAAGGCATTCCATTCCAAAGAGAGGAAGAAAGAACGCATCATTTAGTATGAAGGGAATGCTGTATCAGTGCACAAAGTGCATAGGAACAGCAATTTGAGGAAGAAGTTCATGAAACAAGATACAACTTGAAAAAAGTAACATGAAATGAATAACAGGTCAGCAGTGAACAAAAAAATAAGATGGTCCTTAACATGAAAAAACAAAATATATTATTTCAACAAAAACAAGAGCCACCTACTTCTCAGCTCAGAGCCTCACATTTTTCCCTGGGAGTGCTAATTCCCACAAAAACAATAGCTGTATCCCCTTGAGGAGAAGCACAACGTATCGCCGCGCTTTATTTGCTGCATTTCAATGTTCTCTGGTGCCTTTTGACATGTTCTCATAGGTAGTGAGTGCGGCTGCTAGCCACCTAACAAAATAGCACAGTCTGAATCAAATGTGAGATGACAGGGCAAGCTGCTTGTAAATATATACACAGGTGACACAAGGATTAATATGACATCAATGATGGCTAATCTAATCATGTCAATGGTTTAGTACAGCATATGCTAAATATTTCAACAGAAGCAGGAGATGCAAGATGAGCTGAAAACTTCAGTTTGAAAAAATCCATGATCAGATAAGTCCAAATAAAAAAAATGCTTCAACAAGTTACAAATAGCAATATTTACTTATTTAGCCCTGGGTGGCTTGAGAGCCTCCAGCACCACACAAACTCCCTACACAATTCAGGCGAGGTTAGAGATTCGCTTAGATTATATGTTAGTTTAAGCCTCCTTAACTGCTTATAAAGACCGTATCAAAGAGAGGAAAGCACCCTTTAGTGTGGAGAAAAGGGAATGCAGAATCTATGCAGAAGGGGCATAGAAACAGTAAGTTTAAAAAGAAGTTCATGAACTAAGAAAAAAGTAAAAGAAAAAGTAGAAGGTGCAGAAAAAACAGCACAGCAGTGAACCAAAGAAGATGGTCCTGAAAATAACCAAAAAAATATTTATTTCAACAAAAAGAACTAACTCTCAACTATTTCAACTAACTAACTAGCTCTCAGCTTGGGCTCTCACACATCTTCCCCCTGGGAGTGCTAATTCTCATAGATACAAAAGTTGTATGCCTCTGAGGGGATACAGGCATGGACACCAACAAACATTGTGACAAACACTACATAGAATGAAGTAAGGCAACCGGAACAAGCTAAGCAGCCCACTCTACTGTAGCGTTGATCCCCAAGAGCCATGCTTCCAAAGCTAAGTAGAAATTACATCAGATCATGCTCAAACGGGAGCTCGTACCTACCAGCTTGGCAAGGGTGTTGGCACTAAGCGGTGCGATGACCATCAAGTCAGCCCAACGTCGCAGCTGGATGTGCAGCACAGGGTCCCCACGACCTCTCCAAGCTCCCCACTCCATCTCATCTCCAGCTAGGGTCAACTCTGGGTGTAATTGCTGTGCATTACACCATCCACAAGTGTGTAAAGCTTTGTTTCTAGAAATATGGGACAAACTCTCATTTGACAAGTCCACTCTTTGTGGACTATCGTCAACACTTCTGGGACTAAAATTTTCAGAAATGTGAGGCGTTTTGATCTTTGAAATAAATTTCTGAGAGGGAAATAACTGGGAGCATTTGTAGCATCTTGTTGAAAAACTAGTGCTTTCAAAACTTGCGGCAGTCTCAGGTAAGGATGCCGATTCTTTTCCATCTCTGCTTTTCACCACACATTGTTCAGAACCACTGCAATGGTCATTTTTAGATTGCACGTCTCCACTACAAGATGCAACCTGCTCTTGAATATTATATTCCAATTTCTGATCTTGGATATTCATTTTATCTAGTTCAGATTGAGGTTCAGACGCTTTATTGCAAGATACGTGTTGTGAAGCAGCTGCTAGCAGAAAGTGAAGAGCAGATGCAGTGGGGACCACAACTACACGCACGCCATACTTCTGCAGGGCTGACGCTATCAAGGGAACCTTGATGGTAGCCACGCTACCTGAGCAGCCCAATAGTACACGTGGAGCCCGAACACCCCCACTGGATTCATTCTCTTGGTGACTGTCTTTTGATACTGTATCCTCCACTTCTGACAGCCACTTCACTAGTCTTTCAGATGCCATAATTACTTCCTGCACAGAAGACAGAGATTCATAAAAGGTATGTTACTCTTCAAATTTTGGAAGTGGCCAACTCTCAGTTTTTTCTCCAAAATTGGCTGCCAGGAATTCAAGGTCTCCATAAACAAATGGTTCAAATAGTATGGATTTTTTAACTTATCAGCTTTTTTTAAATACTTTTTCAAAAATACTAACAAGATTTTTGAACTTCTCTGAAATAAATTACTTTAAATGAAATATTTCAATCACTAATTTTCAAAATTTGAACTCAAAGATAATATTGTTTCAATATTCTAAGGCCAAAGATGTGAGCACTAATTGAACAAAAAATTACTTCAGTTGCAACTAACTTAAGTGGTGGTAAATACTAGTATGAAACATCTACTCTGGCCATATAAAAGTATAAATTTCACATGCAAGGCTGTTTTTCATTCAATTGCAAATTCTTAATTTTGTTAAAGATGTAATTTTTGACAAAATATTTGCTATCCAACTAGCTCTACAACTAGCAAAAATATGTTACCACACACACTTATTCTTAGCTCAAAGAAAAGAACAATATTTTCAACACTAATACCTCCATCTGACTGTTCAGTTAACCCTTTAAAGTTGGCTTTCACAAAATTAATTTAGACAGGTAAAAATACATGCATCAATTCTATTACCTATGTGGAAACAGATTATGCAAAAAATAATTTATTTTTTCTATATTATAAGAATTATAGTATTTTACAGCATTGACACACTGGTGTCCCAGCAGACATGTTAGTTTATGTGTACTGGGATGATTATTCCCCAGCAGACAGTCACAAAAATAGGGTTCAAACACTCTTGAATGTATATTTTGTTTACGGTATTATGACAATAATTTTAC
Source organism: Morinoia aosen (assembly GCA_030386875.1). NCBI lineage: Eukaryota > Metazoa > Arthropoda > Malacostraca > Amphipoda > Talitridae > Morinoia > Morinoia aosen. Next base: position 41,782,422 of record CM059567.1, on the reverse strand, counting down.
TCTATAAAAAATCTGGAAAAACTGTAAAAAACTAGAAAAAAATTACATCAGTAGTAGCAGGTGAACTGGGCACTCTTGCCCTCTGACATTGTGCAATAGATATCAGAAAAGTGGCAGGAATAATTGCTGAACCTATAACTGTCTGTTTTGATATAATAGAACACATTTCAGGGACATATATATCCTTCTGGACTTTTAAAAATATCTGAGACACACTTGTCCCAGAAGACTCAAAAGGATTACAAGGAAACTTGCCTAATTTATCACACCAGGAGCCCAGTCAGTTCACAACTGCTGAGGTCACAGACTGGCAGTTGGAGAAGAGTCTTTCAGGTCTGCGTAGCCCAGTTTGCTCCACTCCTCTTTTGCCATGAGTCCTTTCTGCATACGGCAGCCGAGGTAGTCACGGGCTGCTACCCGACATTCACTGTTGCTTCCTTTATTATCGTGCATGCACTCCATATACCTGCAATAAAGTCAAAGTTATTAATACCAGCTATTCCCTATTTTATGGTTCTACTTCACCACTAACCAAAGTTATTTTGATTTCTCACTTTCCTCCACCAGAAATTCTATTCATTACTATTTATTACTTTTCTCAACCAAGGTCAATTGCAATAACACAAAAGAACACAGCAGTGGAAATAAAAAAGGCAAGATTGCTGACTGCAAAACTTTAGGTAATAAGGTACGAGATGAACTTTGCATGGTAAGACCATCATAGGATGAAATTAAGATAGATTTCTGTATCAGGAACTGCATTCATCTGACAAATAAAAAAAATAGCACATCAAAATAAGAAATACAGCTGCAATCTAAATTATTATTCACAACTGGAAATTTCATCAGCACATGTTTGTTTAAAGCATGATTTTGTTTTGAAATATCTTCAACAGTAACTTAATTTTATGACCATGCTTGACAATAAGTTATTGAGAACTTTTAAGCCAGTATTAGTGAGCAATTTTAAATATAAAAAACAAGGATTAGCCAGGCAGAACAAACCATTTAACTTCAATTCTTAGCAGCATTTACCACTTTGAAATTTAGACGTATTATTCTCATAAGCAGAATGAAAAGAACCCAAGAAAAAATGCTCCATTCGCAGAGCATAAAAGAGATTTGTAAGAAATTTATCATTTAATTCCATTGGATTTGTAATCCTTATAAAATTAGAACCACAAATATACAGAACTGCGTGCAGTGCATTTTCAAGCATATTATGTTCTTAAGGAATGCCAGATAATCCTGTTTACTGTACTAAGAATAGCACACCTTTCAGCCATACCAAAAATAACAAGAAACATGACAAATTTTCAATTAATCTAATGTTCTATAAAATTTGATGTCAATAAAAATATTTAAATGAAAATATTCACTTTCATGAAATTTTTAAAGTTAACCAACGCATGTAAATTTATGGAAATGATTACACAGGAAAGTATCAAATAGGCTCAAATTATATTGATGGTCTCTAATAACCTATCAAGATCTATATAAATCTTTTTAACCTAGAATAGTGGTAGGTTATATTATTCCTATGTATCTACTCAACTGGATTTAGATAAGATGACCAAAATAACTGGATATGGATGAGATGATCAAAATATGCTTATTAGGTACTTTCATAATGGTCTAATGACCAGCATAGATAGAAAATAAATAAAATAGAATATTGATTTGAAAAGCTTTAGAAAAGTTTCAACAGATTCTTTGGCATAGCAACTAACATGTCTCTCAATACCAATGAATGAAAGAAACAGCTGCAGACCATTACCTGTAAGTTTATGCTAAGCTAATTAAGTGCATTGCAATTACATTTACACTTTAAAAGTATGTAAAAAAAAAACAATGCAAAAGCATTATACAAAGCACAAAGTATCCTGCTTTAATAGATTTAAAGACTTGGAATGTTTATTAGTTTTCAAATTTTGATAATTTGACTATCTATATATTAATACGCTAACCTGTGCGTCACGCTCTTCAACATCATTGCGGTATCTATGATACGGGTTGGCTCGCGTCGGGTCGCGTTACATTAGAGGGAGAGAGAGAGAGGGAGAGACTGGGAGAGAGGGAGAATGATTTTTTAAAATTTATTTCATTTTTTTATTTTTTTTTCATTTATTCTTTTCAAGTTTTTATTTTCTATTGTATTATTTTTCATTTATTCAGACTTTTTATTATTTTATTTTTACAATCTTTGGTTTCTTTTTTATATTTTATTTTCGGTTTTTTGAAATTTTTTATAATTTTTGGTTTATTTTTTATTTATTTTTATTTTTTGAAATTTTTTTTTGTAATTTTACGAGTTGCTGCAATTTTTTGAATATATTTTATTTTTTCGATTTTATATATTTTATAATTTTTGGTTTATTTTTTATTTTTAATATTTTTATCATATGAAATTTTTGAATTTTTTAATAGTTTTCGGTTAATTTTTTATTCGTTATTTTTCCCATTTTTTTTTGTTTTTTGAAAAATGTTTTTATTTTATTTTACGAGCTTCTGCAGTTTTTTGATTGTTTTCAATTTTTTTCAATTTTCAATTTTTTTTGAAATTTTAAGTGTTGCTGGCGTATCAGTGCTACTGACAATACCTTATGATCAAACCTGTACTATGCGCACCTATGAAATTGCGAATTTTTGAACATGGCCCTTATTTGCACCGGAAAGTTTGTCCACCCCTGATCTACAACAATGCAGCAGAGAATAAGACAACAAAGAGAAGTAGCTAGAGAGCGACAGCAAAGGAGACGACAGCGCTTGCGAGAAGACGAAAGGCAAGCAATTTGTGATGGAAGCAGACTACGAATGTAACAGTAAAAAATAAATATGAGTCAGGAAGAGCGACAATTGCATCTTCAAATCATTAGAAACAGAGACCATGAAAGAAGAGACCATTGTTGTCATAATGGAAAAGTTTCACTCCCTCCTTTAGAAGAGTACCCCGAAAATTTGAGATAACTCTTTGATGCCGACGATGCACAGGGTTCTAATTTTAGACAGAATATAAGAAACTATAATTCTGCATTTGCTTTAGCATCTTTTGGTGCGAATATTAGACCTCCTCCAGGACGTGGACCGTATTGTTTCCGTTTACATGGTCAAACTTACCACTACGCAAGCCACCTCTATGCAGATGGCTCTGAAGAGAGAAGATACGGCCAGCTCTACATCTTAGAAACTAATGAAGCCATACAAATTAGAGCAAATGCTCACGAAAATGCTAACTGCTTTATATCTGTTTTTTAAAAAATAAATTAGGCGAACAATAATCCTTATGCAGCAGCATACCCTAATGAAAGCTATTGAACAACATGAACAAGAGAGAGCTGTAACTGAGAACATGCCACCAAGAGGTAACCATGCAGTTCATCCCTGGCCCTGACAGACGAAGATACAACCCGACAGGCAATGAGGTAGCAGCCAAATTCGTTGGTAATGAAGGCGCGCTTCTAATGTACCGTGATATTGTTGTTTATCCTATAGGTCTACAGAGGCAGAGGATTTCTTGCAAATCTTGCCGTCTTGATTCCATGGTTTATCCTCTTTTCTTACCAAAACGAGAACCTGGATGGCACGTAGATATGCCTCATGTGGAACATCGCCAAACGCGTGTTCGCAACAAAGTCACTATGAAACAGTTTGACTCATACCGTCTGACAATCAGAGATGACTTTAGTGCTTTACATCGATCTGGAAAACTACTGCAACAATACATTGTTGACGCCTATGTGAAATTGGAGGGATGCCGTTTGAACTTCATTAAAAATAGTCAAGCACAATTAAGAGGGACACTGTATTCGGGTCTCATGGATCACCTAGGTAGGCAGAATGATCATCAAGAGCCAGGTGTTCCAGTCATTTTGCCCTCCACATTTACAGGAAGTCCAAGGAACATGCAACAAACATATCAAGATGCCATGGCGATTGTCTGCAAATTTGGAAAACCAGATATTTTCTTGACATACACTTGTAACCCAAAGTGTCGAGAAATCACAGAGAACCTTGGATCATTGCCATCTTTTGATTATTTTGCGAGAAGAAGACAAACTAAAAACAAGAGAGCAAATTAATGATATAGTTTGGTTGAAATACCTTCATCAGACCACCCAGAGTTGAGAGAATGCGTGAGAACATTGATGATCCATAGTCCATGTGGGATATCAAATCCTAATTCTGTGTGCATGGTTGAAGGACGGTGTGAGAAAAAATATCCAAAAGATTTCCAAGAAGAAACATGATGAATGTATCCGGATACCCAGTGTACAGACGGAGAAACACTGCAGAGAATGTACAAGTGGGCACTCGTGAGGTTGACAACAGATTTGTCGTCCCATACAATAAGTATCTAATGAAAAAATACCGCGCCCATAAAATTGTTGAAGTGTGTTCCTCGGTGAAAAGCGTAAAATACCAGTTCAAATATGTATATAAAGGCCACGACTGTGCTAACATGGAAATAAGAAATAATGTTTTTAATAATAATGAACCAAATGAAGTACATGAACACAATGAAGTACGTGAACATAATGAAGTTAAACAGCATTTGTCATGCAGGTATGTGTCTCCACCAGAAGCATTTTGGAGATTATCTGAGTTCAAAATGCATGATCAATCTCACACTGTTTGTCGTTTGGCTCTACATTTACCTGATGAGCAGCAAGTGTACTATAGAAAAGGAAATCGAAGGGAAGCGGCAGCATGAGCAGAAGAACGCGACACACAATTGACAGCTTGGTTTAAACTCAATCAAACAAATGAGAATGCTCGAAATTTTCTGTACTGTTCTATACCTGAGCATTATGTTTTCATCAAACAAACAATAAGGTGGACGCGTCGTGTTAGATTCAGCAACATTGTAACCAGAATGTACTCTGCAAGTCCTCGAAATGCTGAAAAATTTTATTTTAGGATGTTGCTCCTCCATGTCCCTGGAGCGACTTCATTCAGGGATTTGAAGACAATCGGGAGTCAAGAAATGGACACCCTCAAACAGGCATTCGTCAGACTGCGCCTGGTTGAGAATGACGATGCATTGCAGTAAGCTTTGACAGAAGCAGCAGCTCATCAAATGCCACGGCAACTACTTACTATGTTTGCAATGATGTGCGTCTTCAACCAGCCCGTGAATGCCCTGCAGTTATGGAATGAGAATAAGCATTACATGATTGAAGATCTGCTGCTGAGAAATGATAACATAACTGCTGCAAATTTTGCTCTCCACTTGCTGAATGCCTTCTTCATTGAAAATGGCATCACCTGCAACATGTTCGGTCTACCTGAACCAGTTGGAGATAATCCTGCAAATGAAGTAGTTGTTGGAAACAATAACATAGATGTTAATTTTCTGGATATTGAACAGAAGCAGATATTCAATGTTGTGGTTGCAAGTGCATTCTCTGTTGAGTGAGGCGAGCAGATTGAAAATAGGCTGTTTTATGTGGATGCACCCGGCGGCTCAGGAAAACCTACATATTCAACAAAGTAAACGACTATCTTAATGCGAACAACATTAAGACAAGCACATCTGCCTGTACCGGTATTGCTGCAACACTGTTGAGATGCGGCAAAACGCTGCACAACATATTCAAGCTTCCAGTTTCCCTAAGAGAAACAAGTGTCTGCAATGTGCCACCAAGCTCTGTGCAAGGACAATTTCTGCGCAAGTTAAAGTGTTCATTATAGATGAAGCCTCTATGATTCCATACTATTCTATGAAAGCCATCGATAAATGCTTGAGAGATATAATGAACACCGACACAGCATTTCGTGGCAAAGTAATCGTACTCGGAGGTGACTTCAGACAAGTACTTCCAATTGTTCCCAGAGCCCCTCCTGCTGCTGTGCTTGACGTGTGCCTCAAACGCTCAGACTTATGGCCCAGCTTGCATCACATGAGCTTCACACAGAACATGAGAGCAAATGCAAATGAACATGAGTTTTCAAGGTGGCTTCTACAAATGGGCAATGGATCAATCCAGAGTACTCTTGATTGAATGGCTCCAGATGTTATAGACATTCCTGAAACCTGCACATGTCATGGCTCTTTGATATCAGAGGTGTTTGACAACTGTACGGCTGAAGAGATGAAAGCAAAAGTAATCTTATCACCAAAAAATTCTGAATGCTTAGCAGTCAATGAGGAAGTTTTGAGAATGCTATCAACAGAAAATAAAACTTACTTGAGCACCGATTCCGTATCTTGCGACAATGAAGAAGAAGTAAAAAAGTATCCAATGGAGTTGATTAATTCTCTCACTCCGTCAGGCAGGCCTCCTCATAGACTAAATTTGAAAGTTGGCGCAATAATCATGCTACTGAGAAACCTACCCATAACTCAGGGACTGTGTAACGGCACTCGACTGGAAGTCATTCAGCTTCACGAGCACAGCATCGAGGCATCAAGAACCAGTGGCTCTCCCGCTCATAACAAAGTACTTATCCCAAGGATAAAACTGAACCCTAGTGATGCCAATATTCCCTTTGTTCTGCATCACACTTAATTTCCAGTTCGCCTCTCCTACTCAATGACAATAAATAAAGCTCAAGGTCAAACATTTGATAGAGTTGGCATATATTTACCAAAGCCATGCTCCACTCACGGCCAGCTCTATGTAGCATTTTCAAGAGCAAAAGCAATGAACAATGTGAGAGTTAAAGTCCTACATCTTAATGATTCCACGCATGGCCACAAAAGAGGAATCACATTTACAAGAAATATCGTATACAGAGAAGTAATTTCTTAATGTGTATGTGTTTGGGTGCCCTGAAGCCATATCTGTTTGCTTTTGTTGGTCGGCAGAAGTCTTCTCCTTTGCATTCTACAGCAGATATTTTATTCTCTTGTACAATAAATTGACTATGAGTATGCTACAATGAGTGATTGACTATAAGTATGCTGCAATAAATGACAAATTAAGTTCACTATTTTATTTTCACTCTCTAGAAATGTTGCCCTAAGTTGAACGGGCCTTTAATTACAGATAGAATATATGCATACATTAAGGTCCTCTGTTACGTAATAATAGTTTCATTTAATTTTCTAGGATGGCATCGTAGGTAAGGTTAGATTATTTGAAAATTTGTTAAGTAATGTTGACCGAATTTTTCCACGGGTCCACCTAGCTTATTGATGACATTGTCCGTGGAATTTCCACGGGTCCTGCTAGTTTAATTAATTCCGGCTAAAAAATGCTATAAATTCCACGGTTTAGGTGTACAAATCGGACATAGTCACAAAACAAAGCAGTTGTATTATTTCATTTATAAATCATATTATGAGAAAATTATCCAAAGAATGTAGATTTTAAGAAAAATAAATACCAATTTATGATGCTAATTCAAAGAAACTGCCATACAGGTAACTCAACTTGAAGAAAACACTTAGTAAATGCTTAAAAATTATACCAAATATTAATTGAATACAATTCATATATGCTGGAGTATAAAGACTAATAGAATATTGCAACTGTGAATTTTTTCTTTTTATCCAAATAAAATTAAAATTTTAGTAAAATTCAATGCTCAGTTCTTTAGCATAAAATCAAAGAGTGTCATCTTTAATTTTTTAATAGAAATTAAAAAATTTAATGTGTTTGACAAATTAATTTAGAAATCTTGTCTAGACATTATATTTTCGGTATTTGTGTAGCGTTGGTCAGTAATCGATTTTCCACTTTTTGGTGCCTAAACATAGTTAATTAGATCAAAATAAACAAGTTTTCTTGCATGCATTTTCCGTCAGAAATGACAATTTTAGGAGTTATGGCGGTATGTTCATTTACATCTTTGATGGCAAATGCAATCAAATAAACAGCTACCAATCGATTTTCGAATTTTTGCTGCTTGAGTCATGGTAATAACATCCAAATAAACAACTTTTCTTCTATATACATTTTGCGGCAAATGAGTATTTTACGAGTTAGAGCGGTAGGTTTTATTTTTTGCACGATTGAGCTGTTAAAGTACGTTTGAATACTTAGTAATTTATTATTAGCTCATCCCGTGGAGCCTGAACCCACTTCTAGTTTCTTTTAGTTAATAACACAATAGAAATTATCACCCAAAAATAATGAGTTATAGTGGTATGTTAACTTTTGTCGCAGATGGCGGTAACGCACCCGATCATTCGAACGTGTCGCAAGGGAGCGTCCATGAGAATGTTGCCAGACGCGCGGTCGATGAATTACTTGCCGCTTCAAACACTAGAGTTGCAATAAGTTATTTACCACTATAACGTGTAAAATACCCATTTCTGACTGAAAGTGCATAGAAGAAAACTTGTTTATTTTAATCTAATTAACTATGTTTAGGCACCAAAAACCTAAAAACTGATTACTGACCAACGCTACACATTTACCATATCTTGTAACGCAAAGCTAAGCAACAGATCTTGGAAACTTTCACTTTCCACTCAACCAATAAGTGGAAAAATTCTATTGCATTTTGGCCATTTCAGCATCTCCAAAACCAGTAAGAGGAAGAAAAGCAGATTTCAAATATCACTAGGGTAAGTTCCGAAAATTCGTCCACTTCGAAATTCCGTACACACCAGGTATATTTTACTTTAACAAGCTAATTTGGAGTTGAAGTTCATCGAAAAGTGGTTCACGTGGTAACTGCTGGTTTATAATATTGTATAATTGCCACACACCTCAAATAAATATCACTGTTTGAACAAAAATGGCAGCCCAAGTGAATGACCTGCGTTTCAGTTGTTTATGAAGTCGTCACACCTTAACTGACTACCATTTTGCATCGCCGACTAAAATTTTTTCCGTTGACGAAGTTGTTGCGTTAGGCGATGTCGTACCTGTGTGAGTGTTGAAAGATGTAATGCTGTCATTTTACCGAGTTTTTTTTCTCCCTTTGTTTGTTTCTGAGGTGTACTAAATTTCGAATCTTTTAGCGGCTTGTGTTATTACTTCGTCCACATGTACGGAGTTTTGAAAAAATCATTTTCATGAATTCGTTTGTTCGTACAACGTTTTTTCTTCAAGTTTCTCCTCATTGCTTATGATACTTAATATCTTTTCAGGTATTGATTTAATAGTTTATGAATTGGGACGAATGTTGACCTTAAATTATGGCTCCTCGTAAAAAACACCACTACTGCAATGATGATCTCGTTCACGCATTAGCAGAGATAAAAAATGGAAGTTTGAGTATACGCAACGCAAGTGACAAATATGGTGTTCCAAAAACAACGCTTCAAGAGCGTCTGCAAGGCACTGGCAGGCCGCAGCCTAGACGGTTCAAGAAACGGTTTGTGAAAAGTGCAGAAATTTCTTGAGTCCTGTTATATTCCTATTTCCTCTCATCGATGCCGCATTGTTCGTTGGCCAATTTTCAGGAGGCAATTCTTTTCTCTTTGCATTATTTTTCGTCATTTTCTCTTTGCTTTCATTTTTTAAGGTCGAGACAGAAGGTCTCCATTATTTTATTTTGTCATCAATAAAGATCAAATATACTGAGACTTTTCAATGTCTTTTACTATTAATGGTAGTTTTGTTGTCAATCAAATAGGGCCTTATTAGGTGAATGACGAGATGGTTGCAACGTTATTTAATGTTATGATGATGACGTCTTTCAATTAGCAAATGGATGACACATTCGGAAGTTGAATAACACACAACATACATACATCGTATTCTAAATCTATACAGCGTATTAAAGAATTTACCGTTAATTAAATGACGATAACATTATCAGATCTCGGTGATTACGTTAGTTCTGATCTATCAAGTGACACAATTATTGGAATTCGCATTATTACATCAAATAAGCAGGTGAAGCCTTTAACGTGACTAACAGACGCAACATATGTCATTAATATATTGAGAAGTCTGACAAGAACATTGTATAAGGGGTGGAGCCTCGACGCTAGGTTATTCAGTTGAAAAGCAAAGGTCGTCAAACACTTCCAACGATGCTATCCTACGCCTAGACATGAAGCTACTAAGACATGAGTGAGAGTATGGATAGACACATTGAGGGGTATACTTAGCTCGGTCTTGAGAAACGCCCAGTTAGTCTATGCACGACTTTAACAGCCATTGGAACTCTTGGGCAAAGAGCCCACTCCCACCTGTCCGCGAGGACAGGCGAGAGAATCACACGTCTTACTCTCTTAATGGCGCAGGCTCTAATGCCGCTCGCGCACACTGCTCAGAGGGAGGCTGTGCGACGCCGACGCCGTCTCGAGTGAGGACGAACACGTTCATTCGTAACGAAGCTTTACGTTAAAATATCATAGGAAATAGCAAGTGTTGCGAGATATTTAAAGTGGAATAAGCTTTACAATTAATAAACAAGTAATATACGTAGAATGAACAAGATCTTAAGTCAACAAGGAAGGAGTTGAAATATACGAGTAGAATGGAAGCGTTTGGAAATGATCCTCGGTACAAGCGTCGGTCGCGGAGCAAAGAGTACAAAGTCCAATGGTGGATGCTCGTAGAGGGGGGGTGCGAGGTTCGCTGGTTGATTCGAATGATGCTTGGCGGTTGGTGAAGCTCGTCTCGAAGCGTAGTTTGTAGAGTTCAGAAATGCTGTGCTTATTTTCGAGAACATATTATCCAACGTCGGGTCTTTTAGAAGATGGTTGCTTGGCCAAAACAACCCTTTCTTAACGTTATTTGAACACGACGAGAATCTTCCATAGTAGAACTATGACAGTCCTACTTTAAACTTCAGTCCACCGCTCGTAACTTTTGAAAAAATGCACCTATCGACTTCAAATTACTTTCAAACGAAAGAACAAAACATTGTCTGCAAAGGTGTTATAAACACATTCAAAATTGTTTCTGAAAAGTACAGAAATTCTTCGATGAACCTGTACGACTCGCGCCGTCGAAAGACCTAAGTCCACCATTCGCAACTTTTGAAAGAATGCACATATCAACTTTAAATTACTCTCAAATGAAAGAGCAAAACATTTTCTACAAAGGTGTTATAAACACATCCAAGAAAGTTTTCTGAAAAGTACAGAAATTTCTCAATGAATCTGTACAACTCACGTGCCGTCGAAAGACTTTAGTTGACTCTTTCGCGCTCGCGATGGCAGGCGAATCAAACATTTTTATCGAAGAATTTCTGTACTTTTCAGGAAAATTTTTTGAACGTGTTTATAACACCTTTGTAGAAAATGTTTTGTTCTTTTGTTTGAGAGTAATTTGAAGTCAATAGGTGCATTTTTTAAAAAGTTACAAGTGGTGGACTAGTTAAAGTTTAAAGTAGGACTCAAGAAATTTCTGTACTTTTCACAAACCGTTTCTTGAACAGTCTCGGCTGCGGCCTGCCGGTATCAAACCGTACGTATCAAATCCATTAAAAATGAACACGCTATTATATTACATAAAATTCGAACGCTCTCAGGTAACTTTAGCGCTAAACAAAAATATAAATTTCATTTTAGAGGATGTACGAACTTTTGTAATGAGATTCGAAACGTGGTCGAAATTTTGAATTAATTTCGAATTTGGTACGAACTTTCGAAAATTTCAGTCGGAGAAAGTGTTCACAAAGCAAGTTGTTTTTTCACATCAAGATTTGAAAGATCCTTTTTAGAGCAAAGCACGACGAACCCAATGCATTTGCGCTTTTTTGACGATATTTGCTGCAGCAATAGCGATCTTGAGAACCGTTTGAGAGGGTTTGAAGTTTGAACCGTTTAAATCGGACGAACTTTCGAACTTTACCCTATTTCTTATCAATGTTATCAATGGTGGTGTCTTCTCTTGGATTATTAGAACAGATTCCTTTGAAATAACTGTACCAGCAAACAATTACAAAAATTTCAGCTATAAATGGAGGCACTTTGTTAATAATGGACAAATGATCTAGTTAGGCTACTTTGGTATCACCAAGAATGAGAAATTCAGATACTTAAGTATTCATGGCAGCCCCAACCTTGTCTCAATATACCTTTATTAGAATTGCTTAGAATACCCTTAGCAATTCAGGCAACAATCTTCTTCTTCATGGATTTACTCTACTTTCACTACATTGCTTTGTGACTGAAAATAGAATATTTGATCTTGATTATGTATTATAAACTTGTATTCAGGAGTTATTTGGGTAAATCTGAAGGATATGTCAGTTATCAACTTTGTAAATTTCGATGCCTTAGCATAGTTAATTAGATCAAAATAAATAAGTTTTCTTCTATGCACTTTCCGTCTCAAATGAGTATTTTATTTGTTATAGTGGTAAATGACTTACCACAACTCCAGTGCTTGAAGCTGCAAGTTATTCAAGGAGTACGTCGGACAGCAACAATGCAATGCGCACTCGCTTCCAGCGCGATCGTCATCAAAAACAAAACCAAACCTACCGCTATACCTCGTTAAATACTCATTTGACGAGAAAAGTGTATAGAAGAAAAGTTGTTTATTTCGATGTTATCACTATGATTCAAGCAACAAAAATTAGAAAATCGTTGAGTAGCTGTTTATTCGAGCGCATTTGTCATCAAAGACGAAACTAAACTTACCGCTATAAATCGTAATATACTCATTTGAGACGGAAAGTGCATAGAAGAAAACTTGTTTATTTTGATTCAATTAATTAGGTTCAGGCACCAAAAAGTGGAAAATCGACAACTGACATATCCTTCAGGTTTACCGTTATTTGTACTCACTTCAGGAAACTAAATATTATAAAAATTCTGAGAAACAAGTTAAACATTTAGGTAGAAAGTAATTTTCCTTTTGTGCAATATTTCAGATAGGACCACCAGATAATGAATCCTCCCTAAAAGATGCACATTCCCTGCTTTACATATCAAAATATAAAAGAAAACTACATATTCTGCTTTCTGAACCAATTTATCTTCTACATGTTTTAGAGATATATCAAATTTTAGTTCATTAACCTTCTAACACAAGGACTTACTTCACCATAAACGATTTGCATTCGCCTTCGTGGTCCAAAGGAAAACTTCCCTTGTCAGGTGGAGTGGGCTGAAATGATCGGGTGCCAAGGGTCATAGAACCCATTGTTAGACATAGGCACAGCCTGAATTTAAATACCTATACAATAAGTTTGAGCTTTCTTCAATACGCCTGCGAGCGCAAAAATATGCAGACCTTGCGTGTTAACACTCGAGCGAAGAATATTGGTTACTAGGCATGGGTGAGCAGTACTGAGCACTGAGCAAAAGTCTTCGAGTCCGAGCCGCACGTGAGTACGGAAACAAACTAGGTTGCGAAATACAAATACTGCGAGTCTGTGACCAACCACCCAAACAACCGGCTGACCATGAACATCATTAAATGTAAGGGATTATTTGACCATAAACCGCCTTAAATTTTCAATCAATATCTTATCAGGAAAATGAACTTTTAAACCCAGGTAGGAGAATAAATGGGTTTCTTTGACACCCCCACATTGAGTCCAATTATCTTAAAACTATTGTGTAGTGTAAGATACAAATTCTTACATATTATGTGTACACAATTCAAATTTTGGGCAAGTTAAAAAAATTATTTGAGCTTATCAGCGGGAGCATTTAAAATTTCAGCGTGATTAGGTGAGATTTAAAACCTCGTAATGTAATACCTCGTCGAAGTTATAATTTTGAAAATCTCACACACCCTAAGTTATGGGAAGATGGGAAGGAGAGCCTCACTTCTTCCCATACCAATGTTTTTTACCTACAGATAATGGCTATGTAATATAGGGAAATAGCAGCAACTGTTGATGGTTCATTACTCAAACTTTATTCCATGAAATATGAGGAAACCTTAACGATATGTAGTTTAATACAAATCCGTAAACTAGATACGTACCTAAACGGCTTACAATAATTTTGAGATATTTCAATTTGATGAATTACCCTTTGGCTAAAAGTTATTGATTTATGAGAATAACGATTTGTCACAAAATTTTGGAATTATTTATACATAGAAAACAATTATTTTTTGTCAATTCAAGGCATTCTCGACCACTTGACGTGATTAGTTCTTTCAAAACCCTTCCTTTCTTTTGTAGCAAATCCCATAAATTGTCTTTGAGGATTCCTTCTCTGAGGGGTCTCTTCAATGATCTACCATATATTTTCGAGGAGGTTCAGGTCGGGAATGTTAGCTGGCCAGGGTAATCCCTTTATCATCGATAAAAGTCATAATTTTCCTAGCCTAGCGGCAAGAGTGCATTGTCTTGCATTTAAATTGCATAGTCACAAGGACGAAGTGTAATTTCGGTACACGTTACTGGAGAAACTGTTCAAAACTTCTGCATCAATCTTCAATTTAAACGTATAGTGGAACCCACTTCTGCTGAAAATAACATTTCGCGCACTATCATACTAGATACTACCTCCTCCCAACTTGATTGTTTTTTTAAGGCATTGTGTGGATAACCTTTCATATGTTTTCCATCGTGCAAAAATTTTACTAACAGAACCAAACACGTTGAGCTTCGATTCACAAGTGATGTGAATTGAAATATGCTCTCATAAAATCGAGACGAGCGTTTTGGTTTCACTTTTAAATGAGAGGCTTGCCGGCTGATACTTAAGCCTGCATTGCACATCATTTATTCCTTCATAGAATCAACAACTACCGAAAACTAATCCTCAAGCAGAAAATCGCCAAAGAATCTTTACAAAAGACAACAGCTACTCACGGTCAACAACATCGGATGAAGTTTTTCTAGTAATGCGTTCCATGTACCAACTTTTATTCAAAAACGATTGTTTTCGATTCTTTTTTTCTTACAGTAGCTTCAAGTGCATCCACAAGTTTGCAAGAATCCTAATTTTCTTAGTCTTCTAAGTTACCCCTGACCACCGTATGCCGTACTACTAGGCTTATACGCTCATATTCGCAAGCCAGTTTTATTTCATCACTAGTCCACCGCCCTTTGAAATAAAAAAAGAGTGCGAAATGAGAGAAAGGCCGTAAAAAATAAAAAAATACAATCTCTCGAGAGTTGATGAGGCCGCGTGAACACGGCCCGTCAAAATATATAGGGCTGGAGCTTGTATCACAGATACGCTCATCACACACTGCAGGCTGGCTTCGGACAGACAGACCGACTGCCCGACCGACGGACGCGGCTCTTATTATAGTATAGATTCGGTATTTAGCAAGGAATTTACTGCTCAATTACTTGAACTGAGCATAAAGAAAAAACCATTCGATAATACAGATATATGTTTATTACAAAAGGATAAACCAAACAATTTAGCACATCTGCAATGCGACAATTATGGTATCGATAATAATTTACAGTAGTGTTCGGACACCACAATTCATTCCTCAACTAATCAAAATCCTACAAACCTAAACCAATGATGAGCGGAAGTAAATAAAATATGGTTAACTGTAATGTAATAAGAGAAAGAATAGAATAATTTGGCAATTTGCTGAGCACTCGAGAGAGCGCACACAGCAGTTCCAGCATTTTTTTTTAATGGGAAGGGCTTCTTTTAAAACATAGTCCAATGCTTAAAAATAAAACATACCGAGAAAAGTACGCATTAATCGAGGACCAAAATCATCAACAATCAATCAAGTAACGTTCTGGAGTCGAATTGAACATAATTTTGAGACATGAGTGAAGATGGGTCAGCATACCGAAAGATTTGTCTGCAGAGTCGCGTACCACAGCAAGAGTTTGTGTAAGATTTTATTAGCCTTCGGAAGGCACATTTGATAGAACTCTAAATCAAGCGAGTCCTAGCTCCTGAGCGACGCAAAACCCTTCGAATATCTAGGAAAACTAGCACAATAAGAACACAGTTTGCAATCAACTTAGGAAAGAACGGGCACTACTTAACGAGACGCTGCAACGCTCGCTCATTGGAAGCTTTTTTTGTCTGGCGATATTTCAACCTCAGAGTACCGACAAAACCAAAGTTGTTGCTCATTATTTGTGTCGTGTTCAACATCACACAAATACAACAAGCGGACAAGCGCACCGTGGTGCAAAATGCATTCTGTGGCGCCAAATGCACACCGCGGTGCCAAATGCACACGCATTGCTCATGACCTTTTGACTCCCATGAACGTTTGATTTTTAGGCATTTTGTCAATTGATTACACAGCACAAAAAACGAAGCAAACTACTATCTTACTGAAACAAAGAAGGTTGGACAAAAAGTTAAGGCCATAACTCACTTTGAGGATGTCCATACAAGAAATAAAAGGTGGCTTTTCTCAGAGCAACGGAAACAAACACTGCTCTCAACGTTCGATCAGCACATGCGGAAATGTACTAAAACCAATGCAAAAATTGGTGTAACACCGTTAAAATGACTACGTAGAAATAATTAAGCATGGCAACAAGTACCTACAAATCAAGTTTGGGCAGACAGGTATGAGTCCACCAACTAGTTGGTTTTCACACCGACGTCGGCATGGACTCTTCTAAAACATATCGATGGAACTATGGCCTGTCAGTCGCTCGTTTCCAATGCTCGAAGGTAAGCCACCACACCAACACTGACACATAGAAAATTAAGCCTCACGAGAAATCTTATGCACAAAATGTTGGCTGAGAACGATGAAAAGTTGTTGTCATCTCTTAGCCAAGCGGACAGAAGGAGAGGCAACAACTCTAAGAACTAAAATTACATTAGCAGTAAAAATCCAAAAGCATGCCTAGTCCTCTTCCTAAAACATGAGTTTTTGTATCTCCCCACTTGAGTCGAGTGCGCTACGAAAATAATGTTAGTCAAGACAATCATTCAATCAATTAATTAGTCTACCACCTAACCTCCTAGACTTGAATTTCGGATGACCGCTGCTCCAGCGAGGACGTGTTATTTTAAGTAAGACTTTACATTGCAACGCTGGTCTTCGCCGCATCTTGCTGCTCCGCGTGTCAACTAAAGCTCGCCGAAAATTATAATGCCTTATTCTCGTCACACGTTTGGTAACTAGTAAATGACTCTAGTAAATATAAATACCAAACTATAAGAGTAACAGCCTCCTGCAATGCAATTAACTGGAAGTTCGATGACATTTCCCACACAACCGCAGGAACTTCAGAAATAAGAATAATGGAGTTGCGTGATGACGAGTAGCGTTATGCAGCTACTCTAAACCTGAATTCAAGATGAAAACAGTACAACGCTTTTAACCAATCTGTATTAGACAAGAATAGGTTGATCATACAAGTAAACGGAGTGAAGAACAACACACGGAAACGAGTACAAGATTCCAAGGCTGTTTGTTGGTTTGTTCTAGAGTAAACTGATGATAGCCGGAGCCAGTGTCGGTAGCAGCCGGCATTGATAAGGCAAAGAGCACCAAGAGCATTGAGGAGTGACAAGTCTTGAGATCAGACGCAGAGTAGGGAGTCTGTAGAGATCACAATCAGCTAAGGGCTCAAGACAGAAGAATGAAAGCACCTCTACCCACACAATCATACAGAGTACAAACAGCGCTTCATCAGCACGAGCAACCGCTCCAAAATGTGGATCCTTACTTATGACGACACGCATGCTATCTATCTTTCGTCACCGGGATTATTCACTAAAATAAGACGATTTCGAGTCGCTGTCGTTCTGGCAGCCCATAAAAAGCACTCTTAGTAAAATGGTGGAAGGCATACAACTACACCCCGATCGCACGTCGGTCGTCGCCTCTACTGAAAGTGATGGAAGCAAGGAAGATATTGCCATCCCTTGATCTTCCCCTTGACTTCTGTGGGCAGTGGTAGACGATCTATGTACCTCGCACACCTGACCATGGTGATAACAGATAATTATAACTTAAAATATGAAATTTTAGGACCCAACATAGCAAAAACCATACCCTGACCTTGCCATTTGTTCACTGCATTAGCAAAATATGATAAGGAAAATTAAGTTGAGAGCTGGATAGATTTTGCTTCTATTCTTTCCCATCATCAAGATGGTGGAGATGTCAAAAACTGGCACAGTGACAGTATAATAAGCATTGTTTGCAAGTCCGACCTATAAATGAGAGATATTTACAATACATCACGTCTGTAATGTAACAAAGCACTCGGCATCCAATAATTTCCCAGTTTCTAACCTTAAATTTTAATTTTCTGCACCGATCACTCATGTTATCAAAGTTGAAAGCACAAGTTTTAGCTGTATTCAAATGCAGGCTATCATTACGTGCACTCACCTTTAAAACAGAAGGCCTAGAAAAGGACACACTTGGGCTTCTTCTTCTTTTTAACAGCAAGAGCGGCCTTGGTAGCCGTCTCGAAGACATCCCTCACTCCCTCTTTGGTCTTGGCCGAACACTCAAGGTATGCAAAGGCATTTATCTTCTCGGCCATTGCCCGGCCCTCCTCGGGCTTGACGGGCTCCTGCTTCATCTTTTGGAGCTCTTTGATGGTATTTGAGTCACTCCGTAGATCCTGAGGACAACAATACAATATAACTCATTTTCTACACTACAGAACTTGGCTCAACATTTGCTCCAAAAACTTATAACCCCTGGGGAGCACTAATTCCCATCAATACAATAGTTGTGTTTCCCTGAGGAGGAATTAAACTGCAACCCAAAGAATATCTTTCATTCAGTACGATCATCCAGGTACAAAAAAGGCCAAATCTCATTCACTGGTACTATTGCTCCCTATGCAGCAGTGCAATCATTCACACAGCACTTGTACACCAATACTCATATTCTCCTTACAGTATCACAGGCACGCCTACAAAGCTCTTGCACAAGTCATGCATTCTGCACACAAGCCCCACACACAGCACCAAGCTAAGTAGCCAAGCATCATCAACTACTTACTTTTTTATTGCCTACGAGAATTATAGGAACATTGGGGCAAAAATGTTTGACTTCTGGAGTCCATTTCTCAGGGATGTTCTCGAGCGAGTCAGGGGAGTCAATTGAGAAGCACATAAGAATGACATCCGTGTCAGGGTAGGACAAGGGACGCAGTCTGTCGTAGTCTTCCTGGCCAGCTGTGTCCCAGAGGGCGAGTTCCACCTGCCAAGTAAATGCAAAAATGAAAATGACATTTCAATGGTCACTTAACCCGCGCACGGTCGCGCATCCCTCAGAAAAGTAGTCAATTTACCCGCGTTACTCTGCCGTTCCCTGTTCACTTACCGTAATAGGCAGAGATGTAAAAATATGAAGTAATGAGTAAAAAATGTTGCTTTACACTTTGATGTTGTCAGATTTTTGATAACTTGAACCGTTTCTTTGTAATATGTAGTCAAACTCCGTAGATTTTTGCACAACATTGCTTC
Source organism: Morinoia aosen (assembly GCA_030386875.1). Taxonomy (NCBI): domain Eukaryota; kingdom Metazoa; phylum Arthropoda; class Malacostraca; order Amphipoda; family Talitridae; genus Morinoia; species Morinoia aosen. The sequence continues at coordinate 41,763,218 of CM059567.1, read as the reverse complement.
AAAGAGATCAATGGCCATTTTTGTGTTTTGGGAACAATGTAATGTTTTTCACTGCTATTTTATGCAGAAAATCCTTCCAAACCTGCTGATGTTTTTATTTTTCCTCTACAACAATTAGAAAAAAAGTTATGACCATTTATGTCTACTAGGTGTTATCCATTCTTCGTTTTAGTTCCTACATAAATGCATGTTTGCATGTCTGGTTATATTACTGTAAGTATAGTGTTTCGAAACTTGTAATTTTCACACAATATGAATAAAATACTGCTCTACACGCTACTGACTTCAGATTTGTCTTATTTGCCATTTTTGCGAAATAAGGCGAAATAAGGCCCTGAGTAGTTTCGCTGGTAACTGAGGCTGCCACTGACTGTTCGCACGCACACCCTCTCACGGTCGCCTCATTTACCACACTGACTGTGCTTACCCTTCCCAACTTCCAAGTGGTTGGAGCTCTGCCTTAACCCCCACAATGTGGGGGTTTCTGGCTCCAGCTGTGTAGCACTCGCTGAGACGATCATTTTGGTGTATAACAACTTGGGGTTATGCCTTACGTCTGGCAACCAGTGAGCCTGGTAAATGAGGCGACCAGTTACAGTGCGCGGGTTAAACTCCACTCTACTATGACAGAATCTAATTCAGTGACAAACTTCTTGAGTCAATGATCTTAAATGAGAGCTTCATTCAAAAGCTAAATAAAACCAGGCAAATTTCTTCAATATTGAACATGAAATTGAACACAACTTTAAAATTCAAATAAACTACTTATACAAACTTGAATAAAATGAAAACAAACAAGTACAATCTAGAGTGGAAATAAGAGCAAAAGGGAATCATGACTACACTTACACTACAGTTATATTGCATATAACAGATCAAGATGTGTATAAAAAATCTAGGAGTTGACATCAAGCTTCTGCACAGTACTTAAACATTGGCCAACAATTCTGATACTGCTTTGAATTATCAGTTGTAGCTACAAATCATAGCCATCGTAATCATGAATTATCAACCATAGCTCTATCAGAGCCCCAATACTCATACATTAACCAAGTTGCATTTGAGAGGTGTTGAAAGAACTATATTATTAACAATTTAAACTATCATATAAAAGAAATGCAAGGTTCATCAATCCCTAAGTAACTGTAGAGCTAAACATTTCATTTAAAGAATAAAAATTGAATTGAAAAAATTCAAAAAAAAAAAAATTGAATGCATTCTGCAATGAACTAGACTACTTGAGAATGTTTAAACAGTATACTAACTTGTTTGCCATCCACTTCAATGTCAGCAACGTAGTTTTCAAAGACAGTGGGGACGTAGACCTCAGGGAACTGATCTTTCGAGAAGACGATGAGAAGGCACGTCTTTCCGCAGGCACCATCGCCTACAATAACCAGCTTCTTTCGTATTGCCGCCATCAAATCTGCACACACACATAATATCAACAGCTTAACACATTTATTCTTCCCATGTGGTATACACAACTCATGCACATTCAAATTTACCCCATAACTTACATAAGCACCAACGTTTTATCAACAATTTTTTATCAAAACAATGTACAATATTTCTCAGTAAATTTCTTGATGAAAAAAAATTCAGGTTAACTGGACACAATGAAAATGTAACTCCTCATTCTTCCATTTGACCAATTTTTATCCTAGCAAGAGAGGTCTCTTTACCACAAAAAGGGAGACACCTCTACCCTAGCGTGGTTGGCACCTCTACCCTAGCGTGGTTGGCACCTCTACCCTAGCGTGGTTGGCACCTCTACCCTAGCGTGGTTGGCACCTCTACCCTAGCGTGGTTGGCACCTCTACCCTAGCGTGGTTGGCACCTCTACCCTAGCGTGGTTGGCACCTCTACCCTAGTGTGGTTGGCACCTCTACCCTAGCGAGGTTGGCACCTCTACCCTAGCGTGGTTGGCACCTTGACTCTCATACTGGAGATTTCCTTAGTCTCTCAATGGAGACACTTCATGACTGCCTTTGAAAGGCATTAATTATTCTGATATATATTAAACCTTCTAACAGTTAATGTAAAATCATTGACCACAGCAAGTGCTTAATAAACCTGCCAGCAAGTTATCTGATGTCTAAACCTTTCAAATCCAATTATTTCCTAACATCACCAATGGCTGCCAAATTTTTAGATATTCTCTTTCCCACGTCTTTACCAACACATATCCATGGCTGATACTTGTACAGCCTTGTCCACCATTTCTACATCCTTATTCAAGTTGTATAAATTCTTCATTTGTAACATATTGAGATTGATTCATAGTGACATATCAGATTGAGTTTAATAGTAAAATAAAAATTAATGTGATATTCTATTTGATTACCAAGTAGCAAGCCAGCTATAATAGAAAAACTAAATGAGCAGTTCTTTGTTCCAAATGACTATTCTTAAATGAACATAAAATGCAATCTTCATATCAAGTTTTAAATCAAGTCAACCTTGCAGACAAAACCCAAATTAGATATAATATATTTATAAAATAAAAGCTGTTGTGCATTTCAACAAATTTCCAATTTTTTAATTCTCTAAAAACTTCAACCTTTAGTTCCAAACAGCAGAAAATGATTAATGAACTTTTCATAGTACAGAATTCACTACTCAATAGATAAATGTATATGTGATAATATACATATTACAGACATCATTGAGATGAAGATATTTATTAGTTGTCATTTTCCACATCTTAGGGTAAGTTAGAGATCTATAATAGTAATAGCTGTGATGTGTTAATTCGTTTAATATCTGTAATAATCAAATATTATTGTGTAACGTAACCTCAAAATATGTAATTGTGTAATCTGTGTAACAAAAATATACTTGTGTAACCTATGCTGTAAGCTGGTCAGGTTAGAAAGTTTTAGAGGCAAAAAGATTGTATCACAGATATGCTAACTGCACACAAGTAGCTGTTGAAGTGATTAAAGGTGAACTACATTTCAGATAATTACCTAATCACATGAACTTAGATATTACTAATTAATGAAACTCAACATAAAAAGTGCCGCCATTTTTGATTGGCCATGTAGACCACCTCTGTGCATAGATACAAAGTAGCTGAATTAACCCTCTGTCTACTGATGGTAGCTCCAGTGCCAAATAGGCTAGTGCTTTCACTTTAGGACAGCTAAAAAAATTACAAAGTAATTTTACTAGTAAAGGAACATTTTGAAATAAATAACAAAATGAGAGCAATTAGCACGTTCCAAATAGGCTAGTGCTTTCACTTTAGGACAACTAACAAAACTACAAAATAATTTTACTAGTAAAGTAACATTTTGAAATAAATAACAAAATAATAACAATAAGCACGTAGTGACCCAAATGTGTAACACCAGATTAGCTTATTAGATTATTCGTTAGTTCAAGTCTCCCTATCCTCAACAAAGGCTATCCAAAGAGAGGAAGGAAGAAGGCACCATTTAGTATGGAGTTACAGGAACGCGGAATCTATGCAGAAAGGGCATAGAAACAGTAAGATGAGAAAAAAGTTCATGAAACAAGATCAAAGTTGAAAAAGAAAGTAGTAGGTGCTGAAAAAAAAGTACAGCAGTGAACTGAAAAAAGATGGTCCATAACAAAACAAAAACCTATGTAACTTCAACAAAAAGAAAGCCTACCTAACCTTTAGCTCGGGCCCTCACGTGGTCCCCCTGGGAGCGCTAATTCCCATAGATACAATAGTTGTATCCCCCTGAGGAGGTGTACCAACAGATAAATTGCCCAAATACACACCAATGAAAATGAATAACATTCTAAACCATTTCCTGGCATTTTTTGAGGAAATTTTATCAACCAAGAAAAATATTATTGGGCACTTATATTTTGTACATTTTTTTATAAAAAATGAAAACTTGTTCAAGCAGGTAAGTCAATTTTCTCTGTCCAAATTAACTTTACGACCTGCGCAATCATAGTCAACGTGTTAATAATATTCACAAAATTATTTTTCATTCATTACAGCAACATCGCACATGTAATTTTCTATTTATTTCCACTAAGTGTAAGCCACACGGTGCGTGCAACAGATTCAATAACTTTTTCATTAAACTTCAGTAACTTTTTCAGACGTTCATTTGTTTGCATGTAAGTTTGAGCAAATACTTAATTTTCAAATTCACAAGCTAATATTTTAACATTGAACACTTATTGCAAAGCATACATTTTTGAAGAAACATAATTTTCTAGTTTAAAATTGAAAAATAGATGCTTGCTGAAGCAGAAAAAGTCTAGCCAGGTAAATTTTAGTGATATTTCAGGATACCATCAACATTTATCTCTGAAAACATCTTTTTCCTTGAGGCATTTGGGTTTTAGTACATAAAATGTTGAGTAACAAGTGCCACAAACACGTTTTTCAGATTTATAAGTTACAAACATAAAACTCATGAACACAGATGCTATTAAAATTAAATATTATTATTGAGGGTCTCCAGCTCTAGCTTATACTTGCATGAGTACAAACCAAGGTTAATGCTAAGGAGATGCAACTAATCAATTTTCAAAATTTTGTTGCCTGTATCATGGTAATTATATCGAAATAAACAACTTTTTATCTATGCACTGTTTGGGGCAAATGAGTATTTAACAAGTTATAGGGTAATGTTCGAATGGCCGGACGGTTCGAATCGTAGGTCATTCTTAGTTAATTTTCAATTTTGACGGTCGGTAGCAATCCAAAAAGCCACCCCGTAAGACGCGTAGCAGATTGCACCACTACAGGCCTTGCGGGTTGAGTTTTTAGATAGCTACCGAGCGCAAAAATTTAAAATTAACCAAGAATTAACGACGATTAAAACCGTCCGGCCATTCGAACATTACCCTAGCAGTAAATGACTGACCGCAACTCAAGTGTTTGAAGTGGGAAATAATTCATTGAGTGCATTGGATAACAACATAACAATGGACTCTCCCTTCCGACGCGCTCGAATGATCGAACCTTCCCGCCATCTACACAAGATAAAAATGAACATATCGCTATAATTCGTTATTTTTGGATGATAATTTCTATTGCATTATTAACTAAAAGATCCTAGAAGGCTCTGCAGGCTCTGCGAGGCTGGCAAATAATAAATTAAAAAGTGCCCAAACGCACTCTACCCAAACAGAACCTACCAATATAACTTGTTAAATACTCATTTGCCCCAAAAAGTGCATAGAAGAAAAGTTGCTTATTTTGATGTAATTATAATGATACAGGCAACAAAATTCTGAAAATCAATTAGTTGCATCTTCTTCACATTAACCCAAAGCAATTGATTGTTTAGCTATGTACACCATCTGGTGCCTATTTTCAAAGTAGTGTAAAAAAATTAAGCTAGGAAAGTATACGTCTATTTAGAATTTTGGTAAATCTGAAGGAAAGGACAATAATCAATTTCCAACTTTTCAGTGCCTTATCAATTAATTTAATCAAAATAAACATGTTTTCTTCTTTGCACTTTCCATCTGAAATGATTATATTATGAGTTATAGCGGTAGGTTTAGTTTTATCTTTGATGACAAATACGCTCAAATAAACAGCTACTCATCAATTTTTTAATTTTAATTGCTTGAAACAAGATGATAACATCAAAATAAACAAATTTCCTTCTATACACTTTTTTCGTCAAATGAGTATTTAACAAGGTATAGCGGCAGGTTTAGTTTCGCCTTTGATGACGATTGCGCTGGAAGCGAGACTCCATTGCAGCGATGCTCTACCACGGATCGATGAATTTCTTTCCGCTTCAAACACTGGAATTGCGGGAAGTCATCTACCACTATAACTAATAAAATACTCATTTCAGATGGAAAGTGCATGGAAGAAAACTTGTTTATTGATCTAATTAAATATGTTTAGGCATCGAAGTTTACAAAATCAATTATTGTTCTTTTCTTCAGATTTACCAGTATTTTTAATAAAGACAATAAGTGCCATCACAGACAGTATTGAAAACTTAGCCAATTTACAGTTTAGTTTTGTCTGAGACAATAAATGCAAAATTCTTCACTGGTACCAAATATATTGTAGTTAGTAAAAATTTTATTAAAACATTATCAAATTGGAATGAGCCTCTTGGATAAATTTGAAAATATAATTTGTAAGATGAATCTAACTCTTTTAATGAGAATAATCAATTGTCAAGTCTGTAGTTGAAGATGATCGAAGGTAGTCATATGAGACAACCTAAGATAATCTTAACAAGGGGATTCCCTCCCATTTCTAACACAAGCACCAGAAAATTACTTTATTACTGATTAAAACCATTTAAGATGCAGCGAATCGCAGAAAAGATGCAATCAAACAGGGCACTTGGTTTCTTATAAATATAATCAAAGCTACGATAACCCTAATGAGAACAGGGCCTACTAATTACTTCATTACGAATACGCACAGCTGATCTGCTGACAAGGCCTACGAAGTAGAACTGAAACGATGCTCCTAAATTAAACTACGAATTGTAGCAAGTTTCAATTATTGCAAAATTATTGCACACAAGAAAATCAATAACACTCCATGACATATTTAGAGAGAACGAGCGATTAACTAAATGCTAGTTCGTATCACACATCCAGAATTAACCGACAACCGATAGCAATTTCGCCGAAGTCGAAGAGCATCAGTCGAGAATTACACTTGTTAGAGAGGAAGTAAAATGGAATTTGGAAAGCATTTACACACCAATGTAACCACCAACTGCTTATTAACCGGAGGACGAGCAAAAGCTGATCATTTACCTGGTAACTCGGAGCCAAATAAAAGAAATTCGAATCAAATATGGCTGCGAAGCTACAGCCCCACCTTAAAGAAGCTCAGTAATAGCATAGGAATGCCTGACGTCACCATACACAAAATAATGGGCGCCGAATTTATATTACAATATGGTATTCATGAATATAAAAATGATTTAATCTTACAAAACTGTTTTAGCAGTATATAAAAAACAGGTATGCGTAAAACATCTATCGAACAACGTATTTTTCATATAAATGGGAGAAATTTGTCAGTAAGTGGAATAAAAGTGAAACGGCAAAACTACAAACGGAAGATAACTTCCTGAATCAATCCTCTTCCCCATTTGAAGTTGATACTAAATTTTTAAAATAAAATATATCATTATTTTCAACCGAAATAAGCCAAGGAAATATTTTTTAGTTCAATGATATTATACACCGTCTTGCTGTTACGATGAACCTCTCGCTCAGTGAAAATTTTGACAAGATCGTTTCGAGTGATTTGAATGTTAAAGCAAAAATGTTAAAGTTACTGTACTCTCCACATCTACAAGATACATATAAAGTTTTTTATTTATTTCAGAGTAATATCCCTGCCTAGACATTAACAGTGTCTGTACTTATCATTTATATAACGAGTTAATTGTTTACAGTTAAAGCTAGGGAGAGTGCTTGAATTTGATTGAAGTAATTTAAATAGAGGATATAAAAAACCTGTATACCTAATGCTGTAATTCCACAGTAATGGACCTGATCTCTCTTGAAGCTCACTGCGCACACACATATACATATTATTAATCTTTAATACCATATGGTGCCCTTTGAATGATGGGTTAAAATGAAAAATGCAATACAAACAACAGTAATTAGATTTACTCCCATAAATAACATCAAACAGTTTTTAGGATCGAAAATAATGAAATATTTCCTCAATTGATTTCATTCCAAATTACATATATACCAAATATACGTAAATAAAAAAAGGATTTTGTAACTCATGATTAAAAGCATACAGTAAACTAATTTTAAAAAGAGCAGAAAAACTCATTTGAAAAGCTACTCCATCTTCCATTCGAACCGATCACCACATAAACGAAAGCAGAGGTTTGCTTGAAGTATCTTCCTTTTTAGTGTAGTGAAGGTATAAGTTAAATTAATTTTACTGTTTAAGTAGGGAGGAGTTTAAACGTGTGTTATTTACTGTACATGTTAATTTAATTAAACTTAGTAAATGGCGACTTCGGTCAGAGACTACTTAGTTGTTGCTTCGGTAATTCTACCAAATTTAATTTTGTAATTATCCAATGATAACAACTATGGATACAATTTGTTCTTCTGTCTAATGTGCCACACTTTTTGGAAATAAACGGTTTTTCTTTCTTTTTTCTGTCCAGTATTTTTTTTTAATTTCCTTGTATTAACATTTCTTGTATTTTTCTTGTATTTTGTGCCACTGTGCTTGCGGTGGCACAGCGTTTAATTAAGGGATCGGACTTGTATGTTGAAGTCGCGGGTTCGTATCCCGGCGCTGGCGCTGCGATTTTCCCCGTTGGGTTTAAGGGAAAGCTCAAGCACAATACTCCACTCGACCCAGGTGTCGGAAATGGGTACTGGCTTTACGGGGGAACCGACATGGTGTCCTCCATATAGTGTTAGTTGTAAGACGTTTGAAAAACAAATGCTTAAAATCATTTGTATCAGGCTTGATTGGAAATGAAGCATCCCAGAGATGCCGATGTTTGTTTGTTTTGTTTTGTTTGTTTGTACGTACATTGTACATCGTGCGAAACACACTGTAAGAACTAAAAATTATTAAAACGAACAGAGCGCAATGCTTAGCGACATTTTGGTGTACGTTTGATACAACCAATCAGCACTTGATAATTACAGTTGCGTTGTCCAAATTCCACAAAATTCATGACTTGCTGATGTAACAACGTCATTCAGCACTTGGCAATTACAGCTGCGTTTTTCCAAAAACAATCAAATATTTACATGAAATTTACTGATGCGATCCACAGTGTAAAGTGCTGGTATACATGCAACTCGAATACTAGCAGAATTAAGAAATTGCCTCTACTGCTTGAGTGCATTTGTATCCTTCCTAAAGCTCATTTTACACTAGCGGTGTGGAGCGACGGAAAGATTCTTACAGCTCCTCCCACGCAAAGATTAAGCGTCAGAGCACACCGGCTTGCTTTTAAATTGCCGCTCAATTCGACGCTCCATCCCCCGAGACAGTAATCGTCAGGATTGCTCTTGCAATACTGCCAGAATAATTTGCAGAACATGGATGGAGCGACGGTGTGGAGCGCGAAGACACCGTCAGTGTAAAAGGGCCTTAAGAAATATAAGAATGCAACTGCACGATAACATTTCACTTTGTATGAAAATTGTTATTTATTAAAATGATACCGTAACATAAATGTCATTCATTTATATCGGTACGTGAATAAGCGATTTACTGTATAGTACACATATGGCCCTATTCGCGGGGAATGTGTTAAACATGTCCAAAAAATAACCAGAGTTCAAGAGCCAGCAACAACGGTTCTACAATTATCTGCCCGTACGAACATTCGATTTCACCCCGAGCTCCAAAATTAGTTTTTTAGCGCATCATTTTTCTCCATTCTTACTTGAACAAAAAGGATTTATAAAAAACCGTCAGAAAAGTCCAATCTAGCAGCCCTCATTCCACGATTGCTCGAAAGTGAGGCTGCTAATGAAGATACTACTTCTGGCTCTGTAAAGTTGTATCCATGCTACCATCACTAAAGAAACATGCCGCGAAATGATGCAAAAATAACATCACCCAATTTTTACAGGCGAACAAGTTGTGACAAGTAAATCACAAGTTGAGAACTCAACTTTAGAACTTTCAATATTAATTTGATAGGGGTTGAAAAACTGGACATGAGACTACAAAGAAGCTTCACGCGAAAATACTACATAAATGCTAAAGTATCAGTCGAATACAACGCTAAGACAAAATGGTAGTGAACTAAGTAGTATTGCAAAAAAAATTATGCAGTAAGAAAACTTTATATTTGTAAAAGTGTACATGGCCCGTCAAAAATGATGAGATTCAATATTTGCTATAAATAAGTTTTCCAGATGTGGATGACAAACAAATAGTGCTATATCCATCCTATATATAATAGTACCCGCGATTAAAATATTCTTGTACTTGTGCACCGGTGAGACTCGTATCACAGATACGAGTACGATCATTGTGCATCTCTATCAGCGTCACAGAAAAAAAACGGAAGAAGCGGACACCAAACATATGTATAAGCCCACCAAGGGTATTATTAGGTAAGATTTTGCAGCAAAGGGAACAAGAAGGAGGGCTCCAGCAAGCAAGGCCTTGAAAGGCTTCCCCAGCAGCGAGCTATCCCTGCCTTGCTGCTGCTCCTGCTACACTCACAAGGCCGAATGAAAAAAAGAAAAGGAAAACAGTTTATTTCCAATGAAGATGACATAAAAAACATATCATTGGCTGTTAAATAATCCCAAAGTAAGGAACCTTAGTTAATCCACACGCATGGGTATCGTAATACCCAAGTCATTAATCGGAACAAATGATTGAGAACAATGTATTCCTTTTGTTCCAAGAGGAAGTCTTTCTCTTTGAATGAACTGGAAAACCATTAGAAAATGTAAATCCATGCTTACAACTCGATTGTTATAATAGAGTAATCAGTAGAAGTGTTTCGAGGAAGTTTTTCTAAATCAAATTATTGTAGCGTACGGAGTAGATAAATCTATGCTCCATATATGCATGTACCCTGTGATGAGTCTACAAATGATTGAGCCTACGTGTTGGCAGTCAACTCGTAAAACTACGAATATTATAGACATGAATATGATTATCTCACTATCTACTGGAATATAAAGCAAGGATGAACTTACCTCTTAGCACAACCAAAAGAGCCTATCCACATTTATATTTCTATACACATATTTTGCATCACGTCTATATCACAATCCATGAGTTTCTTTGAAAAATTAATAAGTATGTAAGCTTGGAATTTGAAAAAAGAAGAATACGATCCCATTTTGAGTAGAATAGAAAGTGAGTAGCTACGACAACGTAGAGTATAAAAAAACAATCTCCGAGAAAGACTCCGCAACTCACCACTGTCTTCTCCGCCACACAGCGGCGGCGGACAAGGAGGGAGGGGAATTCTGATGTGGATCTCCTTCCTGGCCATCTCTTCCGCCTGAACATGAACCAAACGTCCGCCCGCAATCGCGCCCCGTCCACTAGAGTCACTTTTACTTCGTATTTTTTAAGAAGTTTGTGAATCAGATGAGAAGGTTCGTGCTTATTGATAATTATTGAATTAGTTCAATGAAGTTTGTTAATTGAGTCCGCAGAAGAAACCGAAATCGTTCAGCAAAATGCGAACAATTGACATATGTCAAAAATGTGAACCATTGTGTTCGATAGAATCCTTCGACACGAATGTTCAAGATTGATTTATGTTCGATACAATGAAGAACTTTGAGTTGTCCTGTGTTAAACAGAAGTACTGTTAACATCCAGGAATTTTTCAAAGCAAAATGAAACCAATAGCAGATTTTGGTTGTTCTCGCGGCGTGTTGATGTTTACATCACACAGCTCACCAACCAAACCTATGATATCACAAACGAAGAAAATTAGTTAAATGATATCATTTCCAGCCTCACATCATTTGTGTCAGCCAAACTTTTCATTTGATCCCAGGACGCATGTCAGTGGCTAAACTTTCAGCATGCAAAAACACTAACAGCGCTGGTGAAGTAAAAACGTCCTTATTTCATCCTTTCGCCGTGGCACAGTGGTTAAGGGATCGGCCTTGTATGTTGGAGACGAGGGTTCGTATCCCGGCGCTGGCGCGGCGATTTTCCCCGTTGTTTATAAGGGAAAGCTCAAGCACAGTACCCCACTCAACCGAGGTGTCGGAAATGGGTACCGGCTTTACGGGGGAACCGTCATGGTGTCCTATATATAGTGTTAGTTATAAAACATTTGAAAAACCAATGCTAAGATCATATGTATCAGGCTTGATTGGAAATAAAGCATCCCAAAGATGCCGACGTTTGTTTGTTTAATATCCCTCCCTTTAGGCACGGGCAACAAAACAATAAATTACATTTCCATTGGCTTTTCCTGTGGTATTTATGATGCCCAACACACCGGCAAGTAAACATCAGATGCGCGTTATAGTTACTAGTCCACCCCCTTTATTTGAAATAAAAAAGAAGGCAAAATAAAAGACAGGCCGTAAGAAATAAAAAAAATTCAATCTCTCGAGAGTTGATAAAGCCGAGTGCAGACGGCCCCTCAAAAATGTATAATAATGTTCGACAAATCATATGACACACGTTCCTATTTCCTAAGCTTGTATCACAGATACGCTCATCACACACTTTCGGCTGGCTTCGGACAGACGGACGGACGCGGCTCTTATTATAGTATAGATTCTATGACGAAAAAGAACGGCAATAACATTGTTGATATCTAACATATCAACAATTCTTGATATGTGAGCTTGTTGTTGACATCGGCAATTGTTGATATCTCTTTACCACCTCTTTTTCTTTCAAACGATTTTTTTAATGAATGATAAATTCATATATTTGAAAGTGGAATATTTTTCATCACGTAGGTGTCATTGTTGATTTCTATTTGGGTTCATTATGGGGAGAAAATAAGCATATTTATTGCAGAGTCAGGCAAGGACCGATATAGAATTAAAAGTTTACTGGACAGTGCAATTGAGTCATACAGATTAATATTATAGGTAGATCATGAAAAAGATGGGTTTGCTATGAGAGTTGTAGTAAAATCAATGCTGCAGGTTTGATCAGTGCTTCAACTGCCCTTCGGGCGCTAGCTAAAGTTTGACGGATATACATGGTGTCCAAAAAAAAAATGCAGACCGAACTTAGAATTGATAAAGCTCCCTGTTCGCTCCGGGATATAAATGAAGCTTAAAACTATAAGAATAAAAAATTATAATACGCTAATAATCAATGTCTCATTACCAATGAATATTAATATGAATACCACCTATAACTGCCGAGCTCCATCAATTTAAAGTTCGGTGCGTTTTTTGGGATACCCTGTGCATGCCAGGCCATATGTATCACACACACACACACGCATATATATGTTATATATATATATTATATATTACATACATTCGTATCCGTTCATACATATATGTTATATATATATATATGTATGTATATTGATGAGGTAGACTTGACAAAATATTCGGAAAGCATTAAATGACTTCACTATAGTCAACATATGTCAATCTAATTCTCGTCTCAGGAGTCACAGCTAAATACCTGAAAATAAAGCAAAATTCTCCCTGGGAAGCCAAAAGTAATCAATAATGACCTCGTATAAGGTAAAATAATATTAGATCTACTCTGTACTGTATTAATTAGTCGAAATATTTAAATACACCATTGGTTTGTCTATGAATTAAGGACCTTTGTGTCATGGAATTTTTAAAATCCAATGTTTTGTAACACATCTCATGTATAAACTTTTTTGCAATTAAAGGTTTTTCTTTTCTTTCATTGTCTTTCCTTCTTTCTTTCCTTCTTTCTTTCTTTCTTTCCTTCTTCCCTTCTTTCTTTCCTTCTTTCTATCTTCCTTTCTTTCCTTCTTTCTTTCTTCCTTTCTTTCCTTCTTTCTTTCTTCCTTTCTTTCATATGTCACGACGCTTCCTGTGTAACTGGACTTAGTCACGTTCACCTGCCGTTATGTATGCACCTTCACAAGTCAGATACACGCTAATTGAATCTCAATTTCAATATGTTCACTGCAATAATTCTACGTAATGATTTCACAGATGTTGTTCTCCAAAAATTTACCACGAAATGAAGAAGCCTCTAAAACTTCTGTCTTATGTTCAAATTTTTTCAAATTTTCAAATTTTTTTCACAAATTCGTAACTCAATTTTTGACAGATGATGTTTAGAGCACAACGTCAAACTGTGTATTTATTAGTGTCACATAGCTTATAATTTGACGCAATTACGTACTCAGTAATAAATTATTTCACTTCAATTCGAATTCTGTAGGAAAAGTAATTAGATAAAGTTCCTAGTAATTACCCCATCCAATAAAAACAGGAAGTTTTTGCTCGTGAAAAAAACTCGTAATACTAAAAATGCTCCACACAATACAGATTTCTCCGGACACAGCTGTAGTCGCCACCGGATTGGAATAGTCCCCCACATGTCACTTCCATGAAGCTCGGGTCAACACTGCCCATGGAGCTAGGATATACTCCCTCCACGACACTGCCTGTCTTCCGTTGCAGTGGGAAAAGAGTTATTTTAGAAAGGCGTATTCTACGTTAAGAAATATAACTTTGATAGATCATGAGGACAACGACTGTTAAGTTACTTCCCGTTTACCTTCTAGACCTACCGATATAAATACTAGTTGGCTAAAAGAGTGCGATATGGTTTAAAAAAATAATTGCGTACATATATACGAGTATGATACAGCCAAAACCTAACAAGTTACTGGAACTGAAACTAAAAATGAAGGCCGACGGTGTCGGGCCTTTTATTACGGCCTAAAATTCCCTCTCCATCACTCACAATATTCACACAAAGATTTAGCTGCTATGTACCAGACTTGTCCATTAAAATACTCAGGATACTTCGTGAGGTACAATTTGTCAGTAACGTGATGTAACGTGTCGAGCATACTCTATTGAGGATAATTTCAAAATCATTGAAAATCAAAATTAAGTAACGTGTATGTGCGAAATCAATAGCGCTGCAATTGCCTTTTAGGAGACCATGCCGTGGTCATACACGAACTTACCGCGCGACTGACTGATAAGTTGTTAATTTTACGCATCCATTATTGACATATGGTAAATTAAATTAATATAATTTCATCCTCATTCTTTAAATTTAGTCAATTTAGCACGCTTTTGAATTAATGATTACAGATTTAAGGGAATTGTAAACATAGAATGAAGTTAATGAGTGCCTGGCACCCACAAGTACTTAGCTGTATCTCTACCTATTCATAACTCTACCTATTCATATCTCTCCTATTCATTGTAACAGTTCAACGTAATGACTTCATTTCTGTATTACTTGAGAAAATAATTTAATTAAATTATTCATGTATCTGTGTTTCTAATCATACAGGCATCTATTTTGGGGAATTGGTGTGAAGTACTTAGTCAAACATCGTAGATAAATGTTGCTTTGCTAAAAAATAATGCTAAAATAATTCATTCATGACTTGAGGAGTCATCGGAGGCAGCTAGTGATTTTATTTTTTATTTTAACAACTTATCAGTCAAAAGAAAACTCGACTGGATCCCAATACCGAACAGATTCATGATCCAAAAAGCTCGACGAGTGTTCTCCTCTCTGTACCTCCCCCAAAGTAATGCAGAGGTGGTAAATTTTTTTCCATCTAATATCCCAAATAAAAAACCAAATCGGAGGAATGATTTTTTAGTCAGTTACCGTTCATCTAACGTGGGACAAAAAGCTCTCTCAGTTTCTGATGGTATCAGTCTTCAATATATCAAAGACAGTTTCCCTGTTACAGCACCATGGATTCGTCTGATAATTAATACATCAATAGTAACCAACACGTTTCCAAACCAATGGAAACACTCCATTATTAGACCGTTGCACAAAAGTGGTGACCAAAATACAGCATCAAACTACAGGCCCATCAGTCTTTTGCCTGTCATGTCCAAACTATTGGAGAAAGTGGTGACAAATCAACTGTCATTTCACCTGGACGAGTCAAATCTACTCCACCAAAATCAATATGCCTATAGAAGAAATACTAGCACCCAAGACGCTCTGCTCAATATATCTGAAAAAATATACAGTGACATCGATCAAAAGAATGTAACACTCTTGCTGCTACTTGATCTCTCTAAGGCGTTCGATAGCGTCGAACATGAAAGACTTCTACGTAAAATACTGAACTTGGGAATAGACACGCAATGGTTTGAAAGTTACTTGTCAAATCGATCTCATGCAGTCCGCATAGAAAACAAATTGTCCCCATTCATTCAAAACAATTTTGGTGTTCCCCAAGGATCCATTCTTGGTCCGCTACTCTTTTCTATTTTCATTAATGATTTCCCTCCAATGCCTTCTAACACACGGATCTCAATGTATGCAGATGATGTTCAAATTGCAATAACAAGTTCAGTATCGGAAATACCACAGACGCAAATTAAAGCCGAAACTTTACTGACTAGCCTGAAATCATGGTACGACCGAAATGGTCTCAAATTAAATGCTAATAAAACACAATGCATTGTTTTTGGATCCAAAGATGCAATTAAAAAAACTTCAGATCTTACTCTTGCAGTTGGAAATGATAAAATTAATGCATCAGAAAAAGTTAAAAATCTAGGTATCTGGTTCGATAGAAATATGTCCTTCAAATCTCACGTTGAGACTACTTGCAACAAAATCTACGGAACTTTAATGTTTTTTCATCGTATAAAAAGTATGCTAGACGAAAAATCCAGATTATTAGCTATTCAAAAGGTTAGGTTAACATCGGCATCTTTGGGATGCTTTATTTCCAATCAAGCCTGATACATATGATCTTAGCATTGGTTTTTCAAATGTCTTATAACTAACCCTATATATAGGACACCATGACGGTTCCCCCGTAAAGCCGGTACCCATTTCCGACACCTGGGTTGAGTGGGGTATTGTGCTTGAGCTTTCCCTTATACCCAACGGGGAAAATCTCCGCGCCAGCGCTGGGAACGAACCCGCGACTTCCAGCATACAAGTCCGATCCCTTAACCGCTGTGCCACGGAATCCCTTGTGTTATCGCGCATTGACTACTGCAGCCTAGTATGGGGAGACTTACCTCAATACCTTCAAAGGGACTTACAAAAATGCATGAATTTTGCAGCCAAGGGGGTATGCAACGGTAATTTCAAAAGAAGTGATCACGTAACCCCTCTCCTCAATAAACTCGGCTGGATTCCTATCCAAGAAAGGCTCCTCTTGCAGAAGGCCCAATACGTATTCTCCTCGTTATATCTTCCTCAGAGCAATGCTGAGATAGTGCGTTTCCATCCACCCACTGTAACCAATCAAAAACCGAACAGAAACAATAATGTCTTAGTCAACTATCGTTCATCTCACTAAGGGCAGAAGGCTCTGTCCATATCAGGCGCCTTACTGTGGAACAAACTTCCCCTGAATATTAAAGTCCCTCAAAGGCCTAGAGAATTTAAAGCCAAAATAACTCGTCATCTTGTGTCTCAATAATAATTTTTAGTTACAGAACATACTTAATGAGTACTGACGAATCTCATTTGCCTGGTATCTCCATTGCTGAACAATCTCCCTCGCTCATTGTTTTATAATTCAAGACATCACACAACAGTTTGGAAGTATGCGTAGGTATTATGATTTGACCGCCTATACGTTGTCATTTGCAAACATGGTACCTATGTGTGTGTGTGTTTATCAATTGCAGACATTCTGCACCATATTACAAAGATAATGTGTTTTTTTTTTCTAATTTGAAATTGTAAAGCATCCATGTAAAAAAAATTAAAAATAAATTCGTTGTGTGATCATCCATTTATACTGCAGTAATATGCTGATTCTGCTTATAGTTATATGCTTATAATAATGTGATACCTATGTTTGTTCATGAATTGCCGACAATTTGCGCCATATTTCAAAGATAATGTGATTTGTTTTCTAATATGAAACCTTTATAGGACATTAATGTTTTCTTTCTTATCCACGTCCCACAATCGATTTCATGTTTCTGACTTAAGTAGACTGTCTTGTGCCACTATTTTTAGTACTAAATTTTATAAAATTCATGCTATAATAAAAGATATTTTTTCTGTTCCCCTCGATTGGAATTCTGGTTTATAATGGCTAGTTTATGCTGATATTTGCGCACATGCTTACTTGTATATATGTGTACGTGTGCACGCTATGCGTATGACACTCTGTAGAATGCGTATGTATTGCCTCGATGCATAGAAATGCATTTGTGTATGCTTACGAGTTTGGTGTAAGTATGTGCGTGGGTATGTCTGTGCATGCGTATGTATATATATCTACATGTATACGTGCACATATGTGTGTACTAAACTGACAACTAGCATTTTACTAGAGAAAATGGTCTTTTTTCTGTGCACTCTCAACTTGTAACATTACCTAACTCGTCATCTCTTTATTATTGTAAAGCATTCATGTACAAACTATACATTTGTTCTGCGATCATCCATTATATTTAAATAAAATGCTTATTAACTAATGACCGGTATGTTAAAATTGTTGAATCAGAAATACAAAACTTATAATCTTCTTGGTCCTCATGCTTATGTGTACATATATGTGTATATATTCACATGTATGTGTGCACATATGTGTGTACTAGACTGACAACTAGCATTTTACTAGAGATAATGGTCATTTTCTGTTCACTCTCAACTTGTAACATTACCTAACTCGTCATCTCTTTATTATTGTAAAGCATTCATGTACAAACTATACATTTGTTCTGCGATCATCCATTATATTTAAATAAAATGCTTATTAACTAATGACCGGTATGTTGAAATTGTTGAATCAGAAATACAAAACTTATAATCTTCTTGGTCCTCATGCTTATGTGTACATATATGTGTTTATATTCACATGTATGTGTGCACATATGTGTGTACTAGACTGACAACTAGCATTTTACTAGAGATAATGGTCATTTTCTGTTCACTCTCAACTTGTAACATTACCTAACTCGTCATCTCTTTATTATTGTAAAGCATTCATGTACAACTTATACATTTGTTGTGCGATCATCCATTTATATTTGAATAAAATACTTATTAACTAACGACCGTTATGTTAAAATTGTTTAATTAGAAATTCAAAACTTATAATCTTCTTGGTCCTCATGCTTATGCGTACATATATATATATATATATATATCTGTATGTGTGTGTATGTAAGTATATATATATATATGTGCGTATATATATGTATATGGATTTGTATTTATATATTTTTTTCATGCTTCCTTAAAATGACACTTTTGAACATTTGCCGAAACAAACGATTCATATATTATTTCCTGGCATCAATAATTGCGAAGTTTTATGTCATGTACATGTAAACTGTCAAAAGTGTTTTCACCCCACAATGAAAATGCATCGTCCATGAATTTGCGTTATCTCTTATAATTATCATTACATGTATTGTCAAATGTAGATTAAGCAAGATTAGGAGTACATTGCCCTCAATCATATCTTTTCGACTAGTGACACGAGTTTTTTTTTCAATACTCGTGTGTGTGTATCATCTAAGTGTATTAATTTTAAGATATTTAAAAACCAATGATTGTAATATTGTACAATCTCTATTGGAAATAAAGTTTTCTGGAGCTTTTTTGTGGAACAAGCTTCCCCAGCATATCAAAAACTCTAAAACTGTAAAAGAATTTAGAGTAAATGTGTCACGTCATTTTGCATCTCTATAGACCTGCAGCATTTCGGCGTGAATTTCCCATTTACCAGAAATTTTAATTTTCCTGAAATTTCTGTTCGAAAATTAGAAACTATTTCATTTTACGTTTGCTAAGCCATTCGTGCATTCATCTTAACTATTTCTGTCGACAATAATGAGCACCCCAGCCGTGATTTCAATACAGCAGAATGAACGTTTTTTCCATAATTAGGAGTATTTCCTCATCTTTATTTTGTTATTTTTTCTTCTCTGTGTTAATATTTAACATCCGTATGGAAAACATACTCTGAAATACATTTTGTGTGTACACCAATATACAGGTTTATAAATGTGAGGATTGTGCAAAGTTTATAATGAATTAAATTTTGGCTAACGTTGTCTCGTTATTTCAAAATCATTCTCGAAGATGTTTTCAATCGATTTCGGCTGAGCTGGGGGGAGGGGTTAATTTAAGCATTTTCATTTAGTCTTTTATTATTTTTCCGTGCGTTCAGTGCACACCAGCACTAAACTTTAAAATCGAAAAAACTGTTAATTTCTGTTATCAAAATTCTCACTTTGGACCATTGCTTAATCTACCTATATGTGCCAAATTTTGTAAATATTCTCCACTCAAATGTGATATCCGGCCACAATGTTACTCCATTTTATCCCATGTACACATGTCTGTATAATGCTGAAGAGTTGTGTTGTTTCTTCACTGTAACCTGAGTTTTCTTAAAAATTTCTATGAAGAAACTAAAAACCAGTTCATTTTTCGTTTTCCGAAGTCTTCTTTTCCTTTTAGTTATTTTTTTTCGAATAATTTCTTAGGATTACAATGAGCTCAACTGTCATTATCGGTGTAATAGATGGTAGGTTGTTTCTATCCTCTTACTTTATATTTGTATTTTTTTCTTATATTTCATTCTCAATAAGTACATATATTTCAATTTCTTCACGTGTAAGTTGATTAAGAAATGCACCTAGCATTTCTTGGTCCTCATGCTTATGCGTAATCTCCTGCCGGTATATTAGCTTCTTTAGACGTAGAATCATTGTTTACTAATGTACCCGTGCTGAATACTATAGACATTATTTTGGACTATGTATACAATAGAGATGACTCTGCTCCACCTGATCTGTTTCCTCGCCATATTTTGAAGGACCTTCTCATAATATGTACAACCGAAGCTCCATTTAAACATATTGATGGTAGTTTGTTCCGACAGGTGGATGGCGTTGCCATGGGTTCCCCTTTAGGACCTACTTTTGCTAACTTTTATATGTCATTTGTTGAGAACTTGGTGTTGAATACGATGGATGTAAAACCGAGCATTTACTGTAGATATGTGGATGACATTTTTGTTGAAGTACAAGACCTTGAGCACCTGGAAGCATTGAGGAGTTTGTTTGTTGAAAAATCTGTTTTAAATTTCACGTATGAGTTGGGTCTACACGGTAAGCTCCCATTTTTGGATGTTTTGGTTGAAGCTTCTAACGGTACATTCCATAGATCCGTTCATGTTAAGCCTTCCCATGCTGGGGAAACTATTAATTACGATTGTGAAGCTCCTCAAATCTATAAAGAAGGCGTCATACATACTTTGATAAATAGAGCTCGTAAAGTTTGCAGTAATTGGGAAAACTTTCATTCCGAAATGCTTCGAATCAAACGTTTACTTGTTAATAACAACTTTCCTAATACATTGATTGATAAAACTATTGATAAATTTTTGAACCGAATCATGAGCAGTGACAATAATTCAGCGAATGCAAACCGTATCAATATTTATTACGAAAATCAAATGCATGATAATTACAAAATTGACGAACGGGTCTTTAAAAACATTGTTAAAACTTTTGTTAAACCAATAAATCCAGAAACTTCTATTAAAGTTTGCGTGTATTATAAGAACCGTAAAATCAGTGACCAATTAGTAAAAAATAATCTGTCTGCATCTGGGGTCAACGATCTGGACAAGGCCGGTGTGATTTATCAATTTAAATGTAACCGAAGAGAATGTAAGTCTCTTGATAAACGTTACATTGGCATGACCAGAATGACCCTGAAGCAAAGATTAACCGCTCATAAATATCAAGGTTCCATTTTTAATCATTTTCGTGTTGACCATAGTTGCAAACCATCCAATGAAGATCTGTTCCCTAACACCAAAATTCTTTATAATGTTATTAAAAAAGATCATATTCATATAATTGAAGCATTACACATTCATGAGCTTAAACCTCCCCTTAATGAAAACACGAATGATTTTTTCGCTCTCAAACTGTTTCGTAGAACTTCAGCTTGCTAGGTGCGACGAGGCTGCTCGACCATTTTGCTCTTGTCTCTCGTGTGATGAACATCGGTTTTGTACAATGTATCTAGTCATACTACTATTTCTGTGATAAAAAAGGTTGTTATTTTGTCTAGTCGCTTTCGTCTTTTGTGATCTACTTATCTAGTCTATATTACTTAAGTGTTAGTTTATGCATTTTTTCCAATGTGACTGAAAATCATTCTGTTTTTTTTTACAGCCTGAGGATGATGTTTGATACGTCGAAACGTTGCATTTTATAATTAGACAGAAATATAGATTTTAACGAATTGCTTTGTTTTAGTACGAAAATGCTAGGTGCATTTCTTAATCAACTTACACGTGAAGAAATTGAACTATTTCGTAGGGCTGAAAAGTTAGAAAAGTACATATATTAATATGTGTGTGTATGTATATAGGTAAATATATATCTACATAAATAGATATACATGCTTCTATTTCATTTCTTTACACAAAAACCATCCGGTTAATAAATTTTATTGCACTAGCGAAATGATTCAAAAATAGATCTCCCACTTACACCAGAGGACGTCTCTGTGAATCGGATTAATGACAAATACAATTAATGAAATTAATCGTAATTTGAGCGTATGAATTGTGGTAAAATTATCTTTCTGTCCGTATGTTGTATAAGCAAATTTTGATGTTGAGTATATGTTTGCTTGCGCATTTCTGCCAAAATTTTGTAGATATTTGTCAATCATGAGTGGTAACTGGCCTACACTGTATCTCCATTTTATCCCATGTACCCATGCCCGCATGATGTTTCAGAGAATATCGAGAAGATATGATATATGATATGATATATTGAAGATATATGTTTTTTTTTTGTTTTTGTTCCTCAGCGGTAACTTGAGTTTTCTTAAAATTTCCTTTAGGAAATTAAAAAACCATTCCATTTATACGTTTTTCGAAGTCCTTTTCTATTCCTTATCTTTCCTCAGGTTATTTCTTACGATTCATCAGAGCTTGGGCTGTCATTTTAAATATTGAAAGAGTAAGATTATTTTTCATGTCTATTGGCATTTTTCTTATATTCGTTTTCAATACGTATATATATGAATATGTGTGTTGGTGTGTGCGTGAGTATGTACGTGTGCGCACGCAAACATAAATGTTTATGTATCAGTGTAAACATGCACACGTTTCGCACACATATATGCGCACATGTACATATATCGGTTTCTATCTCTACTTTTTGCATAAAAAGCAAAACCTCAAGACACATTACATTTTACCTAAAGCTCTGCGATCAGTTAACACTGCACCAAATTTCAGATAGATTAATAATAATAATCTATCACGACCCCGAAGGGCATTTCTGTGAACAGAAGAAATTAAAAAGTATAAGCAGACAAAGGAAATAAAGCACTCGTGCAAAAATTATCTCTATATTTGTATGCCGAACAAGCCATGCATTTCAATTTTGAGTGTAAGTTTGTTTACGCATTCCTAGATGTGCGTGCTGTGTTGCGCGGTGTTCTTTACAAATTATTTCGAGACTATCTTTTTCTCAATACTTGATTGTCATTTACGGTGTTGTTTCAATCTAGTACGGTGTAGCGTTTTTTTTGTATTTTTAGTGTAGCGTTTTTTTTAGATGTAGCGTTTTTTTTTGTATTTTTCCTACTTCGATGATCTTATAAATAATTCGAAAAATACTAAAGAATTCTTCGAAACTGCCAAGTTCTTAGTTGAAATTATCGAAGTAGGAAAAAGGCAAGAAGCGCTGTACCGGAATCTCTTGGAATATAAAATATCCAAGAGATAATATTTATCATTTCTCATTCAACTACCCTTGACAGAGTTAAACTATTAGCATGACCCGTATGGTTTGTCTATTAGTACGCCTCGTATATTTTTTCTATTAATATGCCTCGTATGGTCTATCTATCTGTACACCTATGATAGTATTGTCTAATATTACATCTCGTATAGTTTGTCTATTATTATGCCTCGTACGGCTTATCTATTTGTACACCTCGTATGGTTTGTCAATTAGTATTCCTCGTATGGAACTTTGTTAGACTATTAGCACACCACGTGTGGTTTGTCTATTATAGTACGCCTCGTATATTATGTCTATTAATATGCCTCGTATGGTCTATCTATTTGTACACCTCTGATAGTTTATCTATTAGCACACCTCATATAGTTTGTCGATTATTATGCCTCGTATGGCTTATCTATTTTTACACCTCGGATGGTCTGTCAATTAATACTCCTCGTATGGATCTTTTGTTTTAGGACGTCTTATATTAAGGAACTTTTAAAAGCCAATATGTTGGCATATGTATCTCATGTGACAACTTGGAAAAAAACGGTTTTGTTTTGTTTTGTTTATGGTGAGTACCCTTTTTACAAGATGTGGCCATAAAAGAGCAGTGTAAGCAATGCATGAAATAACTCTTTCAGATACAACAGAGTAGTCTGATTGACTGCAGCGAGTGCAAAATATTGAATAAAATATTTAATACTTCATAAAATGTTTTTTATTCGACGCAACGAATTAACCCCTAAATTTCAGAATAGTCAAAACGGTCATTGAGGTGCAAATGTCGGAGCCACAAGCAGTATTTTGAAAACGACAAAATACGCAAGGAACGTCGGAGCAAGAGGTTGCGTTTTGTCTTTAAATTAATGCTATTGTATAAAGTCAGGGTACGAAGTCAGATTCATCCCAGCTTTATCGTTGGCATTGCTGAGCGAAAAGAATATATTTTATCATAAGGCTGGATCTTAGATGACACGGGTCGTAAAGTTTGTACCAGCTTTCGTGCTATGGTCTTGGGAAAGATATAAGGGAGACGTTCTCACTACAAAACACTGCCATAGTAAATTTAATAATTGGATGTGCTTGGGCTGCGGCGGTCACACCGTCATAAAGACGACGCAGGACTCGTAGAGCGCGACCACGTAGATTGGTCAAGGGCACTATAAGTTATTGGAAATATATAAAAACGACGGGCAGAGCGGGAGGGCAATATGGGCTGAATACGTCATGGTCGGAGAAAGCGGGGCCCCCACGAGAGCTCACCCCTGCATCCCTTCTCCCCACAAAACCTACCCCCCCCTTTTGGGAAGGAGGCGCGAGACTAGGGGAGAGCGGGCTGAGAGAAGGGCATTCGGTCGCCGGTCGTGAGTGTGAGCGGTCAAGGCCTCGAGTCGGGAGGGACCAGAGACGGATAGAGTAAAGTAAATAAACCCGTCGAGCGGAGTTCGGGCAGTAGAGGCTCCCGTAATAGCAGTTCATAACTTAAGAGCGGCGTTTCCATTAGTGGATTTTAACACTGTGATTGTGGCAAAGCGTATGCGTGACGTTCACCTTGGATCGTGTCCTTGGGATTGCTGTCGAGCGTTTGTTAGACGTTCATTTTGGATCGTGTCCCTGGGATTGCTGTCGAGCGTTTGTCAGACGTTCATTTTGGATCGGGTCCCTTGGATCGTGGTTGGGTGTCTGTATACGCTCAGTGGTTTGGAGTAGGGTGTCTGCTAAGCACCCGGTGATATCGTGAGTGAATATATGCAAAATATTCCCTGAGCTCGAGTTGTCGATTCCTTGTTAGCATATGTCAATATTGTCTCCTGAGTAGGTCAGTATGTGGGGTTAACCCTCGAGTATTTATGTGGAACTTTCATAATCGCCGCACTTGTGCCGTCCTTCCAGTCTTGCAAAATAAATGAGAAAAACGCGTCAGGAGTCGTCCCTTACCTCTTATCTCTCTCAGAAACTAGCGCCTGAAACACGCGCCAACCGCCGCCATTGCTACCAATAAATACGCACGTTACTAACAGTTTCTATATCTGAATAGGGGTGGTCGTAAAAGCTCCCGTATACGCGCTAACGCCACCCAGCTAAGTACTCAATTGACAATCGGAAACTAACGTAATTAATCTCCAATTTAGTTCCGGGCTCGCCCGGTGGTGGCAGCATCGCTATCGTTATTAATTCTCATTATAAGAAAGAGCGGAAGAAAAACCCGACTCATACACTGGTGGCAGCGTGCTGGCCTTAAAAGCGTGAGAGAGAGAGAAAGAGAGAGAGAATATTGTGTTAGCAAGACAGAAGAAGCAACCGGTCCAACAGCTGCAAGCAAGCAGCGGCGTCCAAGATCAACAAAAAAACTGTAAGTAAACACCATTTCATTTCATTTCTGTGTATGTCTTCAACTGCAAATTCTTACTTATATATTGTTCTCTGTGCGATGTATGTCGTGTGAGTGTAGCCCCTAACAGATAGTGCGCATATCGCGGTGCAGCCAGGAAGTGTCATTTTCTGTGAGATTAGAAGGGACCCAGCCATAAAACCTTACAGCCAGTCCTTGAGCGTGAGAAAGCCAAAAGAAAGTGAATTCAATTTGGTAGGGATCGCTGCACATTTGAAGTAGAGGCATCGAAGATTCTTTAGGAATAGTACTTTTTTTATGTTCTTCGGAAGAAACATTGATTCTCGTGCTCCTTGTGTGGTAAATTAGGACATATTGGGTAATTATTGTGTTGTGAGCAGGATTGCAAAGTTAGGGATGGTTCGTGCAAATCTAGTTTGCAAATAGATATTATTGTGTCGTTCTACTCCGTATAGGGAGTAAACCAACGATTCGTCTGTATAAACACCCATTTAAAGGTTCGTGTGTTCCCTAGGAGAGAAATAATACGTAGCAAGTCCGCATTTTGTCGGTCGCTCCTTATCGGTGTTTGGGGAAGAGATCAACACTCCACATAAAAGCTATTTTGTTGTTCAAAGAAAATATATAATATTTTGTGTGTCTTGGGCTGAACTAGAGACAGTTAAAGGAATATGTACGAGTAATATTGCAAATTGAGGGAACGATTAACGTAAATATTTACATAAATTTGCGCTGTTATATGACTCGTGTTAACTGAATTTTCGTGTAAGGAGATTCCCTCCTGACTGATGATTTGATGCCCTACGCACGAGAGTCCGCATTTCGGTAATTTTTGCCAGTGGGGCCCTCATATTTCCTCTCTTGGATACACCCGAATTTTTTTTTTTTGTGTGTGTTGTGCTTGGATACCAGTATTTATCGAAAAATTAGAGGTCAGTGTAGTGCGTGCGCGTTGCAACTGCAATAGGTGGATTGAAAAAAAAAAAAGGAATTTTGTGCTGATCATCGCGGAGTTCAAGCTGCAAAATGGGAAAGAACGAAGATAGCAACTCGGGAAGTGCTGCTGCAAATAAACAGGACGCAGGAACCGATCAAACAGCGGCAAGCGGGCCAGTGCTTGGCAAATTGCCAAAATTCGACGGAAAGTCGAACGTGGTGAAGTTCCTAAATACAGTGAAAAAGAGGGCACTCCTAGAAAACTGGTCAGACGCCCGAAGCGCTGACGTCATCAGATATCTCTGCACCGACACCGCGGAAAACTTCTTAGATTCCAACCCCGAGCTCGAAGAATGCGATCTGACGGAGCTGACCAAACGCCTGGAGGATCGTTTCCTTAAAAGCATTTCGCTGACGGATGCACATATGGAACTGGCTGGAATAAAAATGAATCGGGGCACAATCGAAGAGTTTGCTTCGCGACTGGAGACCGCCTCGGCTGCCTTGGCGCATGTTATCGTGGAGCTGCAAAAAACAGCATCTCGCGACAAGCTCTTGGCGAGCGTGTTTATCAATGGTCTCGACCCGGCATTGAAGAAGACAATGGCAACATACGAACCAGAAAGGCTCGCAGATTGTGTCAAGATGGCACAGAAATGCGAAAGGATGCTGGAGGACGAGAAACCACGCCGGCCGATCTGCACGATAGATGCAGTAGAAGCCGCCCCACCCCGGCCACCACCTAGGTGCTGGTCGTGCAACCAAGTAGGCCATTTTTCTCGAGAGTGTCGCAACCCAGCGGTGATTCCGAGACAAAATACATTTGCCCAGAACGTACAGCGAAGAACCATAAATTGCTTCAACTGTGGCCAAGCCGGCCATATGGCCAGACAATGTAGGGCACAGTGGCGGTCACAAAACCCAGCTCAGCCGAACCGACAGTTAGGCGAAGCACAAGGCCCGAACCACACAGCCCATCGGAGTTTCAACGGGGATAACAACACACCGTGGCGATACGCACAGGGCCCGCCTAATATAAAAAACTAGCCCCGCCTGCCGATGCACACGAGACAAAGCCGATCATAAAAATAAAAGTGAATGAACAGGACTGCGAAGCATTCCTGGACACCGGATCGGTGTGCTGTCTAATAAGGCCGGAAACGGCTGAACAAATTGTGTCGGCAGGATCAGGTACAGTAAGAATAAAGACGGCCAAGCTAAAGTTAAGTACAGTAAGTGGCGCAGAAATAGATGTGCGGGGCAGAATCGCGCTGAACATTAAGATAGGAGGTAAAACGTATGTGCACGACACGGTTGTAGCGCAGGTCGGAAATTATCCAGGAGACATACTAGTAGGGCTCGATTTACTCCAGCGCATAGGTAAGGTGACGCTGGACATGACCAGTAGATATGGTAGTAGAGTGATAGTGAACGGTCATTCATATGCATTTAAGGACGGTAAGTATGCCGGAGAGTCGATCAATTTGATCAGACAAAGAAAAAGGGTAAGTATGCGACAGTCTGAGGTCGCGGCGGTGCTACCAACAGTGAGCAGTGACGATGGTGAGTATGGTATAACCGACGAGCTACCCGAGGCGGAAGTACCAAGCCTAGAGCATCTGCACACGCAGCAGCGTGAGAGTTTGTTAGCGCTCATCGGTAAGTATGCGCCAGCCATTTCTCAGCATGAGCAAGATTTAGGACGATGTGACTTGCTCCCACATCGAATTGACACCAGGAACGCGGCGCCAATTGCTACGAAACAATGGCCTCTACCCCAGGCAACGCGCGCAGCAATCGAAGAACAAGTGCAGAATATGCTAACGATGGACGTAATTGAGCCATCAGCGAGCGCGTGGGCATCTCCAGTGCTCCTCATCAAAAAGAAGGACGGCACGCATAGGTTCTGTGTTGATTTTCGACGAATTAATGAAGTCACGCTCGCAGACAAATATCCAATGCCACGCATCGAGCAAATTTTGGAGTCCCTCGGAGGCGCGTGCTACTTCTCAGCAATAGACTTGAAGTCAGGCTACTGGCAGATTCCTGTCGCGGAAGCAGACCGCGACAAGACAGCATTTGCTACTGAGTCGGCTCAGTACAGATTCAAGAGGATGCCATTCGGATTGACTACAGCTCCGGCCACATTCCAGCGTTTGGTCAATCGAGTGTTAGAACCAGTGATTGGAAAAACGAGCTACGTTTTCATAGACGACGTAGTGGTATTTTCGAAGACGTTTGAGGATCACATCGCTCATTTGAAAGAAGTTCTCGCTCTCCTCCAGAAGTCCGGTTTAAAAATGTCATTGAAAAAGTGCAGCTTTGCAAAACCCTCCATCGAATATTTAGGTCATGTTGTCTCGAAGGACGGAATTCAAGTTGACCAAAGGAAAATCACGGCCATTCGCGAGTTGTTACCACCGAAAAAACCGAAAGATGTACGAAGAATTTTGGGAATGGCAGGCTACTATCGAAGACACATACCAAATTTCTCGGAGCGAGTCGCACTTTTGACGGCATTGACTAAGAAGTGTGCCAAGTTTGTGTGGACGAACGAACATCAGGCCGCATTCGACGCGCTCAAATCGGCTCTAGCTGAAGCGCCGGTGTTGGGTTACCCAAATTTCGAGCGACCGTTCAGGCTGCATACCGACGCCAGTGATGTCGCTCTGGGAGGAGTACTGACGCAAGAAAAGGACGGCCTGGATCACCCGATAGCATACTATTCACGGAAATTTACACCGGCGGAGACCCGCTATTCTACCACGGAAAGAGAAGCTTTAGCTATTGTGGAAAACGTCCGCCATTTTGCTCGATACCTCTACGGTCGGAAGTTTCAGATCCTAACAGACCATCAGCCGCTGCGATATTTGTTCCAATACAAAGCTACCGTTCCACGGATCGCCCGCTGGGCAGTGCTACTGTCGCAGTTCGAATATGAAATTTCGTATAGACCCGGCAAGGAGAATGTGATTCCAGACACGCTCTCACGCGGAGTGGCAGCCGTCCGCCCGACCGTGACGGAAGCGCTGGACCCGTACGAAGTTTTCTGTGCGGAAAGGGTAAGTATGGAGCAGCGCAAAGCACAGCACTGGGCCAAGGTCATCAACGCATTGGAAGGTAAGGGCGAAATGGTGACAGATCCGAGCCAGTATAAGGATTTCGTGTTGGACAAAAATTGCCTTTTCTACCTGGAAGTGAAAGACAGTGGAGACATTTACAAACGTGCAGTGATTCCTGAATCCCTAATAAAGCCCGCGTTAATAATGTCGCACGATACGCGAATTTCCGGACATTTTGGGGCGAAAAAGACCCTCCACCGTGCTAGAGAATTATTCTTTTGGCCAAATATGGCACGACACGTGCAAGAGCACGTGAAAAATTGCACGACGTGTCAGAAACGAAGTCCCCACGGGGGCCTCAAAACAAAAATAGGCGAATTACCGCCAGTCTCACGACCATTAGAAAGAGTGGGGATTGATCTCATTGGAGAGCTGACACAGTCACACGCCGGACATAGATATATTCTGACGATCGTGTGCCATTTCTCGAGACACGTGCAGGCGTACCCATTGCGCGATAAGAAGAGCGAAACAGTGGCGCGAGCATTCATGGACTATGTATGCAGGTACGGCTGTCCGGAACACATCGTGTCAGATCGAGGTACGGAGTTTACCGCCCAAAATTTCCAAGAAATGTGCCGCATTTTAAAGTCCAAGTTGCATTTCACCACGGCCTTCCATCCAGCCAGTAACGGTATGACGGAAGCCTTCAACAAGTTAATAAAGACAACGTTGGCCACAACAGTAGAGAAGGATCTCACATCATGGGACGAGCAGCTACCTTTCGCCACGCTCGCCCTAAACTGTTCGTATCATGCCTCGGTAGACAACACACCGTACTTCTTGTTCCATGGACGCGACGCTCCTTTGCCACTGTCCGATATTCTGCAGCCCAGGATACTAAACTATGCTGTGGAGGAGAACTTTCCTCACGCCGCTTTTGCCAGATTGCAAATTGCGTTCGAAAACGCGATGTCAGCAAGCCGAAGTGCACATGACAAAAATGTGAGATATCAGCGTGTGAGAGATAAGGAACTTAGAGTCGGCGATTGTGTATTCCTACGGAATACAGCAGGAAGGAACAAGGCGATGGGGAAATTCCGACCTAATTGGTTAGGCCCGTACAGGGTTCAAGCCCTTCCAACACCGATGAACGTCGTAATACGACAAGTCCACGGCCGCCGGCAGGAGATAACGGTACACAGAAATCGACTGAAGCCCGCGTCATTTAAACCAGAGGAGGCTCCCGTAATACGAGACGAGCGTCCCAGCGGCAAGGGGAGGAGCGTCGAGCACGTCACCGAAGTACGTCACGACGAAAGCGATTCGGACAGCAGCGATGACGACATCTATGTAACAAGGCCCGAAGCACCCTCACCCCTACCCACCCCGGCAGCTAGACGTCCTTACGCTCTAAGATCCGCCGGTCCGGTAGAAGAGTAGAGGAGTAGAAGAGAAGATAACATGAGCAAAACTACTATGTAACAAGTAGAGAGGTAGATAAGCTGAATAATCTAATTTTCTTTTCAGATTTAACCTAGTAAATAAGTAGGTAGATAAGCTGAATAATCTAATTTCTTGTCAGATTTAACCTAGTAAATAAGTAGGTAGATAAGCTGAATAATCTAATTTTCTTTTCAGATTAAACCTAGCAAAATAAGTAGTAGATAAGCACTAATCAAATTCCTTTACAGAATAGCTTAGCAAAAACTAGGTTGGCAGGAAAAAAACTCTGAGTAGTCGACTGCTAGGCAAATAACTTTAGGAATGCTAGCAGCCAGCACGAGCGACTGAGCGCAGAGCTGTAGAGCCGGCACAGGACGAGTCATAAAATCGAGAGGCATAAAGGAACTCAGCCCGGGCCTGGGAAATACGAGTAGAGACGTGGCATACAAATTATGATAACGCACTAGGAAAAGTGTATCGTGCTGGCTGCGCAGTTTTGAATGACGAGATTAAAACTTAGATATAATGACTTCACATCGAAATAGGAATTTGATTGCTGGTCAGTCGTTTGAGATGTATAAGGAACGAAGAGGGATTTCGAAGGAAACTAGCCGTCTAGGCAGAGATATAATTAGACAGTATTAAAAATATAAGTAGAGCACAGCCGCAGCAGAGGTTCCTGCACATAATACGACCAGTAGTGGGTACGGCTCTTTAGTCCTCTCATAACTAGTAGGTTACAACTGAGAGGACGAAGTTTTTTTTTGAGTAGCCTGAGAAATAACTAGTTATACGCACTAATAAACCATTGCCTTTCAGGTGTAGATTTGCAAATTCCGCAACTGGGATGGGAAGTAGAGTTATCCTTATTGTGCATTGTGCTGTTTAGGGTGAAAAATTCCTTGTAAAGGAATTTTACTGTATCGTCGGAGGGGAGGAAAAATTTAAAAATTTTATTGCTTTAAATGATGTTTAAGACAAAGACCAATAGGCACAATGCAGTCGCTCAGAAGAGAGACGGCGAGTTGAAATTATCTGGGGATGAGTCTTGCTCCATTTCGAAGAAAGAAACCTGAGCCGGAATTGATTAGAGACCGATAATAACGGCTCGAATAGCAGAACCCCTGAGAGCTGTGCAGAACTTATACCGATACACTATATTTAATCAACTCCCATTACGGACATAGTATAAGCAGCAAATACTGCTCTTTAATAATAACGTAGTTAGTGGGAAGGCAGGCTGGACGAGCACTTGCGAGGCAGAGACTCGAGGCGTAGGCCACGAGACAATACAGCCACAGACGGACCATAAAACTGGAGATGCGTTCCACGCTGGCACACATGTAATATGAGCGGCGTCACGCCGGAGATTGGAGAAGGCAGTCTGAACAGAGAGAAGCGCACAGAGATTCGGGTGCGATGCTAATTACGAGATAGATGAGAGAAAAAATAAATAGAGATGAGCAAAAAGAATATAGATAACAGAGATGGACGGCTCCTGTGCTGCGAAAGCAGAGCGTGAACAGCACCAAACCGACGCTAGAGCTGAAATATTTAATGATAAATGTACTAAGGTTATTTTGAAGATTTTCAGGAAGGCGACAGCGAGCGAGGTGCAGGCGTGTGCGCGGTGCATAAACCAGCACCACAGCGGCATCCAACAGAACGGAAGTAGCAGACGGACCGGAACTGCGGTCGCGTAAGAGAGACGGAGAGGCATTCGGAAATGGTAAGATCGGGAATACCCCTGCGCGTAGGAAACACGGGCGTGAACTGTGGATAGTGTTATAAATATCTGGTCTGCTGACGAGCGGATAAGGGAGAGCACGGGAAGCATGACCGAGGGATTTTTTTTTTAAGCATGTCCAGAGATATGTGCGCAATGCTTGAGGCATCGCAGCGGTTACCGATACCATGAGATTTGAAGATTAAAAAAAGATAAGTCGTGTGCGACTGGTACATAAAATATATTGCAAACAAGGGACGCCTGAGTATTGCAAACGATACGAAAATCTAGGCTGCTTTTCACGAGAGATCAGCAAATGCCATTCAGTAACAAAAAAAAAAAACAGTCAGCTGACACAGAAAGAATAGGAATTAGGAGAATTTCATCCATCATTTAATCATAAGGACCTGCACCACGAGTGAAAGACAAATGAACAGGAGATGTGTGTGTTGTCAGAGTGTGTGCGTTTTCGTGTGCTGTAACGTGTGCAGGAGTATGTGCTGTATAGTGTGCAGGAGTGTGGGGACTCAGTCATTCAAGTCTGCTAGGACTTGTTATGTTCATGAATCCCAAAATCATATATCAGTCATCATGTAACATACGCGCTCATTATGAGGCGAAGAAAGGAAAATTTTTGAAAATAGGCTCTATATTGATATCTAACCCATGTAACAAAATTAATGCCCGACCGTGTGCCGTAGGAAACGGCGACGTACATGCATCGAGGGAGGAGACGGAGGCCGAGCGAGGTGGTGCGCCAGCTCGGGACATACGTCGCAGCGCGCAACTGCGAGACGTCGCCGTGGCTACCAGACGGGAGTCTGGCGACCGTCTCGGCCGAGACGGACTGGGGGCGGGCGGCCGCGACCCTGGAGGGTCGAGCGCTCATTGTCCACTTCGTCCCGAACCGGACGAACGCCTGACCGAGGCGACTCTCAGCAACTTGCTGCAGCATTTAGTGGTGCCCCGAAACGACGGAAGAGCTCGCCTCTCCAGTCCCGAAGGGGACCAATATTATGTGAAAATGGCCGAAGCATAGGCGAGCGAGTTGTGGTCGCCGTCCTAGTTTTTTTTGTGATTGTAATTGACGTCATGTTGTATTGTGTTACATTGTAATTGAGGTCAGGTGGTATCAGTGTTCGCCAGTCGGGTAAGAAATGCACTGGGGCCAAGACATAGAAAGAAAAAAAAGAGAAATTATTACATAATTTTTTTTTTTTTTTGCGTAGTGGGGGAGGGGTGTATAAAGTCAGGGTACGAAGTCAGATTCATCCCAGCTTTATCGTTGGCATTGCTGAGCGAAAAGAATATATTTTATCATAAGGCTGGATCTTAGATGACACGGGTCGTAAAGTTTGTACCAGCTTTCGTGCTATGGTCTTGGGAAAGATATAAGGGAGACGTTCTCACTACAAAACACTGCCATAGTAAATTTAATAATTGGATGTGCTTGGGCTGCGGCGGTCACACCGTCATAAAGACGACGCAGGACTCGTAGAGCGCGACCACGTAGATTGGTCAAGGGCACTATAAGTTATTGGAAATATATAAAAACGACGGGCAGAGCGGGAGGGCAATATGGGCTGAATACGTCATGGTCGGAGAAAGCGGGGCCCCCACGAGAGCTCACCCCTGCATCCCTTCTCCCCACAAAACCTACCCCCCCCTTTTGGGAAGGAGGCGCGAGACTAGGGGAGAGCGGGCTGAGAGAAGGGCATTCGGTCGCCGGTCGTGAGTGTGAGCGGTCAAGGCCTCGAGTCGGGAGGGACCAGAGACGGATAGAGTAAAGTAAATAAACCCGTCGAGCGGAGTTCGGGCAGTAGAGGCTCCCGTAATAGCAGTTCATAACTTAAGAGCGGCGTTTCCATTAGTGGATTTTAACACTGTGATTGTGGCAAAGCGTATGCGTGACGTTCACCTTGGATCGTGTCCTTGGGATTGCTGTCGAGCGTTTGTTAGACGTTCATTTTGGATCGTGTCCCTGGGATTGCTGTCGAGCGTTTGTCAGACGTTCATTTTGGATCGGGTCCCTTGGATCGTGGTTGGGTGTCTGTATACGCTCAGTGGTTTGGAGTAGGGTGTCTGCTAAGCACCCGGTGATATCGTGAGTGAATATATGCAAAATATTCCCTGAGCTCGAGTTGTCGATTCCTTGTTAGCATATGTCAATATTGTCTCCTGAGTAGGTCAGTATGTGGGGTTAACCCTCGAGTATTTATGTGGAACTTTCATAATCGCCGCACTTGTGCCGTCCTTCCAGTCTTGCAAAATAAATGAGAAAAACGCGTCAGGAGTCGTCCCTTACCTCTTATCTCTCTCAGAAACTAGCGCCTGAAACACGCGCCAACCGCCGCCATTGCTACCAATAAATACGCACGTTACTAACAGTTTCTATATCTGAATAGGGGTGGTCGTAAAAGCTCCCGTATACGCGCTAACGCCACCCAGCTAAGTACTCAATTGACAATCGGAAACTAACGTAATTAATCTCCAATTTAGTTCCGGGCTCGCCCGGTGGTGGCAGCATCGCTATCGTTATTAATTCTCATTATAAGAAAGAGCGGAAGAAAAACCCGACTCATACACTATGATTTAATAAAAATGTTCGTTTTTAGTATAAGTTTAATTTTTAAACTTTTGACTAATTTTTATCATGTTGTAAGCTTCATTTACGACATGGGGTCTCATGATATGATTTGTAATATGCATGAAAAGATAATCCACATGAGTTGAACAATTATTATTCTTTTCTCTTTATGCGTATGCTAGATAGGGTGCACAATTACAGTTATCTGCATCAGAAATTTAAACTTTTCTAATTTTTATTTAAAAAAATATAATTTCTACGTACATAACCATCACAATTTCCAAAACGCGACGCGAAATCTCCAAGAATGTTAGGAAAAAATATTTTAGAGCCTTTTATCCTGAGAATGATTGGAAAGCAGTCACAAGAACCCGAGTGAACACACAAACAGCGCAGGAGTAGTTGAAAAAAAAACAGACGTACTCCACTGAAGAGAGCCGGTAGCAAATCAAGGATAAATGACGATATTGAGAAGGAAATGGTATCTAATGTGAAAGGAATCCTTTCATTATATTTTTTGTACCTAAAAATTACTTCTTAAATACCTTATAATGAAGTGTGTCAATCCAAATAAATATCGGTTCGATGGAGAGAGTTGTTTACTGTAAAAAGTATAAAAATTGTAAATAAAAGGATGAACACCTACATGATAAGGCTAAAAGAGCAACATACGTTGCCAATTTATATGATGTGAGACCAACCGGTAGAATAATGATTTAGGTCAGAGCAAAAGCCTCGATTTTAATACTTTCCAGTAACGGAGCTGTAGTGATCGCCCTCAGCCGCACTTCAGCCTAATTTCATAAAATATTAAAAAACTAACATCCTAAAATTAAATTATACAAATGTAATTATTTTACTCGCGATAGCCGTGTGCTATAGGTTCCGCCGCCGTGCGGCCGGGACCCGGGTTCGAAACTCGGCGCTGGCAGTGGCGATTTTCTCTGTTGGGTATAGGAGAAAAATTCCAAGCACAATACCCCACTCTACCCAGGTGTCTGAAATGGGTACCGGTCTTGACCGGGGGAAAGCGTCATGGCGTCCTGGCGTTAGTTCTAAGGCATTTGAAAATCCAATGTACAAGGTGATATGTATCAGGCTTGATTGGAAATAAAGCATCCGTAGATGCCTTCATTATTATTATTTTTTTTTTATAATTTTACAAGACCAAATTAATTCGATTAAACTCAAAACTTTACCAAAAATGTGTTTCAAAATATTTGCCGATCACGTTTCCGTCAGTCACTTCCGTTGGAAACATTCGCGCAGAACCATTTCGCAAGCTTCCGCTCAAAAGAGCATATAAGGCCGACTTTTCAGGCAGAGTCGTCATTCTCGTACAGATCCTCCTGAATAGTGCTTGGGCCCAGAGCGGGCAATTGATCGACTGGACCACACATCCATGCACTCACAAACACTTATGAAACCAAACCCTAACTTCTTAATTTAAGGAGCTTACCTCCTCCGAGTTCTTCTCCCAGTTGCTCCTCCTGTTCAAATTTCACTATACTGAAAGACCTGCATCCCTGCAGCTAAGCCGCGAAAATCTCCAGTTGAGACCATTTGGGCGAGAGTCCCCATCTCTTACCGTGTTTTCCCAACCGGTAACAAATTCCCTACTCAGCACTCAATTCACCACTCACTTAGTGTCGGAACCTCCCACACTTACACATCATCGACTTCACACTCCAGCACGCGCTTCACAAGCCCGGGCTGAACGAATCGTCTGAAGTCCCGCAACCTCCTCGGACTCTCACCAAGATCGTCTCTCGAACAAGAATCAAGCCTCACACTTCGGCGTGCAACCTTCTCCTCAATAAATCCCCATACCGGCGAGTGAAACTATTCTCTCATTTTCCCCCGGTGTTGGCTTGTGGTAATTTTTGTTGTTGATTGTAGACGCTTGAAATATTGCGTCCGAATACCGCCTAACTGTAGCATATCGCTACAAAGCGTGAGAATTATGAATTTTCCCATTCGCACTTTGAATAAAATTAATCATTAGCATTAAAAATCTTACTATAATTTATTATTAATTATTTTCTACTTCTAATTCGTAATCATTGAAGTTTTTGTGTAAATACATGAGAGATCAAATAATCAATCGACATTTCGAGTTTAAAGCAGCCCGATACGGCAACATCGGAGAGCGTCACTTGAACTGGCTCACTCTTGCTTGTGGCTTTAGCGTGCGAACATCATCTTGACCTCAACGTCATCACACACACCACTTACAACATTCTCCCTGGGCCGCTTTTGGGACTCTCTACTTGGATTAGAATTGGCTATGTTCTGGACCTTAAGCCTTATATATTCTCTAATTACGGGCCTTAATTCTCAACTGCCTAAAATTACGGGCACAATTGAATCACCCTCTCATTTGCTGAAGTCAGCGTGCCTGGATCTTAATTACTATTCAAACGAAGAGTCATCATCGCCATCAGGCTCGGCACCTTTTGATCAAACTCCCCTGCTTCAAAATTAAGCAGGCGTTGCCCACATAAAGAGCAACGCACCGATGGTTGTGCTTATTTAAAAATTGCCCTCAGTAAATTGAATATTCTGAACACAATACACTTAAAACCTCGTCCACCGGCCGGAGCGACTGCCCCAGGACTGCGAAGTGACTTCAGTCAAGATCTGCAGGATCAAGTCTCGGCGATCCGCAGGATCAAGTCTCGGCGATCCTCCCGGCTCCTTCAAATAAAACCATACACAAAAGCTGAGTCCAAAGTACCTTATTATCCCTCTCATAATTTTTCCCAGATGCTTGTCGAGGTTTTGTAAGGACTGGCTATATACCCCTCGGTCAGATCCAAACATAACTCCTTCTGAGTCAGAGGCCGTAATCCATTCATTTAGCTATTAAATGTGCTCTACCAGGAGCACTGGTGACCCGCCTTTGTAAAAGAACATCTCCTTGTGAAATCGATAAATTCCTCGATATTCAACCTTTAAAAGTCAAATTCAATTAGTTCCCCATTAGGGAGAACATTATAGAGCTATCAGCTGAGCTATATTACATTGGTGTAATGACTGTCGGTAATGAAGCTTGATACACAGTACATCGAAGTACCTTTAAATCCCAACTGTAAAGAGTGGTTAAAAATTTAGCTGAAACAAGCAAGGTATTGAAAATCCTACTTTTATTATTAATCGAGACTTCACATCAGTTCATAACAAATTCAAAAATTATGTTTAATAACAGCCGCACGTTCAAATTATTATGCTAGTACCATTTTCTTATTTACTGAAACCGAATTGAAGTGATTTGAAGTGTTCTCACAAGTCTTGAACTTGAACTTGAGGGCCGACAGCGTCGGAAGCTTTGTAACGGCCTACAATCCCCTCCACAATTTTCACACAGAGAGTTCAGCGCCTGGTACCAGACTTGTCCACTAAACTACTCAGGATCTACCAATCCTTGTCACAAGCTGCGATTGGCCTGCATCACTGGGATAACCAGTGTGTCAAAACACCATCCTCAGGCATATTGGGTCATTACAGCCCACTCTACCTGACTGGCTCATTCCAGTCACTGTCTCTTACTCCAGGCACGCACAAGAAACATTTCCATAGCTTCAATGATACTCAAATTACACTCCTGATCCAGCAAGACAGCTCATACCGTAATCATCTTCAGCACATCTGGCATACCACTCATTGACTCATTCTCTCCATACTGCTCAAATACCACATTCATGAAACTTTTTCTCTCTTGCTCATACTTACTACATTCCAGCACAAAATGCTTAATTGTTTCCTCCACTCCACTATTACACTGCCGACATAATCTGTTATTATTCTCATACCACCTCCATGTACGTCTGTTCACACTCAATGACTCGTATCAAACTTATAGAGCGAATGTAAAATTAGTGAACATAGAACACGGAGCGACGGTGTCAAAAACGGAGTAACGGATGAGATACTCGGAACTACGTAACGCGACACTCTTAATTCGTAAATCGTTACAGGCTGTGACAAAGGCTACGAGCCTACGACGCTGTCGGCCTTTTCATATACAGACTACTACTACGACCATGTTAATGGGTATGTTATACCAAGTGGAAAATTATTACTAGACTGTAGCCAGATACGATGATTTGATGTGTAAGTAACTAATGTTTTAAAGAAATGTTTTAAATATATAAACTCAATAATGAGATGACTCATTTTTTTAGCGATTTTGCCTTAACATAGAATTGCATCTCAGTAGCAAAAAACGTTATACTATGTTATATCATTGCCTTTACCGAGAGTTTTACATTTATTTTGAGTATTTGTTCAACAAATTAAGACAGTGTATAATTTTTTTATCCTGGATTTGGTCACTTTGCTCATGACAACATTTTGTTAATAATAAATTTTTATTAACATGTTCATAAGGAACATTTTCATCAAAATAAAAATTACTATATCTTCATTTGCAATTGAATTGTTTCTGGAGTATGAATTCTTATTTGCAAGACCAACTTATGATTGAAACTCTCATTTAGTAAATGCCCAATATTTTATATATATTCAAAAGCCTAGTAGAGATTTGAGAAACTTCATTTCCAGTTTAATAATCAAGAGATGCACTTGAAGAAACTTGGGTAAATGTTGAGGATTAACTAGGAATTGATGTTTGATTTTTGGGTGCCTAGTTAATTAGATCAAAATAAACAAGTTTTCTTCTATGAACTTTCTGTCGTAAATAAGTATTTTACCAGTTATAGCAGTAAATTAATTACCGCAACTCAAGTATTTGAAATGGCAAGTAATTCATTGAGCCCAGCAAATGGCAACGCTGCAATAGAGGCTCGCTTCTGGTGCCCTCGTCATCAAAGACGAAAGAAACTTGGGTCAATATTGAATTTAATGTTGTCAACGAATTTCATAATTTCGTAGGTATAGATAGGTAATGTAGTCGATTTTAAGACGTTTTACATGAATGACAATGTGCCCGGAAATGCTTATTTATGGAGATATTTAACTTTGAAGTTATAGGAACGTCGTTTATAAAATTGAACAAACGGAGAGGTAAATTAGCAGAAATCCGGTTTTGAGGTAACGATAGGTAAGGTTAGGTTTGGTAAAGTTAATTTAGTTAAGTATCCTAACCTAAGTAAGCCTTAAATATCTTAATTTAACTCAACCATACCGAGGCCGATGACTCCCGCCAAAAAACTTGGCGTGGTCCGCGTCCGCAAAACGCCGGAAGAGCCATATCGAAACTGCCGTTAATGCTATTCTTACCTGGCGTTATTTATCCTATATCTCCTAAACTAAGCTTTTCCGGGCACATTGTCATTCGTGTAAAACGTCTTAAAATCGACTATATTACCTACCTATACCTACAAAATTATTAAATTCGTTGACAAAATTAAATTCAATATTGACCGAAACTTGACCTACCGTGCTAACTCGTAAAATATTCTTTTGACAAAAATGTGTATAGAAGACAAGTAGTTAATTTTGATGTTATTACCGTAATTCAAGCAACTTAAATTAAAAAATCAATGAGTAGCTGTTTATTCGAGCGCATTCGTCATCAAAGACAAAACTAAACCTACCGCTGTAATTCGTGAAATACTCATTTACGACATGTTGTGGGATGTGCAAATCACGAGACCCAAGTTCTCTGAGCCGAGCTCCCACAGCTCGGATCGGCCTCCTAACCTCCCCTGCAGCCAACACCAGACACACACCTGAGCTCGTGTGTCAGAGGACACACCCAGTGTGAGCATTCGCTGCCGTGAAACGAACACACTTCACGGCAGAATGGAAGCACGCACTAGCTCCAAGCTAGTGTGGCGTGTCTGAACAATACTCAGATACGCAGGCACACAACACGCCTGCAGGTCCTACCTGCTTGTGTCTCAGCACAAACAGAAAACACAACACAAGTATCTCGCAAGGATACTTCAAGAGCAAAATCGGAAGCTCAAACACGCTCAATCTCACTCGCCAGCAACAGACGCAATAATCCCGAAGGCCGGCGCTCAGACCGACGCTCCACACGTCAGGAAATAGATCCCACAAAATATCTCCTGCCACTCAAATGGAGCAGCTTACAACGTAAATACGTCGCATGTGTAATTTTAAACAGAATCAACACATTGGAACACCAAAGCGTCCGTGAACACAAAATACGATGTGTACACAAAGCAACCCGCCAACGGGTCCCGTCCTGTGATTGGCCGCGCATAGGAATACACGCCTGGCGTAGCAATACACCACACGACGGACAAAACATAGAAGAAAACTTGTTTATATTGATCTAATTAACTATGTTCAGGTTTCAAAAACTGGAAAATCGATTCCTGGTTAATCCTCAATATTCACCAAAACTTGTTCTTTTAAAGGGCATTAACTTTCATTTTGAGAAATTTAAATATCGATTGAAAAATTTTTTTGCCTTTAATAGAAATTTATGTATCGAGAGTTCAAAGTCAAGTCACCCCCCAGAAACAGTTACGAATCTGGTACGGAAAGCTACTGCTTCCACAAGGTTTTTCAAACAAATAAATGTACGAGGAGCTCACGAGATTAGAACTCAGGACTTAAATTCACCGCACCAGAACGCTATCGATCGCGCTACCGACCACCCTAAAAAGGTGATCGACGCACAATGAAAGCAATCTTGGCACAGTGAAAGCAGGCACGTACTTGGCCCGACAGATATATTTTTTCTCATTTTACTTAAGTATCGAGAGTTCAAAGTCAAGTCACCCCCCAGAAACAGTTACGAATCTGGTACGGAAAGCTACTGCTTCCACAAGGTTTAAGTCCTGAGTTCTAATCTCGTGAACTCCTCGTACATTTATTTGTTTGAAAAACCTTGTGGAAGCAGTAGCTTTCCGTACCAGATTCGTAACTGTTTCTTGGGGGTGACTTGACTTTGAACTCTCGATACTTAAGTAAAATGAGAAAAAATATATCTGTCGGGCCAAGTACGTGCCTGCTTTCACTGTGCCAAGATTGCTTTCATTGTGCGTCGATCACCTTTTTAGGGTGGTCGGTAGCGCGATCGATAGCGTTCTGGTGCGGTGAATTTAAGTCCTGAGTTCTAATCTCGTGAGCTCCTTGTACATTTATAGAAATTTATTTATTGCCATTAAGAGTAGCTGTATGTTCATCCAAGTGTTGTTGATTTTTGCATAGAGGAACTTGATTTTCAGTTTGATTAAATTGAGTTCTCTTCTGAAATGTTCAAGTTTTGCACAAAGGAAGTGATGTGAAAATAGAAGATTGAGGTAGTTTGCATTTGATAAAAATTGTAATTCTGTGATCAAGCATTTACATCTTATGTATGTTTTTAGGCCAAAGTGATACAAAAGTATTCTATTTCATAAGTACAATAGGGGGACAAAAATTATTCAGAATTATATACAAAAATTTGTGTGATACCAAAAAAGTATTGAATCTCTAAACAGCCTAACATATTTCCTACCTCTAAACAGCCTGACATATTTCCTACATATCAGTTATGGTATGTATTCCTTCGTTGTAAAAGTCTTCCGGTACTTACCAATTCAGTCTAGTAGTACAAGAATGTACCAATATGCAACAGGGGCTTCTTACTGTTAGTACACATGTTACTGGTACAACTATTGTATCTATAGGAATTAATGATCCCAAAAGTAAAATATGAGGTTGTAAGCTATAGGTTAGGTAGACTTTTCTTTAGTTGGAACAAAAATTTTTGTTTTTTTTTTGTTTTTATCAATTATCTTTTTCTTAATTTACT
The DNA here is from genome assembly GCA_030386875.1 of Morinoia aosen. NCBI lineage: Eukaryota > Metazoa > Arthropoda > Malacostraca > Amphipoda > Talitridae > Morinoia > Morinoia aosen. The sequence continues at coordinate 41,720,021 of CM059567.1, read as the reverse complement.
TCTGTCCTATGTTTCAGCATCTATTTCTTTTTTCTTTAACTTTTTAATTAATTTTTTCCAATTTTGTTATTTTTAGTTTCATACTAAATGAGGTTTTCTCTTTTAGGAAAATTTCTGTTGTGGTAAGGAAGGCTTAAACTAATTTGTAATTTAATGTTCAGCTAAAAAAAAAGATATATTGTATTCAAAGGAATCAAAATAAAATAAAAAATTTATATATATGTCTAGAATCAGAATTTTTTTGAACTTGGTAGTAAATGTAGTATCATTCTAATATTAATGATTTTAAAATTTTGGAGTAGATAAATAAACAACAAACCCATTAATGTCTCAAAGGTAGCTCAATGAAATTTATCTTTATTTTTAATATGTTTTCAGACAATTTTTTATGCTTCCTTTAAAAATTGATAGTAATATTTTTTGGCATAAATAATTAGCTGAACATATATTGTAAATTATTGCTGCTATGCTGTTGCCTCATTGGTACATATGTTGGTTTCACTTATATTTATAAAGCAATAAATTAAAACATCTTAAGTAATCAATATTCTATAAGCTAATGTAAAATCCATTTTTCAATAGATATAAAACCAAGTTTTAGTTTAACCTTCCAGTAGCGTATAATTGTACTTTGAATTATAAATTTAGTTCCATATAAGGAATCCTGTTTAAGTAACTTCATTGTTATATGTATATAAATGTATCTATAAAAAAATTCATGCTATAAATATTGTACAAGAATTGAACAGAAGTAACTATTAGGTAAAAAATTAAATTCCCTTTTTTTGAAAAAACATATTTGAATTTTCGTGTACTAGGATATGTCATATTAGAATTCACGTGACGTTCAGTGGTAGCCACTTGATTTTAATTTTAATTTTGCTACAGGGTTAAGCAATTTTCATTTGAACTTCAGCTAGCCACAAATTAAAGGGAGATTTAAATCCAGTACTTTCAAGGCATTCACATCTTGACATTCATTCATTAGATATTCATTATTATTATGTCCTGGGTCTCCCACAAAAATATCCCACATTTTTGTGTAAACTATACCTCCTGTTCAAATTGAAGTGTTTTGATTTCGTTTGTTTCATGTTATTGAAAATTTTGTTGTTTATTCAGGTAGAATAAAATTGTTTGTATCTACAAAATATCTACTGCACAGTAGGAAGTTGAATGAACTAAAGTCAAACATGCATTGTGACAAAAATTCATTGAAATGATATTATTGATATTGAGTGTCATTTTGGGATATCTTCAATACTTTGTTTTTTTTCTTCTTGAATTTCCTTTGTTTCTGAACCCAATACATCCATCTTTGTTAAATTTTACTGCTTAATAAACTTTTTTCTTACTGGGGAGTTTCTTTCAGGGAACTTTCTTGTTGAAACTCTCAGAAATAATATATTCTAAGATAATGAAGGTTCTTTGATCTTTAGTTGGCTGCAAATTTGGGGTCTGCAACTGTTGAAAATAAAGAATTAAATTTCTAACTCACAAAAGGTTTAAATACTTGTGCATATGTGTGGTACAATTTTTAAATATTTTTAATAACCATTAAAATTACGCATTTAGGTCTGTGCCATGTTTCTATGATTTACTTGCCACAAAGCGTGTTGTACCCTGGTTATTCAACAGTAGATATTCTGAAGATAATAATTTTTTTTTTTAGAATAAAACAAAATTTTAACAACATGAAACAAACAGACTCAAAATATCTCAATTTGAACTGAAGGTATAATTATACAAAAATAGACATTATTGTAGACCACCCTGTATATATCTACATAACTGTTTTGTTTTCTTGGTCTGGCAGTTAATCAGTTCCTTCATTATGCTGTCCATCTGAATGCTCTTTAGTTACTATTGACTGTTCTTGGGTATCATTACGAAGTCAGCAGTCATTGAGAGGATGAGTGAATTTATAGCTAATTTACGGTTTACCAGGCTTATATTACTTTGTCCCTATAAAAATCTCTTTAAAGGGCATACGATACATTTAGGTTTGAAAAATTGGCCAGTTTCATGCTCTTCTTATGAGACCATCTAAGGACCATGTACCCCAAGGAGTGTAGTGCTTAGTTACACATGTTATAATACACTTTTGGGAATTCTGTCACTCCCATTCGGTTTCTCTTTTTATGATTTCTTTCAGTGTTGAGATTTTTTTTGTTCAATTTAGGATCACCTTTTTCAGTTTATTACTGTTCTGTTTTTCAATTTTTGTTAAGTTTTCTAACTTTCCTTCTCAACTTAACTGTTTATGTGTAAGGGGTTCTTGTGTAGTAGCAACTTGTGCATGGATTCTGCATTCCTTCAACTCCATACTAAATGGTGCCTTCATCCTTCCTCTCTTTGGAACACCTTTGTTTTGGTTAGGGAGGCTGAAACTAACTTATAGTAGAATTCTCTGAAGTGTCTGAAACCTTAGCAGGTAAATAACTCAAGTGTTGTGAAAAGTCTGTTACGTTATAATAATTCCCATTATTTAAAATTTTAAGTTTCTCAATCCTACATTTTTTGTTTTTCAGGTTTTGTCGGTGTATGAGTTACTGCTTTCCAAGACCAGAATGATTTTTGCACCAAATAGTCTCCTGCTATCATCCATCTGCAGGTAAGTTGATCTCATCAAGCTTAATAATGAATAAATAATAATATACTCAATGATAACTAAATAATGTAAAAACCATTATTTAAATTGCTAAAAAGAACTAATTATGTGGTTGATTTATTTATAAAACTTCAAAATAGCGCAAAAAAATTAATTAATGGATTTATATGGGTAAAACAAAACTTTTGCAACATGATTTTCTTGAGTGATTTATTATAATAAAAATTTTTCAGTTATATGGATAGTGGTGTTATTACAAAATGAATGAAATCGTTATATCGAGATCAAAATAACGATTGTTTTCAACTAATTCAAATCCATTTACTGCGCTTGTCATAATGAACTTCCATTTTCAGGAAGCATTCAGCGATCCTCGCCTATGTGATTAATCGAAGCCCGGCCATTACGCGCACGTGCGTGCGGAATGCCTCGTCAAAAGAGAAAGTGAACGCTCCGCTTTCAGAGCCTGTAAAATTCTCCAAAAGCCCTGCGTTTGAGTTCAAGCCTGAAAACTTGTACAGTACCCAGACTGCGTCCGACAGGCCATGGTTTGAACCTTATATTATCATGGGCTCAATGGCTGTGTTCATGATTTATTTCTTCATTTTGAGGGAAGAAAGTGACATTGATGGAAGGTTAGGCGGCAAATCCGTGGAAGCTCAATTGAGGGACTACGAAATTCAATCGCTGAAGACTTCTCTAGAGAAGTGTAAAAGGGCTGGTCTCGATACTTCAGAATTAGAAGACCGTTTATATGTACTGTTGGAGGAGCAAGAGAGAAACCCTGCGTAATGTTCCGTTATCTGTATATATTTCTGTTAATGTTTACTTGAACTAATTCTCAATCAATTTGGGGAGCGTCGATTGAATAATATGAACCTTCTTTGCTGTTAGCCTCGATTTTGAGTTAATTTTTGTATTCAAAGCTCAGACTCAGAATTAATTTGCTGTTTCACTAAATTGTTTCTCCGAGAAGCTAGATTCCCATGAATATACCGAGGGCTGCTCTGAGACGTTATATTTTTTTCTAACTCCAGCAGAGTCAGTGCACTGTCTTTTATTTCGTGTTTGCTGTGAAGTTGTTAATATTAAGTTTTTCCCTCAACACTACTTGGAAGTTTCCAAATTTGTTACCAAAAGTTGGAATTTTTTTCTAAGGCTTTCAAAAAACACATTTTTCGAGCACCGTTCCTACCTATTCAAATTAAAATGCAAAATCGTGCTTAAAATATATTTTGTACTGCAAATTTTTGCAGCCAAGTTCGTACACTTGTAAAGTAGTGTTTATGTTACTCAGACTCCTTGATGAATTGAAAAGACTTGTCTGACGTCACGTTTTAGAATTTGACTCTAGCATTTGCTGTCCGCAAGTCGTCTGTCTCTGGACAGCACTGGTAAAGCGTTCTAGTAAATAATTTTGTGGCATCATGTTTTTATTTTCCGACTCAACGTCTGTGCATTGAAGGTATAACTTGGTTTTTGTTCATTACGAAGGATTTTTAATGCTTGGCTGTAACTCACTTAAGAGACCTAACAGAAGTAACCAGTACCACATTTTCCATCCCTAGCATAACGTATGAGCAAATGAAACCGAATTAGAAGATATATAACTGCTCCTGAAATAGCTACACTGCCCGTCAGCAGTTCAGGCAATATTCTACAGAAAATGAATTTTTTATCAAGCAATATATATTTAGTTAACACGAGCAGGGATTTCACGGAATAACACACTCTTTGAAGATTATAATTTTGTATTAGAAGCCAATGGGAGGGAAAAAAGGACCTTACGCACTACTTAAAATAAAACTTATTCAGTACACATGAGTGACGAGAACTTTGATTTTGAGAGATCTTTCGCGGTGCGGACCAAAACATGAATGACATGAAAATAAACGAGTGTCTAGCTGAATAAATTAAAAAAGGGAACGGAAGAGTTTTCCTTACGTGGTAAATAAAAATGCAGGCATGACAATTAAAACACCGACAAGTACGCTCCTAACACTTCTGGCAGTATACGACTTAATCCTAACACGACGGATGAAAGCTCAAGCTCGCTCGCCACGGATGCGTCGCGCGAGCTGGATGTCCTTAGGCATGATGGTGACGCGCTTGGCGTGGATGGCGCACAGGTTGGTGTCTTCGAACAGGCCCACCAGGTACGCCTCCGACGCTTCCTGCACACAGGCAACACGGGTTGCTGACGAATGTATAATGTACAAACAGTGTCAAGTGAAAGAGTACAGAACCAAGTACCCTTCCTGCACACCACAGACACACAGTGACACAAATATAAAATGAATGTTCCAGTAACAAGTGAATGTGTCTTAACAACTCATCATTTAGAACATAATTCAGAAATTAGTCAGCTATGCAAAAAAGGTGCGACCTCCACGCTGCACGAACACTCGGCAAAATTAAAAAAAAAGCTTATGAAGTTCAAGAAGAAATGGGTACTGAAAAAATTTAGAGTAGAGAAGAAGAAAAAAAAAGTAGGTCTTAGGCATGAGTTTACTTGCATATGCGCGAAACAAATGTGAAGCTATTATCAAGCTGTTCCAAATTTAGTTCAAATTTTATGAACAGCAATGTTGACCGCATTAGACTCAATCGCAGAGATATCCATCAGCCAAGTAATTAGTGATGCTTCAAACCCCATGAGGGTAGCTTGATAATGACATGCAATAATCGTGTAACTTGACCTGGTTAGATTAGGTGCTAGTTTAAACCTCCCTAACCACAACTAGGTCATCCCCAACAGAGAAAAGTGCTTGATAGCAAGTATAGAGCTCATGGAACACAGAATCTATGCGCAAGGTGCACAGAAAGAGTCAATTGTGAACAAAGTTTATGAAACAAGATAAACGTTTATATTAGTAAGTGCTGAAAAACAAGACAGCAGTAAAAAAAGATGGTTCTAGAACTAAAGGTGAAAAATTATTCTAAAAAAAAAGGCTTACTTAACTATCACCTCAGGACCACACATTTACCCCTGGGAATGCAAATTCCAATAAATACAATAGTTGTACTCCCTTGAGAGAATATGAAGGTGTGTGGAGAAAAGGACAAACAAGTCTATTTTCACGATTGAGAAGATCCCACATACTCCACAGTATATAGATTGCTAAAATAAAAAGCTAAGCAAGCCTACAGTAATAACTAACCTGCAATGCACCAATTGCAGCGCTTTGGAAACGCAAGTCCGTTTTGAAATCCTGCGCGATCTCACGCACAAGGCGCTGGAAGGGGAGCTTGCGGATGAGGAGCTCTGTCGATTTCTGATACCGACGAATTTCTCTGAGGGCCACAGTACCGGGCCTGTACCTGTGGGGCTTCTTCACGCCTCCCGTGGAAGGTGCTGACTTGCGGGCAGCTTTGGTGGCAAGTTGCTTACGGGGCGCCTTGCCTCCCGTGGACTTACGGGCGGTCTGCTTGGTACGAGCCATACTAGATTTTTATCAACCTCTGCAATAAAAAAAAAGGACAATATCAGCAAGCATGGATATGAGTCCAAATAAAAAAATCTCAATGCATGGGAAGGCTTTTGACACTAACAGGACAGTAAAAAATATTCATTTCATCCACTTCATTAAAACAATTCTACAGTTCTTCATTAATCTTCAATTAAGGATCCACCATTGGATGATGAAATAAATGGCTTCAAAAATAATGCATTTTCAGGATACATTTTTACACTTCATCATGGTAGTGTTTGCCCAGCTCCTAAATGTATATAAAGGCATTAGGCCTACTTCTAATTTACAGCTCAATTCATTTGTATGTGCTTGGCAAGGAATGCCAAAAGAACTCATTCATGATGGAATATGCTTGCAAACCTCTTGCTATCTTCATTTAGTTTTTGGCTCACAATTTCAGCAATCTTAAAGAATTATTTTTCAACTCTAAAGGTCCTGTTACTTCTACACTACATAGATCAAAGTATCCACTTGATACATAAAAATTGTACTCCTATAGTACGGCCTAGAAAAAAATAAATTTGGACATAAACAGTAAAAATGAAAGGATAAACTAATAGAATACTTTACATTTATACTGCACACATACATATTTCACACATTGCATATTCCCCATACATTTGCAGCAAAATAATTCAATTGTAGTAGATATCATGAATAAATGTTCAATTCATAATTTTCTAAATTGAAGCAAACCCACATTAAATATTCATTTAGTATAGTCACATTAGAACTATAAAATTCAGTTCACCCATACCTTGGTTTTACAAACAGAAAGGAGGAACCCCTGTCCGATAGTATTGATAGTCCGAAGCATCCAACAGATACACCTACTATACTATACAGATACACTATAAGTGGCTAATTTCAACAACAACATTACAAAAGAGAAAAAATTGAACTTTGAATCAAGCACACCATCCAATCTGATGCCCATAGTCAAATTCACCCTCATTTTGGTATTTGTGAAGAAGAGGACAATAATAGATTTTCCAATTTTCACTGCCTAACCATAGTTAGATTAGATCAAAATAAACTTTTCTTCTATGCACTTTTTGTGGGAAATGAGTATTTAAAAAGTTATAGCGATATGTTAATTTCAGTCTTTGATGATGAATGCGCTTGAATAAACAACTACTAATCTATTTTTTGTTGCTTGAATCACGATAATAACATCAGAAAAAAATACTTTTCTTCTATACACTTTTGGCGGCAAATGAGTATTTTACAAGTTAGAGCGGTAGGTTTAGTGGTTGCGCAATTGAACTGGTAAGGATACGTTTGGGTACTTTGTAATTTATTATTAGCTGACCCTGCAGAGCCTGAAACAACCCACTTCTAAGATCTTTTAGTTAATAACACAATGAAGATTATCACCAATAAATAACAAACTACAGCGGTGTGTTAATTTTTGTCTTAGATAGAGGAAATACACTCAATTATTCAAGCGTGTCAGAAGGGAGAGTCCATTGTAGTCTATGCGCTTGATAAATATCTTTCTGCTTCAAACACTTGAGCAGAAATAAGTATTTTTGTGCGACCACCAGAATGTCATTGGCTCCAAGATGGCGACCACCATGGGCGCCGCCATCTTGAAGACGATGTAAACAAGATAGCGGTCATCACCCTAATGGGTGGGTTAGATGCTTTGTTAATTTTCACTATAAGAACTATGCCTCACCCTCACGACCCAACCTCTTTATGTTTGTAATAGGGGGTTAGCTTCCGTTATTAATTGAATTCTGTTTTGCGCGCTCGTTTCCTACTGCACAAAGGCTACATTCAAAGTTCAATAATTCGTAAATAACGCATCGGCGAGTAGAATGTCATTCGTGTAAAACGTTCTTAAATGGGTTCCTTTAGTGATTCTTTGGAATATAATTATCATTTTCCATGATTGCATCAAACTTCACATTGACCATAACTTCAAACTTAAATAACTCAAAAACTTAGCATTGGCAAGCACATTGTCATTCCTGTAAAACGTCTTAAAATCTACTATATTATCTATCTATGGCAACAAAATTATGAAAATCGTTAACATTATACTCGATTTTGACCAAATAAAGGGTCAATGTGAAGTTTAATGCAACCATGGAAATTAATAATTATATTACAAACAATCACTAAAGGAACCCATTTAAGAACGTTTTACAAGACTGACATTCTGCTCGCTGATGCTTTATTTTCGAATTATTGAACTTTGAAGTTGGCCTTCCCGCACGAAAGGAAGAGAGCGCAATTCAATTATAAACGGAAGCTAACCCCCTATTACAAACGTAAAGAGGTTGGGTCGTGAGGGGGAGGCACAGTTCTTGTGGTGAAAATTATAAATAAAGCTTCTAACCCACCCATTTCGGTGACGACCGCAATCTTGTTTACATCGGGTCAAAGATGGCGACCACCATGGGCGCCGCCATCTTGGACCCGATGTCAACAAGATTGCGGTCGTCACCCAAATGGGTGGGTTAGAAGCTTTATTTATAATTTTCACTAGAAGAACTGTGCCTCCCCCTCACGACCCAACCTCTTTACGTTTGTAATAGCTTCCGTTATTAATTGAATTCTGTTTCACGCGCTCGCTTCCTTTGGCGCAAAGGCCAACTTCAAAGTTCAATTATTCAAAAGTAATGCATCAGCAAGCAGAATGTCATTCGTGTAAAATGTTCTTAAATGGGTTCCTTTAGTGATTCCTGAGATCGGAATTCTTATTTTCCATGGTTGCATTAAACTTCACATTGACCAAATAAAGGCCCAAACTTTCAGTAAAGATTATATGAATTACCCAAATTCAAAATTTAAAAAATACACATATAATGAATAACATTTATGTAGTTTTGTTGCCTGAATTTAATTTGGAATATTCGCATTTGAACACGATCCGGTCAATGTTTAGTTTATCTTTGGCAGGGAAATTAAAGATGTCATTGCTGATAATCACTAAATGAGCACATTTAAAAACCTTTTACAAGAATGACATTATGCTCGCTGATGCGTTATTTTCAAATTATTCAACTTTGAAGTTGGCTGTTGCGCGCCACAAGAAGTGACCGTGCCAGGCGTAATTTAATTAATATAGGAAGCTAACCATCTATTACAAACGTAAAGAGGTTGGGTCATGAGGGTTAGCCACAGTTCTTTTAGTGAAAAGTATAAATAAAGCTTCTAACCCACCCGTCAGGGTGACGATCGCAATCTTGTTTACATCGGCACAAAGATGGCGGCACCCATCATCTTCCAGTCAATGTAAACAAACGTCACTAGAAACCTTTATTTATAATTTTCACTAAAAGAACTGTGGCTAACCCTCACGACCCAACCTCTTTCCATTTGTAATAGGCGGGTTAACTACCCTTATTAAGGATACCATCTCAGGCCCTTGCCAGATCTAGTGATGCAAAAAAAAACGGTTTTATTTGATTGCGGTTTTTTTTGCAAAAAAAACGTGTTTTTTATGTGTTTTTTTTTGTTTTTTTTGGTTTTTTTTTTGCACACCTAAATTTTGTTAAGCATATGTCTGGGTTTTTTTTGGACACCTGAAATATATTAATATCCATGTTTTTTAGTCATTTCATTGTTATAAAAACATCAAAAAGAAACCATACAGTAAAAGTGGTGGGCTGGTGGCAGATAACCCACATTTACCTAGAGGCGTCTAAGAGGAACAGCAGGAGCCACAGAACTTATATTAATGGAGTCAAAATTCAGAGCTTACTATCTCTACTATGCCTGATTTTATTTTTATGTGACCAAAAAAATCAGACTTTGCAGAGATATTAAGGGTAAATCTGAAGGATATGTCAGTTATCGATTTTGTAAATTTTGATGCCTAACCTAAGCATAGTTAATTAGATCGAAATAAACAAGTTTTCTTCTATGCACTTTCCGTCTCAAATGAGTATTTTATTAGTTATAGCGGTAAATGACTTACCGCAACTCCTGTGTTTGAAGCGGCAAGTAATTCAAGGAGCACGTCGGACAGCAACACTGCAATGCGCACTCGCTTCCAGCGCGATCGTCATCAAAGACGAAACCAAACCTACCGCTATACCTCGTTAAATACTCTTTTGACGAGAAAAGTGTATAGAAGAAAAGTTGTTTATTTCGATGTTTTTACCATGATTCAAGCAACAAAAATTTGAATCGATGAGTAGCTGTTAATTCGAGCGCATTCGTCATCAAAGACGAAACTAAACTTATCGCTATAAATCGTAAAATACTCATTTGAGACGGAAGGTGCGTAGAAGAAAACTTGTTTATTTTGATTCAATTAATTAGGTTCAGGCACCAAAAAGTGGAAAATCAATAACTGACAAATTCTTCAGATTTACCATAATAAGCTCTGAATTTTGACTCCATCAATATAAGTTCTGTGGCTCCTGCTGTACCTCTTAGACTCTAGGTAATTGTGGGTTATCTGCCACCACTTTTACTGTATGGTTTCTTTTTCATGTTTTCATTACAAAACAATGACTTGAAACCATAGATATTAATATATTTAAGGTGACCAAAAAAATATGCTTTTTTTTTAAAAACATGTTTTTTTACAAAAAATTCTGGGTCAATGTGAAGTTTAATGCAATCAGAAAATAATAATTAGCGATCCCAGGAATCACTAAAGGAACCCATTTAAGAACGTTTTACACGAATGACATTCTGCTCGCTGATGCGTTATTTTCGAATAATTGAACTTTGAAGTTGGCCTTTGCGCCAAAGGAAGCGACCGCGTCAAACGGAATTTAATTAATACCGGAAGCTATTACAAACGTAAAGAGGTTGGGTTGTGAGGGGGAGGCACAGTTCTTCTAGTAAAAATTGTAAATAAAGCTTCTAACTCACCCATTAGGGTGACGACCGCAATCTTGTTGACATCGGGTCCAAGATGGCGGAGCCCATGGTGGTCGCCATCTTAGACCCGATGTAAACAAGATTGCGGTCGTCACCCTAATGGGTGAGTTAGAAGCTTTATTTATAATTTTCATTGAAGAACTGTGCCTCCCCCTCACGACCCAACCTCTTTACGTTTGTAATAGGGGGTTAGCTTCCGTTTTTAATTAAATTACGCTCGCTTCCTTTGGCTCGGGAAGTCCAACTTCAAAGTTCAATGATTCAAAAATAAAGCATCGGCGAGCAGAATTTCGTTCTTGTGAAAAGTTCTTGAATGGGTTCCTTTAGTGATTGTTTGGAATATAATTATTAATTTCCATGATCGCATTAAACTTCACATTGACCAAATTCTGACTAATAAAAATGAATATTAATATATTCTCTAATGCCAAATATAACCATGCTGTTTTTTTTAAAAAGAATCATGACTAAAAAACAATATATTTTATGTGACCTAAAAAGCCCCATGCAGTTTAAAAAAAAACATGTTTTTTTACTAAAAAATCATGACTGAAAAATCATGAATAATATATTTGAGACCAAAAAAATGTTTTTGTACTAAAAAATCATGACTAAAAAAACATGAATATATTTATGAGACCTAAAAAACCCCATGCTGTTTTTTAAAAAATATGGTTTTTTACAAACAAAGATGTATAAGAAAACCTGGATATGAATATTTTCTATGCGACCAAATAACCATGCTGTTTTATTATATGTATTTTTCTTAAAAAATTGTGGCTTAAATCATGGATATTAAAATATTTTATGTTACCGAAAAATCACTGTTTTTTTTAACATGTTTTTTTTATTAAAAAGATAATGTTATTCATTTTTTGGTCACGAATTCTTTGTAAAAAAAACACCCCTCGGGGATACAATTATTGTATCTATGAGAACTAGCGCTCCCAGGGGGACAATGTAAGGGCCCAAGCTGAGAGTTAGGTAGGCCTTCTTTTTGTTGAAATGAAATGTTTTTGTGATGTTAAGGACCACCTTTATTTCGGTTCACTGCTGTCCGGTTTTTCAGCACCTACTACTGTCTTCTTCAACTTTGATCTTGTTTCATAATCTTCCTTCTTCTCTTTGGATTGCATTTGTTGCTGGGTAGGGAGGCTAAAACTAATGACTAATCCAATCTGTAAAAAAAACATGGATATTAATTTATTTTATGTGACCACAAAACCATGTTTTCTGAAAAAAAGATTTTTTACAAAAAACATGAGTGTTATTATATTTTATCTGACCAAACAAAACATGACATTTTAAAAACCATGTTTTTTTCACCAAAAGTCATTAATATCCATGTTTTTTAGTCATGATTTTTTTTGGTTAAGAAAACATGATTTAAAAAAAACAGCATGTTTTTTTTGGCACTTAAAATGTATTAATATCCTCATTTTATAATCATGAAATTTCTGTAAAAAAGATGTTTATTTTAAAAAATACAGCATGGTTGTTTATGATAAAATAAAGTATATTAATATCCGTGTTTTTTAGTCATGACTTTTTTGTAACAAAAACATTCAAAAAACAGCATGGATTTTTTGGTCACATAAGATATTTTAATATCCATTAGAACCATACCAGGTCTTAGAATAAAATATCCACTAAGAATCAGTAAGTCATTCAGTCAAATGTTTTTCAAAGGAACAGTGAAAATTCATTGTCCATTTCACCAAATTTTACAGAATGACTGAGGATGGAGCTGGTCTCCGAAAGGTTTCATGGAGTGAATAGATTCTATGTAGATATTTTATTCTAAGACCTAGTACAGTTCTAATAAACATGATTTCACTATTAACAGCATTCTTTGTTTATAAGTTTCTAAAGACAATTCGATTAAAGAAAACTAACTTTCCTGATATTTACATCTGTGTTTTTTTAGACATGATTTTTTTTAAATGTTTATAAAAAACTTTTTTGGTCCAATAAAATATAATAGCCATGTTTTTTTAGTCAAGATTTTTCTGTTAAAAAACAATGTTTAAAAAAACAGCATTGGATTTTTAAGGTCACAAATATATTAATTTCCATGTTTTTTAGTCATAATTTTTGTATAAATAACATGTTTTTTTAAAAAAAACAGCATGGTTTTGTAGTCACATCTCTATCAATAACCATAAGTAAAGATATGTTATTATAACACACCATTTTGGGAGTTTAAGGTCATTCATATGTATTGTAAAATAAATGAAATATCAAAGCATGAAACCGCAGAAAATTAAAAAGTTCATAAAACCATAGAAAACCATCAATTAAGAAGTATGCTGTTTTATTTTGTAATTTGACATGAAAACAAACAATGTAATGTGGTTCTTTTTCTTGCCGAGTTATTTTCAGACAAGATATTAAAAAAAAACCAAAATATCCACGTTTTTTTTGGCCACGGTTTTTTTTGTAAAAAAAACGTGTTTTTTTAAAAAAAAACGGCATGGTTTTTTTTGAGTCACATCTCTAGCCAGATCCTGTCGATGTCATGGTCATTTTGCATGTTTTTGTTGTAGAAGGACCCTTAGGTGGTAGACTATTCGTTCCTAAAATTTTATGGCGCTACGACAATAATTCCCCCCCTCCCGGGGGGGGGGGTGAAGGGACCAAAATATTTCAATTTTCCCAATTTTGACCCCATATAAAAAGAGAACAAATGGGAAATGGAAAAAAGCCGAACGAGCGTTTGTTAGAAATGTTCCAAGGATTCTAAAACTGCATTTGTTTTTGTTAAGGTCATTTTTGGTCATGACTAAAGTCATGACTAAAAAAGTCATGACTAAAAAACACGGATATTAAGTGTCTTCAGTGACTCCGTGGTGTGAGGACGGGTGTGGCGCTCGCTCCGAAACAAAGTGCCTATTGTTAGAAAGAATGTACCTCTAACCTAAATGGGTACCCACTCTCGTCCTGAGTATTCAAATGTGATTTAAATACCCCATATATAAAAATAATCAAACTAAAAGCATAATATTCCCTCAAAAGCGTGAGAGTATTCAACCCTCGTTTACACAACGACCCTCAATCTTCAAGATGACTAACAAACGACGCAGTACCAGCAACAGCACCAACAACAGCACCAACAACAGCAGCAACAACAGCACCGAATTTCAACCGAAGTTTGGTCAATACCCTGATGTGTCTAGCCTAACGAAAGGCGGTAAAGAAGTGGTCTCTGTCTTAATAAAATACTTCGATTCAGTGATGACAAAATTTAATAGTGATATTGAAAAAATGCAAAATGAAATAAGCCACCTTAAAACGCTATTTGGAACAAAAGAAGCGGAACACAAAAAAATTCTCGATGAACAGAACAAGAAAATGGATAGCTTAACCTCCCGCCTCGACCAGTTGGAAAAAAATAATCAACGCCGAGACATTGAAGACAAAAAATGTACTCTCGTCATTTCTGGAAGGGAAATACCGCAATCTCACGCAAACGAAATCTGTAAGGATACAGTCTGCAAACTCCTGAAGGACAAGATCAACATTGACCTCTCCGACACTGATATGACGTCAGCTACAAGAATGGGGAAAAAACCAGTAACTGGGAACGTAGATCAAAGAAACATTGCATTTGAACTAAAAGATTACAACAAAAAACGTGAAATTCTCAACGCCTGCCGAGAAAAGAAACCAAAGTTCTTCTTCATAAATGAATACCTCATACCTTCACGAGCTAACGCCATGTACATTCTGAGGATGGCCAAAAGGAAATTCCCGGATAAAGTTGGAACCCCAAAAACACAGGATGGAAACATTTTCATATTTAACCCCGGAAACCCTGATTCAAGACGCCGCGAGATCAACACGCCAGATGACCTCGAGCAATACCTGATGCAACAACTCAATATGACATCAAAACAAGTCATGGGTGACTAGACTAGGTGATCTCCTCAATTTGATTGTCAGTTTTCGTGCTAGTTTAACCCCAATTAGATATCATATCAGCTTATCCTCAACTTGATGTTAGCTTAACCTGAATCTATACAAATGTTTAACAGATGTGTTTGTAAACATTTATGATAGGTGTATGTGAACTTTTGCAACAACGCAATCAGCAATTTTTACCTCCCAATGTTACTGTGATTTTTTTTTTCATTTTTTACCACTAAAGTTTTTTTTTATTACGCGTAAACCATATTAGCTGATTATATCATTGTCATTAGGTGATCCCCTAAATTCCCTAGACTAGGTGATCCCCTAAATTAGTCAATTTCATTTTCATCCCCTAAATATGTCAACTTCGTATTAATTTAACCTCAATTGGGTATCATGTCAGTAAACCTCAACGTGATGCTCGTTCAACCTGAATCTATACAAGTGTATAACAGATGTGCTTGTAAACATTTATGACAGCTGTGTGTGAACTTTTGAAACAACGCAATCAGCAATTTTTTACCTCCCAATGTTACTGTGAATTTTTCCTCTTCTTAACCACTTAAGTATTATTACGCGTAAACCATATTAGCTGATTATATCATTGTCGTTGTAATCTTCTTATAATCTGATAATCGCTTCTGCCCTCCACTGCCATCGTACAACCATATTAGCTGATTATATCATTGTCGTTGTAATCTTCTTATAATCTGATTATATCATTGTCGTTGTAATCTTCTTATAATCTGATTATATCATTGTCGTTGTAATCTTCTTATAATCTGATTATATCATTGTCATTATAATCTATCAGCAATTTTTCACTTACCAATATTACTGTAAATTCTTCCTTATTTACCACTACAGTTATTATTACGCGTAAACCATATTAGCTGATTGTATCATTGTCATCATAATCTTTAAAACTTATTCCCTCTTATGTGAACTTATGAAAACGCCCTCAGCAATCTGTTTGCACCAATGTAGTGATATCGAACTCCAATATTATAACAAATAAATAATAGATGTGTGTGTAAACATCTATGACAACTGTGTGTCACATTTTGTAACATCGCAATTAGTAATTTTTCACCAACCAATATTACTGTGAATTCTTCTCTATTTACCACTACAGTTATTATTACGCGTAAACCATATTAGCTGATTGTATCATTGTCGTCATAATCTTTAGAAATTTATTACCTGTTGTATGTGAACTTGCGAAAACGCCCTTAGCAATCTGTTTGCACCAATGTTGTGATATTGAACTCCATTATCACTCGCTCATGGACTGAGTTTGTGTGTACTCACGAAATCGCGCTAGATTTTTCTTTTTTACTCTATTCTCTCTTACTTAATAAGCTACTTTTTAGACTGAAATATCCCTTTAAGCTTGACTCTGTATTTCGTCTTAAGCTCTATAGTACCTAATTCTTACTTTTACTTATTTTAAATGACTGATCACCCTGTAATATTTGAGGAAATCGATCCAGATTTCAATCATTTGAACAGAATATATCCAAACCTAAACGACTCTCAAGAGTGTAGGTATACTAATATATCAGAATTCAACGAAACTATACGAATAACTGACCGAGATTTCTCACTCCTGTGTTGGAACTGTAGGTCACTCTATCCAAAATTGGAAGAGATACAATGTACTATTACTGAACTTAAATATAACCTAGACGTGATTAGCTTCACCGAAAGCTGGCTAGATGACTCGACTAAAGACATGATTCGATTTGAAAATTATCATAGTTACCATTCGCTAAGAAAAAACCAGCGGGGCGGAGGCATCAGCACATATATATCTAACCACATAGACTCGAGAACCATAGCAAGTGCAACCATGAATCAGGATCATATAGAATCACTCTTCGTAGAACTTTTTAGAGATGGTAAACGCATTGTGCTTGGAACGGTGTATAGGCCTCCTACAGCCTGTCCTATATCCTTCCTGAATGAATTGAATCGTATTATTTCTCAGTTCAACAGGCCCTTATACAATGACATAATAATATGCGGTGACTTCAATTATGATCTACTGAAACATGAAAGCCATGAACCAATCTCTAATTTCCTAACTACCTTTCAGTCTCAATCCTTCCTTCCGATCATTACAAAGCCTACACGAATAACCTCAGAGTGTGCTACGCTGCTTGACAATATCTTTATGACAGACCCTAGTGATTTTCTTGCTGGAATAATTACTTCTGACTTATCAGATCACTTCCCAGTTTTTCTTATTAAGAAAAATGTCTATATTGCTTGCACCAAGGCACGGGCTGAAACTTACTCATATCGTAAAATAAACGAATCAAATATTGAAGAAATGCGCACCGTTCTAGAAGAATCAATGCCTACATTGCACATCTCTCAACAAAACAATAATACTACGAGCATTGATGAAGCAGTAGTAAAGTTGACTGAAACTATAATGACCGCATACAATCAGTGTTGCCCAATTGTAACTCGTACAGTTACCCCGAAAAAAAAACATAAGCCCTGGATTACCAGAGACATCGTGATAAATATAAAGAAACGTCAAGCGTACCTAGCCCTCCTTTGCGAAGGACGAATATCTAGAGAAACATATAACCGATTTAGAAACTATGTAACAAACCAGATAAGAACATCAAAAAAGAACTACTTTACGCTCAAGTTTACTCAATTCAAAACTGACGTTAAAAAGATTTGGCATCTCCTTAACTCCTGCTGTAAACCGAATAATGCCGATAAAAAGAAAATTGAATATGTTGTTCAAGATAATGTAAAATATCATGAGAAGAAAGAAATTGCTAATCTCTTTAACAACTTCTTCGTAAACGTAGGGAAAACAATAGCTGATGGTATTCCAAGTGAACCTACTGATCACCTGGAATTTATGGATCATATTCGAGAACACAACTCCTTTTTCTTTACGCCTACAAACTCCTCCGATGTAATTACGTGCATAAACAACATGAAAAATAAATCGAGTGGGTTACAAACGTTTCCGACTAAAGTACTTAAAGTTATTGCTGACATTGTAGCCCCACTGATATCAAATATTATTAACCAGTCTCTCTTACTAGGCACTTTCCCGAACTCCCTCAAAGTTGCTAGAGTAACCCCTATCTTTAAAAGTGGTGAAAAAACCTGTGTAAACAATTATCGACCTATCTCCATTCTACCAATTATTAGCAAAGTATTCGAAAAGATTGTGTATAAAAAAGTGTACTCTTATTTTGAACAAAAATCATTTCTTTACGATAAACAATACGGTTTTCGCTCTAAAAAATCAACAACACAGGCTATATTAAATCATTTACAATTCCTCTATTCTAATATAGATGAAGGAAAGCCTGTCTTCTCTGTATTTCTTGACTTCCGAAAAGCATTTGATTGTGTGGACCATAAAATACTATTATCGAAACTACACTGTTATGGCATTCGAGGGATTGCCCATGATTGGTTCAGATCATACCTAACAAATCGGAAACAATACGTTGTCATTGACGACGCAAAATCAGACCCACAGACAATTAGCCATGGAGTTCCACAAGGATCTGTTCTCGGGCCTCTCTTGTTTCTGATTTTTATCAATGATATTGTAAAATCTACATCATTCTTCAAATTCATACTTTTTGCCGATGACAGTACGCTTTCTGCGGTCCTTCCGAACCAAAATCCTGCTATGATTGTGGAGAGTATAAATACTGAACTTCACAAGGTTTCATCGTGGCTCAAAGCTAATAAAATAAGCCTAAATATCGATAAAACCAATTATATTACTTTCTCATACAAGAAAGATGTATCTCTCCCATGCATTAAAATTGGCGAAGGTGAAATCGAAGAAACCAACTCATGTAAGTTTCTGGGCATCATAATAGATAAACATCTGACCTTCAAAGAGCACATCACTCATATTAGTTCTAAATTATCAAAATCAATCGGAATCCTAAATAAAGTTAAAAATTTTCTGCCTGAAACAGCTTTACAAATGCTCTACCGAACGCTCATTTCTCCATACTTGCAATACGGAATAGAAGCATGGCACGGAACTGATAAAAATAAAACCAACAAAATTTTTACTCTGCAGAAAAGGGCTGTCAGAGCGGTAAAGAACCTAGAATATAATGCTCACACAAATGATTCTTTCAAAAATTTACAAATACTTAAACTTTCGGATCTATACAAAATCTCCATCTGTAATTTCATTTACAAAACATTAAGAAATGATGGCGACAATAGCCTAAGACAATTATTGACTGCGCAAACTGGTCATCACGACCATTTAACCCGAAATAGAAGTAAATTCATGCTTCCTTATTATTCAAAGGCCAGGTCGCAACACAGTATTCTCTTCGTTGGAACCAAAACTTGGAACTCTATACCTGCAGAGATCCGTGAATGTAATTCGTACAAAGTATTCAAAAGACATCTTGAGTCTCACTTCCTATCAGAATACTAGTAGTGTAAGATCACCGTGTCGAAATCTTGCCTCCTACATGTAACTAATGATAATGTCATAATGTAACTTGCCTTGTGTACCATAACCAATCTTCTCTCTGCTCTTGAATCGTTTTATCGAACATACTGTTAAATATAGCCGACTTGTAAAATATCGAGTTAATCATCTCAATGATCAGTCTAATGCGAAACTAGGTTAAGTGAACTAGGTTAAACTTTTGTACACCCTAGAATAGCGTGATGGTAGGATGCCCTAGAAGTCGCTGAACTTATTCGGGCCCACAGGTAGCTATACTCAAATTTGACCATTGTACTAGACTTAAGTAAAACTCTACCTCTGTATCACCTACCTCTGTATCTCCTGTGGTAAATAAATTGTTTGTTTAAATTGTTTGTTCTAGCATCAAAACTGAAGGAGGAGTCCCATTTTGAAGTATCGATATCAATGAAAAGCACCCAAATTTTTTTAACTTTTTCATGATTTTGACCCCATATATAAAGAGAACAAATAGGAAATGGAAAAAAAGCCGAACGTGAGTGTGTTAGAAATGTTTCAGGGATTCTAAAACTGCATTTTTTTTGTTCTAGCATCAAAACTGAAGGAGGAGTCCCATTTTGAAATATCAATATTAGTGAAATATCAATACCTAAAAACCAATATGTCAAATTTTTGCAAAATCTAAGGCCTGAATCAAAAAAATGAATAGAATCAATTGTGTTTCTTTTTAAAGGTTACATATCATAGTCAAATTTCATAAGAATCAGACTGAAAATAAAAAAAATCATTTTGTTGAAAAAAAATGATAATTTTTTTTTTTTTTTTTTTTAAATCACAATTCACACTTCGAATATTAAGTTATGTATGGAAATTATCAAAATAAAAATTAAAACTGCATTCAATTACATCAATTGTTCATTATATTACACTTCAACACAAAATTTTATTTTTTGCTTATACCCAACACTTTGAATTTTCAACATTCATCCTGGGACTAGTTCTCGAGTTTTGATGCTAGAACAAATCCAAAGACAGTTTTAGAATCCTTGAAGCATTTCTAACAAACGCTCGTTCGGTTTTTTTCAAATTCGAATTCTTTGAAAAAATATATAGCTCTAAACCCAAAAAATTGTTGCTGATTTTTGAAATTTTAAAAATTTTTGAAAAAATAGAAAAAATGTGAATTTGAAAAAAAACTGAACGAGCGTTTGTTAGAAATGTTTCAAGGGTTCTAAAACTGTCTTTGTTTTTGTTCTAGCATCAAAACTGAAGGAGGAGTCATAATCTGAAATTTCAATAAAAATATACCAAAAACACATTTTTCGTCAAAAAAAAAAAAAAGTAAGGCCTAAATCGAAAAAATGACATGAGTAAAAAAGGTTTACTTTTACAAAATACATATACTGGCCAACTTTCAAACGAATCGGACGGAAAAAGTTGAAAGAGTGAGATGGTCTCCTTAACTACATTACGGCACCGGCGCCAACTTCAAAGTTCAATTATTCAAAAATAACGCATCAGCAAGCATAATGTCAATTCTTGTAAAAGGTTTTAAAATGTGCTCATTTAGTGATTGTCAGCAACGACATCTTTAATTTCCCTGCCGAAGGTAAACTAAACATTCACCCACGATCCAAACCAAAAATGGAAATTCACTATCTTGAACCACAATTCAAATACTTGTTTAACTCATCAGTTATTGACATAGAAAATCCAAAAAATTTCCATAAATTGTTCATGGAAGCTGACATCCCTAATCGGCTTTGCTAAACAAAAATTCAAGCCATTTGAAAATGTTCACAAGCTTTAGCTGTAGCCTAGTTAACTAGTTCTTTCAGCTATTGGGGAATCTCTACTAAGTAGAGAAACCCTACCATCAATATGCAAGCTGCTCTTGCAAACAATTTCTTTATAAAACGTACTAATAAAACCTCAAGAGCAAAGTGTAAGATTACAATCATTAACTTTTAAAACATAACCATCTTACAAAGCAAAAACTTAGGCTAGTTTTTGAAGTAGATTAATATTCTAAATGAAAATGCAATTTTTTAGTCAACACATGAATTTCTCAAATCATCCACTCCTAACTAAACTTCAAATCACAATGAAACAAATTTCAAAATATGAGACGAGCAGCTTAAAGAGAAAACACAAGATTGAAACGTTTGTTTCAACCATGATGCTTCCTCGCGCGGGAAACACGTTCTGACCAAACTCACAACCTAAATTTTACGATGTTATATACCTAACTGAATTTTTAGAATTGTAACACCATATTATTAACAGATCACCATTCCGATAGAGAGAGACACGTTTAATACAAACCCTTTTCAATAATTTACTCACGCACCTTTTTTCAAACTTCCGACAGAACTATCGCGTCACCAATCTGAATCGGATGAAGGAACAACATAAACTAAATAAGAACGAACGAAGAGACGGGAAGAAAAAGTATTGACTACGTCAGAACAAACGCGATTCGGATTGGCGAAAAGTTATGACGTTTTAACTGATCATTGGTCAGAACAAGCACGCTCATGATTCGTCTGTTTTTAACCAATAGACGTTTGATTGTAGTCAGCATGCAATATTGAAGGAAAAAACTCATCTTACTTTGAAAGATTTGATAATATTTCATCATTGGTTATGAATTGAAATTACGATATAACATATACTGGTATCAATATTTAAAAAATGTATTAGTGTAGAAATTCTATTATTTTACAAAGTGATTGACATCAATGATCTACAAGTTACAATTTACATGTACGTCGGTAAATTTAACCATTATTGCATAATGTACATAACTTGTGGTAGTTGGTTTCAACACAAACGTACGTATTAATTCTCAAAATTATTCTATTTTTCCTCATTTGTGATCTTCTTATAGAATTACATGGTATGCCTTATGGATATCGGAATGTTGTCCTATTTGATGCACGTATTTTTTTCGTTAATATTTATACATAATCTTTGGAAAGGTAAATTCAAAGCATACCGTGGACATTATTAACTGTTCAGTTATTTTGTCACACTGAGTAATGTACACCTCCCATCAAATTCATGGAGTAGCTCGACTAACTTTCAAAGTTATGTTCAAACACCAAGGTCTGTATATACTGGAAAAAGATCATCACTATTTTCACTATTTGTACAATTCTTCAGGTATAACTCGTAAATTTCACATAATATTGTCATTTGGAGCCTCAATTTAGTTCATTCGCAACCAATAGCTCGAACTTGTATATAATTAATAATTTTTTAAGCAGATTAAACTACGGTTTGTGAGAAGTTTCGTGACAGAAGTAAAAAATCGCAAATATAAATCGAAACCAATTAAATACAAACGAGCAAAACATAGCGCGTGTGTATCAGATAATAATAATACGCAAAATGTGTAACGAGGTGATTATTTTTTCAAAATGTTATCATCTTGATGAGTCATCAGCTATTTTTGCATACATATACTGTGAAGCACATACAGGACAGTTGGATCTTATCTCATCACAAAGTTTAGCAGTTTTGTGGAGTAAAAGCGAAAAAATTGCGTACAAAAACGAAAATGGCGAACCCTCACCATTTGTTTACCGTATAGTTTGAAATTGTGAGTGAGGGTCGGCGGTGGTTTGGGCCTTTGTTATGATCTACAATTCCCTTCAATTCTGTTCGAACATATACAGCAGAATGGCTTCACCGTGTTTCCTGCCTGCGTACCACACTCGTCGAAACGAATTACTCAGAGGACACCCTAGATCATTCCAAGCAATGTCAACCATGAAGGCATCATTGGATGAGCCAGTTCGCCAAATGCAAGCTCTCATGAGTCAAGTCATCAATCAGAATCACCTACAAGAAGCTGACTGCCCAAAGACAGTGTCTCCTATCCACCGCACGCTTTAAAAAATTCCACTGCATTAAAAACCGCCAGGCGGCTTTCTTCATTCAATCCAATGGAATATAGCTCATCCCAGTTACAAACAGAGGACTTGATATGCCGATGGTTCTTTCCATACTGCTTAAAAACTCTATTTAAAACGATCTCTCTTTCTTGCTTGTAATTCTTATACACCACAATTATATGCTCTTTCATTTTTCTACATCTATATGTCACACAGCAGTTAATCTAACATTCCCTTCATATGACCTCTATGTGCGTCATGTCAGACTTAAAGCTTCACATCTGACTGCTAACAGGAGTTAGTCACTAAAGCTTCCTTCATAACTAATCTCTACTATTGGGACATTTTTTCTAGTTCACCAAGTTAACACAGATTTACGACTCATTCTATGCTCCCATTTATTCAGTCTCTAATCTCTAGTTAGTCTATCAATTTCCTTCTCAATTTTCTTGCAACCCCAACCATGCACTTTGCAGTCTTGGCGCTGCCAAAATCAATCACCCACAGGGGCGCAAATTTTAAATCGAAAAATAATTTGGACATACATCTTCCTTACATAATCGTTCCCCCCCGCACCTAAAAAATACTTTGTCCCCAATTCCCTCGCTGATTCCTCTCAAAAATTTGTTTTGCCCTCGAAAGGGTCTGTGTTCACTTCATTCAACATTTGCAATTCAAGACCGCCTTTATCATTCCCGCAGAAAGCATAACATTTGGGACATGTGGCAGCGGCTTTGACGAGACGAGCCGACGTTATTATGGATTTTATCTTCATTTTCCTCGACGCCATTTCCCTGGAGCAATATTACATCAATGGCACCTTACACCACCTATACTGGCACAGGAAAGTCCAATCATCAGTTCTGAGCAACAAGTATCGATCTCGGAAACCTTGAACATCAATGGTATTTGGGCATGTTTGTTTGCGGTTCGTCCAGTCTATTCAGTAACAATTTCAAAATATAAATTCTTTCAATAGGTAATACAAATTTGATCACTTACAGTTTGAATGTCGAGGTATCAACACCAGCCGATGCTTGAAACTAAATGTACTTTCGATAAAACACGTTTTTACCTTACGTGTTCTGCTATTTAACATCCTCTTTCACGAGCTATTGGGACGGGCCATTTTCAAATGTTCATCAGTTTTGACTTACGAAGATCTTGGTAACTCTGGACACCAACTCAAACTAATGCGCTCCGCCAAGACTAACTATGGGTAGAAAATTGAGAACTTCTGTCACATAGACTAGGTGATATTGAAGTAAACTGGACATTGTTAGCAAACTTAGGTGATAAGTACCGTGGGGATAAACCAAAGAATTATGTGTTTGCAGATACTTCTATTTTCATTGCCCATTTAAGCTTGTATAGCGTCAAAAAAAAACTCATTAAAAGCTGAATGTAGATAAATTACCAGTATCATGTCGTACTCAACTTTTAGAATAATAAACTTGAACTCTATATGATAATCTCATATGAAACACAGATAGATTTTACATAATATGAATGAAAAGTGCTATGATAAAAGGAGAATATGTCTTTGCACATAAAGTGTAGACAGTCTTACGAAAGTAAGAGCATAAAAGAAGTCGTAACCGGAGAGGCTGACTCGATGAAACCTTCGCAGATAGGATGTTCATAACTAAAGTTTTCAAATACATTTTATGTGAAATGTGATTCACTCTCGGACTTACTAGTACTAGGGTGGTTATAAACATTTTTAAGATATTCTAAAAACAGGATATTTAACGTCTGGCAGGGTTGTTGCTGTTATGCTTTGTCTTTCAATGTGGGACTTTTACGTTTATAAATAGTTAAACTCCGATTGGTTGAAGGCATTCTTAGTACAACTATTCATGAAAAAACGAGTTTATTTTCTTTATTCTCTCTCTTTTTTTAGCTCTTTTCATGTACCCATGTAGGTGTTGATCAACTAAGGATGCGCACGTAAATAATAATGAATAATAATAATAATGAAGGCATCTACAGATGCTTTATTTCCAATTCAAGCCTGATACATATCACCTTGTACATTGGATTTTCAAATGCCTTATAACTAACACCAGGACGCCATGACGCTTTCCCCCCGGTTAAGACCGGTACCCATTTCAGACACCTGGGTAGAGTGGGGTATTGTGCTTGGATTTTTCCCCTATACCCAACAGAGAAAATCGCCACCAGCGCCGGGACTCGAACCCGGGTTTGCCCGTACGGAGGCGGGTCCGAAAGGCACACGGCTATGACGAGCACATAAACAGACTTTTTAAAAAAACAACGAGGGTTTTTGCATCATCTTTATTGAACATAGACTTCTTTAACTTTTTCTTTTTTAGCCTTGTTTTAAGTCGCAATCGTCTTGTCCAGACGACGGTCTCACTGAATCGTTTTGTCTCATGCGCGGCACAGAATTAATCCACTAATTCTGATCTATTAATTTTTTCCCAAGTATTCAAGCCTTGAACACTATTTAGGGGAATAAAAGGCAAGGAAACAACGTATTATAATAAAGGTCACTTCGAAATGTTCCATGACAGCAAAACAGTGTTCCTAAGAGAAACCTGCGAAATATCAAAATTTGAACAGGTTGGAAAGATGTCCTAAGTATTTCATTGCAATGAATAATAACATTAAAGTGATATACTGTACAGAATGTTTCGTTTCAAGTCACTAGCACATATTATTATCCAGCGTTGCACACGAAACTATAGAACCGAATGGATTCATCCATTCTTTTGGGTACCTAAACTATTATGAAATAAAACTTCCATGAATTTTCAAGTTATGTACGTTCTATGACACAATAATTTCACTTCATATGATTATTTTCAACACAAGAAGTCCACACACAAACATAATAACGGTATGGAAGATTGGAGCAAGCAGTTCAATTAAATTATTTACGGTGAAGAAATGTGTGAGAATTTTACGCTCGTGCCAACAGCTAATGTTGATAGAAACCAATATCACAGTCCCAAATCCTTCAGCTGAGCACACGAGGGGGAAGTAAGAATAACATCCTGATTATACACGTGAACAACCCGTCGATATTTTATTCTCTGAGAAATGGCAATTCTAAGAGTTCATTGTTGTTGAATCTTATCGAATTCTCACTCTGAACATACGACAGCAGTGGCGCAGCCAGCCGAAGATTTCGGGGGGAGACAGGATCCCCGATGAATAATTTCGGGAGGGGGCCAAACATTAATTATCAGTAATCTTTTTATTCTTTTACTTGAAACGGCAACTAAAACAAGCCCCCAGCTCAACATTTCGCGGGGGGGATTGGAAGCATGGCGTCCGTGGCTCCTCCTGGCTGCGCTACTGTACGATAGGAAGAGAGTAAATATCATCCTGATGCAACGCGTGAACAAACCGTCGAGCTTTTCTCTCTTGAGATTTTGAGCGTTTATTGCTGTTGAACTTTATCAGATCGCATCGATTACTAGTAGGAAAAAGTGGCAAGAACGTCATTAGGAACTGATGTGAAAAATATAGCATTAAACCAGAATTCATGTCTTTTCTCGAGTCATAGGATGAGCCCAGTTAACATATATTCTACAGATCACGCGATCATAGTAGAAAAGTAAAGGCTGTATAGAATAAATATAACTGTATTGCAATACATATATATAGTCCTTAATCTACCCCGATTATCACACGAGAATTCTTTTACAAACATAATTAGTGACATGAAATGAAACACATGTCAGAAGTATGTACAGTAATGTGTGTGGAAAATCAGTTCTCCAAGTAACTCAAGCAAAACTGCTAATTGAGAAAGATGTGATAACATGCATTTCTGAAGAACTTCTATGTAAAAATAAATCAATTCGTCACTGTCCATAAAAAATGACCGCTTTTCTATGTTGTACATTTCAAGTATCAACTTCATAAGAAATAACCTTTTTCTTTTCTTCTTTCTTACTTTTTCTTACTCTCTAATTTCGTTCATAATACGGCATTGCTTCACAATATTTCTTGAAGCAGTCAATTGTGTGACCACGTGTTTTGCTCTTTGTCATCTTGATATAGGCTCTCGATCGAGAGCCATCAGTTAGTCTCAACCAACGCGCTTCAGCGCTTACCAACAACACGATTCTTAGATGATTTCCAATTGTTAACGTAGAGTTTTTGTGCTCGAAAAAATCCAACTTAAAAAGGGTCTCTACATAAATGAAGTCTTTAAAATCATAAACTCAGAAGTAGAGGTTTTCTTTTCATATCCAATAATTGTTTTATACATTATTGCTACGCGATCATCACAATATTTGCCCTCTACATTGAGTGGGCATTAAGTAGACTACCAGAACCAGATCAGCTATTTACTCGAGAAATTTTAGATGCGTAGGAAGAACTTTAATTCTCTGCGCATAAAAATGGGGTTTAAATATAACACTCGATAATTTAAGTTTTAGGAGAGTAAGTGTATAGGATAAAGAGACGAAAACATCCCTTAAGAACTGGAGCTAACTAAACTCGTCTCTGGCTGAGACTCTTCCAGAGACGTAATACTGCATCTCAAACATGTACCTTCTGTTTTTTTTTCAAATATCGTTGCAAAAGATTTGTTCAACATTTCTTTTCATATTTCTGGATGGATTTTTCCATGGTCTAGCTGATGAAACATGAATTTCCGGTGTGTATGGTGTCAGAGAGGTTTCTATTTTGGAAGAATATTCCTTACGAAGAGCTTGAGCTACTCCACAACATTTAAACATATTAAGTTGCAGTACGATGATATCTATTAGGAATGGCTACGATCAACTAAAGTTTTGGATTTAGGTTTAATTGCGTCGGATGCCAAAAATTTGAGCTAACGAACACGATCTATAAACCCGTACGTATATCTAGCAAACGTAATAACAAATATTTTGTGCAATATATACGCTCGGTATATCCCACACATGAACATTCAAGTCAGTTCCATATAAAAAAAAATGCAACACTTCATTTCATTGGCTGCGACAAAATCACTGATCAACTCTATGTCTTTCTGCTTTACCATATCAAGAAATGACCTAAATCTGAGGACCATCACTGATTAACACTCATCATTAATGTCCCAGATGCGCTCACTAAAACAATTACTGTAATTTTGTTTTAACAAAGTTAATCCTGCATCTGAGACGACTGTTGTCCTAGATAGAGTATTCCCAATTTCTGAAATGGTTGTTGAAATGCACGTGAAAATAACTCAATCCAATGACTTTAAAGTCGTCTTTCCATTACTGACTGTCATTACGCGCCTCAACATAGTTATGAAGCACATTTTTGTAGGCATCACTCTATTTTTTGACTATTGATTATTTTTTACCGCTAAATCGTTGAAAATTTTTCTGAGAACTTCACTAAAATATGTCGGTGAGCTGCTTACACTCGCATCGGAAAATCAACACTTTCCCCGAAAATGTCACTGCATTTCATAGCGTAAAACATACACACTAATTTCTAGTTGTTCAGTGCTGCTGCGGTTGATGCGTCCGATGAAGATGGCTGGAAGAGACAGGCTGCTCTTCAACTCGCTGCTGCTGCTGTTGCAGTTGTCTAATAAGATCTTTTTGCTGCTGTATTTGCTCACGTCGCTGTTGTCTTTGAGCTGCCAGCTGCTTAAGCCACAGTTCTTCTTGTTTTTGAATTTGTAGCTGTTGCTGAAGGCGATCATTGTCCACTTTGGATTGGAAGTTGTCACTCTGCTGCTGATGAGACACAGGGTGACTTTGGGTGTCCTCATGATGAGCGCTGCGACCTGAGGGTTGTACTCCTATAGACGATTGAGATTTTTCTCTTCCTATCTTTTCAAGCTGCGATAATATTTCTTTCCTCAAAATTTCTCTAGTTTCTTTGTCCGTAGGCTTACCGGGATGATGATGTGATGGTTCATCTTGTCGAAGTTGTCTGTTGTGTTCGCTGGCATCATGGGGAATGAAATGGTGTTCCTGCATCTTAGCAGCGACGATTGTTGGCCGCGAAGATTGTTTGACTCTATCCCGGCGATTCTGATTCTCTACCAACTGGAGTTGCTGCTGTAGTTGCAACTGATGCAACTTCAGTTGCTCCTGATGAAGTTTATTACGTAGCTCTGTGTGTCTTTCAAGGGCTTCTCGGTGTCGGTTTGCTGAATTATTCAAGCTTGAAGGTACTTTTGCCGCGGTAGAGGATTCTTGAACAGGTGGGGAGGAGTGCGGCTGCTGAGCGTTACTTCTTGAGTGCTGATTTGTTCTTGAAGGAACCGGTTGGCTGTTAAACTGTGACTGAATAAACGGATTCTGTTGTTCCCTTCCATGCAATGGTTCATTTTGTACTCGATGCGAATTAATAAAACTTTGTTGTTCCCTAACACGGTTTTGAATGAGAAGTTGTTGCTCCTGATGCTGTGAAATAGGCTTTTTCGAATGCGTCTGTGGAGGAGGAAACGTAGGAAGAGGTGGCGGAAATGTTGGGGGATGAACCGTATGAAACGCTGGTTGGTGAAACGGTCTACTTGTAGTTATTTGCTGTCTTGTCTCCACTTGAAAATCTGGCGATTGATGTCCGAGAGTGTCAGCTGTGCAAGGGTTCCCGGATTTGTAAGGAAAAGAAAGAGTAACTCCGGTCTCTGGATCGACGTACCCATAGACGCCCTGGACCACACAGTCGTGACCTCGAGTCTCGTTTTTGAACGACCCGTCTGTGTTGAGGTAACCATAGCTGAAAGTGCCATCGGGGTTAGAGTTAGACCATGATCGAACAATTTTCACTTCCGGTACAGAGTTTGCTCTCAAAGGCTTGTCAGATAAAAATTTGGCGTCTCCCGCGTCGTTTGAGTTGCTCTTGAACGGAGCTCTAGTGCCTGTTGCCAAAGACATTCGATTGGAGCCAGTGAAGTCGATAACCTGCGAGTTTGGAATCTGTCTCACACCGCTAAGATCTATATTTTTAATGGCATTGTGGATTTCATTTGGTTCTCCTACGGACTTGCTTCTGTCATTCACAGGGTCTATCGGGTCGTCACGTGGTCTTAAAAACAACGGCGGTTCAGTAGCGTCTACGCTTGTGGTTGAACCGCCAAGGTCGAAATTGGCTGTACTCTTGTCATTCGAGTGCTTGGCAACGTTACGATCTCCTACTGTATCAAAAACAAATCCATCATCATTCACATCGAAGTTATCAGTGCGTATGTTGCTCTCTAAATTTGTCTGTTGGTTCTGCCTAAAACCAGGCTGTACAAAATTTCTATTCTGATCTTCAGATATGAATTGGGTCGGCAGTTTATCATTTACTTGTGGATTAATATTTTGCAAATGAGAATTCAAGTGACCACTAGTGTCACTGTGAAGTTGATTGGATCCTAAATGATCAACTCTGTTATTGCCAAACGACGCGGCATTGGCTTGATCTAGAGCTCGAGGACTGCCCAAAGTGCGACCAGTTGGTAAATTACTGGATGTCCTAAGACCTGTTAACCCAGGATGGGAGAGGCCAGGATGGGAAAGGCCAGGATGAGCAAGGCCAGGATTAGCAAGGCCAGGATTAGCAAGGCCAGGATGAACAAGGCCAGGATGAGCAAGGCCAGGATTAGAAAGGCCATGATGATCAAGGCCATGATGATCCAGGCCATGATTGGACAATTCTGGACCGAAAGAGGCAGTGATCAGTTGGGGTTCTCGACCAAGCAGTTGCAACCTCTCGCGCTGAGTGAGTGATGGATTTGACGAGGCCATTGACTCCGAAGCTTGGCGGTTGTTCGCAGATTTGCCAGACGACTTCAGACTGGGGAGGTGAGCAAGCGTCACTCCAATCACGATGGCCAGCAGAATCTGGAATGAGATAAATATGTTGAACTGTTCATTAAGAAATCAGTATACGGAAGAACATTTTCTTCCCGATAAGATAACAAATACATCAGGTGTGCATGAGGAAATGGAGCATGACATGTGACGAGGTCCTATTAAGTGCAGCCCAACAACATGCCGAAAATGAAAATCAAAATATGACGCAAATTTCTTTGAGCTACAAATTCTGGAAGAAGTAATTTTAGATGCCAGAAATTTCAGCGCAGGTCATCATTACCGCCATAGATTTTGAAATAATGTTTATTTTTGGTGTGAGAAACAAAGAAAGATCTGTTGCTCGTTTCGGTATGAGAAATAAAGGAATATCTATTACTCATTTTGGGACAAAACCCAAGTCAAGAATCATCTCGACACGAAGCTGTCTGGCAATTTTGCATGTTTGACTGTGGATGCTGCCAAATATGATACTCATGAACAAGCTTGAAAATTAAACGTTTATTAGAATCAAGCTAACAATACCCTAAGACAAAAGAATTAAAACAAGATTGAACTAGAGCCCAAAAAATAAGGGAGTGACATTCAGGAGCTAAAAAAGCTGTAATTAAATATCTCGGTGCTAAAACGGAATCTTGGGTTTCTGTTATCCAATATAATTAAAATAACCATAGTAATTTAGTGGTTCCACTACTGAACATGAGATTAGATTACAAGTTAGTTTCAGCCTCACTAACCACAACTGTGATTTTTCAAGAAAGGAAGGAGGAAGGCACTTTTGAGAATGGAATTAATTAATTAGATTCGATAAGTTGGTTCAAGCCTCCTCGACCACGACAAATGTGGCTAGAGGATTAATGAGAGGATGAAGGAAGGCATTTTTTGCGTAGAATTAAAGGAACGGGAAATCTATGCCTAAGGTGTGGTCCCCAGCGCATAGGAACCTCAAGTTAAGAAGTAAGTTTACAAAACACGATAAAAGTTGAAGGAGAGTGCAATACACAGGAGCGGAAAAACAAGACCTCCGTAAACGAAGTAAAGATAGTCCATAACAGAAGAAAAATTATTCTATTTAAATAAAGAGACGTACACCTAACCTTGATCTTAGGATCTCACGTATTACTCCTGGGAGCACTTCAACCCTTCAAAAACTAGCAAAAAATTTGTATTTGCAGAAATCCCGAAATAATTTCCGAAACCCCATTGTGCACGTGCTGGTGGTATAAATCCGTTGAAAACAACTTTAATTGCGCAGTTGCAAACTAGCTGATGTAATTGTTTGACTAGCATCGACTACAAATTGTTTGGGATGTAAAAATACGTTTTCTGAGTGTTACAACAGTGACTGAAATTTGAGAATCTAGGAAAAAACGTCCAGAGGCTACGCATTTCCGAGGGCACGACAGGTTTTGTTAGAGGAAGTCATCACAAAAAGTAGGTTTTATCACAGGATGTCGTTAGAAAAAGTAGATTTTATAATAAGACGTCATTAGAAAAAGTAGGTTATAATCGAGGAAGTCAATAGAAAAAATAATTTTTGTTACAGGAAGTCATTAGTAAAAGTAGGTTTTATAAGAGGATGTCATTAGAAAAAGGTTTATTAGAGGATGTTATTTGAAAAGTAGGTTTTATTAGAAATCGTTATTAAAAAGTGGGTTGAATTAGAGGAAGTCATTCAAAAAAGTAAGTTTTATTAGAAATCGTTAGGAAAAGTAGGTTTTTATTAGAGGAAGTCATTCGAAAAAGTAAGTTTTATTAGAAATCGTTAACAAAAGTAAGTTTTTATTAGAGGAAGTCATTAGAAAAATGTATCCAATTCTGCCCACGATTCTACAACTTGGCGGTGACCGCGTGAGATCCGTCGTAGATCCCGCCTCCCTCACCAAACATTCATTCCGTGTGCGCCAACAGCAACACTTCACTTTCGCCGCACAATTATGGACGAGTTAAGTTTTTACTGCATGGTAATGATCGTTTTGTGAACCCAACCGCTACGCTTTAATAATACCATATGAAAGGAGACCAGTAGTTAAAAAATAAGAGCAAGAGTTCATAGTACGGCAAAGCAGAACAGAAAGATTTTGCCAGAGAGTTTACTTTCGGAGCAACACGTTGACTCGAATTGGTTCCCAAACAAAAAAATTGAGAAAATTAAAGAAATACTTGATAGAAGTAGATTAGAAGTGTACCGTTTTTCAATTATTTTATTTTCCTCTGCAATTAACATCATAGAAGCTAAATTCCCTAAAAATTTTCGTCGAGGAGCTTCATTACAATGGTAATTAGACCCAGTATTTATCTCGATCTGGTATTGATTTCACAAAAGCCAAATTCAACAAAATATTACGCTGAGGGATTATATTTTAATGAAAAGTAATGGTCTCGGACTGAGACATTTCCATTTAAGCAACAACTTTCTGTATGAGTATAACGGCTCTTAAAACAGAAATAATTTTTTTCTATTTTTTTTTATAACCACGGACCAAGAGCTCGAGTAAGATGACCAATAATTCATTCTCAATTTTAAATGGGAAGTTTTAAATGAAATTGGAATATAGAAGGGGAACTTTTCGATTGTATTTGGCTTCCTCAAGTCATAACGATTCCAATTGATATAAAACCGCAAAAGCTTTAAATTAGTATGTTTCAGATCACAAGACTTGATAGCTCCAGCTGAGCTTGTCTCATAGAAAATCTACGATGCAATGAAAGGTTTTGAAGACAAACGCTAGCGTAATTTTGTCTTAGAGCTGTCAAGCTGTTATTTTGTCTTAAAGCAGTCCAGCTGTTATTTTGTCTTAAAGCAGTCCAGCTGTTATTTTGTCTTAAAGCAGTCAAGCTGTTATTTTGCCTTAGAGCTGTCACGCTGTTATTTTGTCTTAGAGCAGTCAAGCTGTTATTTTGCCTTAGAGCAGTCAAGCTGTTATTTTGTCTTAGAGCAGTCAAGCTGTTATTTTGTCTTAGAGCAATCAAGCTGTTATTTTGTCTTAGAGCAGTCAAGCTGTTATTTTGTCTTAGAGCAGTCAAGCTGTTATTTTGCCTTAGAGCTGTCACGCTGTTATTTTGTCTTAGAGCAGTCAAGCTGTTATTTTGCCTTAGAGCAGTCAAGCTGTTATTTTGCCTTAGAGCAATCAAGCTGTTATTTTGTCTTAGAGCAGTCAAGCTGTTATTTTGTCTTAGAGCAGTCAAGCTGTTATTTTGCCTTAGAGCTGTCACGCTGTTATTTTGTCTTAGAGCAGTCAAGCTGTTATTTTGTCTTAGAGCAATCAAGCTGTTATTTTGTCTTAGAGCAGTCAAGCTGTTATTTTGTCTTAGAGCAGTCAAGCTGTTATTTTGTCTTAGAGCAGTCAAGCTGTTATTTTGTCTTAGAGCAATCAAGCTGTTATTTTGTCTTAGAGCAGTCAAGCTGTTATTTTGTCTTAGAGCAGTCAAGCTGTTATTTTGTCTTAGAGCAGTCAAGCTGTTATTTTGTCTTATAGCAATCAAGCTGTTATTTTGTCTTAGAGCTGTCACGCTGTTATTTTGTCTTAGAGCAGTCAAGCTGTTATTTTGTCTTAGAGCAGTCAAGCTGTTATTTTGTCTTAGAGCAATCAAGCTGTTATTTTGTCTTAGAGCAGTCAAGCTGTTATTTTGCCTTAGAGCTGTCACGCTGTTATTTTGTCTTAGAGCAGTCAAGCTGTTATTTTGTCTTAGAGCAGTCAAGCTGTTATTTTGTCTTAGAGCAATCAAGCTGTTATTTTGTCTTAGAGCAGTCAAGCTGTTATTTTGTCTTAGAGCAGTCAAGCTGTTATTTTGTCTTAGAGCAGTCAAGCTGTTATTTTGTCTTAGAGCAGTCAAGCTGTTATTTTGTCTTAGAGCAATCAAGCTGTTATTTTGTCTTAGAGCAGTCAAGCTGTTATTTTGCCTTAGAGCTGTCACGCTGTTATTTTGTCTTAGAGCAGTCAAGCTGTTATTTTGTCTTAGAGCAATCAAGCTGTTATTTTGTCTTAGAGCAGTCAAGCTGTTATTTTGCCTTAGAGCAGTCAAGCTGTTATTTTGTCTTAGAGCAGTCAAGCTGTTATTTTGCCTTAGAGCAATCAAGCTGTTATTTTGCCTTAGAGCAGTCAAGCTGTTATTTTGTCTTAGAGCAATCAAGCTGTTATTTTGTCTTAGAGCAGTCAAGCTGTTATTTTGCCTTAGAGCTGTCACGCTGTTATTTTGTCTTAGAGCTGTCAGGCTGTTAATATTGGCAATATTGCCAAGATAGTTATACGGAAGCATTGAAATTGCCACAATGTCAACCCTTTAAAAATTGATTCAACATCTGTGAGTGAACTTATTTCATTGCCCCAGAATTACATTGAAAATATAACGAGTCAAAAAGAATATCTGTAACTGAGAATGTGTACACAAATAATACGCAAAACTTAAAAAGCCGAAGAATTGTTAAGTCACACTACAGTGAAGTACACAAAAGGCACACATAGCAGCGCACAGCTCACTCACTCGCAATTACAGTAGATGATGGCTCGGATCAAGCGTTTGCTCTCAGAAAGTTGATAATTATTCTATACACTTCGCTAGACAACTGTATTTCCAACGACGTTGCCACATAAATACATACCAAGATATTGGCTTTTATAAATTCCTTAATATAAGACGCCCTAACACAAACGTTCCATCCGAGGAGTACTAATAGACAAACTATCCGAGGTGTACAAATAGATAAAAATACGAGGCGTACTAATAACAAACTATCCGAGGTGTACAAATAGATAAACCATACGAGGCGTACTAGTAGACAAACTATACGAGGTGTAGACATGTGTAGTATTGTACCTAGGGGTGTACATATGTCACAATACGTAGGGGAGGCGTTAGTATCGCGTTGAGAAGATGTGATCGCAGGCATGCGTGCGCAAGGCAGGGTAGGCTCACTCTCATCCAAATCTCGCAGTCCTCCAACGTAAAGTCTAGGCTATCTATATATACGCTCTTCCGCACATGAATTTAGGCATAATTCGCCGTCCTTTCGAAACGAATTTCCTGAGAAAAAAATTCAATACCTCCAATTAATTTTGTGATAAGAAAGTGTGTTAGTGTTTGCTTCTCAAAAAAACGTGAAAATCTATGTTAGTGTTGTCTCTCAAATGTTAGTGAAAAAATATGTTAGTGTTGCCTCTCAAATGATAGTGAAAAGATATGTTAGTGTTGCCTCTCAAGTGGCCTCTGTAGAATAGATAATATAAAAGGTAGTCACAGAGATTCAAAAAGGCTATCAGGATAAATTATTCGGTGGGAAAGAAGGGGTACAGCGGGTCCCATGCAGTTGGCATTTATTTGGAATGAAAGAAACGAGGCAACTCGGATAAAAATCCCTCGCTACAATTATCCTGTTTTGATCACATGAGTTAGTCACGTTTTCTCGTTCGCATGAACGTGTTCGAGTCTTATGCACTTTAGCCGCCCCATTATAGTTTAAGCACTGGGCGGCTAAAACCATAGAAGTTCCGGCTAAAAAGTTGGACTGGGAGAAACCGTTTCCGTGAACTGGGCATACAAATATGTCCACAACGTACCTTTTGGACCAACCTCAAAATACAATAATATGAATTTACTGCTTATCTAATCAAAAATTTTCAGGTGAACCGCGCAAAATATTATGAACATGAAAACTAAATAGTGTAAGAGTTACCCGAGTTTTAAGATAAACGAATTTCGCTACCTAAGTATCAGAAGTTATTTTGAGCATTGAACAGAATTTTGTAATAAAATGACATGTTCTATTTTTGTGAAAACCTGTCCCTGCATTCTTATCAACGCTGTTGTAACTTTGGTCCTTGCGCCTTCATTGAGAACCCATTCCAAGAAAAAAATATACTCATGAACCACTGCATCACGGTGTGTTTAACATACTTTCAGCCTCACATAATTGAACAATTTCCGCTTAATGTAGATCCGCCATAGTTCTCAGTTCCAATTAAAACTAGTTTTTTGCTCTCTTAACGAAGTGACTCGATTTTCAAGGTGGTCATCGATGGCTAAACTTCGAGGCAGAATTTGCTGAACATAATACAGAATGTTCATTTGAACTGTTCTGTACAGTCACGGTCACCGCGGGTGTTAAAAATACGCGGGTTTGAGCTTGCAACATTGAAGTGGAGGAGGCAAATACGAGCTTGTAGTGGACGGTTTCTGATATGCAGAACAAAGTGTGACTGTTATTTGTCTCTACTGCGAGCTGTTTTTTGTTATTTGACTCTGTTGGGAGCTGTTATTTGTTATTTGACTCTGCTGCCTGCTGTTGTTTGTTATTTGAATCTGCTGGGAGCTGTTACTAGTTATTTAACTCTGCCGCGATCACTGCCTCCGTCTCTTTACGAGGTTTGTCTCCAGCGGCGCACTGGAGGCCCTAAATAAGGCTTTGAAGCTTGCACTTGCCCGAGATGCCAAGCTGCATTTCAAGCTACGTCGCAAAATTAAAACGAATCTCATTCCGCAATGAAAAGGTCAGATGGCATGATGTGTCCACAGTTTTTATTGATTTCGAATTTCGTCCAAGTATCATGAGTGAAATGATTAAAAGAAACACGTACCACGGAAGTAAAAATCAAATTGAAAAACTGCATGGCGCAAAGTTTTCGGCGATCTAGAACACATCCGGCAGCGAATAAAATATCTACACGGAGCTCGTAAAAAACAAACGAGGCTAAACATCCAAGCCTGAGACAGAACACGCACGCACTCAGTTCCAGCGCATACGCAAAAAAGTTCGTTAAGAGGCGCAAAAAGTTCGAGTTCGTTAAAAGCGAAAGTTCAGACGCCAGACGAGTAACCTACAAGTTCGGCGCAGTAACGGCGCACGCGGAGATAAGAACCGTGTTCTCTGGACGCACTTCTGCTCGTTTGCAAGAGATAAAAATGGTTAGCTCATTTTCAGTGGCACTGTAGGCATATCGAATTAAAATTCATCTCATTTGATAGGGACCTTTTGTAAAATCTTGGATGTAGGGTCCGAGATAAGAACCGTGTTCTCTCGGCGCACTTCTGCTCATTTGCAAGAGATTAAAATGATTGCCTCATTTTCAGTTGTACTGTAGGCACATCGTATTAAAATTGGAGGGCAAATATGCAGAGTGTCCTAATCCACGGAATTTTAGGACACTCAAGTTAGAGGCGTGGTGTTCATCGCAAGGTTGCCGAACTGGCTTTTCCTAGCCAAGTTACTAACTAGGAACTAGGCCACTCTGCCTGAAAGACATCTACGCCGCTGTGAGGTGAAATTATCACTTAATCCACTCTGCCAGTTTTGACCTCTGATTTGTGAGTTAGGACACTCAGCATATTTACTCTCCAATTCATCTCATAAGATAGTGAATTTTTGAAAAATCTTGGAGATAGGGTCCGAGATAAAAACCGTGTTCTCTCGGCACACTTCGAGTCATTAGCAAGAGAAAAAAATGGTTAACTCATTTTCAGTTGCACTGTAGACATATCTTATTAAAATTCATCTCATTTGATAAGAAAATTTTGATTAATCTATTGTATAAAATATTACTACAAGTTTGTGTTTGTTGTTTCGTGTTCACGTTGTGGTTGTAACCTTGTCTTTCGTTCATGTGTTTCATGTGTTGCTTGAAGTAAAACGCTTTTAAACTTAAACATTGGTATGAAAAATATTATCGGTTTCGTTACAAATCTATCTCCTAGCTTCGTTTTGATAATAGAATATTTGGCATACTTATAAAGGGTGGCTGGTCGGCAGACCGCGCGGGTCCGTCCGCCTTTCTTTAGACAATAGAAGGTTTTCCTCCGCATCAGCAACTGCTCAGTCGGGGGTGCGACTCTGACATGGACGGACGTGATACGACGACCCACGACGCTAATAATTGTTCATCTTCTCGCCTTGAATTTTCTATGGATTTGTTGTTCGTGCTGCATCATTTATTTTCGTCCAAATTAACCTCTAACATGTCAGCCTAAGGAGAAGTACTAGGACGGCACACCTGGATGGCGGCGCTGCTTGCGTTGGTTTCCAGCATCTCCTGAGAGGGCCTAGAAGTTGAGTGCTCCTCTCACCCGCGTTCGCGCATCGCTCGTATGGAGGACTGCTATGAGCGATTGCGCTCAACCCGCGCTTCGCTGCATCAACCTGCGCGTCGCGCCGCGGGAAGGGGCGTCGAGATGCTGCTGGAGCTTGTCGGATCTGGCCTGAGGTGAGACGGGCTTGCGCGTCAGTTTGCCGACAGCCTTTATGTTAGGTTACAGTATGCCAAATATGTCCTACTGAGATCCTCTGCTCAATCCGAATCTTGTTTAAAGTCCTGAAGCTTGATCCAAATATTCGTTTTCTTTGAAGCCGTTCAATATTACATTCGGAAGCTATTTGGCTATTTGACTATTTTTAGGCGTATGTTTATCATGCTATTTTCCTGAACACATTTGACCTGTCACATGTGATTCTCTTTAGTTAGGTAGCTTCTATAGAGTTCGCTTGGCAAGGTGATGGATTCAATCGGTCATTCCTAATTTTCCCGGTCGTTCACGTCGTAATCTCTTTCGACCGTGGGTTAAATCTATTACCAAGTCTATTTTGATTCTTTCGCAATTCTATAGGATCGTCCTTCGAAACTCCATAAGGCGTTTTGTCGGTTCTTTCTATATCTCGTCTCGATTCATTCGTAATTCTATATCTCGACTCGATTCATGCGTAATTCCATTTTTCTTCCGTTGGATTCATTTCTAATTCTGTCTGGTAGTTCTGAATATATATTCGCCATTTTATCAGATGGATAGTGCTAAAGCATACTAACGGAAATCTTTCCCGACAGCTTGCTGTGAGACCTGGATCTGGACAATTCTTCTCGGTTCCCGATGCACAATCAAGCAAAGCTGCATCTCGTCCTTCTGAAAGCAATCTAAATTTTATATACGTGTTGATTATCGTTGTTAATTATTTTTAATGGAAAATTATTTCGGATGTTCGTTTTCAATTCCTTCAGGCAAGATTTCAAAAATCT
The DNA here is from genome assembly GCA_030386875.1 of Morinoia aosen. NCBI lineage: Eukaryota > Metazoa > Arthropoda > Malacostraca > Amphipoda > Talitridae > Morinoia > Morinoia aosen. The sequence goes on along the minus strand of CM059567.1, from coordinate 41,680,060 downwards.
ATGATACAGCGAACCTTTATTGCCATCGCTGTATTCTCTAACTAGGGCTTGGTATATTTCCACTGCGAAAAGAAACAACTTTTTACATCAAACTCTAATTTTACAGTTCGGGGTATAACTGTATGGAATTTTCTCCCATTGAAAAAAATGGATCCGTCTTAGCATGACCGCCGACACCTGAGGTGCAGGGTAGGTAAGGGGAGCGAACATTACGTTCCTTTTTCAATCACTCTAAAGTGTGGTCATGAAAGAGAAAATTACCGGAAATAACGCCATAGCCATGGTAAACGAGCTAGATTTCATTGTAAAAATTTTTCTAAAATTGTCATTATTACCGTAAAATAAAAAGGAAATTGGTGGATATCAAAGATAAATGCCACTTCACGACAGCTCCTTACAAAATTACGGATGAAATGGCAAGTGGAACAGGCCAATTTAAAAATTCAGTGTGATTGTATGGTACTTCTTCATTGCCCATAAAAACACCATCAACGAAGCACAGGACGTTTTAGTCCTTAATCTTACTGTGTTACCTACGCATGATTGCGGCCTGACGATACGAAACTTGAACAGCAACACGAGAACGAGCTACTCAGCTCGTTTCCGTGGCCATATTTTGCTTTACTCTATTCTAAAAGACACGGATATCAGACATGTTTGTACAACAGGTATTTTTTTCTAAGAGACACGTACACACGTAGACCAAATTCTATATAAGGCAACAGTTAAGAATTAGAAAATGAGGACTGCGTGGTGCAGCCTCACAGAGCAGAAATGTCCACGAAGGCGCACGCATTTAGGCATCACAACATGATATGTATACGTAATTTCAATATGACGTGTATAAAATCTTAATATAACATGTGTACGCAATCATAATATGATATGTATAGGTAATCTCAACATGATATGGATACGCAATTTCAACATGATATGTGTACGTAATCTCAATATGTGTATATGAGCTCTTAATATGAGTTTCTGAAGTATGAATATGATATGTATTCCTAATCTCAATGTGATATATTTATACGTACGCAATTCCAACATGATATGCCTACGTACTTTCAAAATGTGTTTGCGTAATTTCGACATCCTCCTTGTAATACAACGGGATAAGTTTAAGAGCTCTTCCAATAAAGTATTTCTTAAACTTTCAAATTTCATGCAAAATATTTAGGTATTAAATTTCAAATCAAAGCCCAATTCTGACGAAAGGGATGCTTGATTTCTATGAAAATAAAATACGTGCTGCTACGAAAAGTTTCCGAGTACGATGCCCTCCTTTTGTTTTATGGAGTACTTTTCATTTGCTGAGGGTTCTCAAGGATCTTTGTACTTGAAATGAACTGCGAAGTTCATATATGCTTCCCCAGTCCACGCACAGTTCTGGATTGCCAAGACCCTTTCATAAAACTGTCAAGTTGAGTCATTAAACTTGTTCAATTTCGTGGTGTTAGACATGCGAAGCTGCTATAAAAACTACGAATTTATTGCTCGGCTTCCGTAAATTCGATTTGGTCTTCTCGTTACTCGAAATTACCAGCATTCTAATTCCCTACCATGAATTATACAAAATAAGTACTCCGATTATCAGGCACCACCTCAAGGGACTTCAAGATGATCAACTCTATTTTAAATTCCTCACGCTAACAGTTATCAAACATTGAAATTCTTCAGACTTTTAATCCAGACCTTTCATCGACGTGAAAGTGCTGTAAATATTGGTAGTGGGCCGACGTAATGCCGTCAACCGTCAAACAACAAATCATAGCCTGTAATTAACCTTCAGCTTCTTCACCTGACAACATCAAAAAAGTCCAATTATACCAAGAATTTCGGACGAACATCGCTGGAGCGAATAAGAGATTCATAATTGCACCGTAAAAGTCTAGGACCAACATAACTCGTATCACAAGGCCCAATTTTACATTAAAATCATGCACTCAATCCGAGGCACTCTCGAAAAACATTCATGCAATTTCTCTAGTACTTAAGTACTCATGCCCACTAATTTCGTCCTTTACGCTTTCATGATTTTTTTTCGGTCAACCACGGCGACACCATAAACTCTGATTTGCCAGGGTCATCTAGGCAATTACTTCACTTGACTGGCAAAGAACAAGGGATTTAGAATTGGTGGCACTTGAACAGCAGTGTCTGAGGGGGACATCACTGGTAGAGTTAGTATCTGAGTATGAATACTGTATTTAAGTTTCACGAAGAGAAACGCGTGCTGGGCGACAGAAATGAAAATTTATACCAATGGTGTCACACGAAAACAGAAGGGGAAGAGAATCACTGGAATTGGGTGAAGCTAATCAAAAGCTCAGAAGGTCAAAAAATGACGACAACTCAACTGACACAGATTGATAAACGTACTTCTGCCAAAGTACGATAAAAAATTCCATTATCGTTGATTGTAAGTTATCGAACATCAATCTTTTCAGAGTTTATTTAGAGTTCGATTTATCCTCAGCGCCTCGTAAAACAATAGCAATATATTGAGGAAGTGAAAGGCTGCCTTTCTACTAGGCTAATTAGACGATCAGGAGAGCGGTTTAGACGCCATGAACTGATCTTATATAGCGCTTGCGTGAACTGCATCGGGGTGTATAGAAAATGTAATAGGTTACAATTATGTATTTCATTCTGTGAACTCTCGTAATCAAGTCAACTATGCTGTTTGATCTCAGTCCATTATAATCTGATATAATGTAAATAGTGAGCAAAGTCATAATTGTCCTCAAGTTAAAGTACTGATGGTAAGACACTTGTCGACGTAAAAATATGATTTAGAAATCTTAACTCAGCTGAATTGAATTATTTTCTAGTAGGGGAATGAAGTTTCGAGGTGAACAAAACATAAAACCGAACCACATTTAGTATGTTTCATTCCTATTCTCGAACAGCGCTTCGTGAACTGGTTCATCCTAGCTGTTCACGAACCGCGATTCTGCATTCCATGAAACTCAAGAATTCGAACTCCACAGTCGGAGTGAGTGTCTACCACGTCATTCTGACCCAGAAATATCATTTAGACTTTCCCTCTGGCCAACGCTACGTCATACAGGTGCTCATGAGATTATTTCAAATCATCATTGATGTAAAATCGATTGTTAGTTGTATACGTTTACAATATTAGTGCAGGAAATTCATAACTCTGCTTCTAAATCTTGATAATCTGTTGTTTGAAATCTCTAAAACTTCATATTTACAAGCTTCTAACGATTCACGTTTTCTCCGACTGACACACATAAACCTTTCAGCCAGCGAAAGAAAAGCATATACATGCAGTATATTAAACAACTAACAGAGACAAATTTTACATCAACCAATAACCATGCATGAAACTATTATAATGAAAAACTTAATAGAATTTGAATATTTACCAGTAAGGCGTAGCCGGCGATGAGGAAGCCAATAGGAAGTCTTGGTCCCCACCCGCATCCTGCAAACCTCTTCTTCCTCAGGAAAGTCGTCACCACCGAAACCCCCGAAGTTTTCCCTGCGGTCATCCTGGCTGCCAGACCTGTCGCTTGGCCAGGGGCGATATCGTATGTTTGGACTTGAGCATCACTGTGGTATATCTTCCGGCTGCTGGCTATCGTTCCATTCTTTTTCACCTTACCTAAAGTCGACACTGAAGTCGATGTCGCGTTGCTAACACTATGAGTTCTTTTTATAAAACTGTCATCGTTCAAACTACCGCTATCTGTTAAGGGACTAGCACCATTCACTTTCATATAGGGATGAGCACTTCTACTGTTGCTTGACGTCGCGTTTGGTACCACTCGAGGAACTGCCGATGACGTCGATTTTGCATCTGAGGTTCTAACGTCGACGAGGTCGTAATGGGAGACGTCATTCCCAACCGTGTGTTTTGTCTTCGTTGAACTCGACCGAACTTTACGCGATAAAGCGGCATATTCATTCCGAGCGACGCTGTCTCTCCCCTCTTTTTTTTCTGTTGTTTTAGTGTTAGACGGGGGAGATTTCAAACTATGTTCTCGATCGATCTTACCAACGAGGGCCTCGATTCGCTTGGCTCGCTTCAGCTCAGCGTAATTGGGCTCAGGGTGGTGGTTTTCAATGATGAGCCGTCGTAACCTCGGACTGTGCAAGAAAGAGTCTATGGGATCCAGATCCGAGATGTTCAACGACCGATCTTTAAACGATCCCCGGCTAGAGGAATTTCCAAAATCATTTTTGGACGACGATTTCTTTTGTGGCTTAGCATATCCCGATGAATTTTGGACGTGGTTTCTAGGAGGAGGAGGTGGAGGAGGGATGGGTGAAGAAGAGGTGGAAGGGGATGGAGGACCAGGAGGTCGAGCAGAACTGGAGGCCAGAGGTAGAGCGCCAGGACGTCCGTTGCTCCTCGTAGATTCGCTGGTTCGAAGCGGGTGTGTCCTGATCAGTTCTGCCAGAGCGATTGGCTCTGTCATGTGGCACGTGTGGCAGTCATCTGATGCGCGGACGGGCATTTTTATGAATTTTGATGTTTCACAGTTTCTTCAGAGTAAAATTGGTATTAGATATTAGCATTTTCACAGAGAAACATACAAGATATTGAGCATTGCTCAAAGATATCCCATATATTTCCCCTACGCCCGTCAGAGTGAGGGTAGCAAAGACACTGATGGTATTAACTTCTTTAGAGCATGGTTAATGTGTTCATACGTCTCAACAAGGAGATCAAAAGTTTTCATTTGTATTGCTTGGATCAAAATGAGAACAAAATTCAAACTTTATTAACTCGTTCATTCCTGAGTGGAAAACTCCTACGAATAACACTTTTTTCTTCTGTATTTATACTCCAGCAGCCTAAAACTATAAAGTTTATATCACTCGGCAAAGTTCAAATACGGAGTTGGCATTTCTCAATTGCATGCAAAATCCTTGATAAAAATTTAGGATCTTCAGAGGTTGTAGGCAGACTGGCGCCGTCTCACCCACTCAAGTGGATAAAAAAAACAAATATCATGACAGACTGGCACCGTCTCACCCACTCAAGTGGATAAAGAGGAAAATATCATAGGGCCACGTGCCCACCTTCCTCATCGTCTCAACACACTGAATGTACGCCGTGCTGCGTGCACATCTACTCTTCATTTCTGAAATAGAAAATATTTTCATTAGACACTTGTCCAATAATCTCACAATCAAATCTAAGCAGAAAAGTAGAATTACAATCAAATCTAAACAGATTAACGTAAAAGATATCATCACGCTTTGGAAAACCACGTGCCTCGCCACCAAATAGCGATGTGGAGGATCCCGCTTCAGAATTCAACCATCTCAAACGTGTTGCAGACATCTAAGTAACAGCATTATCTTTCACTCCAGACTTAAGGGTAATAGAAAAATTTTAATTCGAAACTGAGACGGTCGCTCAGTGATCACGGTATACGTTCAGCCCAACTCCAAAAAATTAACTAATTTATTTTATGTCTACCACATAAGACCTGTATTCTTGTTGTTTTTCATATTGAAGGGCCCTCATTCAACTATTGTTGTTGGTATTTCACTTTGTTTTATTTATGACTACTAATTATGAGCGTAGTGTCGCTTGAAAGCTTTAAATTTTTATAAAGATTTCTGTAGAAGCAGAATGATTATCGCAGCCCACGTCTTAACTTTTATTATATAGGAACATGCGTCGTACATCCAAGTATTTTTACACCTTGCACGAAACGTATTCAATCAAGAACTGAACAAATGAGATTATCTATAGACGCATACTGAACGTGAACATACAGCATATCTTCGGGAATTAAGACTTCCTTTCAGCATCTAAATTGCCATCCATATTCAGGGACATTGGGTAAAATGACTTAAATTAGTTAGAAATCCGGTCTGCTGAACTAAAGAGAATTTTCTACGGACTTAGCCGTATGAGTTGGTTTAGGAAGAGGTATCGAGGTGCGGTCCGGGGGAAAGAACAGGATTTGCGTCTCTCTGCGGGAACTTTCCCCTGTCTCTCATCCTTCTGATCCAGATGCTGACTGCATGGTAGCACATGTTCTTCACAGTATACATACGCGTACTAAACTAAACATTTTACGTATTTTTTTTACATAATTCTAGGGAATCGTGTACCTGTAAAGATCTTTTCATATGTTCTATTGATGTAACTTTATTTTGATTTGTTAGAGTAGAAAAAAGTTCTAGTTATTTTCGAACCAAGCGAAGCCCGTCAAAGAAAACTATTTTAAATTGCACTGATCTCTATTTAAAATATATAGGAAAATTGGATACAGTTCATTTGGAGTCAAAATTCAATCCCATTATCCTCATTTTATGTCTAAAATTTATTTGAAACGATTCCAAGTTTGTTATTAAGGAACATGTTTTCTGTACTCAAATGATTTCATAACCAAGATAGGTGGTCATTAGCCAATTAATAAAGTAAGCCACCTAGTTTTTAAACAAATTTGAAATTAGGACAAAGGAGCTTAGAAGTAAAAAAGAAAAATTGTTTATTTCCAATAAATATGATACAAATATCATCATTGGTTTTTAAAATGCCTCAAAATAAACATCCATAGTTCCTATAAACATATGAGTATCGTAATACAAATGTCAATAGTCGAAACCATGCAATGATTGAGGGAATAGCTTGGAAAAATGTATTCCCTTTGCTGTGTAATCCATGCTTGATATTGCATGTTAATACAAGTAGGAAAAAAACATAACATCCGTGACGATGCAGTGTTGAAAACACCCTTATTAGTGCGCACTTTCTGTACATTGAAATACGCGCTCATGAACTTGAGATATTAATAATTAATGTAGAAAGTAAGATGATTGGATTTAAATAATTTTCTACCTAAGACTATGAGATCGATATATGCGGAACTATATATATATATATATATAGTTATATATATATATAACTATATATAGTTATAACTATATATAGTTATATATATATAACTATATATTCTCTCATACGTATCAACTAGTATCCAATCAGTGAGTGCGGAAAAAATAAAATATTTTACCACAACACAAATTTGTAATATTTCCTACGCCAATAGTACTGACACAAAAGAGTTCACCGTAGTCAGAAACATGGAAAGGATTGTTGTACAACGCTAACCAAAAGATTTACAGCAAATTTGGAGTGATACAAGAAATTAACTACTTAAACAATGCTGTCATAGTATACTCACGAGCGTAAAAAACAATAAATTGCCACACAAAGCTAACAAGAACTTTTAAGGACATGAATAAGAAAACAAAATACTAATGTTCTTTAAAGTAAATATGTAAGATGAAATAACTTCACTTTTTGAAAATTAATGTCTTGATACAAAATTCCTTAATTGATAAACATATATGGGTGCCATGACAGCCCGTGTCAATGCTGCTACAAAAGGCTGGGAGAAAAACATAGAAATGTATCCCATAACGAGTTATTTTAAGTTTGATAATGTTTAATAATGAATTAGATGAAAGAAATATAAAGATGAACTCAGTGGAATGAAATGCTATTGACAGTCTCCATGCACGTACATTGAAGTATGAGCTTTGGCTTTTGTGACGTCAGGGAATAATGCTGACAGTGTTTGTAGATGATTTATATTTAAAAGTAAAGGGTCTAAATGGCAGAAAATAAAAAAATATTGTCGTGCGAACATAGCGAAATAGAACTAAGTTAAATGCCTCAAAGAATATATACTTAAGCATATCAATGAGCTAATTTATAATAAATTTATGAGATTGCTTATATAAATGTTTGACAATAGCATAAGGACTTCGTTTCGAATAAGTAAGCCACATTCAGTTCAAGGTGAACCATAAAGAGGCGTAACGAATTGCTCTAAAGGTTTTTTTTTTTGGTTCGTTGCTTGGCATTTGAAAGTGTCTGCGTGATCAATGATGAGCTAAACGATACAAAAACTCGTACTTGCAATTATAGGTGCTAAAATATAAAAATCAACTCAGATTTCATTTTTTTTAAATTGCGTCTAGTATTGGAGGACATACAGATTTGAAGGCAGTTGAAAACTTTATAATGGAATTTGGTGCCCACTACTTAAGGATTTAAAATAATAAGTTAGTGAAAAGTTACTAGGATTCACTTGGTTTTAACAGAGTTCAAATCACTGAGAAGTGTTCAAGAAGCACCTTTAAGTTTATATGAGAAGCTAAAATGAATCTATGTAATTGTGTTATTGAATCTTTGTCATTAATGAAATAATGTCATCATGTTATTATCTTACTAAATCGATGTTATCAACGTTGTTGAATCTATGTCATTAAGCAATCTATGTTATTACGTCATTGAATCTATTTTCTAACGATATTGAATCCCTGTCGTTATTGAATCTATATCTTTAAGCAGTCTATGTTATTACGTCATTGAATCCATTTTCTAATGTTATTGAATCTATGTTATAATATTACTTGATCTATCTCATTAACGAACGTATGTCATTAACAAAACGGTGATAGCTTGTGTACGTACATGTGTACGTAAGAAAAATATAATGCTCCATTGCCGAAGTGAGAACCGCAAGTTAATAATATAAAAATTAATGAATGTGAAATAGAACCACATATACGTTTACGCACTGACATAGAATGATTCAACAAAAAATTGTCTTAACATTGAGCGCAACAAAGTCAGGGAGAGCAATAAAAAGCTTTCTAAGCTCAGCATGAGAGCGAATGAGTATGACTCGCGAAATTACGAGACGGCGGTTGCTGAGTTAGTTTTATTACACGTCTTTTTTCGCACGGAATGACACAGAATTTTCGGGTTCTTCTTGCATCACTCTGCCTCAAATTTGACGCTATCTTACTTTCAGTGTAACCGATAATACGCCCATTAATGTTGAGAGGAAAGTTAATTTTCGCGTTCACTTTTTCTATTAGTACGCCTCGTACGGTACGTTTGGCTAACGACGTCTTATATTAAGAAATATTTAAAAGCCAATATGCTGTCATGTGTCAACTTTTTTGGGAAATAAACGGTATTTCTTTCTTTCTTTCTTTCACTTTAAGTAGCCAAGATCAGCCATCATGTAAAAATTACTGAAACATGGTAAATTAATATTTTTTCCCATTCATTTCTAGTTTTGTTGGTTACTATGTTATTATGCCAACTTAAATTTAACTATGATTTGAATTTATTATAACATATTATTTGAATATATTTAAATTGAACAATAATTTGAACTATAAGTAACATTTTAATACAATAACGCTCTTTGGTAGTCATGCGACTAAAACGACCCTCAATATTCTATGGTGATTGGTTTCATAGCTAAACGCAAACATTGAACTCATTACCATTCCAATATCATGTGCGGTTCCACAGGGCCTAAGTTTCTAATGACAAGGGCAATGCAAGGCTGTGGAAAGTCCTATTATCATACGACAAACGCAATATAACGACAATGAGAAATTTTAGCTAACTCACATGCAGAGAAACCATATTAAGAATCTGAGCTTTCGTACTGCGAAGGTTAGAATTCATTACGTGAGAAACTTGTTGTCTTCCTGTTGCAAATGTGTGCTTGAGAAAAAATAATTATAGTAAACAATTTTTCCCGAACCTAAAAGCGCAATTTCCACAGTATCAGAAATTTTACACTGATATCCTCTGCAAAACTGATCGTGCAACGCATGAACTAATTTTTCCAGCTCGCTCACGTTCATTTCTCTACGACTTATATTGAACAAACAATTATTTTCTTGTGTGTTAATACGCCTTCACGTTTTAATAAACTCTCCCATGATCGACCACTATCCAAAACAAAAAGAGAAACGTTCATCGTATAATATAGAGCAAACCACATATAGGGGGAGAGCAACTCAACGTAGCCTTGTATCATAGCGAGCTCTGTCCTGATCGGCTTGTAAAAAAGGAAACAAGGGATCCAGTCGCTATCCTGTTCGCAGAGCCTTTGGCATTTGAGGGATCAGTAGCCTTCACCTGCTGGGGGCCGCTCTCGGACTTTCCATGAATAAATCAGGATAACAATTGATGCATAGCTGATTACGTTGTTAATTTAATTTCATTAGACGATTTAAAAAAAACAAGAAAAATTTCAAACGATTTACGTCTGCTGGTAACACTAGAAAGCTCTGGTTATTGAATGCCGAAATTTGTGTACGAGAAACGTGTGGCAGGAAAGAGTGAGGAACTTATTTCTCGCAAAAGCGGTTGTGATGCGCAAATTGAAGATTCCTTAATAGATATAAATGAACTTCCTTTTTGAGAAAAATTAGTAGCAATTATGACGAACTTCAATCTTAACATCTTTTTCTAAAATTGTCATCGTAACACTTCAACATGGTAATAAAATCGACTTTTAATAGTCTCGACATTTAGAAACAACTTTTTCTTCGAAAATTCGTCCATTCATTTCCGGTTTATTCAGAGAAATGTAATATTTTTTACGTTTACGTACTTTTATCTAAAAAATAGAAGTGCAAGAACTATACATAAAAATATCAGGCTGCTGAGGATTAAAGTACAGTTAGTTATCATACACAGTACATTGAGGTTGATAATTCCAACTCCAGAAAATCAGATCGTTTTGAGGCTCGTTCGTTCAGGGCACCAAAAAATATTTAGCCCAATTTTTGGAAACTTTGAAAGATTTACTTATCACAAGCAAGTACGTTGTTACCAGTAAGAGATGAGAACATATTTAATATCTAACGCACAATAATATTAGCATCGTGATCTAAATAAGCTACGAGTTTAATCTTAACAGGAACCTCTTCTAAATGCGAAGGATTTTCCAGAAATTCCAATCAAACATTTGCCCATCGACCTGAGGGTGAAATCTCGGTTCTATTCACTTTAACCCGATAGTTTACACTTCAGCTGAATGTTACCGCCTACATTCAGGAGAGCCTCAAAAAATTTATTAAATGTTCAACAATACGTTTTCACTATAGCGGTGAGACACAACATCATTCAGAAAACATGAAAAAAATGTTCTTGTGATTAAATGAAAAATGTAAAAATGGAAATGTTTTCACCGAAACAAGAACATAGATAAAATGCATTATATTGAGTTTGAAAAAGGGTTTATATTTACGCAGGCAATATTGAGACAGTGTTGTACAACGCAGTGCGTTAATCTAGCGCATCATTTCACGGAACTCAAAATTTCTTTCCACTTCTTGATCAGAGTAGCTGCTTGTTCGCCAAAGTGTGCCGAGGATATATACCCTTCCATATTTAACTTTAGAAAAATATTTCCCAGCAGGGCTTCTATGTAGAATAAATAATTTTCATACGCTTGAGTGAAATAGAGCAGCGTTTCCAGCGCGGGATTAATGTCGAACAAGAACGAGCTCCAAGTACGAAAATCTTTTTAGCAGTATCACCTACAGCATCTGCACTTCCATGGATTTAAAAATGGACATAAAACATACTTTGCTCGGATTTCTAGGCGTAATACATGCTCCCAGTTAACAATAAATGATTCTCTTTCTAAAACGCCTTCGTTGCGGTTAGGGAGGCTTAAACTAACTTATCTAATATAATCTGACTGTCAATGTACAATGAATATTTAAGAGCTCTGCTACCCCGCGACGCGCAAGCTATCTGATAAAAGTACAAGGGAAGCCGAAATATGACAGTTATTGCAGCAGTGTATGCAATTGAAGTACAAGATTTTGAGACGTAAAATGCAAATGAACTCCTGGTCTAGACGCAGAACAACGAACGTCGTAGGACTTCGATTGTCTTCGGACAAGACGGGAACGCCAGACCTCGCCAGAGATATTGCCGTGCAGCTCCAATTTGACCAACACAAAAGTGAAGTATTAACCATGGCAGTAGTGCAGTCTGGGGATGTCACGGAGGCCAGTTTCAGTCGCCGCTTTAACTAAAAGAATAAAAAGACTGCTGGTAATTAATATCTGCCTCCTCGAAATAATTTGTCGGGTATCCTGGGCCTCCAAAAGTTTTGGCTGGTTTCGCCACTGGTATTAACCCTTCACTGCATTAATTATTTTCAGAAATAGAAAAATAGCAACGTATGCTTTCTTCAGTAATGGCGTCCAAACTGAACTCTACCACTTGAGGGCCAGTGTTGAACATGTGTCATACGAGTTCATTTTACGCATAGCGCTACACTCATTAGCGCTACAAACAGTGAAAATGCAAGTGCCTTAATCAATTATTTCTATATACAGCGGAAATGCAACTGTTTTAATAAATTATCTCTATAAACAGCTGAAGTACAATTGACTCAATTAATTATTTCTATATACAGCAGAAACGGAATGGGCTTGGTCAATTATTTTTATTTACCACAAAATTCGATATGTGTCGCATTTGACGCACTATACAATAAAGGGTTTAAAATGTACATTAGTTGTACCAAGCGTTCCGGAGCATTCAAATGCCATTTCAGTGCTGAAATATGAAAGAAAAAAGTCGAACTTAAAACTTACAGAAAATAAAATCGCACTTCGGTGTATAAATGAGGAGTTGGGTTCTAGTAGGATTTCACAAATGTATGTTTATTTATGCCTTTTTTGGCTTGTTTCAAGTTTGAATTTTTCCTTCCAGCACTGAAGACAGAATTTCAATGTTCCGAAGCGTTCTCAATAAATTTTGTACATTTCAATGGAAGTGTGGAAGTTTTGTAGCACAAACCCCATCTCATTGCACTATGGAAAAGACGCAAGTGTTGTTCTAAGGACCAAACCAGCAAAAAATCAAAATGCATCACGAGTAAAGTTCTCTAAGAATTAAGTGGTTTAAGAGAAGCATGCGTAGTGATGGTCTATATAGAGCGAATAAATTATTACCGAAGTATAAAAATGGAATACTCTCTTTATGAGGCTCTATATGAGTTTTATTTATGCATAGTGTTTAATAATTGTGTGAAATGACTCCCTTAACGTTAACACGATCCAAACCACTGCCAAAATAGTTAGAAACAACTAATCAAAAAACCCGCACATTTGCATCTTAAAATCCTTATCTGTAACCCTTCAGACCTGACAACGTTCCAACCTCCAAATTCCTCGTTTCGAAAGTACCGAAATAGCGGCATAAATTCTCGGTCTTTCACTGATAAATTCGATTGAAGTTTCGTTCAAAGCCTTATTTTACTACATTTCATTAGTTTTTGAGATCTGTCTTCTCCATGTGTTCTATTCTGCCTTCATTTGCACACTGCACCGACATTTTAGACATATCCATTCATATCACATCGATTAGGTAATACATATATTTTCTTTCAGAAGAACTTAACGAGTTTTATTCTTGCACATATTGACAAAAGATGCACGGAGATCATTGCACCTTCTCCACAGAGTCCTCAAGAACGGAAATAAACCTTATATGGATATGACACAAACAAAAATGTGCCACTTGTGTGCTATGTGAATTAAGGTGAATTGCATGAATAACAAAAAACTTATGAATTACGGTGCACGGAGTAAGGGCAGACAAGCGCACAAATAACAACACTCTCAACAGCCAACGAATCTCCGGTACACTTGCACACTTTACAACCAGCAATTCGTTATCAGAAATTGCCAAAGTTAATCAGCAATCCATTGACAGCAACATTAGTCAATCCGTTAACCAGAACAAGCTCGGTTACCGTATCAATCCACAGCAGCAGGAACGGTAAGTCAGCGATCGAACGACAGCATCGCACACAGGCTAAAACGGTGATCAATTTCCCATCAAGCTGAACGGGCAGGGCAATTAATTTTCAGTATCTTGAAGGGGATAAAATAATGAGTCGTTCGAGCCGCCAGCTCAGCATTGACCTTTGCAATCGAGTGTCTCCGCTCGCGCGCACGCGCCAAGGCACGAATCTGAAGCCCGAGTGCTCACTGAAGCCTTCAATTTGCGAATCCAAGGTAAAAATAAGTTGTTAGCTTTAAAAAAATAAAATAAAAAGTAAAAATAAATTTTTAGGAATTGCCGGGAATTATTTAGATATTTTATGCCCCGGGTACTCCATTAATTTTTATAATTTTTGTCCAATTATGAACTCAGCACTTTGCGCGTACACCAACAACTCCTTTTCATGGAGACAACAGCAACTGCTGTTATGTGACACTTTTATATATTATAAGTAAATTTAAGTTGAAAAATAACGAGGATGAAATACCAATACTACGGTTGTAATTTACGAATGCTATACTCAGCATAGTCTCTGGGAGACACAAGGGTTGCGTGTTTGGTTAGACTTATATCTGGTCCAGTGAAAAAATGTACTAAGGATCAATGAGAAAGTGAATGAAATGAGGACACTCACTACAGCATATTGCCCAATTAAAGCCTACTGAAATATAAAGCTACGGCCACAACAGGCTCTCTGCAGCGTTGATCTCACTCATGCATTATGATGTGAAGCATGAAACAAGATTTTCAAGCATAAACCCTCCGAGGTTTGCTTGGTTTTCAATACGCATCGTTACGCATTAACAATATATTACCGTAGAGGTCAATGTATAATCACATGAATGAAGTGGACATTTCAATGAGTGCGAAAAAATTAAATTGTCATGAAATATTAAACCGTGAAATTTACTTAACAACTTAGGACTACGGGACTGCGGACGAAAGGATGAGTTTTGATCGAATCATTTGAAGTTTAATTGTTTCGAAGCCCATAACCTTTGGACTTCGATTGAGCCTAGTTTCCTAAGATGTCTTAGCAAAAAAATAAGCACGGTAGAAACAACGCATTGTTTTTATAGTCTTCTGGCAACACAGAATATTAATACGTGTACCCCGCAGAAAAAATCGCTGTTTAAATTCGAAATTTTCCGAAAGAATTTATTTTGATTGAAGAATTCATCACCGATGAAAATCAAACGATGCTAGTGTAATTATGTCATGACATACATAGTATTCGCATAACATTCATTGTCTCAAGTAAGCCTCGTTTGACTGTTGTTTGGTATTTACGCTGCAATCATCACCTCATTTCATTCTTCATCGATAAGGACAATAAAACTTAATATCACACCATGAAGCTTCTTGAATACCGAACAAGACGCACATTAGGCCACAAGCACAGCGAATATTAAACAGAATCATCGAAGTAACAATGCGTAGCAACATAGTTCAGTACGACAACATATCTACTCTCAAAACTACAGCACAAGAACACAAGACGCCCACACTCGCACCACCAGGGTTCATGCACGACTAGTTCTTGTTCGCCCGAAATTCAAACGAGGCGCAAAAATGAAAGTAATCTCGAAGCCTGCAAAAAATTCTCTACATATAGCAGGCACCCGCAGGGGATCCTCGCCCCTCATTGGCCACGTAAGCCACCAATCTGTTGCTCTAACGGTATCCTAGATGCGCCTATCACGAGTACAAGAAAAAATGCTCCTCAATATAGACAACATTGATGTCGGTTATGTTTTTATTCGGTGCTGCAAAATTTTTTTTTCGCGGATTGCAGAATATATTTAGTCATTAGCGATGAAAAATGTATTCGGCTACATGCTTCAAGAGCTTTTTATTCAATAATTTATTTGTTACGTGATTAATTGAGCGTAAAAGAAGTGATATTGCAGTAGCTTGATTGCTGTATAAAATATGGATGAACGTCGAAAGGTCAGGAAAAGGGTGTGTTTAGAAACCTAGGACTCAAACTATGTAGAGTACCTAGGGGAAAGTACAAAATTTAAAAATATTCTTTCCAACTTATTATCCACATTTATGATGAAACATTTTCCTGCGTAAAATATACATTTCAGAAAAATCTAGTCAAGTATATTGTGAGCATACTTTCAGGTACAATAAACTCGAGCATATCTACAAGAAAATACGCTCAACACCATACCAACAGATGTAAACAAACTAGAAAGCACGAGTTAGAATTAACTTTCTCGAGGAAAAGTTGCATTTCATCAAATTAACAGAGCGAGCAACGAGCTCTGACGCTGCCCCTGCGTTATAGAGACACCAAGTGACATGAATAAGAAACGGGCGTTTCCACCGAGAAATGTTTCAGCGGAGTACAGTAAAACAGAGGCACCTTTGAATATCAACTGGGTACCTGCTCTTTTATGATAATTCCTGTATTTTAGCACCTTGTCTGGGACAAATGTGTACCACTAGGTAACTTGCTGAGTTACCCGCCATTGTAAAGAATAACATTTCAATCACTTCGCGATCTTTTTTATAGGAATCGAATGGTACGAGGTAAATATGAACGCGTACTTATATTTTGTACCTTTTTGTAAAGGATGGAAGCTTATCCGAGCAGTAAAGTCGATTTCCCAATTCTGTTGATACAACCAAACAAAGTCATCCGTACGATCCGTGCAAACGTAGTCAGCGTGGTAAGTGACTCGTTTGGAATGTTTTCCATAGTTTCTGTAGCAAGGTTTAATTTGACAGGCTTTGAAAAATGATAAACGAATTAATTTACTTGCGGTTGTAATCAATATTAACGGAAGTGGCATCGTAAAGTTATTGTCATCGTATTAGTTATCAAATCACTTAGTGTCGCTAAACGGGTGCAATTCACATCAATTCTACGAGCACTTTTTGAACTACATGAATGATAAAAAATAATCAATTCAAAATTAAGAAGTAAATTCAACGTTTAACGAAAGGCAGGAATTTAAAATTTTACCTCAACCAAACATGAGATATTTGATAAAGTTATAGAGGAAAATCAGAATAAGGGCCCAAATATGTGGGTACGCAAGTGAGTGTGGGAATGTAGTTGCACCTAAGTATATTGAACAAAAATGAAACTCTTCCTGATCATTTATGTACGTTACCCAAATTCAACGACCAGAGCTTAGATCCGATAATATACTTTATGGATTTTGAACAACGAGGTAACACATGAGGGTGCATTTTCTGACGAAATGCGCTTTTCAACTCAATTTTCCCGACCTCCAAATTTCTCGGCGCTCCCCTCTTGTTATGTTGCTCGCTGATGTGCTGAAATGATGAAACGGGTGAAAATAAGTTGTATGAGATGGTTTTCTCGTTTTCGAAATGGCAATTTCATTTTTTAAACACGAGCCAAAGAAAGATCGTCCAAGAACACTTGATTTCGATCAGTTAAATGCTCTTGTGTCCTAAAATCCTACTGTTAGGTAAATTGCAAGACAGACGCAACCCATACAACCTGCCTCAGATCTTCATTTGTTCCAAAGACTACAGAACCATTTTAGTGGACTTAGCTTGCCAACAAGAGCAGCACTGAAAAAGCACTGAATTTGTATTTTAATTCTAAACCTACAAAATTTTACAAAAGAGGTATTTATATCCTCGCTGCAAGGTGGAATGAGGTCATTGAAAGCAATGGAGAGTGTGTTAAGGATTAAATATTTCCATAGTGATGAGCATAATCATTTTTTTAACAAATATTCTTCAAATCGGACATTACTTTTACAACAACCTGATATGTTAACACTGCATAAAACAAGGTCACTATAAATTCATCGCCAATTAGTTTTAATTTTTCTGTTATTGCACAGATTTCTACAAGTCAATTCCATCATGCTTACTCCGAGAGACGTCAATTTGAAGGACAGCGCAATCTCCTCCCAAGTCACCATTGCGCCACACGATTAACTTGTCTCGGTGGGGCCCGATAATTTTTTAAGAATTATCAATCGTGCGAGGAGTGAGGCAAGAGTGAACTTTATATAACAAGTACATTAGAACGGAGGGACAGTTTTTGTAGGATCATAACTAGCGAGACAGAATGCTAGAAAAATGGAGGTCGCCGAGATATTACCGTTGCTCTCGTTCAAACGCGCGCGCTCCAAGACACGTACGCCACACAACGCCAGTCCTATACCGGCAAAAACAAAGACCACGGCAAGGACTTTCAGAACATACCAGCAGGAGGTCGTCTACAACACCTTACACTTTTGTCTTGACAACATTTAACATCGATTCGCGCCAACCTAATGTCATCTTTTCGATTAACCTTTGTGCCACCTATTCTCCTTTTACAGCTTTTGCCTCCATGCAGAATCAGAAATTCTTCCTGGACGAAAATGGGAACACCAGCTAGGCAGATGGGAAAGTAAACTTTAATCATATATTTCGATTATTTCAAAGAAAAAGTTAACGTTCCCCGTGAGAGTATTTAATTGCATGCTACCTGGAATGTGTATCTAGCCAGATATGAAAGACCACTTTAATCATGTATTTTGATTACTTCAAATGAGAGTGTATCCCGTAAGTGCAGTCAATTTATTCCAACCAGGAATTTTTTAGAGCAAATGGAAATTACGTTTCAACCCCGTCTTCCTCAGGAAACTGAAGTAAGTGCTTTCAATTTATTGTTACGTGGAATTTTTTAGAGCGCATAGGAAGGACGCTTCAACCCCGCCTCCCTCAGGATACTGCAGTAAGTGCTTTCAATTTATTGTCACGTGGAATTTTTTAGAGCGCATAGGAAGGACGCTTCAACCCCGCCTCCCTCAGGGTACTGGACAGTAGACCGGGTGCCCGCGCTAAGGTGGAAGATCTCATATGAAAGAGAAAGTGGCCACTCCGCGGATGTTTTTATGAAAGAAAGCCATTGTGTAGGAAACAACTTTTACTCAACGAACGATTGGATGTAGGGAGGGTGTTTCAGGTCCGCTTGTGCGTGTACGAGCGACGAAACTGCTGCCAAAAATATGTGTATGATGGAGACAAATGTCGAGACGATCGAGAACCCGAACGTGGGACCCGAAAAAAGAATGGAATTTCTGTTGCATGAAGACGACCTTCAAAAGCGCTCCTGGCATTCACAAAAACGCGTTTATTTATCCGTCAAGTAAACAAATTATTGACCGATGACTTAGCTGACCTACATCGACATCGGTGTAACAAAATAGCGTTCACAACAGTCTTTGGTAAAGAGGTGTAGCTTTTGACTATGTCACATCATGATCGAAACCAAAAAAAAAAAAAAGATATCGGTTGAAATTTTCCGATACCCAAAAATCACGCAATGGGGAAGAAAGATTTTACCGTAGATTTGTTCACTATACAACCCATATTCTGCATGATAGGTCGATCTGTTAGCGAAAGCTGTTATCAAGCTGAACTTTAGCTTTGATCGATGACCATTACTGAGAAAAGTTTAATAAATCATAGGCGCATTGCATGACCTTCAGATGTTAATCGTAAGAACCGAGTGAAGTTCAGGTGATGATGGTAAAATTTAATGTTTCCACAAAACGAAATTAATTAACTTTAATTTTTTATTATAGCTCAGCTATTGAAACCAATTATTCTCGCAACTAATTTATTTCATTTGAAAACACGCTGAAGACGAGGTTCTGATAATCATAAGCATATTTCAAGCACATCAGGCAATGTAAATATCTCCAAATCAATTGAATTGTGCAAATAAGACCCATTTAGGAAACAAAGTCAACTAAAGTTATTCTGCCCGCAGCGTATCTAAGCAAGAAATTCATGCCTCTTCTCTCTCCAGTAAATGTTACGAGTCAGCAATACAATTTTTTTACCCCTTAATTTAAGTTGTCAACCCATTTAGGAAGTGAAGTCAACAAAACAAAGTTGGCGTCATTTTTGACTGTAGCGTATAAGATTTTCGAACTAACTTATTTCTCTGCAGAAAATCTTACGAGTCTTCAATATTATTTTCTTCTGGTCTTTTCATTAAAGTTGTCAACTCATTTAGGAAATAAAGTAAAAACAAACAGAGTTGACATAATTTTCTGACCATAACGTATAAAATATTTATAACTCTTTTCTCTCCAGCAAATGTCACGAGTCAGCAGTGCTATTTTCTTTTGATCCCTTCACTACTTTCCATGTAAGTAATCGGCAGTTCCGGGCTGCTGAGCTCTCCCCGCCCCCACCTGGAGAGGTCAGCAGTCCTCAAGTGGGGGTGCCAGATTTTCCATCATTTTCTGGCCAAAATGCCGAAGTGTGGGATGTATTGAATTGAGTTTTAACCACCAAGACCACTTTGCTGCCAAATTTGGCACTTTCTACGCCAAAAATACCCAAGTTTGGGATTTCTTAAACTGAATTTTGACCACCAAGACCACTTAGATGCCAAATTGGGCATTTTCTGACCAAAACATCCAAGTTTGGCCTTTTTGAAATAAAATTCGGCCATCAAGACCACTTACCAACCCTAAAAGTCTGCCAGATTGGTAATTTTTTGGCCAAAAGGCCAAATTTGTGCTCTCATTGATAAAAATTTGACCACTAAGACCATTCAGCGACTCTGCAGGGCTGCCAGATACTGAACAATCTTATAGTCAAAATTGATTTGAGAAAAATTTCAAAGTTTGAGTATTTTAGCGAAAAAGTGGCTGGTTTAGCAGCCCTGCTCTCCAGTTGGGAAAAACCCCCATACTCACGCCCCCCCCCCTCTCCCTGTATTGACCTTTGCAGGGATTCTAAAGAAAAACGCACCCCCGTACAAGTCAACCTTTCATGCCTCCGTGTGAGGTGCCAGTGTCGCATTCTGGTTTCAGGCGACACATGAAAATTTAGAGCGGCGTATTCTTTCCCTTTGAATTACCTCTTTTTCCCATTCATTTCAAAACATCATGTAGTACATATACGTCGAACCAAAAATATTTCAAAATCGTTTGCCAGAATTCTGTTTTAGACGCACGGAAGCAATAAGGTATGATCAAACGAAAACGTTGGATTCATGTTCATCTACAGCACGTAAGATACGGCGTGAGGTTAATTTCTGCTTAGGATGAAAATTTGTTCCTGTTTTAAAATGAAAAAGCCTTTAGTCCCTGTAGGGTTCCCATGGTAAAACAAAAACCCTCGAGTGTTTCTTTGAGGTTCCGCATGGGGCAAAATAAAATACCCTTTGAGTTCCTGATGGGTTTTTAAATACAATAAAAATTCTCGAGTTCCTGTAGAGTTCCTATGGTAAAATAAAAAACCCTCGAGTTCATGTGAGCTTCCTATAGTAAAGTAAAAAACCTTCGAGATCCTGTAGGGTTCTTATGACAAAATAAACAACTTTCGAGATCTTGTAGAGTTCTTATGACAAAATAAACAACCTTCGAGATCCTGTAGGGTTCTTATAACAAAATAAACAACCTTCGAGATCCTGTAGGATTCTTATGACAAAATAAACAACCTTCGAGATCCTGTAGGGTTCTTATAACAAAATAAAAAACCTTCGAGATCCTGTAGGGTTCTTATGACAAAATAAAAAACCTTCGAGATCCTGTATGGTTCTTATGACAAAATAAACAACCTTCGAGATCCTGTAGGGTTCTTATGACAAAATAAAAAACCTTCGAGATCCTGTAGGGTTCTTATGACATAATACACAACCTTCGAGATCCTGTAGGGTTCTTATGACATAATTAACAACCTTCGAGATCCTGTAGGGTTCTTATGACAAAATAAACAACCCTTGAGTTCCTGTAGTAAATAAATAAAACCTTGCGCATTAACTCCTTCAGAAAACAGAGCAGTGGAAATTACTAGAGACTTTAGTGCGTGGGATACGAGTTTTTCAACATACCCACCCGCCTTTAAGATGCTCCTGATAAGTTGAAGGGCGAAGTAGCCTCACGCAAAGCCATTTCCTAGTGTGAACGTGCAAAGTACTCTTGTGACCTATTTTACTCAGCATGTAAAAAATAAATTCATACGTGTACATTATACAGTCGCTGTAAAGCATATTGCTTGTTATTCTCCCTTTTATATAAGTACTTGCTGTTACATCGGGTTTATTTATTTGATTCATAATCAAATTCGTGTGCACTAAGCGTATTGAAAAGTAGATTTTCCTGTCTGATAATTCGCGTACTGAGAAAGCGTAACCAACACCAACGCAAGCGTAAACCAATTTCAGCTGATTACACACATCAGATTTCGGACGAACTTAAACGACTTTCGTCAAGTTTAACAATACCGAAACTCACTTCAGGTATGAGTGAAATCTCACCCATCGGTAGCTGTCATATGTATATAAAAAAAAAATTTAAGTTAGAAATCGGCTTTGAATGGACAAAATAAAACAAACAATGACTGAACATAAGCCTTCACAAAATAAATATTTAGGCAAGAAACCGATTGGTTCAAGGACGGGAACTGGTTTTAGGTGGGTGCTCGCTCTTACCCTCCAACCGGCGCGCCTTGGCTCCATCGGCCAGTTTTTTCAGTGACATTTAAATGTTGCTCTAGTTGATCGGGCAATTAACATAAGCAGTCGGTGTTTTTTCGTGAACTCCTCTAAATCGTGCACGTGCTATAGCGCAGGTAGCAAAAAGTACTGAGCCATAATTTGCGCATACATTATGCGACTTGGGACCGCTCTAGTGATCGGCCTACTCAAAAAATAAGACCGGTCAGATAAATCAGATAAACAGATGACTTATAAGTCCAATTAACGGCAGAGTGAAATGAACTTTACAACACTACGACACACTTACTGATTAACTAAACATGTACTTCGAATAAAACTGAAAAGACCAATAAACTTGATGCAGAAGATAATTATCATCACAAAACTCATGTTCATTCACAGTACCGTTAAAAATGTAAATAATAACTGCGCTGAATTTCGCGCTGAAAAACTTGCGAGAAACTGTAAACTAAAACATATCGTTGCACACTCCAGCGTGACACGGTGCGATTAAGCATCCTGAAATTTATTCCTGTACAGTGGCCAAACCGAAACGCATATTTACTAGCTCACCAACCACACGCTTTTCTACGATGCGTTATCGAGTACCACCACCGTGATTCGATTTGCCTCATCACGATCAGTTGGTGACATAAACAGCTGGTACATCACTACCAGCTGGTGACATAAACAGCTGGTACATCATGCACAGCTGGTGCATCACGATCAGCTGGTGCATCATGAACAGCTGATGCATCACGAGATTTTTCTCGCTCGCACAACCAGTCACTGTCGCTAATTCCATCGACATCTGCAAACGAAATTTTTTTCCTCAGTCTAGATATAAATTAGGCGCCAGTTTATGCCCCTAATAGGCGAAAAAGCTGCACTTCTCACTCTTCTTAAAAACGAACTTTCTGTTTTAGAGTTTGAGAGGGTGAACGAATGTCTCGTCATGATTGTCTTCTAGGAATCCCTTCTAGGATTTCTTTGTATGCAAACCCCACACAACACAACGTACCCAAAAAGCTCGACATTAGGTGTTGCACGAACATTGAAAAGGAAAATGAAACGAGAAAGGGAGCTATTTTGACTTCAGGTAAATCGCTTGTCTTTTTAGACAGGCACGCTCTAGTGAATGAAACGATAATTTAGTTCAACCTTGGCGTGTACAGCAAAAAAGCAATGAGCCTGAGACTTAATCACCTATTAAAAATTGAATAAACGTGTGTTTGCATATGTCTATAAAATTCCGGACTATAAAACTGTGTCAACTTGCTTCAGTAGCGAACAACATTTTCAAAACATAACGCAAGTATTAAAAAAAATCCCTTAAAGGTAACCAGAAAATTCTGTGTTCCACAAATCCAATTTAGAGAGTAATGTGGTGAAAAGATTTGAGGAATGATTTAGGGAAGGAAAGCAATGATCTTGAACTGGGCGAACAACTTATCAACTTAAACTGGTTTGAAAGACATGTTACTTTCAACGCAGTGATTGGTTATGGTGTTTTCTGGCATTAGTGACGTCATGAATTTTTCCGAAAATATGGACTCTTGAGTTCACTCGGTATTTTCTGTGCGCCTTGGTCGGAGTAATGCATTCGGCGCCCCTGAACGGAACCATTCAGCTTCACTCAATAAAATGCCACGTTTTTACCTGCATTATAAATGAACAAGTAAACTTCAGCGAGAAGGTCTCTGTTTTAATTGCATTTAGCTGGTACAAAAGGAAAGCTGCTAGTTCATTGCTACAAGTATAATCACTTTATTTGTTTGTTTTAAGTTTTTAAATTTTTCAGCTTGAGCGAAACCTCGAAGGCTGACGACCTTTGATAAAAAAAGAAGCCTTAGAGACACAGGAATTAGGCTCTCTATTCTCTGTGTCAGGGCAGAAAAATAAGTTGAAAGACCGAAAACTGAGACCGATTTAATTAGGGCGCAGCCTCGGGGAAATGACTCGCGGATTCCGCAACAGTTGCGCCATTTGCATTCTTGAGTTTTTCGCCCCTCATTCGACGATTACACCACAAAATACTGAAAAATGGACTGCAAAAAAATTGGAGAACTTCTGAGGCTCAATCACGAAAAGGACAAGTCAGCCGATTGAAGAGGCAGTATAGTAATCTTTTTAGATGTCCGCTAAATGTTGACTATATCACTCATAATTCTTCGCCCAATAAAATAGTAGTGAAGTAAAAGTATAAGTCCCATTCTGTCAAAAGATATTCGTTGAGTAATGAGATAGCGGACCATAAATACGTGCAGGCAACTACAAATAGAGAACAATAACACATATTTTATTATTGGTCTTCATGCATCACCGTGCGCATATTGCGAAATTCAACTTATATACAGCAAAACTCTTATCAAAAACGAGTACGTATATGCTTTTAAAAGGCAATGAATGTATCTGGAACAGTAACAAAATAAATACTCTCCGCAAAAAAATACGTTTAATCCATTGGAATGATGACCAAATTTCACTGTTAAGCCAGCCATACATTACAGTCGAATGGATGATGGTGATAAACACATCAGGAATGATAATTTACAGAACCATAACTCGCAGTTCAATATCTTTTAATGCGTGAGGTTAACCAAAACGCTAATTAAGTTCAAGTGATGCTTATACGTGACGATGGAGGTTATTCTAAGTAACAAAAGCAACTCAAAGAGACGCGAAGTAATGCCAGAAGAAAATTAAAGCATTCGTACAAGTAGGTAGAAAAATGCCTCTCCCTCTCCCCACGGAGTGCGCTGATTTTAAGAAAAAGAAAGCGATAAAATAAGGCTGCAAAAAATCTTCGAGGGCATCGCTGATTCCGCTGAGGATGAATGATTTCAGGTACAACAGAAAGGCGATATTTTTCAAATTAAACTGACGCAGAAACGCTTATTTCTCTGAGAGGAGCTAAGGAATTCTACGTGTCCCCTAAAGAGCGGACAAATTAGCGCTGAAGAACAATCACTTTCGGTGTTCCACCCCGTGGGACTTTGTAGAACAATCATTATCATTTTAATGGGAATAATTACTGTCATACCACAATTACTGTTTATGTTGTGACCGATTTTCGGGATTTCGAAAGCAACTCATTAATCTACCCGAAGGAGATTGAACTATAACTGTTCCTCTGAATGATTTGAATTTTCTTTTTATTTTCCACGGGTTCTATCAAAGGAACGAGAAGCAGTGAAGAACTGTGTCCATGTCGCAGTTTTCACACTCACTTATTTGTAAAGAAAAAAATCTTGAAAAGAAAATGAATACAAACATTCAAGCGTCGTGAGCTGCGGTAAAAAAAATACCAAAAGGCTTTCAAAATAGGTTTTTTGTCAAAAAATTCCAGGGTGACAGGCTCCTTTCATAACAAAATTGCGTCAATAAAGTCATTGTAATTGTATGAGACTTGCGACCTTGTGGCACCACCGCAGTTTGCGCATGTTGCCTCGCCAGGCCCGGGCGCGCAGGCACAACAACAATGGAACAAGAGGGAAAAAACAAAGTCCAACTTTCTACAGGCGGCGCTCGGTGTCCGGGTTGGGGATTTCAGTGGCGGACGTAGTAATTCAGCTCCCAGGCAGTGCGAGCAGGGGAGATGGAACGAGCCATTGGCTGCAGAACTCGGCGTAATCGCTGCAATTATGTGTAACTGTTGAGCGGTTGTGAAGTTTGCGAGTGATTTGAGAACTGGTGATTTGAGAACTAGTGAATTGAGAACAAGCGATTTGAGAACTAGTGAATTGAGAACAAGTGATTTGAGAACAAGTGACTTGAGAGCAAGTGATTTGAGAACTAGTGACTTGAGAACAAGTGATTTGAGAACAAATGATTTGAGAACGATCGAGTGATTCAAGAACGAGTGATTTGAGAACAAGTAACTTGAGAACAAGCAACTTGAGAACAAGTGATTTGAGAACAAATGACTTGAGAGCAAGTGATTTGAGAACAAGTTATTTGAGAACAACTGGTTGTTGTTGCCAGATGCATGCTTCTGAACTGCTTTTAGGATGTCATGTGAAGCGTATCAGGCCGAGGAATGCGAGTTTGAACTAAAAAATATTTGGGGTCGCAGGACGGATGTGGAAAGTAAGAGTGGTTGTTGAAGCAAAGAGTTGATAGGCCACGTTTTTATCAGATAACAACATCATGAACTTAACGGGTCTCTACAATTAGAATGCCTTTGAACAACTAGAGGCTTTTTTTCTATTGACTGGACGCCTCTGGTTGGAGATGGTGCTCAGACATATTTATGTAGGCACACGATGCTAGAAATGGAAAATGAAATGAAAACAATCCCGGTGAAAACTAGAGCGGGATGGTGATTATACACGGGCTACCCCAACCAACGTTTATACAATCATGACGTATTTAACGGAAAAATAATTTTTAATGTATTTGTCAACTCAGGCAGAATGGTTAAAGGTTACTCAAGACATTCTTGAGGAGCATCAAAACCCAAAATTCAGGTAAAAAGCTAGCAATTTTAGTGCAATTTTGAGATTAAATTCCTAAACATGGCGTCAATAAACGCGATATGCTACAGAAAGTCATGAAAATGTATTCTAATCAATACTAGATAATAACTATCTGCATACTTTGATAAACGTAAAATGTATTCTAATCAATACTAGATAATGACTATCTGCATACTTCGATAAACGGAGAATGACACTTCTATATATGTGTTGGAAACTTTTTACGGTAGCAGTCGAAGGCATTTCGCCATCAAACCAGAACTGTTAAGTCATGTGCACTAGACTTTTATCAGAAAATGTGACGGTCACCACTGCAAGCGAATTATCTCGTAATATCATAATGCTCCAAGCAGACCTGTAAGACGAGTGATATACGAGTTTTGAATGTCATCACCTACCGCAAGTGTTGCGGTCAGTGTATCATGATTTGGCAGCGTCAAGACAAAATTATGGCTGACAGTAAGCCCGTAGTGATGACTGTTAAAATTGCCCAGTGTATCTCCTGTTCACCGAGAACGAGCACTGGCCATCCCAAACAAAATAATGCAAATTTCTGCTAGCAAGTAGAGTTGTTGTTTTCCTCAGATGTTCTACGGGAACCATTTACTCGATAGTTTATTCAGCACATTCAATACACTTTACGGTAATTTTACCCGCATTTATAATTCTCAAAAATTGGTTTCAATGAACGATCTTGAAATGATTTCAATAACATCGATAGCAGAAGTCCATCCACTTTTCCTTGCCTGGTAGATATTTATAGTGAAAGAGAAACTTTTTATTTTGTGTTAGCAAAAATGATTCATCGAATATGGAATTCTAAAATAAAAGTGTATGTTATAAATAAGGCAACAAAAGGCAGTGTGGAGGAACTTGAGCTATAGATCTGCGGGGAAAAATCTTCGCACGTACAAAAGATAAAAACTCGTAAGTTCGAATTTTCCTTAATTTACATTAATATGGAATACACTAAAACTGACCCTCATGTTTCTCATCACAATACATCAGTAACAGAATATCTCTGAAAATTTTTCGAAAAATCTGTTTTTCGTTAACTCTGACCACGCTTCGTAATATTCTTGGTGCTCAAAATTTCCTTCCTTCTCACGTATACCTCACGAAGGAGTCGAGTTTCTTCAACTATTGAATATATTCAGCAGAAAATTCCCGACCATCGTTCAAGAATTACCTTCAGAAACTTAATCTTGGCAGCTGATCCGCGATCTGGACAGGAAATTGAAAGGTCAACTGATTGACGCAGCCTGGGGATTTTGGAAAATGCGGAGCCAGCTCAAAATAAAGAGGTTATTGTCTGCGCAAGTGGGAAGTGTTTTTTTTATTGACGTAGCTTGATATATCCTGGAATTGCGTTCTGTCTGCTGCTAGAGTGGAAATTTAAAAAAGGGGAGAAAATTGTTCCCATGGTGGAGTTGCGCCAATTCTATGCTTCAAATGACCGAGGCAAATTTAAATGACGGTGTGTGTAGGCGTGACACGTGTTTACCTGAAAGGAATTCTGCTAATATGTTCGCTGGCCTGAAGTTCAGTATTTTCTGAATGGTAACTTCAAGTGCAATATTTATCTCAGGAAATTGTCTGTACAAACTTTTGCTGAATATTCTACAGATAGAACAAATCGATCATTTAATAAACAAGTTTGTCACAAATAATGCAAAACTACACATCTCTGGAATGGCGCCACAGCTTTTATATTCCCAATGCCTTACACTTATTTCCTTATAAGAGCAATCTCAGCTTTTGTCAATTTGTTTCCTTGTTTTCGCAACGTTCTAACTCATACACACAAATGTTGTTGCCTAAAGCTCAAGGCAAATATGCGAGGAGATTCAAGATAAGAAAGCGACTGAGAATTGCACTTGCGTAACAATAGAGAACAGTCTCATAAAATTCTTCAATAAATCAAGGTTAAACAGCGACATATTTCAATTTAAAGTCCCCTTGCTTTCCAGATATTTTGGTGCAACCAACGTCGAAGGAACGAGGGATTTGCGCAATTGTGGATACTAACAGTCTCTTAAAATACTTCAATAAATCAAAGTTAAACAACGACATATTTCAATTTCAAGCCGCTTGCTTTCCAGATATTTTGGTGTAACCAACGTCGAAGGAACGAGGGATTTCCGCAGTTGCTGATACTTTGTCAAATGAAAAAATCTTAGCCTGCAGTCCCACGTCCTGGTGTACATAATTGACGCTATTCGCAGGCGCCAGCGAGAGCATGTCCATGACCGAGTTCATTATGACGAAAGAAATTATTACATACGACGAAATTAAGTGACAGTTTTGCCATAAAATCTCAATATATCGTCCAAAATTACTCTATTTCAGGTGACGTTCTCGGTTTCAATTGCCGGGTTTATACAGATGAGTGGAGCGAAAGTGGCAGGATGAATGAACTTTTGAAGTATCTGAAAATGTTTAAATTTGATGCGGATGAAGAATTCATCAAGCGACTTCCACACAAGGATGATGAAATTTTCATGTCTTTTCAGTTTTAAAATAAGAAGATCATTAGCCACTGTATCAGACTCATTTGAAAAACAATTTATTAAATTAAAACAAAACAATAGCTCAGAGAAACACCCACAGCTAGAGAGGTCAGTAGCCGCGGTAATTCTCACGAGTTCAAGAACTAAAACTTAAATTTGAATAAATAGAGTGGGTGCTCTCGTTTTCTCATTTCAAGTCACTCGACACTTTGGTCAGCTCTCAACAAAACTAATCCTCTATTTTTTTGAGAAACGGAACACCAAATATACGCAGACTCCCAGTTCGTTAAATGACGAAAACAGCTCCTTATCTTTACAAGTATCATTTTGAGCGAGAACGGCGGACAGCAAGTGGGGGAAATGAAAGTTTATAAGAACAGAGGACGACCTTCGGTCGTTACTTGAGAGACGCATGCAAATGTCGAGCGTATTTTAAAGGACCAAAAGAGGGAAGCTGGAGAGGAGAAGGCCGGAGTACGTGCGTCCTCGTCTCAGCATTGACCACTCTGATGTTATCGACGCTCTCTGACATCTTGTAAGATCGCGCTCATCAATTTCTTAGAAACAGAGCAGGCACGAAAGCGTAGAGAGAGTTCTACGATGAAACTCGCAGGTGTTCGAAGGTAAAATATTTCATGCTTAATTAAGAGAATAGAAAATTTTAGGGTTTAATTCTGAACCAATCAACGCAACACAATTCCAGGATTTTTTCAAAATTACCCATGCAACATTGGATTGAGGAAAGGAAAAAAATCTTTTGAACGAAGAAAACAAAATTAAAACACTCTCTTGTTTAAATTTTACACGATAATTCATAGCGTCAACCGAACAACTGCAATTACGCTAGACAAGCCATTTGGCTACATCAAAGGTCTGTTACAATGGGGAAAAAATGACACCTCGATTACAGGCAATTTCGAAAGCTTCAATTCAAATGCACCAAATTATACAAAATGAAGAAGCAGATAAGGTCACGTTTAGGAATATCCATACTAAAGGTCAGTCTGTGCTTTGCAGCTTTCTCATTTTAGATCCAAGTAACTTGACTCCAGAAAGTCTTTACCATCCATTCCAGACTATATGAGTACATAAAAATCATCTGGCTTTGTAAAGTTTCAAGCCTTTCAGTATTTTGTTCAATAGAGTTCAAACACCAGGTCTCAAAAGTGAATCTCAATACTCAAATCAGGTTTCACATTTTTAAATTGTTTCCTTTCTAGCTAAACATACATGGCAGGAAGCATATTGCAGAATAGTGCAGCCATCAAGTCAACACACACAAATCATGTCTCCACGCAGTCCATGGAGGCGTGGCGGCCAAATGCCCGTGACCTCCAAAAAGGTTCAAAAGCTTCATTCATTTCCTATAATTTCCTCGCCCTCATCTCACGCCTTTAAGGTACGTTAGAGTGCCATTACAGACCTCATGTCAACGGAGTGATCATGTCTGCCTTGAGTATCGCTTATCGTCTCCACTCTGTCGTTCGTGCCCCTCAAAAAATTGGGCTATTTTTTAAGAGAAAGCGTCTATAGATTGGATAATTCGATAGAATCAAGATACCCCTACGAGAGCGAGAATTTAGGTCAGACGAAAACTGGAGCATGATGAATGGAAAATTTGATAGTTTTCGAATTCAGTGATGCTGGAAAGTGAAGCAGAAACTAGAACCCAAATTAAAGGAGGAAATTTTGAGTCCAGACAGTAAATCAAGGATGTCTTTTTATTCTTATCGCAAATAAACAATCCAAAAAAGTTTATCGTGCAATGGAGAATGTAAAATCAAATTCTTCAAAAGTGAACATCCAGTACCAATTTGGGAGAGTCGCCAAACAAATCTAACATTTTCTTCATACCATTGCCAGCCCTAAAGATTTTGACCACGGGATTAAGATCGTAAAAAGAGTTCGGCGTGGAAATATTTAAAAGACGCATGGCTTAACTTTGCCCAGCATATCTGAGCGGGATTAAAATTAGGAAAAGAAGTAGGTCGTAAAAAATCGACAGCCCCTTCATATAAGATGAAAGGGCAAGTTTTATATACTTCTTTTGCTTTCAAATTGCTACGGGAAATCAATTGCAGACCGGAACTCATACAAGCGCTTTGTTTTAAACTAAATTATTTGAGCATAAAAATTGCCGGTGGTCTGTGCGTTTGAAGTTGAATCTCATCTTAATGAGAGATACATACATCCACTCGCATTACCAACAGCAGACGTACGATACACTCCACCTTAAATCAAACAAAAAATCACCATCTACGTAAAACCTAAAAACAAAACACGAAAATCAAGGATACCAAGAAAGAGTAGAATACGATTTGGGAAACAAAACAAAAGAAACATACTAACAAGGATACAAAAAGTACATTACGATTTGGATGAAAAAAAAAACCTTGCCAGCCCTAGACGAGTTCCAGTCCTGCTACTCAACAAAGGACACCACCACCACCTACAAAACCCAAGATCCCAAGGTCGGAGCCACGAGTGTCTGCAGTTCCAGGGTGTGGTTTTTCCAGTACTCCAGTCACCTTTTACAATCCAAGAACATGTAAATATTATGAAGAAATATGACTTGAAAATTTCCACATGAAAATTTATTCTCCAAATAAAGACAATAAAGTGGTTCGTGATTCTTCTTCAACATTGTTATGCAATTTTACTTATTTTGACTGCCTACTACGTAAGTTTACTTATATTATTCCTACTTTTTATCACATATTTTTAAAAATATTTGTTCAAGATTTACATGATTATTATACGAATACAAACGCCGCCCGCTAGCTCCCGTTATCACTAATTTCATTTTAACCGTCGCAGGCGCAAAAAATGCATACACTACGTTACCATGAAGTAGTTTCTATTGCAAAATGGCCTACAAGAATAAACGTAATGAAGTACAAGATTCGATATTTTTCCAGCAGAGAAGTCTTAGTTATTCGTGCTCGACTCGCAAACCTCTAACACAAGCCGCCGAAATGATTTCGACTCAGTACAATAAGATGAATAAGTCGGAGCTTGAAGGTTAGGAGACCGCGATTGCGCATTCCGTTGCCAGCGTCCTTCCAACGTTACGGCGCACGCGTCATCGTTACGTTCTCATCGAAACGCTGATGGGATTGCCGACGCCAAGAATTGATACGACCGTAATCCGAACTACGAACAAAAAATGGAATTGGTGTTTGAACAAGACCCTCACCTATTTATTCGATGAAGTATTAACCCTGAGAATTGTTTACACATTTATGAGCCTGGAAATGACTCAATGTAGAAAGTGTGTGTGGATTAATTATAAGTTAATTTTGACCCCCTTACCACCACAAAGATATTTAAAGAGAGGAAGGATGAAAGCAAGATTTAGTAACGAATAAAGGGAACGCAGAATCCATGCACAAGGTGTGTGCCTGCACTGGACCCCTTGCGCATAGAAACAGTAAGTTGAGCAGAAAGGTTGGGAATTAAGATAAAAGTTTAACAAGCAAGTCAGAGGTGCTGAAAAACTGGACAGCAGAGAACCGAAAAAAATATAGTCCTTAATAACAAAACCAAATATATTATTTCAGCAAAAATGAGGCCTACCTAACTCTCAGTTTGGGACCTCACAATTTCTCCTTGAGAGTGCAAATTCCCAATGGTAGAATATGTATGTACAGTATCCATCCCCCTGAGGGATAAAAAGTTTATAACTAGCTCCTACTGCATAAATATATTCATTCATAGTTCCTGTAGCGACGAAGGTGTTAGCAGCTGGCGACAGCTCGCCGCAAATACCACAATGTTCAGCGTTAATGAGAAAAAAATTATAAATTCTACGATACCATAAAAAACTCAGTTTATACAGCTCATATTATACATGAGAACAATCGAAAATTTTGAGATGCGGTGTGGCAGAAACTCAATGCACGAAATAAATGAGTGCAAATAAAATGTAAAGAATTTTTCAGCAATTTCTTGCAATGTGACTCGTTCAACCAAAACAAAAGCGAAAATGTTACGGTACACATGGTTCCTGCGTTGATAAAAAAATTATTATATATTCCTGGATTTTGCAAAAAACGCTACTAAAAACAACAACAAAGAGGATAAAAAAGCTCAAAAGTGAGGAAGTAAGAGTGTTGTTGCTCGGTTAACGTGAATTCAAGTCGCGTTGTACTGAACACCAAAGGTAGTATTCAGAACCTACAATATTTATTTCAATGAGCGTATTTAAAAACTATTCATTACTTTAAATGGAAACTAAGCAGATCATGCATCGGTTCGAGTTGGTGTAGTTAATGAGCAGTAAACTGCAAGATGTTTTTATCACGTCACCTAGTTGGTCAAGCGTTAGATCACTGATAATATGATAATGAATAATTACTGAGGCTTCCTGCTACTTTAGTTACTTATAGCGTAAGTTCAGTGCTCAGTTCATGCGTTAACAAGTTCTAGGTCTAAGAAAACCCTCCTTCTCTACAGAGATTCTTCTAGTTCTCAAGTCAAATTGAACTTAACATTTAATACAATTTCAAATCTGCTTAGTTTCACGTTTCTTTCACATAATGCGCTTTGTAAGTTTGAAATCTGAGAAAACGCTCCAGATTCTAGAAATTTCATTTAATTTTCGACGAACACTGACCGTAAGGTTTAAATCTGAGGAAATACTCCAGAAACTTGGAATTTCATTTAGGTTTCCATAAACACTGACCCCTAGAAACGCTCAAATCGACTACGCTCAAGATTTCTCTCATTCTATGGAGAACTTGTAGCTTTTTACTACCGATCAATGTGGACCTGCGGTGCCCAGGGGCACGGTGTTCCAGCGCACGGGTGTCAGGTCAAGCGTACGCGGGTTGCCCAACTCACGGCGGTTGCCGCCGCTTCCGACATTTGGATGGCCTTGCAACTGTCGGTCGTTCGTCATGCTGCGCTGCTCAAATTCTGTTCTTCGTAACTCATGAAGGAGAGAACACTTGCAGTTTTAGTGGATAATTTTCAAAACAACGCTCGACTTCAACCTTTTGATGTTCAGATTGTTAGAGCTAACTTAGAAAAACGGTGCGAGTTCTGAGATCGTGTGTCACTGAGCAACTGAAAATCTTAAGAAGATTATTATTCACATTAAGCGCAGAGTTATGCAGAGGCATGAATCGTTTAGAGAAATTTCAATATCATGTTTTCGACTAGCCAACCAACGTAGATCGAGCGTTAACATGTTAAGTCAACTTCTAAGATTGAAATTTTACGCGCATTTTTAACGCTATGTTAAGCGCATACAGCACGACAGGGGCAGGAGAATACTTTTGATTTAAAATGCATTCCTTATTCAGATAAGCCAAAGCGCCAGTATGTTCTGCAACTCTAAGTCAGCGATATACGGTGTCAAATGATCAAGATAGCCAAATGCGACCATTCTTTTTCCATTTAATAATATGAAATGCATTAACTCTGCATAAAACGGTTTCCCTCTATAACTGAATGACGACGTTTTTTGGTAAAAAAAAGTTCATTAATCGTCCCTGGATTCAGTATTTCCGACCTGAGAAGCACACTCCTATACTAGACGAGTGTTATAGGATGGCTAGTCTACTCAAGGTTGATCAGTCCAAAGCGTCTGTCATCTTTCGACCCACGCCATTTTAAGTAGGATCTTAATTTATCTTGTTGGGTGCTAGTCTAAAAAGAGATGAAACACTTACCTTAAACATTTTACAACTGTTATAACTGGAAGCAGCAATTACCACTGACTTGATTTTGAAGTGTTCTTGCGAAGTTGCCGTAGTACTCAATGTAGAGTTTTAATTCAGTGACAACTTCTCGATTGATATACGTAAGATTATGGCTTAGGTAAACCTCTAAGGGGTTGCTAGAACAGGAGAGTAATTCATCAAATAGGCGGCTAAGAAGCGTTACTTCCTATATAATTTGTAAATTTGATTAAGGTGATGCAGGTTTTTTCAACAGAAGCAAAATTGAACAATTACTTATATGAGCTCTTATTCTGCTTTGTACGGATGTAGGCATGCATTGATGCAGGCATCAGTTTTCATGGATAGTATCATATATTATAGAGATATTCAACAAATAAACACTACTGTGTATATTTTATGCATCGCATGAAAATTACTGTATATATATTTCATCTCCTCATAAAACATCCGTAGTAAAATTTCAGAATAGTATCGACAAAATAGTAAAGAACCTTCATTGAAAAAAAAAAACACACCCTGAAATTCGTATTCTATGTTACTACCTTAGACCAACTGAAAATAGTTTATTCGCACACGGTTGCTAACAAATCAACGCTGCCCAAGTTAACCTTAAATTATTGCGTGCCCTTTGCGCGCAACCGCTAAATGGCTTCCGTGAAGTAACGGGCCATTTTTCATCTCAACCAAACCATGGAAATACTATGATAGGTATTCATGATAAATAAATGATTGGTATTCATGAATTAAATAAATAACTTAATTTAATAATTCGCATAAATGGTAGGCATTCATGAATTAATTAATCTATTCAATGAATGGCCGTAGAACAAAAAACAACATAAAAAGAATTCCGTCATCTATTTCATCTGAATCTATTCGATATTGTTTCTCACATGTCCATCACTGCTAAATATCATCACACAGTTCATATTTGATCATCAGTCATTTCGGATCACTGAGAAAGTTTTCGCATGATCTTGTCGCCACGACACTTTTACACCTTCCGCGACGGCGGACGGACCCCAACTGAAGTGCCGCAGCTTCTGGTGAGGCGGGAACCGTCAAGTCTGCAACCTGTTCATAAACTAACGATATTGGGTTGCAGCAATGAACTGCTTCTTAAATTATCTAATCATAAAAAATAATTAGATAACGTCGGCTCTAGTTGACGAAGAAAATTACAAAAACAAAAGTGGAAAAAATATTTTGAGGGGAACATCCCAATAAATGCATTACAGACGCAAGGAAATTGCCTACGTCGAAGGAATTTATAGCTTTTGTAATCACGTTAAATTGAACACCCTGAATTGATCGATAAAGATGATTGCATAATTTTCAGCAGTACTTGAAATGAGTAAGTACTCTCAAGTCTCATGATAACAAAGAAACAAAGTCACCAAATTTCTTGGTGTTTTTAAACTGAAGTTTAATAGGAATGGGTTTCAAGAAACGATCTGAATTTTCAGGTTTTAATTTTTTTAGCAACATATCGGAGCGCTAGTAAACAATTGCTTCAGAATAACTTTCCATACAGGTGAGGTGACTATTTTGCATTCATTTAGCACACGGGACAAGTGACAAACTTTTTTGATGAACAGCGCTCTACATGCAGATAAATAATGTAGAAGAACAACATCATTCTGTAGAAGAATGATGTCGTTGCAGGAGTGTTGAGTTAAATACTGCGAACCCGTTGAAACACAATTAAATTTAGGCGTTATTTTCACGTTGTTGAAGCCAGTTGCAGAGAGACGACTATTCAGTTGTTTAATTAAGAGTTACGATTGTCTGAAAATTTCCATCCTAAAATTCAGTTTTTGTTATTTTAAGCCACGATACATCTTTAACCAAACAACGCATGCACTGTAGGAAATTTTTATTAGCAGCTTAACTAAGTGAAAGAGTCGAGTCATCGTAAAAAATATTCACGACTTGAGTAGAGGCTAAATAAAATTGGCCGGTTTGACCACGCCACTGAATTCAGTCAGGGTCATACAGTAAAATTTTGGGAGCTACTAGCTATCCATCGTCCGGTCACTGAAAGTGCCGTCTAAGGCCGCGACCGTCATTTTATGTTTCTGACATAACTCAGCGATGACCAGGTGTCGGAATTATTTTCGATGAATGAGTCACTGCTTGTCATGTAATGCAAATTTCGAGCATACTTTTTTATGATAATGAATGATATTCGAGCATGTTTTTCATGATATTGCATGATATTCGTTCATGTTTGTCATGATAATGCATGATTTTCGAGCATGTTTTTCATTAAAATGCATGATATTCGAGCATGTTTTTCGTGATACTGCATAATATTCGAGCATGTTTTTCATAATAATGCATGATTTCGAGCAACTTTATTCTACAAAGTCAAACGTCTATTTCATAATTGTTACGCTGTGTCCTTGCATAGAAGAAAATCTTCATCCTCTGAAGGCAGATAATGACTCTAATGATAAAGTCCCCTAAGTAAACTTGAAAACATTGTTCTCGTTTTACAGGCAGCCTGTAGAGATCTTTCGGTTGTATCTTTTTATGCATACGACGTCTATTATCAACTTTAATTACGCACATCCTACAATCAAAATATTCCTGCATTGAGGATTGAATTTTACCAGCTCCATTACAGGACAACGCTGGAACACAACAGAACGACGATCTTCCGGTGCCACACAGCGTGAAGATACGCAGGGTGGCGTTATTCACAAGACATTCGGAATACCATCGCAGTAACTTTTTTGTGCGAAATCCGAGGAACGTTTCAATGGGGCTAAATAGTTTACACTGATGTGAGACGCAGATCGACGTGTTATTCAAGTCCATCAAGTTATTACGATAAAGTTATTCAAGCGCGATCAAGTTGTTCAAGTGCGCTATTCTAATAGAATGTCCAGTTAATACTTGAAGCAAATCACACTCAGCAAAATCCAAATAGACTTCTTAATTTTGCTCTCCTTCTCCCACTCCCCCTTGGGAAATATAAGCTAGCAAGCGTGATAGTGACATTAAGTTTGGAAGGTAATAGGGGTAGTGACGACGACGCCGAGGTCTGCTGGAAATGGTTCCGAGTGATTTATCGTTGCTGGTACCTTGACTCGAATGCTCTTTACGTCCTGTGCTTTTGTGTTCGGGATTGAAGAGCTAATGGTCAGAAATTTTGCTGAGTGTTCTATACCGAATGTTTTGAAAGCAGGGGATGGCTCATCACATAAGCTCAAATTTATCACATTTTAGTACTTGACCACTTTATCTTATACCAGAATTGATGTGAACCAATAACGAAACAACTATGCTACTAAGAATTCGTCAGGTTGAGTGAGTTAAATTATGTTATTTACTTTAAATACAAAGCTGTCAAACGAAGATTAGAATGAAACAAAATTATTTGCATTGGTGATGCAATAATTTTACTTCAACCACAATTTTAACAAAAAAGAGTTTGGTGAACTGGAAAAAAATTCAGATTATCGGTTATTATGTACCTGATTGTCAGGAGGCCATTTCGTTAATTTAATTTTTAAATTGAACTGTTTCCTCATAAGTGCATTCAATTTTTAAATAACGCCTATTCAATGGCATTTATTTAAATTTAAGAGAATATTTTGTTGTTGAACGTAATTTTTCACACAATTTGGCTGCCATATTATAATACAAATATTGATAGCGCTTCGCAAAACTCGATATTTGTATTACATGTTGGAAGTCAAATTTTCGAGTAAAAATATATTTCACTATGAAAATAAATTCATTTCGGTAAGCGCAATGCGTAGATAAGTTATCTAAACATATAGAAAGACAGCACTAAAGTCGCAATTAATTTCTCTCAATTAATCAAAATTTAAAAATTTTATTCCCAACGCAAAATTTCGAACTGCCAACTTTGAATTGGAGTCTCGAGAACGATTTTAATTAAACAGTTGAGTTAACACGAGAACAACAGATCTATCATGTATCCAAACTAAGAGAACAAGTGATCTGAAATATAAGCTGTATATTCTTCTGACATCTTCACGTTAAGTTAAATTTTATCATTTCATACGCACCATATTTCATATTAATTTTGCATACATATTTTGTATATAAACTTATCTGAGTAAAATTATACAGTTAATGACGATATAGGAAAGGAAAATGATCTAAGTTCCCTTACAATGTCATGTGCTCCGCACAAATACATATGCATGTTATACGTGTTGTAGGACGTGAGAAATAAGAAAGAAAATAGAGATCCAACGCAAACAAATAAGCTTCATTCATGTGCCATGCTATACAGAAAATGCCAAAATTCAAGTCACGAAAATGAATATT
This sequence comes from Morinoia aosen, assembly GCA_030386875.1. NCBI lineage: Eukaryota > Metazoa > Arthropoda > Malacostraca > Amphipoda > Talitridae > Morinoia > Morinoia aosen. Next base: position 41,641,004 of record CM059567.1, on the reverse strand, counting down.
GCACGTTGGTTAAGTACACTTTCACTGAATTTATTAATTTCACAACCTTCATCAAGCCAAAATAATATCGCCGGTAAATGCGAGTTGACTCCACCAATTCAAATAATAGTCAAATAGCAAAATCTTATGTCCCGAGTCGATGCCAACTGAACATGACTATATTGAACTGGGTCCATCACCTCGGTCGGTTATGGCCCCGTACGCTCTTGCAATTAATAATTAGATAACGTGTCTGAATGTACCAATAAATCCAAAGGCGAATGCAGAAGTTACCCGCTCACTTTCACCAAGGTAACAATCCCTTTCATCTCCCCGTTACAAGTTTTGCACTCTTCAACGAGCAGAAATGTATGTATGTTTTAATGGTCACAATATCGCTACTGTACGAATGATTAGTAATAATTAATTAATAAATTAATCTCATTTTACAATATGTTTATGTGTATTTATCCGTTGCTCATCCTATTCTTGTGTATCGTTAGTAAATATTCTAATATGTTTTCTTAACAAGTTCTTACGGAAGTCCTCTTAAACTTTTAATACTGTGAGACTAAGGTGATGGGTGTGCTTAATACGCTCAAGTATTTTGAATCTATCTTTTCCAAGCACAAGTATTTGTCTAAACTTTGTTAGTTTTGAGAGCAAATCCATGTGAGTACCATAAGCAGAAAAAAAAGGTCACACCGGAGCGTTCCACACATCCATTGCGGAACGTTAATCAGTTGTTCCTCGCATGGAAAAGTCGACGGCGCACAATGTTTCCGTACGTGACCAAACGAGCAGTTTTTTCGTTACGTTAGCGCACCTGTCTGTCATGAAGTGCGCATCGGTTTGCTTTCCTCTCATCGGCATACATCAATTACTGCATGAAAGACGTGAACTAACACCATCCTGTTATTTTAATGCGGTCATTACTATGTTACGGCTTAATTAATTTTAATTTTGCTCAGAAAAAGTGTCGATTAGAACGTGAATTTACGCTGGGCTTCCAATGATATGCATCAAATTTCACCTGCCATCATATCTTCTTCAATGTTTTTTTGCACGAAAAGGTACGAACATCATATACTTAAGTATTACATGTGTCGGATTAGAATTGAATTTTGTTAACTTGCGTTCCACTGACAACCTCGTTAACCTAAACCTACAGGTAGTATAACATCAGTAGTTGAGTAATTAATGAATCTTAGTTAACGCGCTAATTGCGGTATGTTAAACTGAGCTTTAATATCCTACTTACATTGAAGTCAATTTCGATGTTCAGCACTGAAATGAACTGCAGAATAACTAGAACGGGCTTTCATTTGCTTCTGATTAGGTGTGTACAAAAATGAATTTATGGTCGACGGTTTTGGTGTGTACAAAAATTAATTTAAGGCTGACGGTTTTGGTGTGTACAATAATGAATTTATGGCTGACGGTTTAAATGTGTACAATAATGAATTTATGGCTGACGGTTTAGGTGTGTACAAAAATGAATTTATGGTCGACAATGGGTCTATTAGTAAGGAATGTTTTTAACATTGTCAGAGAGGGTTGCATTGTAAAAAACACAGAACGCCTCTCTCAGGTTCAAAAGCGCTTGTAAAATTGATGAAAGGAGAAAACTAGAATATTTTCTGCTTTTATTCATTAAATGGCTGGATAATCTTCCAATCTTTAATGTAAAAACTGCCCTATATGAAGCGAAAATTACATTTCTTGCAAGTCATGTTTTCGGATCATTCAACTTTTAAGAAAACCTCACAATTACCAGTCAAGACAACTGCACAAGAGACGAACTATATGTGCAAGAAAAACATTTAAATAGAGAATAAAAAAGTACGAATTGCAGAAGAAATGTAAATTGATCTTCACGAGCCGGGGAGTGTAACGCTGGATAATACAAGGAGAGTGATGAAAGCACCATCAATATAGAATGAGATGGTAATCAAGAAGTATAGGAAATAAATATTAGGGGTACGGAAGAATGGAGAGCCGTATGAATAGAGCATTGATAGAAAAAAATGTTTGCCATGACCCAAAAGCTGGAAGCGAAAGACCATTCGCACAAAATGAAAACAAAAATAAAACAAATACACTTCTGTGCCAAATAAATGAATTACTCTTTATAGTTAAATAAGTATGGTGAATGAACATCTCTATAAGTATGGCTTAAACAATCAACAGATACAGAAATTTATTTAATTAGCACAAATAAAAAAAGAATTGAAGTGAAAGAACTGAAATAAGAGGTATGGTAAGTCATTTTGACTAAATAATTACTTCTACCAGCAAACCCATATTAAGAGGTGCAGTGCTTGATTAGGATTATTCTATCGAAGAAGATAAGTGAGCAAGTTGCACAACAATACAAAAAATGTTTTTGTTCAAATTACCAATAAAAGATTCTCAAAAAAATGAACAAAATTCTGTGAAGTGGTAAATGAAGAAGCGAAACAAAAGTTGAGTGAGCAAATATGTGTTAATTAAGTGACTTAGCTCAGTCTCTGTTTCTGTAAGATACAATTTTTACTCCAATCTGGTATTATTGAAACCGTTTACCGAAATAATCGTGATTGCAAAAAAAATCAAGCATGTATGTTTGCAAGAAGACACATAAGTTAATGAATAAATTAATCCCATCCCGAAATTCAAACATTTAAATATTTTAATGAAATTATTTTAGTACAGCGTACTACAATAATTTGAAAATAAGGGAACGTTAAAACATGTATGGCAACAGCATGCACATAATTAGAGCATAATTACTTTTAATCTCTAACTTTTTTACATACTTCTTTTGGTTCGCGTTAGCGAGTTCGACCAAGTGAGAATGGTTTTGGCTATAGGTCTCTTTTATCAGTGAAAAAACAGCTTCACACAAAATTGGCAAAAGAGTTCAAAACCGAGAACTTTACGCGGCCTTGACAAGTGGTACATGATCGAGGAGGGACCACTTTTTGTCACGCTTATTTTTTATTCGTAAAAAGTGACCGACTGCTCACATACGTGCAGGGTTTAGATTGCGCCACACCTGCGCTGCCCCATCAAAGTTCAAGCGGCATATAGACTTTAATAAATGCAACAGGAGCTTTAAAAGCAAGAAATATGGTGAACTTGCATGTTCAGTGCAAAACATATGGTCATTGTTACGAGAATAAGGGGCCGTGTTACTTTATCATTCATTTTGGGGTCATAGGATATGAGCATTCAGCAGAGAAAAAGGTGGCGATCGCACTTTGATTGGAAAATTACGCACACGCATGAAATGATGACAAAAAGTTACAAGGCTGGTGGCATTTGAACTTAGTCTCTGGTAAATTGAATGTAAGCCCATGATTCAATCATTCGAAACGTTTTTTTTTTAGGGCCTGAAATAAAACAATGATCTATCCGTCGCTTTCACCTAGGAAAATCTAAACCAGAAATTTCACGTAGATATATAATTTACGGTTCTTCTACGAGCAAATTATAGGGGTTAGTGACTTCTGATACTAAAGCATAGAAACACGATTCTCTGTTTCCAAGCGTACCCAGCTTTAGTGAGCTACAGAGTTCAGTGCAAATGGAATTTCCGACGAACTACTACTCGATGTACCAATTTCCATTTTCACACCACTTGGACGATTTTCAACTCATCTTCTAGCGATAAGAATTCGTATCAATTTTTTCAATGTACTCGCTGGTAGAGATCTGCACTACAACCCAGCTGCAGCATCGAATGTCAGCGATCTGTATTACCTTATACTCACTGATTACATGGATGGTCATTTGTTACTTGAAAAAGTATACCCTCCAAGCTCCTCACGGTGCAATACCACCTAGAACGCTGGGTCCGCTGTAGAGTGCCTAAGATTTCTGTCTGCACCGACAAAAAAAGTAGAATGAGATGCGGTATCAGATTCAGCCATAACAGCCGTCGACTTAAGAAAAACTTCTTTTCTTATCAAAATGGCAGTGAGTACGTTACAATATCTTCCGTAGAACAGTGTGAAGGTTTCAGCTCGACGTACCACTGAGAAGCCCTACTCAATGAGGACAAGGGCTTGATTTTTGCAATAAATGTTGTGATTGGACCTTGGAGCATTGGCTGAGAGTGATATTCAGCGACTAAAGCAAGTCAGGCAGATCACCGACGGCTTCAAGATCATTCGACACCCTAGTGATGAGTCTGGAAATGACTCGTGATACTTTATTAAAACATAGGAACACTTGAACAGTGTGATGGTTCTTATTACGTAGAAATGAAGTTAATGGGCACAAGTGGACTCCATTTGACTTGTTTTATCCAGTAATCCTTAGCGTATAGGTTTCTTACCGGTCTTAATGCATTAATTGTGCAGAGTTCTAATTGGCGCACGAGCTGACCCTCCTCGCACGTACAGCAATAATAATCTACTGTAAACCACGTACGAAATCAAACTAAAAACACAGTAGCTTGCAACACTTCGAATAAGGATGAGCGGTACGTGCAGTGCAAACCCCCACAATTTCTGTAAGTTGACACAACTGTTCACCAGAGTTCACTCACAGTATGAAGCAAAAACACAAACGATTAGGTCTCGTTGTAGTCAAAGCGCAGCTGACCGTACATGGAACATGTGACATTTTGTAGTCAGGAGCAGAGAAGTTTGTGAGTTTCAGACCGACGTGCTGATGCAAAAAGACGTCACCCTCGTATATCTCTCTGACAGTAATGAGAACGAATGACCAAATTTAAACGTGGTCAACCTTTGTACTTAAGCTAACGTGGTGTACGAATTCCTTGATTATAATAAATGGAAGTGTATGAACTTAAGGTTTAACAGTCAAATTAGAATATCAGACGGAATTTTATGCTTTGCGTTTCGACCTTTACAAAACGCCAAGTATAGCATGTATAATAATACAGGAGATACATAACTTTAAATCATCCAAATTTTCGTGAGCGTTATATTCGTAAGAAAAACAGTAGAACCTACGAAAATTTTTTATCAGTGATGAATCTACTACTAAAAAACGCATAACTCACTGTTTCTGGGCAGTAAGCCAGGACATTGGACGAACCATTGCAATATTTAATTACACTATGATATTTCTCCACAAAAACTACCGATTGAAGTGTGTTTTTAATGTCCGTATCAGTATTCGATACTAGAGGAGGAAAACGAGAATGGTGCACTTGGTTCAATATAGTTACCATGTTCTATTTTACCCAACTATACTTTGCTCTATTCTACTGTACTTTACTACGTTCTATTTTACTGCACTTTACCCTACACTATTCCACTCTACTCTATTTTATTCTGTTTACTATTGTTCATGGAATTGGTCGCAACGAAGAATGCCTTTGCTTTACACTACCGTACTTTAATATATTCCATTCTATTTTACTCTACTCTGCTCTATTCCGTTTTATTCTATTTAATGTTCATGGAATTTGTGGCAAAGAAAGAGGTCTCAGTCACTAGCAGAAAAGCTGCAGGCATAACACCAACTCGCTTCTGTTGCTTGGTTCCCACGATGAATCGTTAAGCTCACACAGTGAATCAAACCTTCAGTGGCAATCAAAGTACTTAACATGCTGTGCACATTATCGGTCACTTAAAAAGTTCAACTGCAATTAGCAGTGAAATATGTCGGCATGAGTGGGTTTGCCAGAATAATTTCGTGTGACCATACTCTACCATTCCGACCAATAAATTTTGGTTGGACGATGCGTGGATCATTGCAGTTTAATTACGAATGAATTGATTAAAATAAGAACCGTGCTCTGACAGTTATCAATTGCAAATTTTAAGAGTGAAATTAGAATGCTGATGATGAATTGGGAATTCTGATGATTTTTTGTGTGTTTTTGACATACTGCTCACATCGTAGATGAAAAATAGAAAAACAAATGATGCATTCCTAATTCTAAGCTTAACTTACCAAAGATTCTTACCAGTAATATTAAACTTGCAATGAGATACTCAAAATTTCTTATGACGGAGGAGCATCGTATGCACCAACATCCGACATGGAATACAAGCTCTCAAGTAGCAACGGAAAACACGCCGCTGCTTTGAAAAAGGCAAAAAAAAAGTTTATTTTTATTCATGGTGATACAAAAATATGTGATGTCTGTTTTTTTAAACAAATGCTACGAGAATAATAATAAATTCAGTTAAAGACAACTTCGGTCAGAAACTACTTAGTTGTCGCTTTGGTAATTCTGTCAAAATTAAGTTCGTAACTGAATGCTTCAAAAAACAACCTGAGAGCTCGGATGCAAGGCTGGCTGACGGTTTGTTTGACTCAGAGCTTCCACTTGAGCTGCGGTGGATTTACATCTGACCAGCATTATCATGTATTCAAGCATATTGGGTATAAACAAGCTTCAACTGTGAATTTTATTTTATGTTACAGGCATTGAAAAGATATAAATGAACTTGAAATAATCTTGAGCAGAGAAAGTAACGTTCAGAAATGGAGCTAGCCGTATACTTCTTCTAGTTAATCATTATTAAAATTACAGTATTTTACAGAGATAGTGCTGCTGAGCGGCCTTTATTTCTAAGCTCTCATTTCTCGTTAGAAAATACTAGAACAACTTTCGTTGTAGAAGCCAACTTTCAGTTGCAGAACTATTACTTCATGGTACAATGGAGCCCAACTTTCAGTATCCAAGTTTACCTAGAAATAAATGCTGAATTCTGTTAAATAAATACGCGCTGAGCAAAAAAAAAAAAAATATATATATATATATATATATATATATATATATATATATATATATATATATATATATATATCTAAAGCGTTGGCGAAAGAGTCGGCATTGTTTAGGCCTGTCATTAGTTCCTCATTTCAGATAAATTGAACATAATTTTTATAATACTTATACAAGCATTGAAATTTAAGAAAATTATTAGCACATTGCAATGAATTCGTAGGAAGCGCAACCCTGCAATGCTTGTACACGAGTCTCCGTTGGTGTAAAAAAATTTAAATAATTGGTTGAGAAGATGCCTACTCACTATAAGTCGACCAAAAATTTAAGGTTAACTACTGAACTTTCGGCCCTTACCGACATTTACATACATTGTCATTGAATTATCCACACACGCAGTCGGAGGCTTTGGAATGCAGCGGGAAAATCTAGCACAAGATCTCATAAATTCATCTCACCTTTCGCTTGGCCAAGTACTGTAGCTAATCGCCCCGCTCGAGTAGTTCAAATCAGATTTATCGCGGTCCACGAACATGCACGTCAGTAAAATGCAAATATCAATGTCATTAAGTTTAAAAGGGCACTAATTGCTTGTCAGCGATGGCACAAACGCCTGTGTTTCGGTGTGAACGGAAGTCCATGAGATGTTCTTTCATTTGACGTCATTGACATCATAGCAAGCCAGCATTACATTGGGAATACTTTCCCCATGATAGGAACGTTTGATTGGAGTTTATGAACAAACTCAGCACCGTGAAATAATGCGAAAACGACTATTCCAGTTATCTCAAACAAGGTTGTTACGGGTATGACAACAGATTTACCTTTTTTGAAGTCAGCCGTCCACCAAATGGCGCCAGCACTGCAACTCGAGACGGCCTTCACAAACCAGATCCATCCGCAGCTAAATTCCACTCAAAATGGAACGTTTTTCTTACGCAACGTCGTCTCATTCGAAATATCTCCATAGCGTGATTTACGAAGCTCATGGTCGTATCATTACACTATAATCCATGAAGAAGTTTTACCTAAGGGTAGTCGTGACCACTAGGCGTAAGCCCTCTCATAGTGAACTAGCCCTCAGGTTTTAAGTTGAGCTTAGTCTTCAATTACAAAACTAAATTAAATTTTAGAAGCACTCTGGTTGTACTTTCATCCAGTGCGTCTTTTCATAACGCACTCAATTGGTGAATCTTTATTTTACTTTCGTAAAAAATACGTCATTAAGAAAAGCTCCTCTCAGGCTTAACAAGTTTTTCAGAGGACTTTCGAGTTTAATTTCACACGTATTAGTTAACTCAATAAGGAAAGAATTTTACTTGTAATATCAGTCAGGCATTTCAATTTTAACCTGTGGAATTTTTTATTTTATTAACACGACCTACGAAAAATATTCGTCAGGCAACTGTAATTTATAAAAAAAAGACGTCGTTACTGTACAAATGTAGTAAGTGGTATTAAATATATGTTCTTATATGCATCGTAATATCTGTTTTTAGAGCAGTAGATACATACACTCCATCCTAAACACAACTCGAATGCTTGTTTATCACATAACAATTATAAAATGCTCAAAATCTCGTTCACTCAAAAAATCTTCAAACACCGAAGACAAAAACATCTTTTAACTCTCTGTCCAAATTTCAAAAGCTGAAATCAATGGGCTTCTTTGTTAAAACGTTTATGACTTGGCGTATTTTAAAAATTAATTTAAATTGAACGTGGCAAACATCAAATTTTTTGACAGTTACATCATACTTGCATGTAGTCCATACACAGGCATTTGTTCATCACTGTTAAACCACCTGACTTGTGTCGATAGGTCACACAACACGATTAGAGATGAAATGAACATTTTTTAAAATTGGTGATTAGAAAAATTCTTTCTTAAGTGAGTATGAAAAAAGTAACCATTACGGAACAGGCTAGACGCGCCAAGGTCGCGAGCCTTGAGAATGAAGCTGCTCGGGCGAAGGTGTTGCCTCAGTCGCTGTACTTACAGAAAAAGTGTTAATAACGTCCAAGGCTTGGCAACGCGAAAAAATTCTATTCAAACATTTGCCCCACTGAGCTTCCACGAGATCTCGAGAATAACGAAAATGAAAAACACATACAAGAATTTTAGTTCATTCATCGTCCTTTTTACTGTTTTATACTCCATTTGTGAACGCCTTTCCAGCAATATAATCGAACGCAAAAAAATATATATAGTCAGACTGACCTTTAGCCTTTTGAGGGAATACGTTCCGGTTTTGTAGGCAAAATAAAAATCTCGCTTGCAAGCTGTTTCATAATCATGACACTGAAGAGTAACAGTGATACGTCAGTGCTTGGTATAGAGGGGAAACACTTTAAGGAAAGATCACAAATTTTTATGTTTGGTAGGCACTCTAGGTATTTGACATTTATCCTATAACCGTCTCTCACATGAAAAATTCGGGATAGAAGCATGTTTGCCTATACTACAACCAAAGGATGCGAAAATTTTGACTTTCCATATGTTACAACTCTACAAGGGGTTATTTTTTAGCCCTCATAATTCGTAACATTTTCTTTCATCTCTCTCTCCCTTTGATTAGATTTTATTATAGCTAATAATCTGCCCCTATGACCGTTAGGTGTTTTAGTTGTTTTATATTTTTGTTTTAACTCACATTTACGATAGTGGGTAGTAATGTTCTGCTATTTTGATTTATTCAGCCTTTTTAACGTCAAGTCATTGGTTTACGGTGTCTAACACCAATTTGAATACTTGAGCAATTTTGTCCTGTTCTATATCCAATTCAAGTATTTATATTTTGTTTAGAGATATAAATATACTATGGTCGTAGCAGAACTGCCGGCAACAAAACTTCATCTGTAGACTTGGGTGATCTACAAGATTCTTTAAAGGCAAAATCCTCGTTTGCGAATTCAAGTTATATCGTTAAAGTTAAATTAGAAGGCATTGAGCATAACAATCTTGCAGGGTAACCAGATGCTGTCTGGTAATAGAAAAAACGCAGTGTTACCGAGGTAACAGGTGAACTTTACTATTGACTATCGAATCACAAAGTATCTTAATTAACTGAGCCCCTGATACAATTTATAAAAGAGTTCAACCTAGGTTTGAGAATGATGTGTTAGGTATAAATGAGCTCAAACAATTCACTGAAATCAATTGCTTTCAAGAAAGAAATTGCGAAGCCGTTCTGATCTAAGGGCGTTTCCTGATTTCCATTCCATAATCCCGCAATTCCTCTTTTCTTATCTACACGGGATAAACAATTTTACAAAGGCAACCTTTTAATGTGTACTGAGCTCTTATTAATTTAATGATACAACACTCTCTTAACAAGTCCGCAGCTACCGACGCCTAGCTAAGCAACGCTTCATCACCAGAATTACTACCACCAACAACGATTAGATTATTAGTTAGTTTAAGCCTCCCTATCCGCAACAAAGGCGATCCAAAGAGAGGAAAGAAGAAAGCACCATTTAGTATGGAGTTCAGGGAACGTGGAATCTATGCAGAAAGGGCACAGAAACAGTAAGATGAGAAAGAAGTTCATGAAACAAGATCAAAGTTGAAGAAGAAAGTAGGAGGTGCTGCGACAAACACCGAAATGACAAGAAAACTCGGACACGGAGTTATATTTTGTACTTAAGGATTCCTTGTCATTCATTAGCCTAACTAAATTTTACGCACTGAACACGTAAACCAACTCTAAGTATCTAGAATTAAGTAACTACTCCTAGGATTAAAGAACATGGCCTGCGCACGACCTGACATTATCCTCTTAAACATAACCAATATAAGCGTTGACACCAATCTGTTCTTATATAAATTCACTTCAAACTTCTCGAAATAACGGAGAACGATCTGCATTTTTCCAAGTTCAACACAAAACGCTAATTCACTCGGAATTTACCAAGATCATTAAAAAGAAACTCCACTACAATTCCTATACCAGAGTGATACCAACAACGAAATCCTTTTCAAAACAAGAATGAAATCTGCATTTATATTAATACCTTCCAAGTAACTTTCAACGACATACCTACACACATTTGATACACTGTTACACAAACCCGTGAGATGACCAGGGAGTTAAATTGAAATGAGAAAGACCAAACACTCAAATAAAAATCAAACGACAGAAATGGAAGGATCCCATGGAGACCGACGATTGGGATAGGACGCCAATGCACAAGAAATTAAGCTCGCTCGCCACGGATGCGTCGCGCGAGCTGGATGTCCTTAGGCATGATGGTGACGCGCTTGGCGTGGATGGCGCACAGGTTGGTGTCTTCGAACAGGCCCACCAGGTACGCCTCTGACGCTTCCTGCACACATCCAACACGGGTCAGTGACGCGAATGTATAATGCATGTATCGTGTCAAGTGAAAGTGTTCAAAATCAAGTGCGCTTTCTGAACACCACAGGTACGGATTAGAACGTAAAACCCATGTATGCTAATACCATAAGCATTTTCAAATAAGCCTACTGCGTACGTTTAAGGTTACCCAGAAAGTGCGTAAATAGTTGAAATCTTGGTAGAGTTGAGAAGCCAGCATTACTTCACAAAGAACATGAATATCTCAAAAAAGGCATTGCTGTCAACCACATGAAATGTGTGTAACACACTCTTTGGATTTTTAAATGAATGCATTTACCCTCTTACCACATGATACAAAAAAACAACATAGTTAACCCTAGTGAGCGTTGATCGGACAAGAATGTGTTTAGTAAATGGTTTAATATTCCTTTGCATGATGGCTATTTAAAGAGAAAAGGAATAAAATTTACTGAAACGGAATACAATACAAGTTAGGCTGATATCCCATTGCTCATGCAACAGCAAATTCAATGAAAGTCGAATTCTTTTCTAGATTTCCTAACCCTGCTCTAGACAAAGAGAGCACAGCACCATCACGATATACACCAGGCCTTCAGGACTATCTTCTACACCCACTTTCCTTCTTTTGGCATCATCTGTTTGTTACAATCTTTCTTTCGTATTTTCTTTCTCTTCCCTACACATACAAACTTGATGTGAGAGGAAATGAATTCATTCTGATGATGGAGACAATCAATAATTAAATTGTCTGATGATTTCAATCATCATAATAATTAAAAACACCAAAGTGATATTCTTTCAATGAATTACACACTGCATTAGAAAATATTACCTGTAACATTTTCATACAAAAAAAAGTGGACAATGGTACAATATACATTCAGTATGTATTTGGATCCTCTCTTGAGTCTTGACACATGGGTCTTAGGGCACTAACACTCCACATTTGCAGCAAGAGAACAAACACACTTGCTCAATTGTTTGGATTCATTTACACTAAGCTTTCAACATATAATGCAATCTAGGGTGATAAACTGAGTAACTAAAGAAATTATATTGCATTACTAACCTGTAAAGCACCAATAGCGGCACTCTGGAAGCGTAAATCGGTCTTGAAATCCTGTGCGATCTCACGCACGAGTCGCTGGAAGGGGAGCTTGCGGATGAGGAGCTCCGTCGATTTCTGGTACCGACGGATCTCCCTGAGGGCCACAGTACCGGGCCTGTACCTGTGGGGCTTCTTCACGCCTCCCGTGGAGGGTGCCGACTTGCGGGCGGCTTTGGTGGCAAGTTGCTTACGGGGCGCCTTGCCTCCCGTCGACTTACGGGCGGTCTGCTTGGTACGTGCCATTCTGAAGTCTTAGTCTGTAAGAAATGTTTCAGTAGTTGGAAATTGTCATAAAAATTACCTATTTTCAATGCAAGGATGTCAGTTGCACTTTTCATGCTATTGAAACTCATAAACTAATTGGTTTTCAAAAAGCCATTACACACAAACATTTTTGAATGCACACTATTGTTTTGTAGCTAAAAAAAAAACATGAATTACACTGAAGTAGTGGCTAAACAGGTAAATTTTAAATAACCAATAATGTAGATATGTATATTAATGATAAACCAAAATCCCTTCAGGAGCATTTTGGAGTTCACGAATACAAGTTCACAAGGACATAGAATCCTGAAATTTAACACGTTTGCTATGTAATTGGAGCATATGTGTACCACTTGGTAAATTGCCCATTTATATTCCAGTAACAATAGCAACCATTTCACGGATTTCACTACCTTTATTTAAGTTAGACTATGGCGCACAAGTTAAAATGTTATTGTGCAATTATAAATTCCCATTAGTTAGCAAGGATAAGAATGTAAACAAGCAGGATTCCATTAGTCAGAAAGGATAAGAATGTAAACGTGCAGGATTCCATTAGTTAGAAGGGATAAGAATGTAAACAAGCAGGCTGGCTTTTCAATTCCGCTTCTTCCAACCTAACCAAACCGACCGGAGCAACCGCGTAAACTTAGTGGTGAATGTGTCAAGTTCTGTAATTTTCTTTATAACACCAAGGTAGAAAGCAAAACAGAAATTTTTGAACCAATAACAAATCAAATTTAAGTGATCGTATGACTATGGTTTACAACAAAAGATTTCTATACAAAAATAGAATCAGGGCAGATAGAACACTGCTGGAGCAAGACAGCTACATAATCAAACCAAGAATGCAAAATTTTACTGCCAATAACACTCAGAATATTTCAGTGAAGGATTTGCAATCAACACCTTTAGATTTTAAAGAGTATTGTACAAGTGTTAATAGAATTGATAATAAACTCTCATTTATTATTTTCTTATTCTAACATCTCAGGACAATCTAGCAAAACCAAAGTCAACTTCAAGAGAGAAAAAAGATAATTCAATGTCTATTAGAGAAAACATGGAATATATATATGAAGTGTGGTCCCAAAATCTAGGGGAACACAGAATTCTGCATAGAAACAATTGGAGAGTGGAAAAAAAGAAAAACCAAAGATAGAAAAGAAAAGGTGATAACTGAAAAAGCCAAAGGGCACATAAATTGTAGAATGCCATCACAACAATATAACTTGATTTTTTCTTCAGGCAATCTCCCATAGCATGAGACAGACAAACCTAACTCATCCCTGATACTTATTAAATGGCTTATAAAGATTTTGATATCCAAATTTGTATCTGAACTAATTCAGTGCATGGGATATAAAAATCAAGCAATCCAAATTTTACCATAACCCTATTTAAAAAATTCAACACTGCAAAAGCTCAGGAACACAGGTGATGAATGTAAAAAAAATTAATTTCCATCAGTAGTTTAGTATTCCTTTGCATTTTCACAATAACATATGCTTACTCCTATCTACACATTCGGTAAATGTAGAAGAGAGGACCATAATCAATTTCCCACTTTTCAGTGCCTAAACATAGCTAATTAGATGTAAATACTGTAAACAATTTTTCTTCTATGCACTTTATGTCTGAAATTAATATTAACGAGTGACAGCGGTAGGTTTAATTTGGGTACTTTGTAATTTATTATTTGCCAGCCCTGCAGAGCCTGAACCCACTTCTAGGATCTTTTTGTTAATAATAGAAATTATCACCCAAAATAACGAATTATAGCAGTACGTTCATTTTTGTCTTAGATGGCGGGAATGATCGAGCACGTCGGAAGGGAGAGTCCTTCATAGGGTTTCCATCCAACGCGCAATTATGGTCCTCTCTTCCACATTTACCACACATTCTACTTCACAGCTAGAACAAGAAATACTTTGAATACATTTAGCCTATGACTGCAATAATTCAAACTCTACTTTCTAGTTTTAGCTTGTATTATACACAAGTTATGTTTCCATGAGTTATTACACAACTGGAATGAGTCAACATAACTTGGTAGGTAATTTTGTTCTTCTTAGTCAGATTTATTTGAGGACTGGTTGACCAATTTGATGAAATAGCTCACCTAATTTGGTTACTCATTCACTAGGTCATACTAATGTGACATGGTGTAGTAAATGGAAAAATGGTTGACTCTAGTTAGTAGTTTAAAATCTTGATGGCCCTAGGAATAATAAGGTCATTGATTTTCTGTCATTTTCAGAGATAAAAATATATCTGAGCTTTCTTCAAGATTTACCATTACCTATAGTACTCTTTTAAGTATTATGAAAATTAAACTATTTTGACCACAAATGTGTTTTCTAACTTTACAATTCACAGCACCAGTCCCTTGAATGTTCAATTTCAACAGTAGGATCATATTTAATAAAATTTGCTTTTCCTTCACAACCTATGCAACTCATTTAATGCTATTGAAACTCATAAACTAATGCTATTGCTATATACTATACAAATATTGTTATGTAATAAGTCTTGCTGAGCGGCGAAGCCGCTCAGCGACAATGAAAATATCGACTACAACTGGAATTTGATGCTGATTCCGAATCTGCAATTTGTTTTGACTGCTCTCGATTTTTTTGTGATTTTTTTGAATTTTAAATTTTTATACATTTTTAATGTTTTTTTTTTTTGGCCTGCACCACCTCATGATCCAAAGTCTGTCATTCTCGACCCAACCTGGTCGGACTTGGCATACTTTGGCCTGCACCACCTCATGATCTGAACTCTGACATTCTCGACCCAACATGGTCAGACCGTGCCTTGAACACCTGAATACCAGATAGGGCCGGGTTCCACCCAACCTGTACGGACATGGCATTCTTTGGGCACCACCTCAGTTGTTGCTAGCCGCCTTTCCAAAAAATAAAAAAAAATCGAGAGCGGTCAAAACAAATTGCATATTCGGAATGAGCATCAAATTCCAGTTATAATCGATATTTTCATTCCCGCTGAGCGGCAAAGCCGCTCAGCGAGACTTAAGCCATTGTTATACAAATTAGACACTTTGTGTATCAACTCGCTAAATTTCATCAGATGATTAGGATTTCAATAATCAAACATAATAAAACCTAAATACAAACATGATGCAATTTTTCAAGCCCTCAGGGTTGTTCAACTCTCCCTTTACTATTAGTAAAAAGAAAGTTAATCAACATAAGCCTAGCAGCTTTTCCTATTTTCAAGTAGGCCTACTAAGGCCTACCAGATTCTATTATATTTTTTGGCAGTTATAAACAAATTGAAAATGTTTATATGACAGCTAGAAGCTCATAAGGTGCAAGTGTTAAACTTTGAGCCAGTACCTAACATGCTCTATAGAAAAATCAGGTCAATGTGAAGTTTAATGCAATCACAGAAAATAATAATTGCGATCCCAGGAATCACTAAAGGAACTCATTTAAGGTCGTTTTACACGAATGACATTCCGCTCGCTGATGCGTTATTTTCAAATAATTGAACTTTGAAGTTGGCCTTGGCGCCAAACGAAGCGAGCGCGTGAAACGGAAGCTATTACAAACGTAAAGAGGTCGGATCGTGAGGGGGAGGCACAGTTCTTCTAGTGAAAATTATAAATAAAGCTTCTAACCCACCCATTAGGGTGACGACCGCAATCTTGTTGACATCGGCTCTAAGATGGCGGCGCCCATGGTGGTCGCCATCTTAGAGCCGATGTAAACAAGATTGCGGTCGTCACCCTAATGGGTGGGTTAGAAGCTTTATTTATAATTTTCGCTAGAAGAACTGTGCCTCCCCTACACGACCCAACCTCTTTACGTTTGTAATAGGGGGTTAGCTTCCGTTTTTAATTGGATTACGCTCGCTTCCTTTGGCGCGGGAAGGCCAACTTCAAAGTTCAATAATTCGAAAATAAAGCATCAGCAAGCAGAATGTCGTTCATGTAAAACGTTCTTAAATGGGTTCCTTTAGTGATTGTTTGGAATATAATTATTAATTTCTGTGATTGCATTAAACTTCACATTGACCAAAAATCATTCTGAATGCAAATAGAAACCTCCTAAGCAACAAAATTACTTTAACTCACACTGACGGTTTATAAATAATTTGTGCTTAATGGTTCACGTTATATTAAGATGCAATTAAATAGAACATTATACCGCATTATTATAAATGATCAATTTTAGCAAGTAAGCCTATTAGACCTAGTTGAAAACTGCAGTAAAACACTTCTCAAATAATAGTTCATGATGTGAAACTAGGACAACGGTAAATCTGAAGGAGATGACAGTTGTCGATTTTGTAAATTTCGATGCCTTAGCATAGTTAATTAGATCGAAATAAACAAGTTTTCTTCTATGCACTTTTTGTCTCAAATGAGTATTTTATTAGTTATAGCGGTAAATGACTTACCGCAACTCCAGTCTTTGAAGCGGAAAGAAATTCTTTGATCGAGTTGTATGGCAATACTGCAATGGCGTCTCGCTTCCAGCGCTCTGTCTTGAAAGACGAAACCAAACCTACCGCTATACCTCGTTAAATACTCATTTGACGAAAAAAATGTATAGAATAAAAGTTGTTTATTTCGATGTTATTACCATGTTTCAAGCAACAAAAATTTGAAAATCGATGAGTAGCTGTTTATTCGAGCGCATTCGTCATCAATGACGAAACTAAACTTACCGCTATAAATCGTAAAATACTCATTTGAGACGAAAAAAGAATAGAAGAAAATTTGTTTATTTTGATTCAATTAATTAGGTTCAGGCACCAAAAAGTGGAAAATTGACAACTGTCATCTCCTTCAGATTTACCAGGACAACTTGCTACTGTAATAACCGCTTCAACAAATCAAGGTAGCACAATGCTTACATTGAACTGTTCTATTATCCACACATGTAAAAAATTGTGTTCCACACACTAAAATTAAGAAAAACTATCAAAGTGCTGTTTAACAACAGTAAATAACCGCTCCATTACCAGGTTATTCGACGCTACTAGACCGGGCAAGTGTTCGATGTATAAAATTGTACGCAATATCTGTTGCGCCGCTTGCGCGCGATATAACAAGTCACACAAACACGCCTTTCTCTTCATTGCAATTCATGAACTAAGAAAAAATCCATGAACAAATATTAATAGACAACTTATATTTAAATAACATTAAAAGCATATACTTTACGGGAAACTTTATTACCGTTCTGGAGAGTATTCGATGCAAATGAAGGTTGGATACGGGAGCAGATGCTTGACCAGGCGCAGCCGTGTTCAAATCTTAACTAGACCGTTTACATCAGTTTTAGTTTCCAGCGTCTGTTGTGTTGATATAACTGAAAACGCGGGAAATTTGAATAAGGCACGTCATTGAACCCTCCACCGACTTTCCTCGTTATTTTCTTGAAACTAAAATATTTAATTCTTTTTTTAAAACTTGTTGTTGTACCAATAATGCATTGTGTTTCCAAACAATTTGAGTTAGATAGGAGAACAACTGAATTAGGC
The DNA here is from genome assembly GCA_030386875.1 of Morinoia aosen. NCBI lineage: Eukaryota > Metazoa > Arthropoda > Malacostraca > Amphipoda > Talitridae > Morinoia > Morinoia aosen. The sequence continues at coordinate 41,623,102 of CM059567.1, read as the reverse complement.
CCTATATTGAAATTGAGCACGTTCAAAAGGTAAGTTATAAACACATAGAAATTTGCCACTAGGCCTATTTGAAGGAATATATTTTTATACCTATAATATCTCTTATAAACTATGAATTATCGGAGGACCTCATACCCTCTCTCCTGGCTTGAACTTTTTTCCACAGGTTCAAAAATTTGATTAACGTCAATTCAAAAGTTATTCGAATAGGGAAGGTGCAGTAGATGATAAATGTTTCATTCTAGAAAATAATTCTTGAGGCAGCACCTTAGCCGACTGGTTGTCACCTTGGTTGAGTGGTTTAAATTACGCGTCCATCACGGGAAGAGTTGGCACTTCGAATTCCGGTAGTGCTGCCCGGTGATACTACCGGTAGGGGAGAGGGCGAACTCACCATATTCCCCACGCTACCCAGGTTTTGGCATCCAGATTGACAGGAAATAACCGTCATTGTAAAATTCTGATTTTAATTATCAGGCATTTGCATAACCAATGTACAAGAAAACTGAAATAAACGCAGTGGACACGAAAGATAGAAGTATCGCAAGCCTTCATGGGCACCAGTCGTCCAGTCCTCATAGCACACCATAAGGATATTTCAATTTCATTAACTTAACCATTAGCGCAGCAAGGAGGGGGGCACACGGAAGCCATGCCCCCTCCCGGAAATGTTAAGCTGGGGGCCAGTTTCAGTCGCCTTTTAAGAAAAAATAAAAAGATTGCTGATAAAGTCTGGCCCTCCGAAATTATTTGTCGGGGATCCTGATTTACTCGTGCTTCCATCGATTTAAGCGAATTAAAGGGATTGCGATAAAAGAACACTGCGCACACCAATCCGTTAGTACGTCGCAAGTTATAGCTTTTATTGTACTGTACGTTGAAAGTTAGAGCTTTTATTGCACGTACGTAGCAGGTTATAGCTTTTACTGGACGTACGTTACAAGTTATAGCTTTATTGTAATTACATCGCAATTTATAGCTTATAATTGTACGTACGTCGCAAATTATAGCTTTTATTGTACGTACGTCACAAGTTGTAGCTTTTACTGTACGTACGTTGCAATTTATAACTTTTACTGTACGTACGTTGCCAAGTTATAGCTTTTATTGTTAATACATTGCAAGTTAAAGCTTTGTCAGTACGTCGCACGTTATAGCCTTTATTGTTAGTACATCACAAGTTATAATTTTTATTCGATAAAATAACTAACAATGCTTGGATACCCGTCAATACCCGACGTTCATTTATAAAGTTATGGTATGTCCCCCATGGCTCTGTAGACTGCATTTGGGAGTCAGGTGGGCGAAAGTTCACTTGATTTCAGTGGTGTTGACAGTAGAAATTTGCGAAGCCTCGTCAGTTACTACTGTTCACCATCAGCAACAGCTTGTGCTGTCAGGTCTTCACTACACAAAAACACAGCTTTGCTTCTGGTAATTATTTGCGTCTACTATGAAAGAACTTCAAGTCTAGTTTCAATGTCCAATATATATTGTAAGCTTGTGCAATGTTCCGATACACGCTGTTCTCTCCACTCTCAAAAACACAAGGGATAAAATGAAACCTTCAATTATGTATTGTATCTTTTTAATAACATTAATATTAGGACTATTAAAAGTTACAAAATAAAGCTAATAAATCGATTATTCTAAATAGTTAAAAATATACCGTTTCAAAGTTGCATTATAACTCTAAGTTTAAATTTGTTTCCATTCCACCGAGTTCCAAAAGAAGAATTTTTTATTATTATTAATATTATTAATTAACATTTATTTGGTTAAGTTTCGAAAAATTGTGCCGAATTCTGCCCCGAGATTTAGTAGCATGGATACCGCGAGAACGCCTCCAACCTCTTAGTCCATACAGGGCTACAACACCATTTTAAAACCTTAAGGAATAAACAATTTCCCACAGAGAGAAATACATTATAAATAGGTAGGTACCTTTTAGATAAAAATTGGTTCACTAAGAATGATTATTGGATTATTAAATAGCAAAGGGTTCCATTTTTAGCTATCCTTACGCGCTACGCAGCCCGCGAAGGGCTTCACCTATCATATTGATAGCAGTAGTAGTAGTAGTAGTACCATGAATTTGCTAGCGCTTCAGTAGGTCCTACTATATCGCGCCGAAGGTCTCGCGTCACAATTATCGACCTATCGGTCACATCACCGTTGTGGTACAAAAATAACCACTAATCGCCATCACGGAGCTCCATGTAACATATTTAAGAATACGCAAACAGGTTAGACGTTGCAGCCACAAACACAACAAAAAGTCAGTCATGATAAGCTCAAATTAAATTCAGTTGCTACAAACACAACCGCTCCACCAGTTCAGTAATTAAATCAAAGTATTAAGTCCCCGGAATTATTCCGAAAAAAAAAAAAAACAGAAAATCAGGTTACATATGCATTCATTGGGCAGCCGAGCCCCAGGGGGTTTCAGCTGCCCACCCATTTTACGGCCGAGCGCCGTACCCACGCTGAAACCCCCGTTGGGCATCACGTGGGAGCGCTCGGCCGTATTACAGTTTATCATTAAGATAGCAAGGCTTGAAATTTATTTTTCATCACAAAATTAAATTTTTGAAAGTATATTGCACGATTCAATAAACGCTCTCAGTGCATCAGTATGGAAAGGGGCACGCTCAGGTTCCGCCAGAATGCTGCGCATCATTGTATCCGGATCATTACCGCGCAGACGTGGAAAGCACGCGCGCCGGACACCTGCATGCAACGGGCACACGACAAGGAAGTGTTCAACGGTCAAAGGAACCCTGCATCGCTCACAGAGCGGTTGGGGGAGCCGCTCCATGAGGTAGATGTGCGTAAGTCTCGTATGACCAATCCGCAGACGGCACAAAGCCACCTCCATCCGGCGGCTACGGCAGCTGGACGAGGTCCATTCACGCACAGTGTTTTTAATCTTCCAGAGCTTATTGTTATTCTCGGCAGCCCACCGCTGTTGCCATAATCCTCTTACTGCTGCCTTAATTATAGGGTAGTAGTCACGGCAGGGCACAGATGCATTCAAAGTGTCTCCCTCAGCGGCGGCCGCTAATTTTGCTTCAGTGTCCGCTCTCTCATTTCCCGAGACACCCACGTGCCCAGGCACCCAACAAAACCTGACCTGTTTTGAGACGCGTACAAGTCGCATCAACACGTCGTAAATCTCACCAATAACGGGGTGGCTGCTTGCATAGCTTTGAATAGCATCTATGATGCTCTTTGAGTCCGTGAAAATAGTGAAGTGGTAATTTGGATGTTCCTCTATGAGTTGCAGAGCCTGCACGACACCATACAGTTCAGCAGTGAACACAGAGGTCTCCGGGAGAAGTCTTCCAGCTCTTACCACCCCACCCGAGACAGCGGAGCACCCTACAGCGTTGCCAGACTTTGAGCCATCGGTGTAGATCTTCACTGACGCAGCGTGCTGGTCAACAACATGTTCAAGAAACAGGCCTCTAATGGCGTTAGCCGGCAATGAAAGCTTCTTGGGCAGCCGACACCCAGTGCAGAAAGTCTCTATTGGCAGTCGCCAGGTTGGGGTGCTATCAGGAATACAGGGGCACACTCGCATACCATCCAGCTGCATAGTCTGAACCAGCACATGATAGCTCATGGATGAAGGAAGGAAGTATGGAAAGCGCAGATATCGTCCCAAAGGTGCGTGTACGCTCATCCAAGTTGGGGATAGAGGGAGCTGCTCCAGTCTGGCCAGGTACTGCAGGCTCAAAGTAAGCCGCCGTGCCCAGAGAGGGGGCTCGCCACTCTCCACACACAAACTAGCCACCGGTGAAGTGCGAAAAGCGCCAGTGCACAGTCGGAGGGCGGTATGATGCAGAGGATCTAGTTTTGCCAGGTTAGTTTCCCTGGCATTTTGGTACACAACACATCCATAATCCATCTTACTTCTAATGAGCGTCCTGTATAGCCTGAGCAGCGTAGCCCTGTCTGCCCCCCATGACAAACCAGATAGACATTTCAGTATATTCATTCGCCGGGTGCACTCAAACTTGAGAGAGTTCAAGTGAGGTTTCCATGACAGCTTATCGTCCACAATCATTCCCAAGAATTTGGCACTATGAACAAAGCTTACTATCCTTCCTTGTAGTACCAGCCGCGGAGGGTTGCAGCGCTTACGCCCCTGGAAGTGCAGACCAACAGTCTTATCCGGGGAAAAAACAAAACCATGTTCTGTAGCCCAGTTGTTTACACGGCTGATAGTCATTTGCATCCTACGGCTCAAGGCTGGCAGGTGTGCAGATGAAGAGTAAAGCATGAAATCATCCACATATAGAGACGCCGACACGTCGGGAGGCAATACAGATGTAATCTCGTTAAGGCCCACGCTGAAGAGTGTGCAGCTCATTACACTGCCCTGTGGTAGGCCCTCGTGTTGCACTTGCAGCGAAGACAACGTTGTGCCTACTCTGACGCGAAAAGTTCTTTCTCTTAGAAATTCCTGCACATACATGGCCAAATTACCGCGGAGTCCGAATCCGTGCAAAGTTCTTAGAATTCCGTATCTCCACGCAGTGTCATAGGCCTTGTGCAGATCAAAGAAGACACACAGAGTCTGGCGGCGCTCGGCGAGATTGGCCACCAGGTAGTTCTGGAGACGAACCAGAGCGTCTGTTGTCCCTCGGTGCGGTCGAAAACCAAACTGAACAGGGTTTATCAATTCTTCAGACTCCAACCATCTCATGAGCCGGATGTTGACGATTCTCTCCATCAATTTGCCAATACAGCTGGTTAAAGCAATAGGGCGGTAACTATTCGGGTTAGAAAGGGGTTTATTTGGTTTTGCAAAGGCCAGGACTGTTGCAATGCGCCACTGGCGTGGATACATATGCGCGTTCCATACTTTGTTATAAATATATAAGAGGTGACAGACTGCTGTAGAGTGCATTCTCTTCAACATCTGGTAGTGGATGCCATCAGGACCAGGTGCTGTATTTTTTGACTTCTTTAAGGCATAGTATAGTTCAGTAATAGTGAGGGGGTCATTGTAAGACAGCATGGCATTCGTGGAGAAGTCAAGTGCCTGGCACTCTTGCTGGCGCTTCAGCGCTAGGAAAGCAGGAGGATATGAGCGACCGTTGCTCACACGAGAGAAGTTCCGGGCCAGGGCATCCGCTACACGTCCTGGATCCGCAGTGAGAGTGCCGTCAATCTCCAAGCACGGTTTCCTGGAGCCATACCTTCCTTTCATCTTATTAAAGCGCTGCCATACTTTCGCCATCGGGGTGTCTGTATTCAAGGTTGATACATATCTCTTCCAGGACATCCTCCGAGCTTCATCTTTCACATTTTGGGCTTTGGCCCTCGCTCGATTGTACGCAATCTTATCCGCTACTTCTCCCGTCCGCTGGTATTTTCGAAGGGCTCGCTTCCGTATAGCGTTTGCTGCTGCACACTCACCATTCCACCAAGGTATACTACCGGTAGGGGAGAGGGCGAACTCACCATATTCCCCACGCTACCCAGGTTTTGGCATCCAGATTGACAGGAAATAACCGTCATTGTAAAATTCTGATTTTAATTATCAGGCATTTGCATAACCAATGTACAAGAAAACTGAAATAAACGCAGTGGACACGAAAGATAGAAGTATCGCAAGCCTTCATGGGCACCAGTCGTCCAGTCCTCATAGCACACCATAAGGATATTTCAATTTCATTAACTTAACCATTAGCGCAGCAAGGAGGGGGGCACACGGAAGCCATGCCCCCTCCCGGAAATGTTAAGCTGGGGGCCAGTTTCAGTCGCCTTTTAAGAAAAAATAAAAAGATTGCTGATAAAGTCTGGCCCTCCGAAATTATTTGTCGGGGATCCTGATTTACTCGTGCTTCCATCGATTTAAGCGAATTAAAGGGATTGCGATAAAAGAACACTGCGCACACCAATCCGTTAGTACGTCGCAAGTTATAGCTTTTATTGTACTGTACGTTGAAAGTTAGAGCTTTTATTGCACGTACGTAGCAGGTTATAGCTTTTACTGGACGTACGTTACAAGTTATAGCTTTATTGTAATTACATCGCAATTTATAGCTTATAATTGTACGTACGTCGCAAATTATAGCTTTTATTGTACGTACGTCACAAGTTGTAGCTTTTACTGTACGTACGTTGCAATTTATAACTTTTACTGTACGTACGTTGCCAAGTTATAGCTTTTATTGTTAATACATTGCAAGTTAAAGCTTTGTCAGTACGTCGCACGTTATAGCCTTTATTGTTAGTACATCACAAGTTATAATTTTTATTCGATAAAATAACTAACAATGCTTGGATACCCGTCAATACCCGACGTTCATTTATAAAGTTATGGTATGTCCCCCATGGCTCTGTAGACTGCATTTGGGAGTCAGGTGGGCGAAAGTTCACTTGATTTCAGTGGTGTTGACAGTAGAAATTTGCGAAGCCTCGTCAGTTACTACTGTTCACCATCAGCAACAGCTTGTGCTGTCAGGTCTTCACTACACAAAAACACAGCTTTGCTTCTGGTAATTATTTGCGTCTACTATGAAAGAACTTCAAGTCTAGTTTCAATGTCCAATATATATTGTAAGCTTGTGCAATGTTCCGATACACGCTGTTCTCTCCACTCTCAAAAACACAAGGGATAAAATGAAACCTTCAATTATGTATTGTATCTTTTTAATAACATTAATATTAGGACTATTAAAAGTTACAAAATAAAGCTAATAAATCGATTATTCTAAATAGTTAAAAATATACCGTTTCAAAGTTGCATTATAACTCTAAGTTTAAATTTGTTTCCATTCCACCGAGTTCCAAAAGAAGAATTTTTTATTATTATTAATATTATTAATTAACATTTATTTGGTTAAGTTTCGAAAAATTGTGCCGAATTCTGCCCCGAGATTTAGTAGCATGGATACCGCGAGAACGCCTCCAACCTCTTAGTCCATACAGGGCTACAACACCATTTTAAAACCTTAAGGAATAAACAATTTCCCACAGAGAGAAATACATTATAAATAGGTAGGTACCTTTTAGATAAAAATTGGTTCACTAAGAATGATTATTGGATTATTAAATAGCAAAGGGTTCCATTTTTAGCTATCCTTACGCGCTACGCAGCCCGCGAAGGGCTTCACCTATCATATTGATAGCAGAGCTAGACACTAATTCATACGAACGCTAATGCTCATTATACTGTGTATTGTACGCGGGGGCTAGCATACCTAGAACGAAAATTACAGGGCAATTCGAGACCAATGAAAAACATGAAGCACTTCATTGAGCGGAAATTAATTTTCTTAACTCCGGAAGGCAGCTGCATTTATTTTGGCTATGAAATTATTCTGTTACAAAAACGTCTGCGAATAATAGATGATCTGGTCACTCGGAACACGGATGCCAATCTCACAACGAAACATAAGTGAAATGAACCTAAAGATCAATAACTCTGAAGTTGCATACCATGGCATTATTGCAAGGCTGAACACAAAGGTAACAATATCATTAACTACACAAGGATAAAAGTAATTCTTAACTGATTCGTTGGAACCGTTTGCTCACATCTACCTAGAATTAGTACGTTACGAGAAGAACAACAGCAACAACACCAGACACATCGCCGTAACACGATCAGTCAACCGCAGGTTCATCAACACTCAAGGGAACAGAAACACGTGACAGAGCAAAGGAAATGCCACGCAAGAACACATTTGCGCTGATATGCCATCGAAAGAAATACATATTCTAGACGCTAACACCTCGCTCACACCAAACTTTCAGACGACAGAAATTACTTTGTTAACAGAAGTAACTTGTTGCATTTCAAAAAGCTTTGTGCCTATAATTCTCATAACCGTAGCACGGATACTTACCTACAACTTCAGGTATCATTGAACACCGTCAAAAAAATTCGGAAACAATTGCGAGAAAGGGTCAAGTTGGCGCATGAAACGATTCATACGTACCTCCGAAGAGCAAAACCTACTTGCGTTCAATGCAATTCCACAAAACTTGTAAAAACAAGAAGCAATTATTATTCCCGTAACTGTTTAACCACCGTTAAAACAATAGGCAAATAGTTCAGCGCTTTTACACATGATTATGAAGTTTCCGGTGTCTTCGGGACGTTTCCTTTAAATGCATTACTTAAATAGAAGTCCACGATACTTTTTTCTACGAGGTTATAAAATTCCCAGTGTTTAAAAAACATTAGCGACTAATGAAAAGTCACCATACCAATAATAAACTCACCAACCAACAATCCATTTCAAAAGTCTAGTACCTATTTGGCCAAGTACTATTAACATTGCAAAGTAATAGCGTGGCCAAGTACTTGCTGTCAACACAGCTCCCTAAAATCTTAAAACAACATCTTAGGCGCAGCGTAGCAGAATTTTTGGTCAGGTCGCATTGCACATACAATTTTGGAACGCCTCCACCCCCCGGAGGATGACAAATCCGCCAGCTCAGCAGGGCACAAGTCTTCAAGGTGCGCCTCCACTGGCTGGCGTTGAATTTCAGCTCTGGCAGGAAGCTAAATTAGAGTCGTGACCTCCCAGAAGACTACAACAAGAAAAAGAAATGGAAACAACACGCACGTCGTGTTGTTTGGTTGGACCAAAGAGATAAAGAAAATACAAGGAAAAACTGTTTTAAAGAAGCAGATATTTTTACATCAAGATGGGACGGTAGCTTGAACGGGAGATATCAAGTTGAAGACAGTAGAAGTAGTAATAGTAGTAACATGGGTTTGCTTGCGTTTCAGTTACTTTAACTATATCGCACCAAAGGTCACATAATTTAGCAAGTCTCAGACAAAAACAATGAAATCGAAGAAGGATAGAATTGCACGTTCAGCATTGCTGAATCTACCAAATGCAGTTACGTCGATATAAGCCGATGACTAAAACTGACAGGTTCCAATATACCAGACCACGAATTGCAGCAAGTCATTACTGCACTAAACTGACCCAAAATACGAGTGACCCCACATTACTGAAATGAACTGCGACTTGATTTGTAAATGGCTCAGTCTAACTTTTTCGCCGCCTGCATCCATGTTTTTCGCCGCCTAAGTAATTAAATCGCTTAGGCGGCGAAAAACAATGCTCCAGCGAAAAAGTTTGACTAGGGAGGGTCAGGGATTGTCGTATAACTGTATAACTGTTACAGCCTACGATTTCCTCAGTACAACGTAGTCCTCACGAAACGACCCTTTACGGAAAAATGAACGACAATCTTTTCACGAAAATTAGGTGAGAAATTAGATTGTAAGTTAGTTCAAGCCTTCTGAAGTACAACAGAAGCATTCCTACGAAGACAAGGTACCATCTAGTATGAAATTACGGAACGAGAAATGTATGCACAAGACATCCCACCACACCCTGCACATACTGTACATAGGAACAGTAGGATTGAAAGAAGTTAACGACACAAGATAAAAGTAGATGAAAGTAATAGGTGGTGAAAAAGGACAGTAGTAAGCCGGAGAGAAAAAATTCCTGATCGATTCAGACTCTGTATGCCGAGTTTCTACACTTTGACTATTTATACTTTGCAAAATCAGCCCAAAAAAATAGTCCAAAGCGCTCAAGCAGAAGACAGAAGCTACGAAAAATAATCGAACAACTAGCTACAAAATAAAAAAAAACATCTTCAACGGTTGAATAAGGAAAAGAATCTCAACTACAGGAAGAGAAGCTCGCAAACAAAAGAGAAACAACAAACCTTGAATTTAAGGCTTTCTCCTGAGACTGCACCAGGGATGGCAAAAAAAAAAACATTTTTTAAGCACGAACACTAATTTTCCACTCACCCTAGAAGACAAAAGGCTTAGAATTCCAAGCCGTATAATTTTTTCTGTTATAACTAACAAGGAGTTCAAAATAGCATAAAATAATTGCGTTTTCCTAAGGCAGGTTCGTACAAGAGACCAAATAAAATATATACTAAAGAGCCATAACAGAACAGTAAACATAAAATGCACGTCCATGCTCAGTGTTAACATTCAAATAAAATAATTTTAGGCTCTGTTGAATAGATGAATTCGGCTATTGATGAGCAGATAAATTCGTTAAATATATTTGGAGTAATGTACAAAACACAGGAGAAATACATCTATGATTTTCGAGACTTCAAAAATGCTACGACGGAAATCCAAGGCGGGTAATATACCTTCTGAGTAGTAGTATTAGCATCGATTTGCTAGCGCTTCAGTAATTTGTACTATATCGCGCCGTAGGTCTCCCAGTTCAAAAAATACAACATCCACATAAACCTTCTGAATGCAGAGACCTACCAAGTTCCAAGAGATTAGATTATTAGTTTGTTTAAGCCTCCCTATCCGCCACAAAAGCGTTCCAAAGAGAGGAAATCAAGTTCCAAGAATTACAATGCAAGTCTGGAAGGTAAATATTATATACGAGCCACATAAATACCTCAGAGATATCCAGATGCAGTGAGCATTTTTTTGCAAACGAAAGGCTTGCTTTTGCACTTAGGGACCTCCAGTGAATTTACTTAAGACATTTTTGCATTCTGAAATATACCGATTCTACACCACCGGGGCCGGTTAATGATCATTTTCAGAGGACGCAACATCGTTACTGTGGCTACGTTATTATAATTAACCAGAATTAACCACCGTTATTATAATTAACCAGAATTAACCACCGTTATTACTTAATAGTAGTAGTAGTAACATGGGTTTGCTAGCGCTTCAATTACTCAAACTATATCGCACCGAAGTTACTCAAACTATATCGCACTATACTTAATAAGTTATCCCCAAGGAATGAGCATTGCCTCCACACTTGCAAACCACACAGTACCCAGTATACTGGGAAATATTTCGCGGGTTTCAGTGCACTATTCAGTAGAAACCATACACCATATTTTTGGTTTAATGAAGAAATTACCTACCTATAACTGGCGACAAACATTTTATTTTAGCAATTGAGAATGAATGATTCAACAGCTACTCACTACCTAATGTCAAGAAAATGAAAACCACAATTAAACTCATTAAAAAATCCTCTGAATTAATACCCATATCTTATGAACATATAAAAGCAAAAACACGCGAACCGATCTATAACCCGAAAAACATAACTTCTGATGTAATTCATTTCATTCTGCAAGGAAGCTTGGGATTTTGAAGTTCTACACTTACCCGTACCGTACATTTCAGAAACATTTTCCGCTCATGTACACCATACCAAATGCCGACGCTATTCTCATTTAAAATGGGTACACCTCGTCAAAAAATGCCAGACTTTGACTGGAACAACCAACACTCAGAAAAAATTTTAAACGGTTTTCAACACCGTCACGCCCGTTCAATTATGAGAATAATGTTGAGAGGTGTTGATACAATCCACATCAAAGCACGAATACGAGTCCTCCACTGCTGCCCTTCACGCAAGCCGTCTGCGACCGAAATATTAACTTGACCTTTTGCCCGCGCACGTTGAAATGCAGTGCCATCCCCCCGTTATATCATGTCGTCCTTTAAAACAAGAAGTGTTGTTCTTATCGTTAACTATTCAAGAATCGAGTGAAGAAACTAGCCACACATGCCGCGATGGGAGACGTTTGCACCTCCTGGCAGGCTGATGATGATCGATGAGCCAGAGAGAATTATTTAAAAATAATTAATTCAAACCCCATGTAAAGCGGCCCATAGACGATCAATTTAATTGTCAATATCATTGATTCGAAATTTTGGTGACATTTTCTTCTGCCCACTGACGATCAATTAAATTGTCAATATTCATTATTGACAATTAAATTGACAATAAAATTGATCGTCTATGGGCCGCTTTTGACTTCTTAAGAGATCAGAACTCATTTTGTATCCGGGATACGCCCCAAATGTACAAAACAATAAATAGAAAATGACGCGTGAGGTAAGTGCGGTGGATGTCGTCCATTTCATCGCAAGTCGTAACTCTGAAATCCAAAGAATCGCTTACTTCAAAAACCACACAAATTTGATTATAAACTTAGAACTTCAAAACCACACGAGAAGAAAATTTGGCAAGTTGGTTTCGAAGTGCTAACAACACTTCACGATCGAGAATTGGGAAGAACAGCCTTGCACGATAATTGACGAAGAGCAATTAATTTACCAGCTTCACGTTCAAAAGTTATGTAGGATTGAATGAAGCAGTACACTACGGTAGAGGAAACAATGTAGGGTCATTCCTGTGGGAGAAAATACACCTCCTATTGTTCGGCTAGCCAATAGAAGAGCGCTACTATTGGTTCGTTGCCATGACGTCCCCATTGCCAAACGGTTAACGAAAAAAGACTGGTTTGACCCTACCTTGTTTCTTCTACTGTGCAGAACACGCAGTTGAAGACGGGACCGAACACACACACAACACTCACAGGGCGACGACGGGAGCGGCTGCAGCAACAGTTAACCACTACAAACAAAACACTAAGCCTACAATTGAATATCCTAAATTCACGACAGAGAAGACAATTTATTTATCGAAGAATTGCTACCGTTTGTCACAATTCAGTACAGCTAAAATACTCTTATTATCAAGCGATCGCCTCACCTGAGCCTCTGGTTAGTAACAAACATCAGCTCAGGCGGCATGTGTTTATTTTGCCTTATAACAAATATTAAATTTATTTTGTGTTTAAAAGAATGATTTAGAAAACAAGTCAAAAATAGATAAATTTATAGACAAACCATGGGGTTGAAGGGTCGAGGGGTGCGAACTACCAAAAGGGAATGTGTTTATTTATCGAACTATTTAGCCTTCAGCAATTTTCCTAACCTAGTTTAAAGCATTGCTTACACACAAACCGTTAAACGAATTCCATAGAACTAAACGCTATGCATGTACTTATACGAGAGAGTGAGAAACATTGGCCCCTCTTCAAACGCATTCGACTACTAATGATAATAGTAATAATAAGAATTGATATAAAAAGTGCCCGTCTAAATCCTTCCTAAAAAGTGGCGAGAAACGAAACTACGTACTTCTGAAGAGCAGAAACGGAGAGACGGTCCGTTGTCTTGTCATTGGGCGGCGGTGCCTGGATTGTGAGAGGGGAAAGCTGTGCGCGTATAAGGGTACGCGTTTTTGTTTTCTCTCAAGTCCAGAGAAAGGAATAAAAAGGAGCCATTGAAGATTTAGAAAATATAGAAGTAAAAAAAACAGCGTCAAACAGAATACAACTAGTTTTGGAAAAGAAAAACGAAAAATTGAAGGAATATGAGTTCGTTGAAGCTCATTCTAAATACAGAACCGATGATAGAAGGACGATCACTGTAAGGAGAACAAATTTTCATTCACTTTTAAATGAGAGACCAGCGCGGAAAAGTTCTTCGAAATATTTTTGTATAGAATACAACTAACAAAACTCTAGACGGCGCCCAGAATAAGAGGTCAACATTACACATAATACGAGGGTTAGACAAACTGCTATGAGAACAAACGTTTAAATAGATGGGAATACCCACACGATTTTAATTGCTTCGTAAGTTTAGGCCCTTAAGAGTACATAGAGGATTTGCACAAGTCAGGTGCAGCACATACTTAACTACGCCAATGAGTCGACACACCCAGATCTCGGCAGACGAGGGGTAAAAAGCAGCAGGTACCCTACAATCCAGAGATTCTACACCATCTAGGCTAGGTAGCACTCGCAGAGGCTTCAAAGATGTTCAGAGCTTCCATTAATTATTGTAAGTTAAGAGTGAGCCATAAGTTACAGCATCCTCGGTAGCACTGATACGTTGCTAACGTACGTATCAGTGGGCCGAGGGATACTTTAAACAGGACCTACTCGGTGATCACCCTCGGTAGCATAGATACGCTGCTAACGTTTAAGTGGGCCGAGGGATACTTTAAACAAGACCTACTCGGTGATATAAAATCTGATGTAACAAATACCTTCCAGCCCGCCTGAAGAATCAGCGCTACGGTAGAGCTCAAATGATCGAGGTGGTACGGACCAAGGGTTGCTACGTTTGAACGCGCTAATGCAGGCAGTACGGCTCTGTCATCAGTTGGATAACTGAATTAACAAACAAACACGATATTGAAAGTATGGGTTATTTAAAAAATATTCCTTCCTGCCTTTGAAAAATGGATAAAATCATTCACACAAGTGAAATACATAAAACACTAATGCTCAGAAAAACAATTAAAACCTTGAAGATTACCTTTCATTTAACCAATTTCCAAGTAATTATCAAGAACACATTACGCAAATTACAAAACAATGCAAAATTGACAGGATGCCATGCGAATTTGTAGCTTACAAATCCACGCCCAAAGATCTACCACAAGTCAAATTACAATATAACTGAAAATGTTTTGAATTCTTTCCTTTGTTCTTGCAGACAAATTTATCTAAATTTAATCGCAGTGTCGGTAGCAAGGATACAACTAAGAGCAACTCAAGAAAATAATCCGCTAGATCTGAAAACACACATACACACGCACAAGCCTGAGAATCTCCACAACAATGAAAGATAGAATTCAATGATTTCTTTGATTCTAATTGCGATTCAAGAATACGCACTAAAAATACTCCCGCAAACGTCAAGGTGTAAGGAAAAATCGACAGGAGCCTCTTTACGGGTAGCAGTGAGGGCGAGGCATATAACCAAAACGCCCTATGCTAGAAAACGGGGAAATGTTTGAAGAATTCGGCAACTCTCTCATGTATGAGAAAAACGCAATAGCAAAACTTAAATAAAACCATAAAATGAACAGAATTATGTCTACTAATAAGCCCCGTCACTCGAGCACTAAAATTTTGGAGGTTTAATATGAAATAGACGAAAGGGATTTTCAATGGACAATTGCTACTAATGTTACGACGTATTCAGGAGAATAGGAAATAGAAGAATCTGTAGGGTAAAAATCTCGAAAGTTAGTTTTATCCAAGCAGCAAGTATTGCAAATAAGAAGCAAGAGACGAATTTTCAGATTATGTTTGCACTGCGCCGCTGGAGACCGCTATACTTACGATCTACGCTCTTGTACGTTCTTCAGGTGTGTCAGGGCAAAACTAGAACACCATATCCAAAGAACTCGAGTGCACAATGGCTTGCGGATGCCGCTCAAGCACAGTATTTGTACGCAACAGTTGAAATGCATGTGAAGGAATACTCGACAATCGAATGCTCTAATTCCCATCCAGATTACGGTGTTCATACAATAAATGCCACAAATTAAAATTATACAAAGTATTAAAGATAAACTTCAAATACCATAAAGAAAATGTGAACTCCAAGAGTCATTGTTACACAAATTAGATAAAAAAATACCCTCAAGGAACCCATTTTAAAACTTCATACCTTGACTTCGGACAAATTTTGAAGTGGAAGAGAGCACGCGATTCCAAGAGGCAGAGGTTTGTATCCAAGTTACGGGCCGGACCCAAGCCCTATTTCATAGGGCAGAGGTTCTCAACCAGGAGTAAATTTACCCTGGTGGAGGTAAATTTTGGTCTCGCGTATTTAACACATAAAGCCGAGAGGGTCAATGATGGAGGAAAGCTTGAGAATGGCTGCCATAAGGCCTGGATCCTAGGCCCAGACCCTATGACATCAGGGGTCCTGTGACGATGCGATGGTAGCAGAGAGCGGTGTGACCGAGTGCCATCTGGACAGCTATGTAATCAAACGTTGGCCTAGATGATCCCCTCACGTTACCAGTCTGGCACGTTAGACCACTCGGCCTGCAGCGAGCACCGGCTTAAGGCCTGAAAGGTTGGATTACAAGTTAGTTGAGGCCTCCTTAATTTCAATGAAGGTGTTTCTACGAGCAGAAGGTGAAGGCATCGTTTAGCATTAGAATCTGCAATGAAGAATGGGAAGTTGTTTTGATCAACCCCGCCAAAAATATTCACGTCGGGACTCTCGAATGGTAAGCTTAAAACTCCCGCTCCGCATTTCATAATTTGATGGACAATGTAAACGTTAGGGAAACGTTGCAACGATGCAGTAGAGGGAAGCTAACTAGCCACCGACATGCGTTCACTAGTCCGAGCTAATGTTAGAATAAATTGTAGATTGAAGCCTTCAATGAAAATCGAACAGCTACGTCTATCCGATTGAGAATGTTTTAAAATCATTCAAAATTTCAGAGAAGAGTTTTCAAGCGGGCTTACTTATCGGCAATATTTAGAGTCAGATGAAAACTGCTATTAACTGGTATCAGGTTCAAAATGGCGAACATGAGTGAAACATTGGAAACGGTGGATAAAGAAAGAAGAAATAGAGCGCCATCAAATCTTCTCATCAGAGATTTGCGTAGATCTGCCATACGCAACTTCCTGAAAAAATAACATCTTCGATGGTAGTCTTATTTGAGAAGGCATACAACACTGACAGTCTGCCACACATCCTGACTTTACAGCCATTCCAGTCCCAACATTGTAGCCAGTCCTTGTCTTGTGTGTGCACTACAGCCACACATGCCCCAACCCCACGCGCCTCTGAAGCTTTATAAGCAGACGGCCCCTCAGGCCTATCGCTATCGATCGCGTCCCCTTCTCCAAGTAAAGACCTATGAAAACGTCTCCTGAATTTCCTTACCATGCATAGTCTCACAGCCCAACGTGCATTCTTCACCACACAGCCACAATTTTCCCACTGGTTCCATGACTTCACCTTGTCGACGGCATCAGCGTCGGTGCGGAGTTTTTGCCCAACTTAACAGTCATTATCTACAGCCAAACTTGACCTGCAGTCTCTACCTCCACCCAAAATTTCCCCATTGATTACGTGACTGTCTTATTTCTTTCTTTTTCCTGCCCAACACGGCACCTTGTCGACGGCATCAGCGTCGGTGCGGAGTTTTGGCCCAACTTTCCAGTCATTTCCTCACAGCCAAACGCGCATTCTTCACCTCGCAGCCACAATTTTCCACTCATCACACCGCAGCCCAATACTCCACCTTGTCGACGGCATCAGCGTCAGTGCGGAGTTTGGAGCTGAGCTGCTGCAGCACGTGGCGAGGGAGAGCGTCCAGGTCGGTGTGGGCGTTGAGCACCTGCACGTACGGCGCTAGCGCCTTGCCTGCCCTGCACGCCTCTAGCTCCTGCTGCGCCGCCCCCAGCTTGCCCAGCAGCTGCGCGACGGATGTTACTCTCATGGTATACAGTCGTTTAAGGTGCATTTAAAATGATTAAGTACGTAAATCATTCAATTAGGCTGACACTTGATAGTTCTATAAAACTCATTTCACTGTCCCTCTAATCTTCTTGCTGCTAAACCTTCAGGGTGCAAACACCGAACAAATTAAGTTGTATTAGTCATAATACTTGCTTGTTGGTTTTATCCATATATTTGAACATGGTTTTGTGACTTTTCCCAAATAACTGAAACTGGGATAACCTAAAGCCTGTTACTTTAAAAAAGTAAAAAAAGTTGCATTATATTTTATAAGAAATACAAATAAGACTAGGATTTTTAGTTGCATCCTAGTCCTAGTCTTATTTCATTATATTTTATGGATTATAAATTGGTTTTAGCCTCCCTTAACCACAACAGAGATGTTCAAAGAGAGGAAAGTTGAAGACACAATTTAGTATGGAATTAAAGAAACGTTGCGCTAAGGGTGTTCCCGCAAAGGATTCTGAGCACGTTCAAACAGTAAGATAAGAAGGAAGTTTATGAAACAAGGTACAAGTTGAAGAAGAAAGTCAGAGGAGCTGAAAAACAGGACAGCAGTGATCTGAAATAAGATGGTCATTAACAAAACAAAATACATTTTATTGCAACAAAAAGATCTACCTACCTCTCAGCTCAGGACCTCGCATTTTTCCCCCCAGGAGCGCTAATTTCCATAGAGACAATAGTTGTAACAACCTGAGAGGAAAGCTGCATTGTTCCTTCAACAAAAAGATCTACCAGGAGCCACAACAACATCACCCTTAGTAATTAACACGTTCACTACGTTTCCCTGGTTGCTACGGTTGGTTAGGTAAGAAGAAGGAGAATTTAAAAGCCTTCTTTACTGCTTGATTACATTCCGATTCTTTCTAATAAGTAGGAAAAATACAATTGCACGATAACATTTTAACTTGTACGCCATCGTTTAATTTAAACAAAGGTAGTGAAATCAGAAAAATGATAAATATAGTTACTTGTACATAAATGAGCAATTTGCAAAGTGGCACACACATGCACTATTACATATTGAAGGTGTTTAACATAATCCTAGAAACTCCAGTAATCAGTATTAACAAAGTCACGCTTCCCGTGTCTCTTACCTCTTCTCTGGCCTGCTCCGAGACCTTGATCTTCCTGTTGGCCTCATCGACCTCCCTCTTCCACGCCTCGCACGCCGTGCGGGCCTGGGCGATACCCTCTTCCCAAGAGGCCAGCTTAGCGCGGTTCGTTATAAGTTCTTCCCTCATGCGCCATATCTCAGAGGAGCTCGCGGCGCCGCCTCCGCCATTATTTCCGTGGAACAGCAGTGGCGATTGAGAGAGCACAGAGTTCTGCTGGTGTGGAGACATGCCACTCAAGGCGCCCCCCATGCTCGAGCTGTGGAAGTTGTTGAAGAGGCTGGCGGGTGCCGCAGACGGTTGGGCAGAGCTGGCGCTGCTGCTGCTAAGGGACGGCGCCTCGAACAGGTGGTTGCTCACCACGCCCCCGGACTGTGAGGTCGTTTGGCTGAAGCCCGCAGCATTTGTGGTTGTGCCCACAGCTCCTCCGTTGCCGTTTGCCACGCGCAGGAACGCCGCCGTCAGGTTGTTCTGTCAACAACAACAAAGGTCGTCAGGTTGTTCGGCAACAAAGGCCGTCAGACCTACCTAGTTGGAAGTGTGACAATGAAATATGAAATTGCCTATACGTAAGGACTGGAGCAGAGGTTTTGGTGTGTTCTACAAACTGCTTTGCAACTTACTAGATGATAATACATGATTATTTAGAATTGATGGCGAATAATAATGACGTCCGTGTTGAAATTACACAAAATAAGCCATAACTGAACGCAAAGAGCCCAAATATTTACATCTTGATTCATTCACTTGTGGTCTCCTCCCAAATGTCAGCAGATTATTTCAGCATCACTAAAAAACAATAAAATAAATGGCTGTAAGGATGTACTGGATAAGAAAAGAAGTCTTAAAACTACTATATAACAACATCAAGATTTATTCCAGCAGATGACTGAACACCACTTTATTTCTACCATGTTCTTTCCACACAAAAAGTGATAATACGAAAGATGATTTCTCAGTTCTCTTCAATGAGATGAATCCCTGAACAGAACTTCTACTTCAGAACTACATGGCATAATAGGATAGGCATAAAATAAGGTAGCTGGACCTAAAATGAACTGACATTATTATTATAACAATAATTATTATTATATGAGACAATTCACCAACAAAGACGCTACAGAGTTGAACTGACTTGCTCGATAGAGTTGGTAGCATGCAGGAAGTTGGCGTGGGGATGGAAGGCCGTGGAGGAAGGTGAAGATGAAAGCTGCTGGTGGTTGGTGACTGCAGTGGAGAGGTTTGAGAGGAGAGACGTGCGGTCATGGAAGCTGTTGGAGACAGCAGCAACAGCAGCGTTGGTCTTGCCTGGGATTGTGACTGGGGTGCTGCCGCTGATTAGACCTGGACACATGTGTCGCATTTATTGTCTAAACGTCATATATTTTGGCTAAACGTTGCATTGGATTTTTGCTCTGAACATCGTATGTGATTCATTGTCTAAACGTTATATTGGATTTTTGGTCTGAACATCGTATGTGATTCATTGTCTAAACGTTGCATTGGATTTTTGGTCTGAAAATCGTATGTGATTCATTGTCTAGACGTTGCATTGGATTTTTGGTCTGAACATCGCATGTGATTCATTGTCTAAACGTTGCATTGGATTTTTGGTCTGAACATCGTATGTGATTCATTGTCTAAACGTTGCATTGGATTTTTGGTCTGAACATCGTATGTGATTCATTGTCTAAACGTTGCATTGGATTTTTGGTCTGAACATCGTATGTGATTCATTGTCTAAACGTTGTATTGGATTTTTGGTCTGAACATCGTATGTAATTCATTGTCTAAACGTTGTATTGGATTTTTGGTCTGAACATCGTATGTGATTCATTGTCTAAACGTTGCATTGGATTTTTGGTCTGAACATCGTATGTGATTCATTGTCTAAACGTTGCATTGGATTTTTGGTCTGAACATCGTATGTGATTCATTGTCTAAACGTTGCATTGGATTTTTGGTCTGAACTTCGTATGTGATTCATTGTCTAAACGTTGTATTGGATTTTTGGTCTGAACATCGTATGTGATTCATTGTCTAAACGTTGCATTGGATTTTTGGTCTGAACATCGTATGTGATTCATTGTTTAAACGTTGTATTGGATTTTTGGTCTGAAAATCGTATGTGATTCATTGTCTAAACGTTGCATTGGATTTTTGGTCTGAACATCGTATGTGATTCATTGTCTAAACGTTGTATTGGATTTTTGGTCTGAACATCGTATGTGATTCATTGTCTAAACGTTGTATTGGATTTTTGGTCTGAACATCGTATGTGATTCATTGTCTAAACGTTGTATTGGATTTATCATCTAAACGTTGTGTTAGACTTGGCCAGATGTATTGGATTTATTGTCTAAACGTCGCACGTATGGCACTTGTTTTCACCAAAATAAAAAATTCACTCAAATACAATTTGATAATCTACTCAATTATTTTCCCACTTAGTGCCTGAGGAAATAGAAATGAAATTGCTGACACTAAACACACATACGTTCGCACAGCTCCAATTTCATGGATTACTCGCAGACCAGCATAAATAGAATTATATTAGATCTTGCTATCTGAAGCCTCACTCGGCAAACTCACATCTACCGTAGAATAGTAAGATCAGAAGTACAAAATTTAGAAAAAGGATAATTTTCACTAACTTTGCAGGTTAATACAGCCAAATAATTCCAAACTTAGATTAAAATAATTCCTCATACATAACTGCTAAACGTTTGATTAACTACATTTTAGCAAACAACATGGGTGCGATTCACAATAATATCAAGAACTTGATTAAATGAAATAAAGCATTCAATAACAAACGTGTAATTACACCTCAACACATAACTAAATCAGAACTGGACTCACCTGAAGAAGCTAAGCCAGTATTCAAAGACGATGATATAGAATTGAAGTCAGGGTCGATTGCAGCAGACAGGTCCGACAAGCTCAGCTCGTCTAATGCGTTGCCTGCAGCACATCAGTTACAAAAATTACACACACCAGAAGGGAAACGATAAAATTTTTAATTACTTTGTGATGAGCTTCAGTCATGCGTGTAACAAAAATTTAATTAAAACAAATGCATGAAGAATACAATAACTGAACCATGACGGAATGGGAAAATTACCCATTGAACAACCGAACATAATTTTCATGACATACTGGAAACTTGTACCCACATGAACAGTTAGCTGATTCATCTTAGCACAAGATACAAAAGTTCACGCGAATTTACACGTTACGTCTGGTACCACTCGGTAAATTGTTCATTTACATAGCAGTAACAATGGCAACCATTTTACTGATTTCTTTACCTTTGTTCTAATTAGACTCAGCGTGCAAGCTAAACTGCTTTCATACAACTATATTTTTCCTGCCTGTTAGAAAGGATAAGAAAGTAATCAAGCACCAAAAATGGCTTTTCAATTCTGTTTCTTCCAACCTAGCTAAACAGACTGTAGCAACCGCGAAAACGTTAATAAAATTGATAAAAAATTAAAAAATCCTCACCTACGACAGATTCGACAGTGTTGCTAGTGGGGTAGAAGGGCGGGGCGAGGGGCGAAACAGTGCTGGCTATAGAAGACATCACTCCCCCGCAGCCTCCCACTAGGCTGCTGCCTCCCAGAGAAGGAGCAAACGAGGTATTCAAAACACCATTACTTAACACGCTAGAATTGCTACCACTAACATTGTTGCCTGAAAATAATGAACTGCTACTGACGTTATTGTTGCTCGTTTTTCTTTTTAATTTCTCTAGGGCATCTAAGCTGTTTCTTTCAGCAGCGGCTGCATTTTCTTTGGCCGCGAGTTGTTTCTTGAGGTTTGTTTCAGTTTCTCTTTCAGACCCAGGAGCTTTGAGATAGCTGTTGTTCTGCAGCGGTGGGTTGTGCATTGAGAAGATGCTGGCCGAGTGGTCCTTGTTTGGAAGGATGTTGCTCGAGTTGACCACAGAGCTGCCCGAGAAGTGGCGGGACTTGCTGCCGATGGGAGGCATGGCGCTGCTCAGACTTGACGGGCTGATGAAGCCGTTGCTGGTGATGCGCGACTCTGACAACCCGCTCGATGTCTGCACAATAATGGCTTTGTTAAAAGGGGTTCCATGTACTATAGCGTTACATTGTTATGAGCCTTGCAACTAAAAATCCTAGTCTTATTTGTAATTCATTATCGGTGGTTATACTACTGATGCAATAGCAATAAACGCAACTTCAACATTGCTTTAATGAAAAATTAGAATGACCTACCTAGAATATTAGTGAGGGCAACCAGATGCTGACCCTCATTTTAAAGGCCCTCCCTCTTTCACAAAAAACAAGGGAAAGTGGAGTTGTTAATCTTAAACTCTTTGACTCAACTTCAGCTAGCTGTATAGTAGCAGTTTACAAGTTACTAGCGCTTCAGACCTATATCGCGCCGGGTATCTTGGCTTACACAATGACGATTAAATAAGTAACACATTTAAAGCAGGACTCAAGAGGCCAGTACACACATTTACCTGAGAATTGGTCTTAGAGTTATCAGCAGTGGAGGACGCGGTGGAGTTGGCTGCGGAAGGGGAGTTGAGAGGGTTGTCTGGAGGCAGGGCAGACTGCAGGATGTCTGCCAGACTCGTGCCCGTGCAGTTCTCGCTGGCTGCTGTCTCCCGTACTGCTGTCATCTCCTCTGTCAACAGCAGCATCAATTGATGAACGCTACACATGCAGGTATAACTCAGACAAAACAAAAAACATTTGTGTACATTTTTCTATTTTAACAATCGTTTTGTAGGAATGGTTTTCAAGCTTTTAAACCTAATGGAGGGAGAGAGTGATAAAGAGAATAAAGTTTAAGAACAATGAATATGAAGGTTTCCTCTCTAATCTTTGCTCTCAACTTCTTTACTTACCATTACCACCACCACAAGAGCTGCACATAAACTAGAGAAAAAAAGGCTAGTGCTTGACTGGGATCGAACTAGTGTTTGTCTACTCCACAGAGTGACTCCGTATTCCTCACACCATGGAGAAGACATAAAAGATCACAGACATACAAAACACGCAAATATGCAATCAAGCACATCACGAAACTTACAAAATTATTTGGCAAAAAATTAACACCACATCACTCAACACATTAACTGTCATGGGTTGACCAATGTTCACTTTTCAACTCAAATTTGAGGTGAATTGTAGTAAGCAATTTTGAAAATAGGAAACATAAACTGGATCGCACCTTTATTTAGCTTTGATGAAATATTGGGTTTGTGACTACTGGTCAGTTAGCAGGATTATGGAAATTCCTTCTGTGTGTCACCAGTGACTCATATGGTGGTTAGCGTGTTGAAGATCAGAATAAGGCTAATAATGCAGCACAGTTAACGTATGGTAACTGTGCAATATGCACAATACACAGTCAACGTATGGCAGCAAAAGAAACTCACGGTCAACGTGGGCAAAGGCGCAGAAGACGCCTCTGGGGCAGTAGCCTGTCTGCTGGATGTCATTGCACTTGCTGCTCTTGTAGATTTCAGGGTGGAACTGCTGCTCGGTGCGGGTGTGGCAGTACTGGCACGAGTCTCCGCTCTCACAGTTGCTCGGCTCCCCCCACTCATCGCTGTGCTTCACGTTTGGGCACGCTGTAGATCTGCACATTCCAGACGTATTTCTTATAATTGTTTTGTACACAAGGGAATTAGTTTATTTGCAGTTGAGAAAACTTCGTTAGGATTGTTTTGTACACCCAAAAGCTTGTTTATTTGTCTCATTTTGCATCGTTTGTCCCCACTGTGTTCCAGGTCTGGGCAGCCTGTAGATCTGCACAGTTGTGACAACTTTGGTACAATTGTACTGTACACCGGAAAATTGGTTAATTTGTTTGGCTTGTTGGTGCTTCGCACCACCACAACTCATAAATTTTCTTGATTTCATTTCAAGAACGCGGAAAATTTAGTTAAATGTGTGTTTGTTGGTGTTGTCTGTGGAAGGCCAGAATTGCCTGCAAATCACGTTATGCAGTTAAATTGCAACACAGAAGGAGCACAAGCACTATTGCTCAGTATAGTAGCCATACATTTACAAAAGGGGTTATTAAAAAATATTAGTTTCATAAAATTCACTCAAAAGGGATATGCCCAAGATTATAGTACATTTTGATTCATTTAATGCTTGATCATGCACAGCTTGAAAATGCAAATTTCTGCTTTACGCTGTATACGAGTTGCATACCAGCCAGCAGGAGCAGCAACAGCAATTAAAACAGTAATGGCCAAATTCTACCGATTTAAAACGAAATATTACAGTAATTTCCTTTAAATGTTCATTCATTAAACCTAATACAGTGTGAACTTTTCATGGAAGCATTTTGAATATGACAACGATGCGAGTGATTTCTCTATGTCATTCAGAAAGGACGGCAGTTGATAAAGGGTTTATTAACGTTTGCCAGTGAAGGTATGGTGTGCCAGGCCTTGTCCATTGTAAGTCCAACACCACTTGTACATGAATTAGAGTCATGATTTATTTCAGGCCCGCCTATTCAAAAGTTATCACAATCTGTACAGTCCTGATATTTCTAGTCATAGACATTATCTGCCACTTATCAGTCTCATAATAATCATGATAAGTTTACTCAATTAGTAAGCATGATATTGTAAAAAGTAATTTGTACTCACATGGACACCATTACAATACAGGTAACTTAAGTTATGAAGAACTCAGTTACATTAAAAAAAAGTCACAACTTGGGGCATAAGATGCATTCTTCATTTATTTCAAACATAAAAGAAGAGCAAATTTATTTTGCAAAGTATCCATTCACTTCCGAAACAATCACCACTTCCGAGTCAACATGCAAATTTTAATTCCAAAACAAATGCTAAAGTACAGAAAACAGAGCACCCAATTCACATTAAACAGAACCCACACAGACAGACTGCCCTGTACTTTTACTTCTTGTACCCACATAAACTGACCTGTACTTGTACTTCTTGTACCCACATAAACTGACCTGTACTTGTACTTCTTGTACCCACATAAACTGACCTGTACTTGTATTTCTTGTACCCACATAGACTGACCTGTACTTGTATTTCTTGTACCCACATAGACTGACCTGTACTTGTATTTCTTGTACCCACATAGACTGACCTGTACTTGTACTTCTTGTACCCACATAAACTGACCTGTACTTGTATTTCTTGTACCCACATAGACTGACCTGTACTTGTATTTCTTGTACCCACATAGACTGACCTGTACTTGTATTTCTTGTACCCACATAGACTGACCTGTACTTGTACTTCTTGTACCCACATAGACTGACCTGTACTTGTATTTCTTGTACCCACATAGACTGACCTGTACTTGTATTTCTTAGGCGGTCTCCGGCGATCTCTAGAATTGTGATACTGAGGACAGGCGTAGCCCTGACGGCACAACCGCGGCGGCCTCTTGCACTGCTCCGTCTTGTAGTTGGCCAGCACAAACGCTGTGTCTGCACAACGTCAGGCTAGGTTACTTGAGAACTTCACACAGGTATACGTGGTTCAGTGCCCAAAAATCTATAATAAAATGAATTACTTGTGAACTTGGATACAGCAATGGTGTTTCAATGTCAATAAATCAAGAATAAAATGAACTACCAGAGAGCTTGGACAAAGTTACTTTAATATGCTGAGAAACAATGAAATACTATGCTGTACTTATTACTTGTTCAACATGTGGGAATTGAATGAGGCGCCATGAGAATATCCTCTCCACAATGCTCACAAATTCTCTGGCTCTTAAGGCCTCAGTATAAATTGATGCAATATATAAATTTGGGTAGCATTTTGGACTCGTTACTTCAGTGAAGCTAAGTTGAACACTTCATAACTAGGAAATTAGGCTGATTAGAAAGAAAGAAAAAACAAGCAAAAAATAAGCGCGCACACATTTGTTGCCATAAATTTAAATGCAATGATTGAGTTGTTGTTAACTTGAAAGAAAATTAATTTTTTTTAGAGCACCACATGTGCACGGATGCACCAGCACGATCAAGTGAGGTGGTTGTGGAGTTACATCTTTATTTCTACAAATTTTTTGTTCTTAAGAACAATCAAAACCAAAAATTCTCAACAACTTAGGCTGCACACAAATGAAATGAGCCAGCTATTAAACTACAGCAAACAACACTACCCTCTCCTGTATTCAGGCAAGAATGAAGAGAGGATTGGGTTAGATTTTAGTTTAAACCTCCCTAACCATAATAAAGGCATTACAAAGAGAGGAAGAAAATAAAGATAATGAAGATAAAGTTAAATGGTGTTAAGGGAACACAGAATCTATGCACAAGGTACATAGAAACAGTAAGGAGAAGAAGAAGTTCATGAACAAGGTAAAAGTTGATGAAGAAAGGAGCAGGTGCTGAAAATCAAAAAAAGATGCTTGTTAATACCAACATTTCATTTCAATAATAAAAAGGTCTACCTAACTCTCAGCTCAGGACCTCACACATTCCTCTAGGAAGTGCCAATTCCCATAAGTACAATGGTTGTACCCCCTTGAGGGGAGAATGAAGAGAACGAAGCAACACAGCAGGGTAACCTCTACTCACCTTGCCACCTTGGGTCATCATTGACCATATTTCTCTCCTTATCTAAGCTATTGGGAATAACTCCTGTGGGACCTCCTGGACTGCCCCCATTGACAGGGGCTGCGCTGTCCTGCATCAGGAGCTGCTGCATCCCCTCCGCTGTTAGGCCGCCCTCCAGGCCCTGGTGCAGCTCACGCAGGTCGTACACGGGTGGTCTGCTCGGCCACCCACACACACGCATTCAATTGTACACATCAAGGCGTTATGGTGGCTCCTTCGTAGCTATCTCATAAATACTATACTACTCAACAAAAAAATCACATTGCTGCAGTCACTTTAACCACACAGGATTTTTTTTTGCAAACATTTACTTGCATTAAACAGAACACATAAGCTACTAGGTGCTAAAATTACCTCAAGTAAAAGAATTTAACACTGCACAAGTAGGTTTAACCATAAAAATTAGTATGAAACTGTCCCCATTCTCAGTAAATAAACAACTTTAACCACTCTAAAGCAGGCATTTAATAAAGAAATAGTGCAATTTCATCCAAAGGAACTACAACAAAAGGAAAAATCTGCAACTAAAAATTATTTCAGTTATGAGGCAGTGTTCCCTTCCTATCCCTGACAAAGCCAGAAGAAAAGCTTCATGCAGAAGCATCAACTTCAGATCACAGAACATTATTCCAATCCAGCAAAGCAAAACAGGTTAACTAAAATCAAAATCAGAACTGAGGTAAAAAACAATTGACGCATTTCAAGCTTCAACATTTTAGCCAAAATATGACGTTAAAATGACAACCCGAAAAACTTTTGGTGGCTTAAATGTGAGGAATTTCAACACCTAGTTTGATGCAATCACAAGCAGTATTAGCATGTTAGAGATAAGATTAGATTAGATTATTAGTTAGTTTAAGCCTCCCTATCCTCAACAAACGAGATTCAAAAAGAGGAAGGAAGAAGGCACCATTTAGTATGGAGTTAAGGGAACGTGGAATCTATGCAGAAAGGGCACAGAAACAGTAAGATGGGAAAGAAGTTCATGAAACAAGATCAAAGTTGAAGAAGAAAGTAGTAGGTGCTGAAAAAACAGGACAGCAGTGAACCGAAAAAAAGATGGTCCGTAACAAAACAAAAACCTATGTTATTTTAACAAAAGAAGGCCTACCTAACCTTTAGCTCGGGCCCGCATGTTAGAGATAAACTCATCAGCAAAATAATAAGAGAAATTGAAACAAAAACACCCATGCTAGAAGTGAGAAGTATTAAGTTTTCATTATAAAGAGACACAAAACAGAAAACACGTATGGATACAGAATAAATAATTTCTTTTTAAACCGGCAGCCAATACTACTAATAGGGCAACAAATTGCCCGAGGTTCATCACAAACACCAATTGTCATGGGTAGATTGACATGGACAGGCACAACATGCATCCTGCGTGAGAAGAGCTACATAAATCAATGTTTAAAATTCTATTGATATGAAATTTCTAGCCAATTTCAATACATATCTCAAAACTTTCATTTTCAGCTAGCTTATTGAAAAGTCAAAATTATGGAAATCTAAAAACTTGGCAAAAAAGACATTATACTGCATAGATTTATTTGAAATTAATCATCCTAACCAATTCATAACATAATTTTTCAAACACTAAATAGTAACCCTCCGTAATAAAGAATACTAACTTTCAAGACCAAAATTTCAACTGAAATAAAAAGAGAAACAGAAATAAACACTCACCTTACATCCTCTACTCCATGAGCAAATGCACAGTGAGCACCATTTTTGACACAAAAACCTCTGACATCTGTATCATGGACACACATGCCAGTCTTATAATAGCGAAGGTGATAGCGACGTTCGGTGTCACCAGCAGTTCGGTGAAGGAACGGGCAACTATGGACAAAAAAGAATCGTAAAACACAATATAGTATAATAAATTCATGTACTTTTCTGCCTCTTGGTATGTTGTACTTGATCAGCTAAAAAGATATCAGAAATTGATACAAAGTAAAAATAAATAAATAAATAATATGTATAAAATGTTATAAAAAACCTGACAAGCAAGCCATAGCTGCAACTCTTGGTTTTTTACATATTGGAGAACACTATTATGGTGAATATTTACTGGGAGAAATCAATGAACTTGAAAAAAGAAATACTTTCAAACCAAGAAATTGTTATAAAAATTCCAAAAAGTGATATAAAAAATAAAATTAAAATTTGAATGACAATGCAAGCAGCTTGGCCTCAGAAGCCAACTTCCAGAAGGAAATCTCCTAAGCTTTCATTAACAGCAATTACCTAATGAAGGATAAATAATGAGTGTTGCAACCTAAGTAGGATGTATGCTTGTACAAAATGAGACTACAGTTGTACCTTGGGTTATAAATGCCTTCCTTTGCAAATTTTTTTGGTTACAAAGTGATGTCTTCATATTGGGTTATGAATAATTTTCAAGTCACAAATTGAAATTTCCCTCCCGGGGACCTGTTTTTGTGGACAAGTCTTGATGTTGCACTTTGTGATCTCATTTTTCTTGGATTTAACAAGGTGACACTTGGAATGAATTTTATGTGTAACCTGAGGTACCACTGTATAGTAAAACAACCTAGTAAGGAAAACATCAGAACAACTAAAAACGAAAGGAAGTAATGCCATTGAAGTCATACAACTGAAGTGAAAACTAACTTTTTGTAGCAGAGTGGAATTAACTTGGGCAAGACTAGACCACAGACCAATGCAACCAGATAGCTTACACTACTAGCTTAGCTTATTTAAGGTCCAAGCTAACCAACTATCTAAGCTACGTTATTTCCTACATTCTTTATAGCGTTTTCCAATAACTTAATTTTTGTAAATTGTGCAGTAGTGCAATGGCCACTAAACAAATTCAACAAACTAAAATAAAATGCCCCAAATTTTAAAATAGCATGTCTTTAAAAAGATCTTTGATGTACTACATATGTGCATGCACTAATGCCTTGATAAGAAGATTAATCAAACTGAAAATATCTTTTATGATTTGAGGTTTCAATTAAATAAAATGATTGGAAACTGGGGTCAATGTGAAGTTTAATGCAATCACAGAAAATAATAATTGCGATCCCAGAAATCACTAAAGGAACCCATTTAAGAACGTTTTACAAGAATGACATTCTGCTCGCTGATGTGTTATTTTCGAACAATTGAACTTTGAAGTTGGCCTTCACGCCAAAGGAAGCGAGCGCTTGAAACGGAATTTAATTATTAATGGAAGCTATTACAAACGTAAAGAGGTTGGGTCGTGAGGGGGAGGCACAGTTCTTCTAGTGAAAATTATCAATAAAGCTTTTAACCCACCCATTTGGGTGATGACCGCAATCTTGTTTACATCGGCTCCAAGATGGCGACCACCATGGGCGCCGCCATCTTGCACACGATGTAAGCAAGATTGAGGTCGTCAGCCTAATGGGTGGGTTAGAAGCTTTGTTGATAATTTTCACTATAAGAACTGTGCCTCCCCCTCACGACCCAACCTCTTTACGTTTGTAATAGGGGGTTAGCTTCCGTTATTAATTGAATTCCGTTTGAAACGAGCGCGCGAAGGCCAACTTCAAAGTTCAATAATTCAAAAATAACTCGTCAGCAAGCAGAAAGTCGTTCGTGTTAAACGTTCTTAAATGGGTTCCTTTAGTGATTCTTTGGAATATAATTATTATTTTCCATGATTGCATTAAACTCCACATTGACCGAAACTGGCACTGCAGTAGCAACTAATCAAATCTTTAAATGAAAAACTAACACTGCAATTAAGATACTAAAAGTTTTTAGAATTATTTCAAACTTGTTATGAGTTTACTAAAACAATAGCAGATTTTGGCCACAACCAGTGTTAGCTTATTTTTCATCATATTGTCATATTATAAATAATACATATATGTCAATTTGAAATTTACATTTAAGGGGACCGTCTACGTAGAAATCAGGATATGTGTTGATTTTCTGTTTTTATATGCATCTTATAGAGGATTTTCTTGCGCTTCCATTGGTACTATCCGTTTACGTCTACTCCGAATAGTGCGCCCACCAGAGGGGGGGAAAGCGATGGGGGTGGAGTGACCTTGAACCCTCCCCCCCCTCATTATTGGGAGTCAATTGAGCGTTTCTCTGCGGGAATGGCATTATAGTTCGTTCATGGGCTACTCAAAGTGGTTCAATTATTCAAACGAAACATTCTAAGGCTTAATAAATATTTTTTTATGGAATTTTGACAATTTCAGAATTTAGCTGTTCTGCCGTATCTATGATACCGCAGCTTTCACTCATAGCGCGATGACAGCTGCAGTATCATAGCTACAGCTATGGCGAGCACACCAATCCAAAGGGCTTGAAAAGAGCTATAAAACAAAGGAGTTGACTTGACAAAAAAAACTATTTTGGTCGAAAAAAATGAAAAATTAAAAAAATTGTTTTCATGAATTACACCTATTCTCTTTTGTTGTATATTTTTTTCAGAGTTACAGAGCTACAGCAATGTAAATTATATCAATCGAAAGGGCTTGAAAAGAGCTACAAACGCTCAAGAGTTCATTGTAGAAAGCCCTGTAGTTCAAAAGATAAAAAGAAAAACAATTTTTTTTGTGAAAAAACTCGTTTTTATGGAAACTTGATAATTGGTTTCTCAAATGCTACTTCTTCCACAATTTTAGAGCTACGAGAGTGGTTTATATACCATTCGATAGGGCTTAGCAAGGAGTATTCATATGCAATGGCATTTTTGGATTCATTTATTATTTTGAAAATTACACGACATGAAAAAAAAATGAAGATAAAGTAAATTTTTTTTTATTTTCAATTTCCAAAATCCACAAAAAGAAGTTAGTGAAATTCCCTATTGCATATGGATATATAGACATATAAGCAATCTAAAAACGAAGTACTGGTTCTGTAACTTGAAAATTGTAGAAGTAGTAGGATTTTTAAAAAACCCCTTTTTTATCATATTTAAAAAAAAAAAAAAAGTCCCCCTACAAAAATTTCGTCGAAATAACAAATGATCTATACATCATTTCACACCTACTGTGAAAATTTCAGAGAAATCCATCCATAAATAACAGACTTTTTTGTCTACGTAGACGGTGCCCCATAGTTTCCCAGAATTATTTATAACAAACTGGCTAGATTCACTCAGAAAGTTTTTATTAATAATACCCCCTAACACTTTGAACTGACCCAGTATTTCAACTATCTTATTTTAGTGATATTTTATTACAGGCTCATAATCTTAAAAATTAAGCAGTTTCAACACAAATCAGTTTAGAATAAATGATGCAGCTTTCTATAGAAATTGAATATAAAATTACGAGTAAAAACCTTAATAGCATAACTTCAGTGGACATTAATTACCTTAGAAATCAAAATCATTGCATGATATTCTTAAAAAACTGGCTTAAGTCCCGCTGAGCGGCAGAGCCGCTCAGCAAGAATGAAAATATCGATTTGAACTGAAATTTGATGCTGATTCCGAATATGCAATTTGTTTTGACCACTCTCGATTTATTCAATTTTTTTTTATTTTTTTTTTGAAAGGTGGCTAGCAACAACTGAGGTGGTGCCTAAAGAATGCCATGTCCGTACAGGTTGGGTGGAACCCGGCCCTATCCGGTACTCAGGTCTTCAAGGCACGGTCTGACCATGTTGGGTCGAGAATGGCAGAGTTCGGATCATGAGGTGGTGCAGGCCAAAGTATGCCAAGTCCGACCAGGTTGGGTCGAGAATGAGAGAGTTCGGATCATGAGGTGGTGCAAGCCAAAGTATGCCAAGTCCGACCAGGTTGGGTCAAGAATGGCAGAGTTTGGATCATGAGGTGGTGCAGGCCAAAAAAAAACATTAAAAATGTATAAAAATTTAAAATTAAAAAAATCACAAAAAATCAAAAAAATCGAGAGCAGTCAAAACAAATTGCAGATTCAGAATCAGCATCAAATTCCGGTTACAATCGATATTTTCATTCTTGCTGAGCGGCTTTGCTGCTCAGCTAGACTTGTTCCAAAAAACTGAACAATTTTTAAAAATAATGATACTCATTTGAAGGAAATTCCCCACCTAAATACACATAAGAAACTGCTCACGTGGTATCTCAAAGTCAAAACCTTGACAATTGGGGTAAAAACTTCATTCCTTGCGGATAAGTTTGAATTTCAAATTTAACCAGGAACTATCCTTTGATAAATGTAAATACTATCAAGATAGCGTACGCCAATATTAACACGATTAGCGAGTCCATATCTCCATAACACTAACCTCAAGAAGGCATTACTTTTCTATCTTTTTCATCTAAAATATAAACTTGAAATTACAATAATTCAAATTCCCGATGAAATTAAATAGTTCCAATCATATATTGTTGCAGAGAGATCCAAAAAATATTGCATGATGAAGCGCGCCATGGACGACAGCGTTGTTTACAAACACAAGCTGACCACACCCCCCTCCCTCTTTCTTTGTTCATAAACCAGGACGACGATACGCATTTCAACCAGAAATTTGAGCATGTTGTGGTCATATATTGCTGAAAAGTTACCAATAACTGAAAGTAGGGCACAGTAGCAGATAAAAGACCATAATTGAAAAAGAATTTGATGGGCAGCATTTAGAAAAAGGCCCGCGAAAGATACGACGCGAAGGATAGCAACTTACTCGTCTCCGTCCGGACATATTCCAGTGTTTTCGTCAAACTTTGTACAATAGTTATCAGGTGAATAATTAAACGATCCATCTCTTTTCCGAATTGGTCGTCGTCTCCGTTGATTAAGGAAGTGCCAATGAAAACAGGTGTAAGGACGATGCTGAGTGCACTTGTGTTGCAGGAATAGTGGACATTGCTCCACTCGAAATTCCTTTAAATACCTGCCCAAAGACACAAACATTCAATAAATTTGAGCACAATTTTATACGCAACTGTAGCACTATCACCAATACTTCACTTTTATTTCAAACTTTTCAACACGTACGAGTAATGAACTGGTTTTTCTGGCTGTGTAGTCCATAAAGATTTACTATCTTGCGACTTCATTTTGTTTTGTTTTCATACTACTGAAGGTTCGCGCATCCGTTCTGCGCACCTTCAAACGTCACTCTTACGTCACAATACTAATCAAAAGAGAAACATTTGTTGTTCATGATGTTTAAAGAAAAATATCTGAACCGTGAGTAAATGTGATAATTTGTAATGTATTTAATTTTATGCAATAATTTATGGTGTGGGATATTCTGAGAAATATTTTTAGATATAATTTAACTTTGTAACTAAGGCTAATTTCTACCTCGCTACAAAGCGTCTTACTGCGTTGCTCTACTGTGTAATTAAATGCCGCTATCGAAACGAACATGTTACTTAGCGGAATAGCTTTTTTTAAAAGATCAGCTAAAGTTTGGATTGAAAATTGTCTTGTTTTTTTCAATTTAAATGCTATTTCATTTAATGTTAGAACATATTTTTACGGTTTTATGAGTTTCCAATTACCTATTGGAAATTTTCTATATAGGCCTATATTTTTTATACCATAAAGTTGAATGTCAGCTTTTGAAAATATTACCATTTGTTATATTATCTATATTTGCTCTTCAATTTTGATTGTAGTTATGTACATTTTCATCCGTGAATGTAAATGATTTAGGAAAATATGAAACGATAATAAAAGAATAGGAAGAATGTTTCAATTATCAATGACTCAGATTTTGCCTGATAAATCGAGTTTTTGAGTGATTTACTAGTTGACGCACCGGAAAGCTGCAAGCTTTATCTTATCTGAGGTCTGTTTTTCTATCTGATTCTCTCTGCCTCCGATATGTACATGGCTCAGTCAGTGGAGAAGTACTCAGTGATAAACTATGGGTGGTCAAAGAAGAAAAAGATCACGTGGCAAATTAGTTTGTATAGCAATGTGAATCATGATACATGCGTTTATCTATTGCTCGAATAAACCCATTAGCTTGGCTTGCGTGAGTTCATTTTCAGTTCTTTCATTATTAGACAGGCTTACAGTATGGAGAGATGACCCATCATTATCAACCTGCCCCAACTACAGTCATGAATGGGCTACCAGTGTTTGAGTTTCAGGTGGCAGGCAGCCACTCTTCGTCAAATAGTAGTGAGTTAATAATATCTGAGAACTTATATATATGTGTGCATATGAATGTCTTATTGAAAACAGAAGATAGAAACACATGCAATGTATTCAATATTTACTTAATCCATAAAGTATATTATCATGAAAAATTTATTTGTATTAAACATCTCAGTAAATCGTTGTTCGTTCAAATTATAAACTTTTACAATTTTTCGTTTTTTTTATCATAGTTTCCCAGAATTATTTAATAAAATTTTCTTTCAGATCTTCTTCGCGGAGAGTTCGGAAGAGTGTTAAAGCCATACAAAGTGAAAGCAGCTTCGCCTTTAAGAACATCTTCGCCTGATCAGACTCAACCAAACAAAGAAGTTCACAACGCAGAAAACGAAAATTTTGATCGACATGGTAAGTAGGACTATACCAATTTATTTCAACGTGAAAAATTTAACTCATTTTTCTTTGTTTTCTAACGTTTCATTGATGTAATATAACAACGCTTCTTAGCTAAAAATTTTTATTCATTGAAGTATAAATATTATTTTATAGGGCTAAGAGAAGGGTGTCTAAAAACACTGTTTTTCGTTCTTATCTGCAATATACAATTAAATTATATCAAACTAAAGCTACAGGATTTTTGAAGCATGTTTCACACTTTTACTAAACTCAGAATAGGCTTTATTTTGGCTTGATTTGTTTACTGAGTAATCGAAATTCAAACTTAGAATTTATCGAACGCTCATTTCACCATACCTGCAATACGGAATAGAAGCATGGCATGGAACTGATAAAAATAAAACTAATATAATTTTTACTCTGCAAAAAAGAGCCATCAGAGCGGTAAAGAACCTAGAATATAATGCTCACACAAATGATTCATTCAAAAATTTACAAATGCTTAAACTCTCGGATCTCTACAAAATCTCCATCTGCAATTTCATCTACAAAACATTAGCTAATGATGGCGACAATAGCCTTCAACAGTTATTAACTGCGCAAACTGGTCATCACGACCATTTAAAACGAAATAAAAGTAAATTCATGCTTCCTTATTATTCAAAGGCCCGCTCGCAACATAGTATACTATTCGTTGGAACTAAAACCTGGAACTCAATACCTGCGGAGATCCGTGAAAGTAATTCTTACAAGGTATTTAAAAGAAATCTTGAGTCTCACTTCTTATCAGAATACTAGTCGTGTAAGATCACCAAGTCAAATCCTGCCTCCTACATGTCTGGTCCTAATAATGGAATTTGCCATGAGTAATATCGCCGATTTTCAGTCTGCTCCCAAATCGTTATCGAATATACTGTTAAATATTGTCCATATGACCTATATTGTAAAATTAAACATCAATATCGAGTTCATTATCCTGTTGATCAGTCTAATGCGAAACTAGGCTAAGTGAATTAGGTTAAACATTATTGTACGCCCTAGAATAATGTAATGGTAGGATGCCCTAGAAGTCGCTGAACTTATTCGGGCCCACAGGTAGCTATACTCAACTCTGACCATTGTATTAGACTTAAGAAACACTCTACCTCTGTATCTCCTGTGGTAAATAAATTGTTTAAATTGTTTAAATTGTTTAAATTGTTTAGAATAGAAAATATGATTAGAAAATATATTGTTTTCATACCGGAAAGTATTTTGTCACTCACTGAATCTCTCAACATTACGTGAATTTTACAACTGAAATAGTGTATTTTAGTGAACACTAACTCCAGAGTTTTTTGATGGATTACTGAACAATAGGTACCATTAAAATAGCATTGGTTTGTTTGAACAACAATCGTGGTTATCTAAAAGGTACTATACTCTATTTATAACATATAAACAAAATTTTAAGCGCTCTTGTACCGTTTATAATTACAACGAACTTTTGGCGTTTGGGAATTTCCTTGTTCCTCATTTGGTTAAAAAGGATGAGTTACTTATGGGTGACCTTAATAGGTAATCATGAATGTCATCGTGTACACTTTCAAAGTGTGTAGGTGACATGCTGTGTAAGCGAAGGTGTAGCAAATGAGAGCACCTCTCAATTAAGGACCTTTATATCAAGAAATTTCATAATCCAATGTGTTGTATCAACTTTTTTGGAAATAAGCGTTTTCTTTCCTGCAGAAGTCGTGTGCCCTGACGAGAGGGCATTCTACGAGCTCTGCATCAGAGAAGAGGCGCCTCTGAGGCAGCTGCGAGCCTTCCTGCCTGCTTTCTACGGCGACACCACCGTCTGCACTGCCGGCCGTCGTGAGTGTGTGTGCTTGTGTGCTAGGGCAAGAGCACAGCAAGAGAGGCCACGGGGGGCTATGCCTCCCCCCCCGATATGATGCGCTGGGGCCAGTTTCAGTCTCCATTTTTCAGTAAAAGAATAAAAAGATTGCTGAAAATGAACGCCTGGGCCCTTTGCCTCCAAGAGTCTGATGTATCATAACTTATTTTCTCTTCGTTAACTAATGTATCGTTAATTTCTGGCAGCGACGCGGTACCTGGTGCTGGAGGACCTGACAGCACAGTGCGGGTTGCCGTGTGTGGCCGACCTCAAGATGGGAGTGTCCCGGCACTACCCCGGCAAGCCTCCCCGCAAACTCTGCGCCGACAAGGTAACTTACGTTTAATACAAACAAACATCGGCATCTAAGGATGCTTTATTTCCAATCAAGTCGGATGCATATGACTTTGTTCATTGTTTTTTCAAATGCCTTATAACTAACACCAGGACGCCGTGACGGTTTCCCCCGGTTAAGACCGGTACCCATTTCAGACACCTGGGTAGAGTGGGGTATTGTTCTTTGAGTTTTCCCTATACCCAACGGAGAAAGTCGCTTCACAGCCCCGGGATTTGAACCATCAATACCTTCACGGAAGGGCGGGTCCTTTAACCACTTCGCTACGACGAGCACAAAGTGCGGTTCCGCGTGAAAACTGGCCTCTGCACCGCGCACATATCATCAGTATTATAATATGAGCCCCGTTTGTTCTGCCGTAGCTGAAAATAATTTAAGGTTAGGTCCGTAGCACAGATACACTATCCAGCTATTTTTTACTCGTGCCCGGGTACACTACGGTCCGCGATTTGTTTCCTCCATTTATTAAAAAAAGGTTTCACGAATGAAACCGCGGTTGCTACGGTCGGTTTGGTTAGGTTGAAAGAAGAAGAATTGTAAAGCCGTATTTACTGCTTGATTATATCCGTATCCCTTCTAACAAGCGGGAAAATATTATTGCATGATAACATTTTAACTTGTACGCCATCGTGTAATTTGAATAAAGGTAGTGAAATCAGTGAAATGGTAGCCATTGTTACTGGTACGTAAATGAGCCATGCACTGTCTGGTACACACATGTACCAATAGGTAAATTTCTCATTCACGTACCGGTTTAAATGAATAACATTTCATCTGTTTCAGGAACTTTTGAAAACTAACTGTTATCATACCAGGTGAAATGTTATCGCGCAATTGAGTTTTCATATTAATTAGAATAAATGAAAATGTATTCGAGAAAGTGTTAATATGTATTTCACTTCAGATTAGTGAATTTTTACGCAAAAAATCTCAGTGAGATAACCCAACTCGGTCGCAAAAAAATCAGGAAACATATCCTACGAATATCAATGAATGATATACAATTTAAACAATTTAAACAATTTAAACAATTTAAACAATTTAAACAATTTATTTACCACAGGAGATACAGAAGTAGAATGTTTCTTAAGTCTAATACAATGGTCAGAGTTGAGTATAGCTACCTGTGGGCCCGAATAAGTTCAGCGACTTCTAGGGCATCCTACCATTACATTATTCTAGGGCGTACAATAATGTTTAACCTAATTCACTTAGCCTAGTTTCGCATTAGACTGATCAACAGGATAATGAACTCGATATTGATGTTTAACTTTATAATATAGGTCATATGGACAATATTTAACAGTATATTCGATAACGATTTGGGAGCAGACTGAAAATCGGCGATATTACTCATGGCAAATTCCATTATTAGGACCAGACATGTAGGAGGCAGGATTTGACTTGGTGATCTTACACGACTAGTATTCTGATAAGAAGTGAGACTCAAGATTTCTTTTAAATACCTTGTAAGAATTACTTTCACGGATCTCCGCAGGTATTGAGTTCCAGGTTTTAGTTCCAACGAATAGTATACTATGTTGCGAGCGGGCCTTTGAATAATAAGGAAGCATGAATTTACTTTTATTTCGTGTTAAATGGTCGTGATGACCAGTTTGCGCAGTTAATAACTGTTGAAGGCTATTGTCGCCATCATTAGCTAATGTTTTGTAGATGAAATTGCAGATGGAGATTTTGTAGAGATCCGAGAGTTTAAGTATTTGTAAATTTTTGAATGAATCATTTGTGTGAGCATTATATTCTAGGTTCTTTACCGCTCTGATGGCTCTTTTTTGCAGAGTAAAAATTATATTGGTTTTATTTTTATCAGTTCCATGCCATGCTTCTATTCCGTATTGCAGGTATGGTGAAATGAGCGTTCGATAAAGCATTAGTAAGGCTGTTTCAGGCAGGAAATTTTTAACTTTATTCAGGATTCCGATAGATTTTGATAATTTAGAACTAATATGAGTGATGTGCTCTTTGAAGGTCAGATGTTTATCTATTATGATGCCCAGAAATTTACATGAGTTGGTTTCTTTGATTTCACCTTCGCCAATTTTAATGGATGGTAGAGATACAGTTGTTGTTTGTATAGTCACGGTAGAAGAAACAAGATAGGGTCAAACCAGTTTTTTTTCGTCGACCGTGTGGCAATGCTGACGTCATAACAACGATCCTCCAATAGCAGCGCTCATATTGCATCTAACGCTGCTAGCCCCAAATCTGGCACCACTATTGGCCGTGTGTCGCAATGGTGACGTCATTAAGTTTGTCTAAAATGAAGTCGTTCTACTGGCTGGCCTAACAAGAGGAGGTGTATTTTCCCCATAGAAATCACTCTATAACTTGTTTCCTCTACCGTGTTTGTAGTCAACCAGAACTGTTGTGACGGCTGACGGCAGTCAGGTTTTTTGTACAGCAAGTTGTGATTTTTTTCCAGCATACACACAAGCAGCACTATATTCATACATCACACAACTTACTCTGTTTCCATATCACGACGCAGTCATACGCACACACACCCATTCATTATGCCAGTTATATTATAAGCACTTTTTTCTTCGAACCTAATTTCGCAGAGTCAGACTTCACGACTACCAAACTATTTATTAATACCCTCTGAGTGTTTATTTAATTGTTTGGTGTCCGCTTCTTCTGCCTGTCTGTGGCGCTCATAAGGATGCTTAATGACCGTAACTGTGATACGAATTACACCAGTGCACAAGTATAAGAATATTTTAATCGTGGGTACTATTAGGATGAATATATTTGTTTGTCATTCACATCCTGAAAAATTTTGAAGGAAAATACTGAATCCCGTCATATTTGACGGGCCGTGAACACTAGTTTCTAATGTGCGCAGGAGAAGTACCCCAGTTTGCGGGACACGGGCTGGTGCATAGCTGGCCTGCTCCAGCACGCCCCGCACGGTGCCCTCCTCGACAAGTTCGGACCCTCCACGGGCAGGACATTCTCCACCCAGCAAGTGCACGCCCGTAAGACTTGCTATTTTTCGTGTTATACTGTCTTCTCTCGTCTTATACGCCCATAAAATTTGTCGTTTTTTCGTGTTGTACGCCCGTAAAATTTGTCTTTTTTCGTGTTACATACGCCCATAAAATTTGCCTTTTTTGTGTTACGTATAACCGTAAAATTTATCTTTTTTCGTCTTATACGCCCGTAAAATTTTTATTTTTCGTCTTATACACCTATAAAATTTGTCTATTTTCGCCCGTGAAATTTTTTTTTGTCCTATACACCTATAAAATTTGTCTTTTTTCATGCCATACGCCCGTAAAATTTGTACTTTTTCGTGTTATTCGCCCGTACGGCGTATACAAGCATGCAGTAATACAAAACAAGAATGTGTGAATGGTATCTGCGAAGCTCCAGGTAGAGTGATGGTAAGAACGTAGTGAATATGTTTAAAATTCAGTGGTCTAGTTTCTTTTAAACGTGTTTGTAGCACGGGGTTGATACGGCCGGGAACGCCCAATTTGATAAGTTTGGTTATGCAAAGGGATGAACAATTAAAGAATTTGAACTTAAAACTTACAGTAGAAGAAATTCACGTTTAGAGCACCAGGTTATGTTAGTACAAATACCGAAACTTTTAAAAGCTATTTTCTGAATTACTGAATGCGATAGGAAAAAATTGCACTCGCGTGAAATGCCTGAACAACCAGATCCCGTTTTCCGAAGTCAGTTCATATTTAAATATGCGACTCCGTTGTTGATCCCCGGATAATTCCTTGCAGTAGCAGCCTGGATATTCTAACACTTTGACTGCAGCAGACAAAACTGAAGTGTAACATTCAATTAAAATTTAAAGGCAATAGTAATAAGCAATATTGAAAATAGCAAACTTTAACTGGATCGCATTTTCATTTAGTTTTGGTTGAATACTGTACTTTCAAAAATTAAGTTTGTGACTACTGTTTGGTCAGCAGCATAGTGAAAACTTCTCAGTGACCTAATTGGGCTCACGTCGCAGTCAACCTGTTAAGAAAGCGGTTCTTACATTCCAGGCATGACATCGTTCATTGGAGAATTTACCTAGTAGTACACATATGTTCCAATACGCAGTCAACGTGTTAAGAAAGCGGTTCTTACATTCCAGGCATGACATCGTTCATTGGAGAATTTACCTAGTAGTACACATATGTTCCAATACGCAGTCAACGTGTTAAGAAAGCGGTTCTTACATTGCAGGTTTGACATCGTTCATTGGAGGAGCCCGAGGCTCTGTGAAACGCAGTCAGCTGGTCTGCGAGATCACGTCTGTTCTCGAGGGGATCCAAAAGTGGTTCGACAGCCAAAGGCAGTTCTGGTTCAGGAGCAGCTCGATACTCGTTGTCTATAACGCTGAGTATTTTTGCGAGGCACCTATTGAAAACAGTGGAAGCTATTCGCAGTCCGAAGTTGGCACGCAAAACACAGTTCCAAAGAGAGACCTCAGCGACCCGACAGATGTACAGACAGATCAAGCTGATGTGGCGAGTAGAAGACCACACGACGGTGAGAATGACGAGGTAGGTGAAAAAGCGCCAGTTGGAAAATCTAGTGCAAATGTTCTAGACAAAACTGCTTCTTCTTCTTCACGTTCCGACGGAATTCATAGCTCAGCGCAGCATCACGCATCGGTATCAAATGAAATTTCAGTTTCCTCGCGGCAGGTTGACGATACAGGCAAAAGTGCTAAAACTAATTCCCAATCACTGGCTTCCGAAGACAGGTCGCATCCTGGAAACTGTTCGAGGGAAATAAAATCTGACTCTGATTGTGCAACAGTTACTGAAATAGTGCCGAAACCTGAAACCAGCTCCGCTCTGGGGACAGTTTCTGAAAGTGTGAAAAACGTCGAAGCTTCTGGAACTTTGGAAACCGAAGTGCGGCGGACGCCCAATCTAGATAAACTGGTGGACCAACGTTGCGAATCTATTCCAAAGAAAATGAAGCTGGAATTATCTCCAGCCTCCAGCTGCCCTGACCATGAACAGAGCATAACTAATTTGAACTCAAGTCCGTTGATTGTGAGGGTCAAAATGATTGATTTTGCTCATGTCCTTGACGCAGGAGGTGAGCCCGACAGCGGGTACATCACAGGCTTGAATAACCTGCTCCAGTTCATGCGAAGTATTGTCTGATGCGCCTAGAGTGTTCTACCCAGCCTATTCTTTGGCAGGTTGGGAATTGTTTTCTTGAAGTATCACTATTTGAAGGTACGGATTTGCGTATACTTCAAATAAATAATTTGATCCATTGGGGGATAATTAGCTCAACTGAACGTTTTAGGAACATATCAAAAGAGGCTTAGATTACAAAATAGGTTAATCAACGTTTCGGGGACATTTCATCAATAGGGGTTTTGATTACGTTAAATATTAATCAGCTTTTTTGTAACACTTTAACAAAATGTTTAGATTAGATTGTAAGGTAGTTTAAGCCTCCCTAATCACAGAAAAAGTGTCATTAAAAGAGGTTAATCTAGTCAATTGATGTTAGGAATTAATTTTTGGAGAGGTTGTCTACATCCACGATTGGGGGGGACGAACGTCATACCTTGAAGATTCACTGCCAAAACTCGCCTGTCACGCGGGAAGGCTGACCACGTGAAGTACAAATGCAGAAGTAGTGTCAGTGGCAAATGTTCGGATAGGAACTTTTCGTTTTAAATCGTATACGGGGCTCGTGCCGTACAGCAAGAGAGGATAGACCAGCTCCGCTGAAGACGCCTGATTTTGACACATAGAACAGCATTTTGCTCAGTGCTGACTTACGATTTACTGATTTTAGTTAGAGGGACTAAATGTTTTGCGCTCATTTTTTTTGCACTGCACTTGTCCTTATTATGTGAAGTTACGGATTATTGTTGTTGATGGCAATCAGGCAAAG
The DNA here is from genome assembly GCA_030386875.1 of Morinoia aosen. Taxonomy (NCBI): domain Eukaryota; kingdom Metazoa; phylum Arthropoda; class Malacostraca; order Amphipoda; family Talitridae; genus Morinoia; species Morinoia aosen. The sequence goes on along the minus strand of CM059567.1, from coordinate 41,579,649 downwards.
TAAAGGAAAATGATAAAAGTTTTTTTGTGTTTCCCAAATTTTGAACTCGTGTGATAAACGACAATAATATCATTCCTATTCCACAAACTTTGTTCTTTCTATGTCCTGAGATAAATGTGTGCGAGCGAGGTTCGTGTAGGTTATCTTTCGAACCACCCGAGCTCTTCAAATGCACGCTTATTCGTGAAGAAATAATATCTATCCTCTATTCTATTTTCATTGAGCATTTCTGAGAACGTTATTTATGGAACAGGTGATTCTCTTCATCTAGAAAATTGATTGTTTTGTTCGTATAATTTTGATTTTAGGTGCACAAAATTTGTTTTTGTCGTTCATGACAGGAGAACTTAAGTAAATACCATGGGTTTTATCCATTATCCTAAATATTTACCACGGATTTTTGTATTTGATTATATATGAAAAAATTATCTCTAAATATAGCACCTGATTTTTTATTTCTGTTAAACCAGCAGGACGAGCGAAACCAAACACAATGTGACTAATTTCAGTCCCATACACTTTTGTTTAAACAAAACCGCATAAATTGAATCTTGAAATATCTTACCGTGTTACTCAATTAATTTCAACAATTTAAACAATTTATTTACCACAGGTGATACAGAGATAGATAATCACAGATAGATACAGAGATACAGATACAGAGATAGATAGATACAGAGATAATAACATAATTAATGATTCTTCTCGACTCATGTTTCATTACTCTCGTCAGTAACGAAGCTATATGAAATAAATGCTGTTTTGAATTTTTAAAACTATATTTAAGTGTTATTTTAAAAAGCCTGGAAAAAGTTTTAAAGTTAATTGGAATTTAATAATATCTTTATGAACCTACATTATAAAAATTCTGCCGGGTTCACTGAGGCTTTGACGATAGGCAAAATTTGCAAACTTGACACTGACAAATGATATGTTGACACACAACTTTACAGCACAACACATGTGACGAGGATGCTGTTCTCTAAAAAGTTTGACTTGCAGTAGCGCATTGATTTTTTTTACATAATAATGCGAGAAAAATGATGAATCGTGCTGCAAAAGAGCGCTCAAGGATTAGCAACTATCATAAAATCAGCCGTGGGGCAAGTCAAGTATTAAATTCAACGCTGTAAAAAAGATTTTATAAGGCGCCTGGTAACACTGGCAACATAACACAAAATTTTATTCATGACCTTCTATCTTGTATAATTTCCACCCAAGTTTTCAATAATTTCCCAAGTTTTAAATAATTTCCACCAAAGTTGAAAAAAATTTCTCCTGTGTTTTGAAAGATTTTCCCCCCAAGTTTTAAATAATTTCCAAACAAGTTTTAAATAATTTCCACACAAGTTTTAAATAATTTCCAAACAAGTTTTAAATAATTTCCACACAAGTTTTAAATAATTTCAAAACAAGTTTTAAATAATTTTCACCCAAGTTTTAAATAATTTCCACACAAGTTTTAAATAATTTCCACACAAGTTTTAAATAATTTCCTCACATGTTTTAAATAATTTCCCCACAAGTTTTGAATCACTTTATTTTTCTCGGTCGACCTTCTTCTTGACGTCTTTGATGAACTAAGAAAAGCAATATCTCTCACCGCGGTGTTAAATCCTCTCGCCGCAGTTGACGCAATCGGCCGCTCCTGAGCGATGAACGATGACGAAGCATGAGAATTTTTCCTCCCATTTTCAGCAAGAATCTTAGCATGATATTATAAAACAGTATACGAGCTATATTAGCGCGACTTTTGATGTCAATGATCATAAGTACAGAGCGGCGGCTTCGCGAAATCCAACAGTCTCAACCATTGATGATGTAGGCCATAGTTTGAGAGTCTTGCAGCTGAACAAAAGCTCTGCTGAATACGAAATTTCAACAAATTTACTCACGAAATAAAACATTAACGGATTAATTAAAATTTTATTGTTGTATATACAACTTGACAGTAATAACTGAAATTGAACATAGTAAGTACAGTGCGTCACTGGCGGCGCTTGCCTTGTGGGTGTGACCATCATGATGGCTGTGGATTCGTTTTCGTTATTCAGACACGATCTCCAGAAGCCGCAAAGGAATATAGTTGAATGAAACAAAATAAAATAGAGAATTGAACCGAGTGGCTTATTCTCGTGTTGCAGCCTAAGTTTCTCACTGTCTGATCTATTTTCCCAGCAATGAAGAAGCAAGTGATTTTTATCACCCCATGGAACAGTGCGCAGTCAGCTGAATATATATATATATATATATATGCTTTTTTTTGGGGGGGGGGGGGGGCAGGAATGCATACTTGGTGGTATGTAAGATACATCATTGTTACATTAGGTATTGAGAAATGAAGGAAGACGCCAGTGTTGTTTTGAAAACTTATCCTATGAACAATTAGTTTTTCTAACTCTTTCAGTAAATCGATCGTTGTAAAGTGGTTATTCAACCAATTTAAAAAAACTAAAAGTAATCGAAAAGAAAACAAAATTTACTATATTTGAAAAAAGACAATTTAAATATGTTAATTTAACGCGGAGATATAATCAATTAAAAAGGCGGGGCCATTTTTGTGGGACACCGGGTACATCCAATAATTGATCAGCCTCGCTTTAAGTTAAAGCAAGGCTAACTGAGAATTTTAAAAGAGTCGGAATCACGTGCTGGATTACGATACTTGACGTAAATGTCACTAGAATTTTATTCAATAAAATAATTCAGTAACAAATAAGTTGGCTAATGATTATAAAGCAGAGTTATGTGCTCTTTCACCGAGTGCAAGGAATGTGGAAAGGGGAGGAGTTATCCAATAGCAGGGAACCACAGCCAAACGAGAGCGTGAGGTGATGTGGAAGACCCTGCAGAAGACATCACCCATACGCGGCAAATGAAAGCGAAAAGTCACGGTTTTGGAGGCGAAATATTTCACATCGATGATATTAACTTAATTCATCGAAAGAGACGAAAAAATATTTTGTGCGCTAAATAGAGTTTACACCTTAAGACATTTACGAGAGAAAATAATTAAAAGTGGAATAAAATGAGTTTCTTGACCGTGTAAACGAATACGAGAACAATTTTTGTGTTGTGCTGAAAAAGAAACGTCTGAACTCATGAACAATGGTCTACGTTAGATGTTTTACGAAAATTCTGTAAAGAAAGAAACATTCATCAGTAGCATATGACCTTTGTTTCACTTCAATAGAACGCTATTCAGAATTGTCTACTTGATCCAAGCCACGCAGTAGAGCTCGAGCAAACGCATAGCAGTTAAAACGCTAACGCCTTCGTAAAAGTCATTGTTATAACTACTCTACATACTCCATTAAACAATGAACTAAGTTCATGTAGTCTAGAAAAAGTAACAGTTCTCACTTCAATAAGGTTATCGTGACTACAGTGTGGATGACGAGCGACAAGCCTACTAATGCTACTATATGTGTGTCTTCAGTGTCTTCAGTGACTCCGTGGTGTGAGGACGGGTGTGGCGCTCGCTCCGAAACAAAGTGCCTATTGTTAGAAAGAATGTACCTCTAACCTAAATGGGTACCCACTCTCGTCCTGAGTATTCAAATGTGATTTAAATACCCCATATATAAAAATAATCAAACTAAAAGCATAATATTCCCTCAAAAGCGTGAGAGTATTCAACCCTCGTTTACACAACGACCCTCAATCTTCAAGATGACTAACAAACGACGCAGTACCAGCAACAGCACCAACAACAGCACCAACAACAGCAGCAACAACAGCACCGAATTTCAACCGAAGTTTGGTCAATACCCTGATGTGTCTAGCCTAACGAAAGGCGGTAAAGAAGTGGTCTCTGTCTTAATAAAATACTTCGATTCAGTGATGACAAAATTTAATAGTGATATTGAAAAAATGCAAAATGAAATAAGCCACCTTAAAACGCTATTTGGAACAAAAGAAGCGGAACACAAAAAAATTCTCGATGAACAGAACAAGAAAATGGATAGCTTAACCTCCCGCCTCGACCAGTTGGAAAAAAATAATCAACGCCGAGACATTGAAGACAAAAAATGTACTCTCGTCATTTCTGGAAGGGAAATACCGCAATCTCACGCAAACGAAATCTGTAAGGATACAGTCTGCAAACTCCTGAAGGACAAGATCAACATTGACCTCTCCGACACTGATATGACGTCAGCTACAAGAATGGGGAAAAAACCAGTAACTGGGAACGTAGATCAAAGAAACATTGCATTTGAACTAAAAGATTACAACAAAAAACGTGAAATTCTCAACGCCTGCCGAGAAAAGAAACCAAAGTTCTTCTTCATAAATGAATACCTCATACCTTCACGAGCTAACGCCATGTACATTCTGAGGATGGCCAAAAGGAAATTCCCGGATAAAGTTGGAACCCCAAAAACACAGGATGGAAACATTTTCATATTTAACCCCGGAAACCCTGATTCAAGACGCCGCGAGATCAACACGCCAGATGACCTCGAGCAATACCTGATGCAACAACTCAATATGACATCAAAACAAGTCATGGGTGACTAGACTAGGTGATCTCCTCAATTTGATTGTCAGTTTTCGTGCTAGTTTAACCCCAATTAGATATCATATCAGCTTATCCTCAACTTGATGTTAGCTTAACCTGAATCTATACAAATGTTTAACAGATGTGTTTGTAAACATTTATGATAGGTGTATGTGAACTTTTGCAACAACGCAATCAGCAATTTTTACCTCCCAATGTTACTGTGATTTTTTTTTTCATTTTTTACCACTAAAGTTTTTTTTTATTACGCGTAAACCATATTAGCTGATTATATCATTGTCATTAGGTGATCCCCTAAATTCCCTAGACTAGGTGATCCCCTAAATTAGTCAATTTCATTTTCATCCCCTAAATATGTCAACTTCGTATTAATTTAACCTCAATTAGGTATCATGTCAGTAAACCTCAACGTGATGCTCGTTCAACCTGAATCTATACAAGTGTATAACAGATGTGCTTGTAAACATTTATGACAGCTGTGTGTGAACTTTTGAAACAACGCAATCAGCAATTTTTTACCTCCCAATGTTACTGTGAATTTTTCCTCTTCTTAACCACTTAAGTATTATTACGCGTAAACCATATTAGCTGATTATATCATTGTCGTTGTAATCTTCTTATAATCTGATAATCGCTTCTGCCCTCCACTGCCATCGTACAACCATATTAGCTGATTATATCATTGTCGTTGTAATCTTCTTATAATCTGATTATATCATTGTCGTTGTAATCTTCTTATAATCTGATTATATCATTGTCGTTGTAATCTTCTTATAATCTGATTATATCATTGTCATTATAATCTATCAGCAATTTTTCACTTACCAATATTACTGTAAATTCTTCCTTATTTACCACTACAGTTATTATTACGCGTAAACCATATTAGCTGATTGTATCATTGTCATCATAATCTTTAAAACTTATTCCCTCTTATGTGAACTTATGAAAACGCCCTCAGCAATCTGTTTGCACCAATGTAGTGATATCGAACTCCAATATTATAACAAATAAATAATAGATGTGTGTGTAAACATCTATGACAACTGTGTGTCACATTTTGTAACATCGCAATTAGTAATTTTTCACCAACCAATATTACTGTGAATTCTTCTCTATTTACCACTACAGTTATTATTACGCGTAAACCATATTAGCTGATTGTATCATTGTCGTCATAATCTTTAGAAATTTATTACCTGTTGTATGTGAACTTGCGAAAACGCCCTTAGCAATCTGTTTGCACCAATGTTGTGATATTGAACTCCATTATCACTCGCTCATGGACTGAGTTTGTGTGTACTCACGAAATCGCGCTAGATTTTTCTTTTTTACTCTATTCTCTCTTACTTAATAAGCTACTTTTTAGACTGAAATATCCCTTTAAGCTTGACTCTGTATTTCGTCTTAAGCTCTATAGTACCTAATTCTTACTTTTACTTATTTTAAATGACTGATCACCCTGTAATATTTGAGGAAATCGATCCAGATTTCAATCATTTGAACAGAATATATCCAAACCTAAACGACTCTCAAGAGTGTAGGTATACTAATATATCAGAATTCAACGAAACTATACGAATAACTGACCGAGATTTCTCACTCCTGTGTTGGAACTGTAGGTCACTCTATCCAAAATTGGAAGAGATACAATGTACTATTACTGAACTTAAATATAACCTAGACGTGATTAGCTTCACCGAAAGCTGGCTAGATGACTCGACTAAAGACATGATTCGATTTGAAAATTATCATAGTTACCATTCGCTAAGAAAAAACCAGCGGGGCGGAGGCATCAGCACATATATATCTAACCACATAGACTCGAGAACCATAGCAAGTGCAACCATGAATCAGGATCATATAGAATCACTCTTCGTAGAACTTTTTAGAGATGGTAAACGCATTGTGCTTGGAACGGTGTATAGGCCTCCTACAGCCTGTCCTATATCCTTCCTGAATGAATTGAATCGTATTATTTCTCAGTTCAACAGGCCCTTATACAATGACATAATAATATGCGGTGACTTCAATTATGATCTACTGAAACATGAAAGCCATGAACCAATCTCTAATTTCCTAACTACCTTTCAGTCTCAATCCTTCCTTCCGATCATTACAAAGCCTACACGAATAACCTCAGAGTGTGCTACGCTGCTTGACAATATCTTTATGACAGACCCTAGTGATTTTCTTGCTGGAATAATTACTTCTGACTTATCAGATCACTTCCCAGTTTTTCTTATTAAGAAAAATGTCTATATTGCTTGCACCAAGGCACGGGCTGAAACTTACTCATATCGTAAAATAAACGAATCAAATATTGAAGAAATGCGCACCGTTCTAGAAGAATCAATGCCTACATTGCACATCTCTCAACAAAACAATAATACTACGAGCATTGATGAAGCAGTAGTAAAGTTGACTGAAACTATAATGACCGCATACAATCAGTGTTGCCCAATTGTAACTCGTACAGTTACCCCGAAAAAAAAACATAAGCCCTGGATTACCAGAGACATCGTGATAAATATAAAGAAACGTCAAGCGTACCTAGCCCTCCTTTGCGAAGGACGAATATCTAGAGAAACATATAACCGATTTAGAAACTATGTAACAAACCAGATAAGAACATCAAAAAAGAACTACTTTACGCTCAAGTTTACTCAATTCAAAACTGACGTTAAAAAGATTTGGCATCTCCTTAACTCCTGCTGTAAACCGAATAATGCCGATAAAAAGAAAATTGAATATGTTGTTCAAGATAATGTAAAATATCATGAGAAGAAAGAAATTGCTAATCTCTTTAACAACTTCTTCGTAAACGTAGGGAAAACAATAGCTGATGGTATTCCAAGTGAACCTACTGATCACCTGGAATTTATGGATCATATTCGAGAACACAACTCCTTTTTCTTTACGCCTACAAACTCCTCCGATGTAATTACGTGCATAAACAACATGAAAAATAAATCGAGTGGGTTACAAACGTTTCCGACTAAAGTACTTAAAGTTATTGCTGACATTGTAGCCCCACTGATATCAAATATTATTAACCAGTCTCTCTTACTAGGCACTTTCCCGAACTCCCTCAAAGTTGCTAGAGTAACCCCTATCTTTAAAAGTGGTGAAAAAACCTGTGTAAACAATTATCGACCTATCTCCATTCTACCAATTATTAGCAAAGTATTCGAAAAGATTGTGTATAAAAAAGTGTACTCTTATTTTGAACAAAAATCATTTCTTTACGATAAACAATACGGTTTTCGCTCTAAAAAATCAACAACACAGGCTATATTAAATCATTTACAATTCCTCTATTCTAATATAGATGAAGGAAAGCCTGTCTTCTCTGTATTTCTTGACTTCCGAAAAGCATTTGATTGTGTGGACCATAAAATACTATTATCGAAACTACACTGTTATGGCATTCGAGGGATTGCCCATGATTGGTTCAGATCATACCTAACAAATCGGAAACAATACGTTGTCATTGACGACGCAAAATCAGACCCACAGACAATTAGCCATGGAGTTCCACAAGGATCTGTTCTCGGGCCTCTCTTGTTTCTGATTTTTATCAATGATATTGTAAAATCTACATCATTCTTCAAATTCATACTTTTTGCCGATGACAGTACGCTTTCTGCGGTCCTTCCGAACCAAAATCCTGCTATGATTGTGGAGAGTATAAATACTGAACTTCACAAGGTTTCATCGTGGCTCAAAGCTAATAAAATAAGCCTAAATATCGATAAAACCAATTATATTACTTTCTCATACAAGAAAGATGTATCTCTCCCATGCATTAAAATTGGCGAAGGTGAAATCGAAGAAACCAACTCATGTAAGTTTCTGGGCATCATAATAGATAAACATCTGACCTTCAAAGAGCACATCACTCATATTAGTTCTAAATTATCAAAATCAATCGGAATCCTAAATAAAGTTAAAAATTTTCTGCCTGAAACAGCTTTACAAATGCTCTACCGAACGCTCATTTCTCCATACTTGCAATACGGAATAGAAGCATGGCACGGAACTGATAAAAATAAAACCAACAAAATTTTTACTCTGCAGAAAAGGGCTGTCAGAGCGGTAAAGAACCTAGAATATAATGCTCACACAAATGATTCTTTCAAAAATTTACAAATACTTAAACTTTCGGATCTATACAAAATCTCCATCTGTAATTTCATTTACAAAACATTAAGAAATGATGGCGACAATAGCCTAAGACAATTATTGACTGCGCAAACTGGTCATCACGACCATTTAACCCGAAATAGAAGTAAATTCATGCTTCCTTATTATTCAAAGGCCAGGTCGCAACACAGTATTCTCTTCGTTGGAACCAAAACTTGGAACTCTATACCTGCAGAGATCCGTGAATGTAATTCGTACAAAGTATTCAAAAGACATCTTGAGTCTCACTTCCTATCAGAATACTAGTAGTGTAAGATCACCGTGTCGAAATCTTGCCTCCTACATGTAACTAATGATAATGTCATAATGTAACTTGCCTTGTGTACCATAACCAATCTTCTCTCTGCTCTTGAATCGTTTTATCGAACATACTGTTAAATATAGCCGACTTGTAAAATATCGAGTTAATCATCTCAATGATCAGTCTAATGCGAAACTAGGTTAAGTGAACTAGGTTAAACTTTTGTACACCCTAGAATAGCGTGATGGTAGGATGCCCTAGAAGTCGCTGAACTTATTCGGGCCCACAGGTAGCTATACTCAAATTTGACCATTGTACTAGACTTAAGTAAAACTCTACCTCTGTATCACCTACCTCTGTATCTCCTGTGGTAAATAAATTGTTTGTTTAAAATTGTTTAAATATGCTGGATACAGCTCCTGGCGGGTGGTTGCTGTCAGCCAGCCAATGGGAGCACGCAAGGTGTCAGGGAGCAAGTAACCTTGTGTCCGTAATGAGACACGTTTTCGACCCCAAGCGTAGTCCGCACAGCCTCGTTTCCCCCTCAGTTCGTCGTGTTGTTAGATCGCTCAGATTAACAGGGAAACAATGAGTTTGTCTCGGGCCGTACTTTTCTTTCGGTTACGCATGCATGCCTACCGCGTACAGCGCCCGTAGAAACTACCGTTACTACTGCTGAATTAGAGTGGAGAGATTCTTCGGGGAAAACGCTTTTTAACATAACCTGGCGTAGATCTCGTTGATCGTTTTTGAAAGTAAAAAGTAATAGAGATACTGCGTTTTTTTCAGCCGCTTTCTGTTATATTTTCACTGCTTCTAAATGAACACTAGCCAGTTAAACGCGTTTTGTCGACTGTACTGCATTTTGGCTGACCATGTCACGTGCCAGCGTAGTCGCCATTGTCGTTTGCTGGTGCACCTCTATCAGGAACGCCAGCGCTGCTTGCTTGGCGTCATAACCTCATATTGAGAAAAAAATGATCGAGTTACGGAAAAATTATCGCGTTACGGATTTCATGTAGAAATTTTTACGACTTAGGGCGCCCTCTTTTACGAGTCTTTTAACACTGCTTTTGCGGTCGCGTTATGAGCCTCGGTAGTGTTGTACCACACAGTTAACCGTTTCGTGTTCACTCAGGTAGTATAACCTGTAAATTAACCGATCTTTTAACATGGTACATAAGAGCGATGCCTAGCGTTCATAATATTTAGCGAGGAAATTTTCATTCACTTGCATTCAAAGTTTAAAAAAATTCTGTTATCGTCTCGCACTTGAAGATCAGCTGAGCGGTGGGAGGTGGTGGAGATTTAGATCACTTTCAAGCAGCAATTTTTACATCCAATAAATGTCACTAGAATGCAGGGTAGTTCGTTTAGGTCGAGTTATTTCTTGGATTTCCCAAGAAATTTGTTCGACGAGAATGTTTTTGCGACAAAAGAGACGTAATGTTTTGCAATATACACCCACTTACAATATACATCCACTTGACGAAGCTTGAAGGGGTGGAAGAGTATGTAATGTTCGATCTATAACTTTTATAGAGTGATAAAGGTAAGCATGCGTTTTTATCCTATGGCTCTGACTTGATTTATTATTTTTATTATAGTTCGGTTTTATGGATGCCCCCGCACTATTGTAAAATTCCCTTGTTCCACACTTGTCACAGTTCTGTAAAATCGAACACAAGATGATCTTTGGTAAAGTTATCTGAAGTTTTCGGTTCAATATATCAGGAGCTCATGAAAGGACCAATCATAGAAATAAAGTCGGTTATAAATCATTCTTGCTATTTGAAATTGATCTTGACTTACTGGAATAGGTTTTGACATGTTATCGTTGATAGTAGTTGTTGTAAAATAGAAGAAAATAGCTATATAGAAGTTCCCAAAATAGCTGTAGAAGTTCCGAAAATTTCTGTAGAAGTTTTAAAAATTGCTGTAGAAGCTCCAAAAATAGTTATAGAAGTTCTTCTCGCTGTTTTTGTGCAAGCAATCTAGTAGTCTATGTACGTTTGAGAATTATTTCATGCAGTATTTAAGGCTCTAAGTGAAAAATTATGCCCCTCCCCCAGGGTTTATTGAAAATCATTCCGTTGTTTTGGACTACGTGTCAGTTGTAGTTATTTTTTTGGGTGGGGGAATACGTTGGCGCTATAAGTTCGTTTATATTAACTGCATGCATAGTTTCATTTTTTCTGTCTGCAAATAAAAGTTATCGTGTGTTTATCAATTATTTATGGCGGAGAAAATTACATACATAAGCTTTTATAGCTGGACTTCGTAATTCAACAGCGAGAAAAAGTTGAAAACACTCTTGCTATTTAGATCAATTAGTCTGGAGGTGAGTTTCAGAACAATGTGTGGCTTGAAGGATAATGAATTTTAATACAATACATAGCTGAAGGAACAGTGAATTTCAGCTCAGTATACAGCTGAACGGACGCTGAATAAACAACACACTGTAACTGCTATCACATGCGGAGTATCAGCCATTCTACGTACATATATTAAATTTCCACTGATCTCAGTCACATCTTATTTAGATCTAACGCTGCTTACTAAATCAGAGAGATAAGGGAAACATATGGCATCTATTTCTATTTATCTCTTTGGAATATTCATTTCTCCTTGAAGTTATACATTTCTATCGTAGTTCGCATGCCAGATCATTTGCTTATTTTTCCACGATTTTAAAAATATTCCATGCTTTGCTATTATGTTGAAGTAAGGTTCATTTCAGCGGTGAGAAATTTTGAGGAGCGTTCCGTATGGAATTTTTGTATAAGTTGGGTAATTGAGTTGGGTAAAAGAGGTTTACCTGATTTGGACGCTAGATAATTCCGTTACTGGAAAACACCAAAATGGTCAAGTAATAACCACAGAAAATAGATTCTTTCGTCACTAAATCTAAATTAAATTTCGGCATTGAATCAACAGCTGAACAATCTTTTATTTACAATCTTTATGAATATAATTTAAGTGTTTCCGCGGCTCGGATACTCTCGCTCCGGACATATACTACAACAACTATTACTATACATATAACTATATATTATAACTCTACTCTCGAGTAAAATAAATAAATGCGGACGCATGTGTCTCTCGATTAGATCTAGATCAGCAAGCGAGTGCACGCAAATTTTCCTTTCTGCAACATTTGACGTCAATTTCTTCACATGTGTCAGGAATTCCACAAGTAAGGGATCAATTTAAGCAAGTAGAATGCAATTCTTTCTTAAGCAAAGGTCATATTCCTTTTACCACAAAATTTGAACCGTGGAATTAAACATTCCTTATTTCGTCGTGTGGGTTCAATTTCTACTATTTAAAATAACTTTTTTAATTTCCTTAAGTTACTTCAAAACTTTCTCTCAGTTGCCACAAAAAAAATTACCCGACGACTCTTAATGCAATTCCTTATAATGACTGGTAAATGACACAAAAAATAAAGCGAAGGACTTCGGAATACAAAATAAAAATGCTCATAAATCTCTTAAACTCAGCATCTCACTTTCTGAGAGACATAATTCTTAGACACGAGTGAAGAACGACTTAATAATCGTCTCTTAGTTCCATGCCAAAGAAGGACGTTTGGCTCTCCAGCGCTGACAAACGTTTGAACTTTGCGGTGATATTATTGAGAATTTCAAGGTTGAATCAGAATTCCAGCATATATAATTTTTCCTCAAGCAATAAGCCAACAGCAGCACGCAGCTCGACAAACTCCTTGGCAGACTTTGATGCAATGATGCAATTTTTTGAAGGTTATGATTTTTATTGATATTTTCTCAATAAACTCCTTGCAGATTTGATGCAATGATGCAGTTGGTTTGAAATTATTAAATTTTCTACTTATATTTTTTCAATGAGCAGACTTTGAGGCAATGATACGATTTTTTGAAGGTTAATTGCGATTTTTTATTGATATTTTCTCGATAAACTCCTTGGAGACTTTGATGCAATTGTGCAATTTTTTGAAGGTTATTTCATTTTTATTAATATTTTCTCGACAAACTCCCCAGCAGACTTCGATTCCACGATGCAAATTTCCGTGCGTCATTTTATTTCCTTTTTAATTTAACATCGATTAACTTTCGAATGCTCCGATAAGCCTTCGGTAATCCTCAACTCTCCCCGGTGTGAGCAAGGCATCAAGAAATATTGTCTTTTATTACGTTCGAAAAATAAAAACTACTTTTTTCCCACTTGATGAAATAGCTTAGTTATAAATAAGCATAAATAATTATGGAAAAATGATTCAAAAGAGATTCACTCGAATTAAACTCGATAAATTTACTTCATTTGAACCTCCCTTGCGAGGTACTTTCAGCAAGTGCATAAATTGTCATGAAACCGATTTGATTTTCGACATAAGTCGTTGACAGACTTTGTAAAATTGAGAAATCTTTGTCGGTTACTTTCTCACAAATGTAGTCATTATGTGTAATGCAAGAAATCTTTGGTAGCTTTTCTCATAAATGTAGTCATTAAGTGTAATGCAAGAAATCTTTGGTAGCTTTTCTCATAAATGTAGTCATTAAGCGTAATACAAGAAATCTTTGTCGGTAACTTTCTCACAAATGTAGTCATTAAGCGTAATACAAGAGATCATTGTCGGTAACTTTTCTCGTGAATGCAGTCAGCCTAGATTTTGTAGTATTGGGGGTTTGTCCTACAAAATTCGAATTGACACAAGCGTCACTGTTCATAGAGTTTGTAAACCAGTACTTTTCCGGCTTTGATAACTGCTTTCCTTTGAGGATAAATATTGACTTCTGATTGCCAGCTTTGCCTCATTATAGCATTCTTCCTGAACGACTGATAAGCAGGTCCGTAGTCCTTATCCGGTACTGCACAACAGCATCCATCCATCCTTTCATTCATCCATCCATCCATCCATCCATCCATTCATTCATCCATCCATCCATCCATCCATCCATCCATTCATCCAACCATCCAACAAGTACTAGTTCGCTTCCAAACCACCTGTGCTTGTAGTCGACGATGTGAAAGCACTTAAATTTTGTTCTCTTCGACCAGTTTAACTTTTCATAAAGTTATTCATTTTGAATTTGTGACGGAAATTCGAAAGCTCTTCAAAATTTGCGAATTTTTATAGCTCTATAACCTGTGAAGCGTTACAGTTTTGTACATATTTGAACTGAGGCCGTAATCTGTGAGCAGAAAGAGAGAGCTCTTTTCAATTTTCCCAAGTTTTAATCATTTAACTGCGCCTACTGGGGTATAATGTAATTTCTATTTTGCGGAGTATTTATTATTTCTTAGGTCTCCTTTCTTTCGTTTGAAACGTAGAATGCTTTATACTCTTCAAAATATTAACGTATCTACATTGTTATAGTCATGCGAGATGAGAGCATGCCGAATTTCAAAACGATGAGTGCCATGAATTTATATGTCTTGGTTTGATTTATTCGAATTCTGACGTATTGAATCAGAGCACTTTTTTGTTGAGTGCTGCAAGAAGAGAAATGCATTGTTAATTTCAAGGGCAGAGTTGGACAGAAAGTTTCATGGAAAAAAGAGGAAAGGCATCGACTGAAAAGGTACATGCTGTAAAGGAAGCATGAAATAGATGTGTCTAATGAACATGACTTCGAAAATTATATCACAGAGACACTTCACAACCTTGCTACATGTTTTGGGTAAAGGTTGCGGTTTGGTTGCAAAAAAGCTTGTGCGCAGCTGCTGGAACTCGCTTTCTATTTGTCGAACGAAAATCTTACAGGAAAAAAACGAACATGACTTCGAAAATGATGTCACAGAATCAGACACTTGACGACCTTGCTTCGGGAAAACGTTACGGCTTGGTCGCAGAAAAGCTTGATCGAAGCTGCTGGAACTCTGTTTCTAGTTGTCAAACGAAAATCCCACGTGACACTGAGCAGAGCCTGTAGGAGGTAGGTGTCACGTGTGGCATAAGCTTGCGTCGACGGCGGCAACGAAGGAGCTGTCAGTCAGTCTCCGAAAGTTGTCCGCATCGCAGCTCAAACTCGGATTACCGGGAGTGGCATAGGTGAGAAATGCGGACATTCCCACGAGTTTTCAAAAATGCAGCTTTCCCAATGGTCGTTCCTAGCTGGAGGATAAGCTGAAGCAGCTTCCGCGTTTCCTTGCAAAATTAACGCTGTTAATCTGAGTGACGATTTGGATTGGAATGATGACTTACTACCTCGTGGTTCTCATTTTGTTTAATCGATATAAGAAAGGTGTTTATTTTCGTTTGAATGTATTTAAACAAACGTATTCTTGGGAAAAAGATAGTGTTTGAAGCACACGGTGTACATGGTCAGAATAAATTCAAGCGATGCTTTAAAAGTTGTGATAACACGATTTATCGGGAATTATTCAAGGGTAATTTCAAAGATGCCATAGAAGTAAGGGATGGTCTATATTAAAGAGTGTTATCATTAAAGGCATCTCTGTAAATGCTCTAGAGATGCAAGATTTTTTGAATCACTTTTTTTGGTTCACCCATGGTACATCTTAGAGAATGTTATCATTTACTGCATCTCTGTAAATACTCTACAAATGTATAATTTTTTGAATCACATTTTTTGTTCACGAATACCTGGAATGAACTGTTTATAGCGGCGAGCATTTGAAGGTGAAGGATGGTCTACCAGTCCACCTTCACGTCAGAAAAGTGTGAAGTCCAAAAATTTTCGATACAGAATATTTTAGCCCCGCATTACTTCTTTAGCAAGGCTTTAGCAAAGTTCCTGTACTTAATTCGTGGTGTTACCGAGGGCTTTTGTATCAGGATCTCATGTCATTTCGACCTCTATTTTTGTATCTGGACTTTTTTATGTCCTGAAAAATATTAGAGGTTATTAATGCGAGACTGAAAATATTTTGAACGACATAGTACAGAACAAGTCCATGGATTGTTCGGTGTAATTCGAAGAGTGAGATTAAATCAGATCAGATACGACCTCCTTGTGATGATTTGTTGTTTACGAACTGTCACTCAAAGTTATGGGGCAGTTTTGTATAAGGTTGATACAGTATAGACGTTACATTCCCCGCTTCAAGCCGCTGTGTCTCATTACATCTTACTGATAAACTCAGATTTTTGCATGGACTATGTCAGATTGCTTCCAATAGATACCTTGTCAAAAACGTAAAGTTTATTTTAACAAGGGCAAAACATTTATCACAGCGAGTGTAGTTCTACCAAGTACAACGGAAAGAAATTTTTTTGGTCAGGATCCGTGAATCGCATTTCGCAAAGTCAAAGTGTTAAATGTTAAAGTAACATATATTCAAATTATCAGATATTAACTTGCTTATTAAATTGAATATAATATTTGAACATTGAAATAATCAAATCTTTTAATGCGTAAATAAACAATCATTCATACAATTGAAGACATGAATAAATATGAATATGTGAGAGTAACTAAATACTCAAAACGCGTAATATTTAGCGAGTTAACGTTGCCATATAACCAAGAATGTTCAAGCCTCGATCACACCTAAACACGGTGTGAACTTATGACTTTTTATGTATTCATAAAGTATTTAGAGTAGAATATATCCTAGTGTATTCATTCAGTATTTAAAGAATGAGCGTTGCCATACATTTTGAAATTATCAAGTTTCCCATCTACATATATGCACTGTATGAAATATTTGTTCATGGTGTTCAGGTAGAATTAGTGAAGCTTCGTTGCCATGTGATTAATAATGATATAATACACCGTGCAAATTAAGGTCAATGTAAAGTGGAATTACTGAGGCTTGCTGCTTGAATTACAGAAGCTTCTTGCCAGATTTACTGAAGCTTCTTGCCAGATTTACTGAAGCTTCTTGCCAGATTTACTGAAGCTTCTTGCCAGATTTACTGAAGCTTCTTGCCAGATTTACTGAAGCTTCTTGCCTGAATTACTGAAGCTTGCTGCTTGAATTACAGAAGCTTCCTGCCAGATTTACTGAAGCTTCTTGCCAGATTTACTGAAGCTTCTTGCCTGAATTACTGAAGCTTGCTGCTTGAATTACAGAAGCTTCCTGCCAGATTTACTGAAGCTTCTTGCCAGATTTACTGTAGCTTCTTGCCAGAATTACTGAAGCTTGCTGCTTGAATTACAGACGCTTCCTGCCAGATTTACTGAAGCTTCTTGCCAGATTTACTGAAGCTTCTTGCCAGATTTACTGAAGCTTCTTGCCAGAATTACTGAAGCTTGCTGCTTGAATTACAGAAGCTTCCTGCCAGATTTACTGAAGCTTCTTGCCAGATTTACTGAAGCTTCTTGCCAGAATTACTGAAGCTTGCTGCTTGAATTACAGAAGCTTCCTGCCAGATTTACTGAAGCTTCTTGCCAGATTTACTGAAGCTTCTTGCCAGATTTACTGTAGCTTCTTGCCAGAATTACTGAAGCTTGCTGCTTGAATTACAGAAGCTTCCTGCCAGATTTACTGAAGCTTCTTGCCAGATTTACTGAAGCTTCTTGCCTGAATTACTGAAGCTTGCTGCTTGAATTACAGAAGCTTCCTGCCAGATTTACTGAAGCTTCTTGCCAGATTTACTGAAGCTTCTTGCCTGAATTACTGAAGCCTCTTGCCAGAACTACTGGAGATTCCTGATTAAACTACTGATGCTTCCTGCCAGAATTACTGGCGATTCCTGATTTAATTACTGAAGCTTGCTGCCAGAATTACTGAAGCATCCGCCAGAATTACTGAAAATTCCTGACTAAATTACTGAAGATTCCTGATTAAGCTACTGAAGTGCTGTCTGAATTACTGAACTACTAAGGAGTGCTACCAGATTTACTGACGTTTCCAGCCGGAATAACTGAGGCTTGCTGCCCGCATTACTGAAGTACTGCGCCTCGCTGCCGCTGCGATGACTGCAGAGGACGGGCTGGACGGCGTGCTGGGGCAGGTCGGCATGGGGCGCTGGCAGCTGCTGGTGTTGGTCACCAATGCCCTTAGTGAGTGCGCCCTTAGGGGGTGTGCCCTTAGTGAGTGTGCCCTTAGTGAGTGTGCCCTTAGTGAGTGTTGTGTGCCCTTAGTGAGTGTTGTGTGCCCTTAGTGAGTGTTGTGTGCCCTTAGTGAGTGTGCCCTTAGTGAGTGTGCCCTTAGTGAGTGTGCCCTTAGTGAGTGTGCCCTTAGTAAGTGTGCCCTTAGTTAGTGTTGTGTGCCCTTAGTGAGTGTGCCCTTAGTGAGTGGGCCCTTAGTGAGTGTTGTGTGCCCTTAGTAAGTGTGGTATGCCCTTAGTGAGTGTGGTATGCCCTTAGTGAGTGTGCCCTTAGTGGGTGTGGTGTGCCCTTAGTGAGTGTGGTATGCCCTTAGTGAGTGTGCCCTTAGTGGGTGTGCCCTTAGTGAGTGTGCCCTTAGTGAGTATTGTGTGCCCTTAGTGAGTGTGGTATGCCTTTAGTGAGTGTGGTATGCCCTTAGTGAGTGTGCCCTTAGTGGGTGTGCCCTTAGTGAGTGTGCCCTTAGTGAGTATTGTGTGCCCTTAGTGAGTGTGGTATGCCCTTAGTGAGTGAGGTGTGCCCTTAGGGGGTGTGCTCTTAGTGGGTGTTGTGTGCCCTTAGTGAGTGTGGTATGCCCTTAGTGAGTGTGCCCTTAGTGGGTGTTGTGTGCCCTTAGTGAGTGTGGTATGCCCTTAGTGAGTGTGCCCTTAGTGAGTGTGCCCTTAGTGAGTGTGCCCTTAGTGAGTGTGCCCTTAGTAGGTGTTGTGTGCCCTTAGTGAGTGTGGTATGCCCTTAGTGAGTGTGGTATGCCCTTAGTGAGTGTGGTATGCCTTTAGTGAGTGAGGTGTGCCCTTAGGGGGTGTGGTATGCCCTTAGTGAGTGTGGTATGCCCTTAGTGAGTGTGCCCTTAGGGGGTGTGCCCTTAGTGGGTGTTGTGTGCCCTTAGTGAGTGTGCCCTTATGGGGTGTGCCCTTAGTGGGTGTTGTGTGCCCTTAGTGAGTGCGGTATGCCCTAAGTGAGTGTGCCCTTAGGGGGTGTGCCATTAGTGAGTGTGGTATACCCTTAGTGAGTGAGGTGTGCCCTTAGTGAGTGTGCCCTTAGGGGGTGTGCCCTTAGTGAGTGTGCCCTTAGTGAGTGTTGTGTGCCCTTAGTGAGTGTGGTATGCCCTTAGTGAGTGTGGTATGCCCTTAGTGAGTGTGGTATGCCTTAAGTGAGTGAGGTGTGCCCTTAGGGGGTGTGGTATGCCCTTAGTGAGTGTGGTATGCCCTTAGTGAGTGTGGTATGCCCTTAGTGAGTGTGCCCTTAGGGGGTGGGGTGTGCCCTTAGGCGGTGTGGTATGCCCTTAGTAAGTAAGGTGTGCCCTTAGTGAATGTGCTCTAAGCGAGTGTTGCATGCCCTAAGGGGGCCTTGGTGGGCCCTTAGTGGGTGTTAGGAAGTCGTTAAATGGGTGTTGGTGTGTGCGTGAGTCCACAGCGTGAGAACATTGTGCGTGTGTGGCACGGTTATTTTGAGTTGTTATTGTGCATTTTGACGGTCTCTGCTCCCGTGTTTAGAGTGTCCCTAATAATAGTTTTTATTGATTAAGGGTACCCGCACACGAGCAACTTTTTATTGTCAGTTGCCACAACTAAGAAATTGTCCACAATAGAATGCATGCATTTCTATGGCTGCACGTGCAAGGACAACTTTTCGTGAGGCGACAACAAAAAGTTGTGAGGTGGTTGCGCCTGGATCAATTTCTCTGACAACATAATAGTTGTCGGCAACTGTTACGGCGATAGAGAACGTTATTTCCAATGGGAGCTGGCACGCGGACAACTTTTAGTTGCCGCTACCCAGCGCCCAGCCGGTCGCAAGCTGCTAGATTGGCTTTGTTACGTCCAGAATTTTGCAAAGATGACTTGTTTTGAGGCGGTATGGTGTATAATTAAACTGGAAAGCGTTTAAGCTATTCTTAAATGCCACGGCGAAACGACCTATTTCACATCTTAATTATAAATTCTTTATATTACAGAAAAAAAGAGCCTGTGTTCGGCATTTTAATGATGATCAATATACTCAATACTGGGATGGCATATTTCCTTTTTCATCTTGCGATCCTGCTGTGGTTTTTCAGTGTCTTCCAGACTAGAGTTGTCTGACGCTGCCACATCCACAGTTTCCATGGGGACACTAAACGATAGTTGCCGCCCTCCAGTGGCTCGTTTGCGGGTGTGTCTTACTGACAACTTTTCGTTGCGACAATTTTTTCGTTGTGACAATATTTTGTCGTGACAACTGACAATTAAAAGTCACTCGTGTGCGGGTACCCTAAAAGTCCTCTGTAATTCCGGTGTGCGTCCATGTTTAGGTCATTATCTGGACCAAGCTCGGTTGTAATTCATTTCAGCTCATAACACTGACAGACTCATAATATCACATCTATTTACAGCCCATAACACTGACAGTCCTATAACATATTCATTTATAGGCCATAATACTGGCAGACCAATGATATCATATCTATTTGCAGCCCATAACACTGGCAAACCTGAAACATCACATCTATTTACAGTCCATATTACTGGTAAACCTGTAATATCACATCTATTTACAACCCATAACACTGCATGCCAGACCTATAATAACATATCTATTATAAGAAAATGCGCTAAAAATACCACCCACAATGTACAGTATATTGTACGCGTACACCGATAGTTAACGCTACTGCATCGTTGCCTTTACATAACTGAAACTGATATCGTAAATGACTCTTAATGAAGCATGCAAAACGCTGGTGTGGGTATTCCCTTCCCGCGTGAATTATACAGTATGTCGCACAAAACCCCGGACCGAGTATTTATTTTCCCGTATCAGTAATACCATCGTAAGAATAGCATGAGGGTATAATTTCTAGCAAAATTATCCTTTAAAATTAACCTATAGAAAAGGTATTACTGAATATGATGGTATTACTGATACGGGGAAATAAATACTCGGTTCGGGTTTTTGTGAGACATACTGTATATTTGTTTGTGCATTGTGACCCATCTAGCATCTTGCGTAAAATGTCCAAGGGAGCACATTTCAATTCGGTTTCTAGCTCTCAATCATGTATTCAACCCCTGAGACAGCTATTGTCTACTTCTTACGGTTTGTCTGTCAATTTAGGATTTTTATGTTAAGAAGCATTTGAAACCAAATTGGCTGTATTTCATTTTGTGTATCAAATTTTTTTTCAATAAATGACATTTGTTTGCCTTCTTTTCGTCTGCTCCGAATCTTGTGACAGATGCTCGGGCAAACAAAAGGGATGAATTTCGCTACAAAAGTAGTTTATAGTCACTCAGTCAGGCTCGTTTGATTCTCAAGTCGTACAATAGAAATAAAACACATTTTATCAATACAGGGGGAACAAAAAATGTACGGTTATGTTGAGTCCCCTACTTGGATTTTGGTGTCCTATGAAAATAATGTCAAGTTATGCTGAGTGCCTACGTGGATTTTCGTGTCCTAAGGAAAAAAATGCAGAGTTAGGCTGAATATCCGAAATGATTTTCGTCTCCTATCGTGTTCCTCAAACTCTTTAAAAGTTGTGATAACGCGATTTTTCGGGAATCTCTTGGGAATCTCTTGGGAATTTCTGTTCGTAAACTTGTTCGAAAATATTTGGTACCCAAATAAGAAGCACGTTGAAGCAAAAATTTAGAACTACCAATATAACACACGTTGGTACCCCAAATTTTATCGAAGACGATGAAAGACTTCTGAGGTCTGACAAAGAGGTTCGTTGAGCACCAAGTCAGTATAGCTTTTACTGTCCTTGTGTGAGAAATCGCACTGTTTTCTTTTTCCAATCGTATTTAGAAATCTGAATCCATGTTGAAAATCAAATGCTGTGCAGACCTATTCATTGATCAGTCCAGTGCGCGAGTGAGTTAACCTTTGAACCTCCTCATTTATGTACGCATATTTTACCGTTATCACAACCACCATCATTAAACTGGCACCGGCATCAGGCAGTCACCGATATCAGGATAAGGAAGGAACTGCCACTCGGTAGTGAGCTCCGAAAAACACATAACGAGCATTAGAATATATTCAGGCTTTTTTCGAAAAAAGGACCCAATAGTCATCTGGGGGGTTAAAGGTTAAGTGTACTAGGTTGAATTTATCACCAACACCTTAAAAAACAGTAGCGTTGAGGATAGGATGCCTTGGAAGTCGCTGAACTTATTCGGGCCCATAAGTAGCTACATTCAAATATTTCCTATCTAACAGTTTTAAGAAACAATGTACTCGATGTATCACTTGTGGTAAATAAATTGCTTAAATTGTTTAAATTGTCTGACATGCGAAGCGCGACGTTTGTCTTGGTTAGCTGCAGACAATAAACAGCAGTTGTGTTCCTCCAGTGGAGATTTCCATTTTATTTGTAAAATATGTCACCTCATGTAAAAAAATATGAACCTATCCATTTAATAAAGCGTTCCATTTCATTTGTAAAATATATATAATGTTGCCTTGGCGTGAAATATCAACTTATCTTTTACTTGAACCATTTATATACTTGTATATTGTCGTATAAGGCGCTATGTTCCACAGTGAAGTGTGTAGCAGAGGGTCAAAAAAGCTGACTATACAGAAAAACTTGGCCTGAAAATTGAAGGGTAAAATTCAGCGAAGGCACGGAATCTGCACTTTCTGTAACAAAAGTCGCGTCTGTCCGTCTGTTTGCCCTTCACGCTTTGGAAACATTGTAAGATTAGTTCTGTAGCACAGATACGATTAGATCCGAAGAACAGATACGATCGATTCATTCATAGCACAAATAAAATTACGTTCGTAGAAGAGATACGATTAGATCCATGGGACACATGCGATTATGTCCGTGGGACAGATACGATTAGGTGTGGGGCACAGACACGATTAGGTGTGGGGCACATATACGATTAGGTGTTGGGCGCAGATACGATTAGGTGAGGGGCGCAGATACGATTAGGTGTGGGGCACAGATACGATTAAGCGTTGAGCACATACACGATTAGGGCCATAGCAGTGGGATGATTAAATCCGCAGCACATACACGATCAGGTCAGTAGAACAGATGCAATTAGGTCCGTTGTGCAGAAGCGATTAGGTCAGCAGCACAGATACGGTTTTATTCGTAGTACAATACGATTAGGTGTGCACCAAATGTTCGATTAGATCCATAGAACAAATACGATTGAACCACTCCGTGACCGTGCACGGTTACGCTAGCATACGTGATTTAAAATCCGTTTCTTCTCTTCATTCAAAATAACTTATACAAATGAAGCGTAGCTCTAATTCAAAAGTAGCATCGCTATTTTAAACAACACAAGTGCACTAGTGTTTTTAATAACAGCTCCAATCTTTTGAGTGCTCAAAATGTATACCTAATGATGGAACCTTCTTGACTGCTATTTGTTCTTTTCCTAATCGAAGGTAAATGATTATAGTTCTTACTTTTGAGGTACTCATTTTTCATTATAGGGTTGAGTTTAATTTAAATGTGTAAATGAAGTCATTGCAGTAGAATACGTGTTGTCACCTCTGGCTCATACCCTTCCAATTGCAAACACCTAGAATAAAGGATACTGACGAATGAATGGAAACAGTGTTTCGAAAAGTAAAAATATCCACGTGTTCAATATTGTATGGGTTACATTGAAGGGTGGGCCACCCACAAAATCCAGATCTCTGATCTATAAAACTAATCAATGTAACACTGATACACTCCTTCAACCAATAATGGAAACCAGATGCAAATAAATTAATTATTCAGTTATAGTCATTTAAGATAAAAAGGCGGTTTTGCAACTCACTGCATAAATGCACCTGCTTTCGTACAATTCCTAATTACTTTTTGTCTACTTCTAAAAACATTTCATGTACATATCGACTTTTAGGAAATGAACTGTTGTTCTTTCTATCTTTCTTCCTTTATTTTTTCTTTCTTTCTTTTTGCCTTCCTTTCTTTATTTCTTGTTTCCTTTCTTTTTTCTTATCTTTATTTCTTTCTTTTTTGCATTCTGTATGTCTTTTTTCTTTATTTCTTTCTTTCTCTGTTTCTATTTTCTTTTTTTCTTTTTTTTTCTTTCTTTCTTCCCACCTCGACTGAGTGAGATAACGATACCGTGACGTTGACTGCCGCAGTTTGGTCGGTGCTGGCTCCCCACACCATCGGCACGACGCTCCTCAACGCTCCTGTGGACTTCCGCTGCTCCGCACCGGGCACTGAAGCCCTCAGCAACAGGTGGGAGTGGTAGATTAGTTCTGCAACACAAATACGATTAGATCCGTAGAACAGTTACAATTCGCGACTGCAGAGCCTATTAAAAGCTAAGTTAAATAGTACTCATCAATTCCATGAATTTAATTTTTTATGGAAAAAATAATTTGTGGGATAATTAGCCAACGTGTAATGTGTAGCACGCTCCGCCACATCGAATTTCAGGCGACCAAATACTTTAATATCTATTTTAAGATTCAACATCCGACTCATTTTTGATCCTTGCTAATTATTTCCCCCGAGCATGTAGAACTTTGAGTTATCTATCAGTATTTTCAAGTGTAAAACATTTCAACAGAATTCGGGAAGAAGAATTCATTACAACGACTCTAACTCCCGAAGACACAACTGACGACACGACAGAAGACCCCGAGTTCACCACTACCGCAAGTCCCGAAGCCTCCAACAACGACATCAAATTCGACAACGCGTGTCTCAAATTTCCGCCGCTGCACCTGCTGCCCGGCATCTACGATACGGACAACAGCTCGTGGGCAGTGGACGACCGCGGGAACCTGCACCAACTCGACCCTGGGGAGGAGCAGCTACTGAGGGACGCTGCCGAGAGGGGGCACTTGGTTGACTACTCTGTGCCGTCTTGTCCCCAAGTTGAGTACGATAACTCCACCTTCACTGTCACCATCGCTACAGAAGTGAGCTAAGTTGAATTCCCTTATATTTCCGACCCTGTGTCTGTCATTTGAACGATTTGCCGGTTCAGAATGCATGATTATGGTATATGCGCACTGGTTTAAATTAAATCATTTATACACCTTCAGGTTATTCAGTATCGCTTTTGGTTTGATCAATACCGCTCGCTAAGGATGTTGGGCTGGGGAAAAAAGATTAAGCTCGATTCAGTTAGCCGATCAGAATGTAATCTTGGTTACTCATAGTGTTATTAATTGTAGTATTTGGAAGACGAATGCTGTACAATGAGCTCACTCAACGTACCAAATTAATACCTTTCTTACATCATATCCTCTTTAATTTGTTTCATAGTACTAATGTATTTACTTGTGGGACATATAATTAAAAATTGAAGAGCAAAGACGGCTGCCTGAAAAGTTTTAATTTTTACTATCAGTCAAATCTAGAGTGAATGTCAAATCTAAAAAGAAGAAAAAATATAATGCTTATGTTTCTAAAAGCGTGAATATTTATTTTTCAGCATTTCTCAGTTCAGTTTAATTCAATCTATGATAAAAATAATTTGAGTGCAAATGGCAGTCTATGATAATTATCATAGAAAATATTTCGAGAGATAGATTATAATCTATCTCTCAAAATATTTTCTTTATGTTTTAGTGGAACCTGATCTGCGAGAGAACGCTCGAGCGGCCACTCTTCCAGAACACTTACACTCTGGGCACGATGGTCGGCTGTGTCATCGGGGGCGACATCGGGGACAGGTGAGATCTGGTCACCTCCAAACCCGTATTGAAAGATCCTATTATTGATTTAACATCCAAGCTAATTCAAAGCAAATGTTCTGGTTGCGAAAGAATTGACTATACCTCATATCTTTCGTCAACTGAGACTTCCGTGTTAATTTGAATCAAATGTTCATGTTGAGGATGAAGCTCGTTCCCTTCACGGGGAGGTGTCGGCAGTTCGAATCCCGGCAGTGCCACCCAGTGATTCTCCCTATTGGGAAAAGGGGGAACTCAGCCACAACTCCCTTATACCCAGGTGTCGGAAATGGGTACCGGCTTGACCGGGGGTACCCGTCATTGAGTCTTGGTGTTAGTAATAAGGCGTTTGGAAAACCAATGTACAAGATAATATGTAGCAGGATTTATTAGAATAAAACATCCTTTACAGGTTCGGTCGCGTGGCCGCCATCAGGATGGGTGCTCTGTTCCACGTCATGGCCTCCCTCGCTGTCGCCTTCACCACCAACTTCACCGTCCTGCTCGTCGCCCGCTTCTTGGTCGGTCTCACCAACCTCGGCATCCTCGTCACCGCCGTCACCCTCGGTAGGTCCTGGAAGGACGAGGGACCTCTTAGAGGTGCCTCGACTGCAAATATTCTCGTATGGTTCTTGAGATAGTGGCAACCTGGAAGGACGAGGGACCAAATTAGGGTTCTTGGTACTTGAGATAGGGGCAACCTGGAAGGATGAGGGACCAATTAAGGGTTCTTGGTTCTTGAGATAGGGGCAGCCTGGAAGGACGAGGGACCAATTAAGGGTTCTTGGTTCTTGAGATAGGGGCAACCTGGAAGGATGAGGGACCAATTATTAAGGGTTCTTGAGATAGTGGCAACCTGGAAGGACGAGGGACCAATTACGGGTTCTTGAGATAGGGGCAGCCTGGAAGGACAAGGGACCAATTAAGGGTTCTTGGTTCTTGAGGTAGGGGCAACCTGGAAGGACGAGGGACCAATTACAGGTTCTTGAGATAGGGGCAGCCTGGAAGGACAAGGGACCAAATAAGGGTTCTTGGTTCTTGAGATAGGGGCAACCTGGAAGGACGAGGGACCAATTAAGGGTTCTTGAGAATGGGGCAACCTGGAAGGACGAGGGACCAATTCAGGGTTCTTGAGATGGGGCAACCTGGAAGGAATTATTCTTCTATAATTCAACATCTTGAGCGATTTTTCCAGCACTGGAGACGTGCCCTGCTCACCTGCGAGGGGCCGTGGGGATGGGAGTGGGGCTGCCGTACTCGGTGGGGGTGATGCTGTTCGGAGGGCTCGGGTACGTGCTCCGGTCCTGGCGGCATCTGTACATGGCGTCCAGCTTCCCGGCCTTCCTCATGGTCCCCGTCAGCTTGTGAGTCGCTCTCACACTTGCTTTGTTACTTAGTACAATTGTACTTAGTTCAATTAGTAGTCTCTACGATTCTTGCTTTGTATAAGTAATTAGAATTAATGCCATCTGGACATTTCTACGGTACCTAATTTGCAAACCTATGCTGTGAATCAGCTTATATGTCGCTCCCACAATTGCGTTGATAATGCTTGGTAATATGTATAGGTGGACAGTGCACTTGCGTGTCAACATGCTCACCACGCAGCATAGCGTAGAAAATGCTTAAAGTATCGAGAACGCCCCAAAAACATAGAAAACGCCTAAAAACATTAAAAAATATAAAGGGTACTCGTGGAACTCTTCTTTCCGTTTTGGAGATTTTCTACGGCCCCTAATTAGTGAGTCAGCTCGGGAGTCTCTCCCACACCTACTTCGTTAAGTTGATCAGTGCACTTGCGTATCAACAAGCTGGCATGATAACCCAGTCTAACTTTTTCGCCGCCTGCATGCATGTTTTTTGCCGCCCAGGTAATTAAATCGCTTGGGCGGCGAAAAACATGCATGCTCCTGCGAAAAAGTTAGACTGGGAATACAGGTTATTCAGGGTGCTTTTCTTTCTGATTTTGAAATTTTCTACGGCACTTAATTAGTGAAGTTAAGTAGAGCGAAGCACTTACTGCATGTATCAACATACAAGCGTCACAAAACAGTCCTGATACTTTCCTTTCTGATTCGTATATTAGTAGCTTTTGATCTGGAATGATGACCTGAAATTATTTTAGATTCCCATAGGAACAGGCTAAATGAATTGATGGAGAAATAATTTCCCCGGAATTATTTCTCTGTCAATCCCATCACGGTCGCGACTCATGAAGCCATCAACCCCGTAAGTCGATCTCTGCTCCCCTCCAGCCTGCTGGACGAGTCTCCTCGCTGGCTGCTGCAGAAGGCCCGTGTTGAGGACGCGCAGAACATCCTGAAGAAGGCGTCCAAAGCTAACAGGAGCGAGCTGCCTCCGGACCAGGAGCTGAATAAGGTCCTCATGGAAATCGCTCGGGTGGGTCAAGTGGGTAATATAGTGGTCAGATGAGCCAACACTGACAGAAAGAATTAATTCAATGTTTCAAGAATTATGATTAACTTTCTTTGAATTTGGTAGTCCTCTTACTAAAGCTCGTGAGGCTTTTGAATTTTACATTCTTCATGAGCAATTTTCTCAACTACTTGAATTCTAATTTTTCGTCGCCTAAGGAGATCGCTCAGGTGGATCAAGTATGTAGATAATCAAATTAGTTTCAAGCGAGCCAACATTGACAAAAAATAATTTCAACGTTTCTTGAATTTTGGTGGTTCTCTTACAAAATTTCGTGAGGCTTTTAAGCTCTACATTCTTCACAACCAATTTTTTAACCTACCTGATTCCTAATTTTTCGTCGCCTACAGCAAGAAACTGACGTAGAAGAGAAAGAAGCGAAGCCGATGACTCTCAAGGAGCGCGCTCAGGATTCTCTAAAAGAAATAGGCTCGTTCGTACGCACTCCTGCCATGAGAGTCATCAGCGTGGTGACTCCCATCAACTGGGTTTTCAGTGAGATCATCTATTACGGCATCATTTTCAACGCCAACAACTTCGCCGGGTGCGTGTCCCAACGCCAGATTGGAGAGCAATACTATATTGTTATGGCAGATTTCACCAGTGATAGTAGTTAGCGTCTTTTTTATGAAATGGTAATGATCAAGATAATGTAAATTTGTCAGATTTCATCAATGATGGTAGTTTACGTCTTTTTTATGAAATGGTAATGATCAAGATAATGTAAATTTGTCAGATTTCATCAATGGTGGTAGTTTACGTCTTTTTTATGAAATGGTAATGATCAAGATAATGTAAATTTGTCAGATTTCATCAATGATGGTAGTTTACGTCTTTTTTATGAAATGGTAATGATCAAGATAATGTAAAATTGTCAGATTTCATCAATGGTGGTAGTTTACGTCTTTTTTATGAAATGGTAATGATCAAGATAATGTAAATTTGTCAGATTTCATCAATGATGGTAGTTTACGTCTTTTTTATGAAATGGTAATGATCAAGATAATGTAAAGTTGTCAGATTTCATCAATGGTGGTAGTTTACGTCTTTTTTATGAAATGGTAATGATCAAGATAATGTAAAGTTGTCAGATTTCATCAATGATGGTAGTTTGTGTTTTTTTACCAAATGTTACAGCTCAAGATGAATAGATTTGTCCAGACTTTTCTTCATTTAATTCTTGCAACTCTGAAACACTTCATTGTTCTTCGTATCGAAGATCCGATATCATATCGAAGATCCATTTCATTGTTCCATTCGACGAGCTTGGATGGTTTTATACCGAAGTTTTCATCTCGAAATATCAAACACAGGCTCTTTTTGTCCTTAGGCACGAAAATTAATGTAAATAACATCATATTTCAAGTGTCATTCTCAAAATTTAATGTAAATGAATATCATATTCCAAAGGTCGAACCCGTTCGCGTACGTTGCGCTCACGGGCGTCAGCGACGCAGCGGCGATCATCATCGGCGCGCCGGTGTCCAACTACATCGGGCGGCGCAACACGGTTGGGGCGGCGCAGTTTTTCGCCGGCCTCCTCACCATTCTTGTGCTCGCCGTTCCTGACAGTACGAGTCTTTAAACTTGATTTATACTGTAAAGTTATCGTTCTTGTGCTCTGCGTTCCTGACAGTACGAGTCTTTTGCATTTGATGTTATACTGTTGAGTTGTCGCGAAAGTTTTATTGGAAGGATTTGACGGGCAATTTTTGAACCTCGTGAAGAATGGGGTGAGGCGTTATCTTGGTGGAAGAGGATTCCACGATGGAGCTTTCCTGGACGCTTTTTAGCTGATTCTGCATTAAATTTCCTCAAAACGTCACATTACAGACTCCTAGCTGTGAGAGTTTTTGACCTCCACTAAAGAATACAAGCACAACTCCTCATTCAGAGTCTCGTTGGCACTCGGATCGTGTAAGCCTTCCGCGTATTTTTTGAATTACTCTCGTATTGTTGAGATTCCTCGTCACTAACAATACGGGCGTATATTAACTGCTGCTAATTACATTAGTCCCCTTACTGTCCCCATTACAACCCCATCAGGTGTGCGGTGGCTGCAGTGGGTCCTCGTTATGGGAGGCTTCCTTTTGGCAGCAGCTGCAGCTCAGGTTAGTTATTTGATGTTCAAGTTTTACTCCCTCAGCAATGAAATCGGCTCAGTCCGTTTTCTTTCTTTAGAAAAGTCCTTAGAAGGTCAAACAAGATTCCACTTAGATTTCTTAAAATTTATAAATTCACACTAACTATTTAGTGATCATTTTGAAGTTTTAATGAACAATGCGGAGTGTGTCGTGCAGTGTGTTGACAGTGTTGAAATATATTTTCACAATTATCACCACTACGCACCGTTTCTAGCTCCAGGAAATTAGGCGTACACTTCAACAGTCTTGTTATTTATTTCAATAGTGTTACGGAACGTAGCTCGGTCAGAGCACGTAACGCAGGAGGAATTGAAACCCCCGAAAGCAAAAGAAAGAAAAATAAAGATATGAAATACGCAGTCTGAGAGTTGGACAGAAAGGTAGGAAATTAACAGTGTTTAATTGGTGTGTACTCCGCGAATACCGAGTTGACAAGCATGGGGAGAATAACAAACTTTGAAAGATTAAAACACATTTATTTTTGAGATGAACACGTGGGTATGTGCACAAGGCATTTAGACAGAATTGACATGAGAGAGCACAACTGCGTTAATGAAAGGTACGCACATTTCTGCCGCCATAAAACTTTAAACACGACATGATATAAATGTGATGTTTACCGAGAATTCAAGTTACCAATACTCAAGAGCTGACAACGATTCACGAAAGAATGCACAAAGTTATAGAAACCCCTACGCAACACAAATTACAGAACAATGATGACAAACATACCGTTTTCCTGGACTCACAAGGCGTCCAAAAATACATCAATGCATCGCATTCTGTCGCATAAACATAAGACACAAATTCATTACACAGCGCGTCCTTTTTACTGCAGCGTACCACTTTGACTTCCACTAATACACTTTAAAGCACTGTTTCAAAATACTCGATGCCACAAATTTTCAATTCCTCTGGGATGCGTTGCAGGGGTCACCTAGTTTAGGACCCTGTTCAACTCTTGAAGGGCGCTCGTAATGTTTCTTCGCTGCGGCCGCTCCAATCGCCGGCGTCGGCCGGTTGCTGAAACATCGAAGACGCTGCGCCTAGAGCGCTCGTTCGTTGCGCTCATGGCTTCATTGCCCGAACAGCTCAACCACTGTAGAATTTGCGACTTTTGACGTTGTTGAAGATTGGCAGCTGTGCGAGTTCAAAATAAAATGCAGGCTGGAGTTCATGCTGTCTTGAAGACGACGTAGAACTGACTTTTGTGTTCTCTCAGGAGAACGATTGACACATTTTTTTTCGTATCGGTGGTCCTCGACGTTGTTGCGTATCAAGCGGAATTTGATGTCGGTGGTACTTCAGTGTCTGCTGGGTCCGTTGCCAACTTTGAAGATTCGAAGGAGCACTGTATAGGGGCACTTTCGCGGTGTTTTTTTTTCGAGTAGCAGATCCAAGGGGATCTCGGCGGCAGCCGGATCCCCGAAAACGTGCACCAAAAAGACCGTCTCTCGTCGTGTAACCAAGTCAAAATCCTCCCTAATTTCTCTTCTCAGCTCCTTATAAGTCTTCCGCTTGTTTCCTTCTCGAACATTCCCGATTCATCTCCGTCCCTCGCCGTCTCCAAGTCCGTCCTCCTCTTTGATTGGTGAAGTTTTTCCTTGTCCCTGACGATTCCGCTTCTAATTGGTGCGTTATCTGACACACCTCCTTGCCTACTCTACTTCTTGATTCTCATTGGTAGAGCAGCCGCGGTCACCCCATGAGCCAGCCCCTACCTCCTCGAAGCTAACCCTCGCTTGTTTGAAGTGGGCTCGCTCACGCCTACCCGTGTGTTGTGTGTGTGACTTGTGTTGTGTTGCCTGGATGTGTTTTGTGTTCAAGATTGTGTGTTTGTGTTTTGTGGACGCCTGAACCGTAGAAGTTTGGACGCAGCGCCAACCGCCGAGTGACTTTGATTTATGACATCCCGTTTCAAGCACTTGAGAGCGCTGCCCAAAGAGCCGACCCTCGCCGATACGACACACAACACATTCCAATGTTTGTAGCCCCGCAGAATGTTTACCCTTCTTTAAAATGTTATAGCTTCACGGAATTTAGCCCAAAAATAAAATTTGATGTGATTTTGCCAAATATCTATGCCTAATTTATTCTATTTCACCACAATAGGCATGATTTTTTTTCAATGCCTCAATTTTCGTGCGGCAGTATTCAGGGCTGCACTGATTTTAGTAAGAAAAATATACCAATATTGATTCTTTTTCTGCTAATGACTGACTTAAAAAAACTGGTTCTCAGTTACATCTATCAACTCTCTTATTTTATTTAAGTTATAGAATAATTAGAAAACTCGGCATTCTATGTCGAGTCTATAATTGCCGCTAATATTTGCACAGTTCCGTGTTAAGAGGCTCCGTAAATTCAAAAATGGAATTCTGATCGGAAAAGCAGAAATATTTACACGCGCTGTTCCAGATCATGTACGTGTACACCCCTGAGTTGTACCCTACTACACTCCGGGCTCGCGGCTTCGCCTTCTGCAACCTCACTGGGTACGCCGGTGCCTTCTTCGCTCCTTTCATCCCTGAAGTGCTCGTGAGTAACAAAGGATTACACAGAACAGGAGCTTGAAGGTTTATTTGGATGTAACTTTTAACACGTTGACTGCAATTGGTTACACTGAAGTTCAATATTCAAGTCAAATTTAAAGTCAATTGTAGTAGGTAATTTTAAAAATAGCAAACGTTAACTGGATCGTGCTTTCATTTAGTATCAATTAAGTACTCATGAAAATTGAGTTTGTGACTACTGGTCGGTCAGCAGCATTATGAAAATCCCCCACTGGCCACCGGTGGCGCACGTTGCTGCCAAAGTGTTAAACTTAATATATATCCTCAACTGTTCGTTGAATTGCCATTGAATCAAGAAAGGTTGTAGAATGATCCATTTCTCATTGTTCACTGTTCAGTTGATACACCTTTTCGACAGAGCGAATGCTGCTCTCTGGACTGGGACGAAACGTAACTTGATTTTCATGAATTTTAACAGTACATGCTTCTTAAACTCTTGTTGAGATGTTAGTAACGATTGGGGGCCATTTGCAAGGCTTTAGACTACATTTTTAGGCTCTTTACCCCGAACTAGTCATCAAAGTTGTACGATATAAGTTGTCCTCATGAGGATAAGAAAAAATAGTAGTGTATTGAAGTGTGTTTACCCATCTCTTATCTGTTATTCCCCTAAATCATTAGGCTGAAGACTAATTCTTAGCACTGGGATGAGGGAGGAAGGGATAAATCGGCAAGAGCCCTACTAACGTACTCAGAAATTGAAACTTGAATGATCACTCATCAGAAAAAGCGGTGGATGTGGACCACCGAGATAAAGTTAGTCTTTAGTCACGCATTTTTTATACAAATGTTTCTGTGACTTGAGTACATAAATATATTCACGCTTGAATAATATTTTCGACAGGCCAGTCTTGGTTGGTGGGTTACGAACGCGATCTTGGGCTCTTGCGGCATGCTGGGTGGCATCATCATTTTCCTCTTGCCCGAAACGAACAACAAGGTGCTGTGTGAGACAGTATATGATGTCGAACTTAGAGCGAAACTCAAAAAAGAAAAGAAGAAAGAGAAGGAATTGGAAAAGCTCAAGCTTGGCGAGAAAAAAACAGTTACTGCTGATGACATAACACACACTGTACCAAGTGAAAACAGTCTGAAGAATGGACAAACCGTACCAGGTACAGATGCCGAGAAAAGTGGCAGAGCCCTGAACTTTTTGGGTCTAAGGTCCGTCGAAGAAGAAATTCCAGAAAAGGAATCTGACGCCAGTATCGTCCGACGCTTAGTGTTTGGCACCCCAATCAACCCCGCTCCCCGGCCTCTGAGCAGCTTGAAAGAGAGGTCCTATAGCAACAGCATCAACTGCCTGTTGGAGTCCCCCAGGGGGCTGTCTACGGACTCGTTCGGCACCAAGAACTCGTCTCCTTTCGTCCAGACCAAAAGAAGGGTCACCAGCGGCCAGGACAACGCCGCTTTTGTTGCCAGCGATTCCTTATCAGCTGGACAAAATAGAGGTGGCGAGGCCCAGAGATGATTCTACTTCTTATCAGACGAGTATATGTAGAGAAAAATTCTCAATCCCTGCGTTAGCGTGTTTTTAGGTCGGAGGGTCGTACGCTAAAGAGAAGACATTTATACTTTTGCATCAGTGCTTGATTTTACGCTCTGATTATGCAACATAATGTCATAATGCCGTTAAAATCCCTATGAAAGAGGCTCATTGAACTCGTTGCTAAAAAGATCAGCTTCAAAATCTTGATAGAAGAGTTAGGTGTACAATATTTGTTCCAAATCTTGTAGTCCGTGCGTTTTTTATTGTTTATTTTTGATTCACGCATGTCAGTGAGGCGAAATTCCTGAAGTAGGGAGATAGTTGTGCATAGAACTCTGGCTGAAGACTAATTATTTTGGATAAAATATTTTTAATTGTATCTCATTCAACATCATTTTCGAAATACGTAACTGCGTGTTTGAACTTTCTGTAGTAGATTAGCTACCTTAAGTCTCTTGTCATGGATAAATAAATAAACCAATCTTTTTTGTGGTAAGTTTCGAATACTGTTTTCAATAAACTTCATGTCACGCTTTATCGCAACTTAATTTTTAAAAGTATCTTCATTCTAATACATAGTATCAAAGCGAGTTTCAACGCAAAGACGCTTCTCACAAGTGGCAATTTTCTTATATATTATATTGATGGATTATATATAAAGTTTCATCAAATAATGTGTCATGGCTTGTTTTCTATGTAGTGTGTCTCTTTATATTGCAAGTGCTGAAAATGTTATCTGTTATCAAACCCATTAAATTTTTGTTAACACCCCTCGTTGCATGCGACACATTACACTTGATATAAATGTAATGTTTGTGTAATAATGTTTGTCATTTGACGTACATTATTTTGATAAACATTGCACAATTTGATATATATCACACAATACATTATTTGATATAACTTTGTGTGTGCTCCATAACTCGTCTTAAAAATAATTGGAACATCACCTGTGGTAGGATCTTTTATACATATAAGCTCACTTTGATGATAAAATTATTCAGTAAATATCATGTAAAAAGAATCTTGCCGTAAAGCATTAAGACGCAGTTCGTTTTATGAAGAACGCACATTGTGTAATCTTGAAATCCTAAGCGTTTTGACACCAGACGTTGAAGTTTATGACTTCACTCGGCATCAAAGTATAATTAACTCGTTGACCGCGATAGGTTAAACTGAAGGGCAACGTTCAACTCAAATCTAAAGCCAAAAGCAATTTTAAAATAACAAACATTAACTGTATCGTGCTTTCATTTAGCTATAATTAAATTTCTATGAAAATTGAGTTTGTGACTACTGGTCGGTCAGCAGCGTTATGAAAATTCCCTCCGTGTACCACCGGTGGCTCACACTGCCACCAACGGGATAAATTGTATTCAATGAATTTATCACTTCGTTTGACGTCTCCGCATTCTTTGTTGAGCAAGAGCCTGAACTCGAGACATTAAAATCAAATATATCTAAGACAACCTCGCTAAATCGACTTTATTAATACCTATACCTATGTTGACATTAATGGTTAGCTCTACAGAGTATTTTTAACTATGAAACCACGAGAGATACATCAAGAAGTATTTCGCTGCCATTTTTCCAAGAATTTTCATAGTTTTAAATTATCTTATAGTAGGTTACTGGTACGTTATGCACAGTAGGAAACCCAAAGCAACCAAATTAGTGACAGGCAGTAGGATCAAACTCAAACAATTTGGCAAACAGAAAAAACAGAACTTCCTTATCCATTGCTTTAACACAGCAATTTGGATTCCTGGACATCTAACTCGGAGTCACAATTCCTTCATAATTCCCATAGTGTAGTAGTGAGAGCACTATCAAAAGCGTTTCAGAAACCATCTCTATCATCAGCCCTGTAAAATACAAAATATGAGCAACACTAGCTGAGAATAAAATCACGGTCGATAATATGTTCTAAACTATCTAAACAAAAATAAACTAACCGAAATACAGACAACAAAGACAACTACGAATTAAAAGGGATAAGAACTTAGCATGTTATTCAAAATTACCATTTCCCTAGACACGAGCATCAATAACAAAATCGTAAAATCCTCAATTTTCAAATTTTAAGTGCAATATTACTCGTATGTAACAAGATAGCATGTTAATCATTTTTTCTACAAGAAAAAAGCTCATTTTTTACATGAACTCGCCAATTTGTCAGTTAGTTTGGTTCACAGGCAGTGCAACTAAGTGGAAGCACCGCGGGGCAAAAGTTTCAAAAAAATCTCTCTGGAAATCAGGAACTCGGTTGTAAAAATACACGATTCTCTCACGATTTAAGGTTTCACTCTACTTAGCAGAAAATTCTCACTTCTGGCGGGAAAACGTGACTAGAGTCACATGCGCACGATGTGTTGTCGTCAGAATGATTTCTCCTGAAAAATCGATCATACGAAAAGAACCCAACGGAATAATTTAATAGCTCTAACAAGCGAACGTTGCACTACTCAATCATGTTGTTTATTGACGGATCATTTGCTTAACGAATGTGTTGACCACCTCGAGGGATAAGCAAGAAGTTAAAGCAATCAATGGTGAACTTGGGCTTTGGGATTATCGCGAGAATCACTTCCTGGTGAACCCGTTCAGCTGCAGCATCTCTGGATACTTCA
The DNA here is from genome assembly GCA_030386875.1 of Morinoia aosen. Classification (NCBI taxonomy): domain Eukaryota; kingdom Metazoa; phylum Arthropoda; class Malacostraca; order Amphipoda; family Talitridae; genus Morinoia; species Morinoia aosen. Next base: position 41,542,759 of record CM059567.1, on the reverse strand, counting down.
GAGACCGTTAAACTTCCACACAAACTCACTAGATAATTTATCCTTACTTTCCAAAAAGGTGGTCTCACTGTACTCCATAATAGACTGTGGTATCAAATGATTAGCACGGACGAGGCGACGAGTAAAAGTAAAAAAAAGTAAAAAAGTAAAACGCGAGGAGAACCTTTCCTCATTAGCTGAAATTGCTATTCATCCATTTGAACTCATCTAAACTAAGTTGGGTGAATTTAGTTTACACATAAATCTACGCCTTAAAATAGCGTTAATGATAAGATGCACTAGAAGTCGCTGAACTTATTCGGGCCCACAAGTAGCTGTACTCAAATATATAATCATTGTACTAGTCTTGAGCAACTGTATCGCTTGTGGTAAATAAATTGTTTAAAATTGACAATTAAAAATGGTAAATTCAGACGAGATGAACATCAGATGCTTGAGTGAACACAATTTGCTCAAGTGGCAATACCGGTGGTTGCGTCTTCTTGGACTTGCTCCCTACGAACTTCGCACCGGGAACTACAAACTATCTTATGTGTATCGTGGAATGAGCATGAGTGCGGAAATTATTTTGACTGTTATTCTTCTGATTGACGTATTTTCATTGCCCAAGCTTAATACATCTGACATATATCAATTCATGTTTGCCTTTTGGGGTCCATCATTCCAAGTCATGATGGTAATCACCTCATGGTGTGTTGTTAAAGAGTCATCAATTGTCGTACGCATTTTTCAACAGCTAGCTCCATCTCCGAATAAATTCATACCCCTGAAAACGATTTCCTTGCTGGGAATATACATATTTTTGGCTGTCAGCATACTTTACACAAACTATCTAAACTACGGCGGGCGTACAGCAACCCATCAAAAAAAACTTCGATCGATCGTAAACATTGTCAGCTACAGCGTCATCTTATTGCGGTACTTATCTTTAGTTCATTTCTTCCACGGAGCAATGAGGCTAGCAGCTGAAAATCTGCATAACATTGTAGAGACTCTGCAAACCATGAAATTTTTGTAATGTGGAAACGCGAACAAATGTACAGGAAATTGCCCTGTTGATCACGAGATATGCAGTCTAGAATGCCTCAGACGACAAACGAAAGCAAACCGCAGCATTGTGAACAAAATTGAGACGGCTTCTGCTTCCGTGGCCTTTGGAGTAATCGCGTTCGAGCAACTGGAGATGGTTATTGTCATCCTCTTCATGTTTCACGACGCTCACTCAATTTCGTTGAAGGACATCTTCGTGGTGGGACCTGCTGCCCTCCAGCTCTGGCTCGTCCTCAACTCTCACGTCCAGTACAACAGAGAGGTGAGCATGTTTACGTCCAGTATAACAGAGCGATGAGAATCTTCACTTCCGGTGCAACAGAAAGGGGAGCATGTTTATGTCCAGTACAACAGAGAGGTGAGAATGTTTACATCTAGTACACCAGAGAGGTGAGCATGTTTACGTCCAGTACAACAGAGAGGTGAGAATGTTTACGTCCAGTAAAACAGATAGGTGAGAATGTTTACGTCCAGTACAACAGAGAGGTGAGAATGTTTACGTCCAGTAAAACAGATAGGTGAGAATGTTTACGTCCAGTAAAACAGATAGGTGAGAATGTTTACGTCCAGTAAAACAGAGAGGTGAGAATGTTTACGTCCAGTAAAACAGATAGGTGAGAATGTTTACGTCCAGTAAAACAGAGAGGTGAGAATGTTTACGTCCAGTAAAACAGATAGGTGAGAATGTTTACGTCCAGTAAAACAGAGAGGTGAGAAAGTTCACGTCCAGTAAAACAGATAGGTGAGAATGTTTACGTCCAGTACAACAGAGAGGTGAGCATCTTTACGTCCAGTACAACAGAGAGGTGAAAATCTTTTCCAAATTTCCATCTTTGCTGTTAAATTGTTCAACATAGTTTCTATACGTGTTTAGTTCTTTGCATAGTTCTATAAATACGAAGATAATTATTGGATTAAATTCATTTGGCGAAAAATATTTGTTAAATGTGTGATATTGATGCGAGTTTAGGCCAAACTTGAAACAGAACTCGTTATAATTCATTTAATCAAAAGTGTGTTCGAGCCAAGCTCGAATTAAGAACTTAATAATTCATTAAATAAAGAGTGTGTTTCTAAGTAATCTTGCCATTGGGACCATTTAGCAAGAGTATCGTTGAAAATTGACCTCAAAACGATGCAGAACCTTTGCTATTGCATGCATATTATAAAAAGGGAAAGAACATAAAGTCAAAGTGAACAAGGTTCCCTCTTAAAATTCAACAAATAAAATTCATGATCAACACTTTTACTTTGAGTAACTTCTTGTTTATGCGAATAATCTAAAGCTGTAAAAATAACCATAAAGCGATCAAGTGACCATAGATTTAGAGTTAAGAGTCCTCTTTACCAACCCCGAAGCAAAGTCGATAATAAACCGCTTTCATTAGTGTAGCCTCCTATAACTCTTGCAAGTAATTAGAAGTAAGTGACATAAAATATTCAATTGACCAACAGTAATCAGAAGGTGCAAATAACAACAAAGCAACGGCAACAATAAACCTTCAATTCAGCCTGTGTGTAGATGATTGAACCCCACCGATACAATGCTGTTGTAACCCCTTTGTTATTCTTGCGTCTTGTTAGTATTGGACTGTTAGCAATAAATGAAACAGCGAAGCAGCCGACGTCCTCTCAGAAGATGAAAAAAATTACTCGAGTGAACTCTAGGTTTGATTTTCAGTTTATAACTGGACATCTCAGCCTTGGTGCCACGGTCTCTTCAGTGGAACGGATGGACACAGAAATTTAGCAAGAATTTAGTCTGGATCCAACAAGCCCGGAAAGAATAGGAGTTCAAACCGTAATACATAAGCAGAAAGAACGTTACAAGAAATTGGCTTCTCAACCCGGAATTAAAGGTGTTGAAGGTTATAAAGTCTTCAAAACGTTAGTGTTTGCCGTAATTATGAACCTAAAACAACTGCTGCTCTGGCAATACTATTTTCTCAAAGCCTTGGGACTGGCTCCATTTAAACGCGTCAATGGAACGTTTAAAAAATCCCAAGTTTGCGTGGGATTAAGTGTTGTCTTTCACATCATTACAACCATACTGACTTGTTCCATAATGTTTCCCCTTCCTCCAAGGACTGAAGCGAAATTTTTCAAATCGCTAAGGATAATCTGGGCTCCTTCCTTTTACACAATGATGTCAGTGGTCATGTGGACATTTTTGATGTCGTCTCAGAACGTCATGAGAAGCCTCAACCTTCTGGGGCTTCTCAAGTCAAGCAGCTCGAGAAATTGCGGAAAGACTTTGGTCTCATGTTTATTTGCGGCTGCTTCAACTGGCTATCAAGGTTACCTCAGTTTTAAAATGTACGAACTTGACCCTCAAGTTGTTGGGTCTGAAATGAGAAGAATGTTGTCCACACTTCACGAAATGTTTGCTCTCGCGCCTTACTTGACCCTCACCATCTTCCTAGATGCGTTAATGATTCAACTGACGTATGACCTCCAACAAATCATCCGCCTGGTTGACTTTCAAAATTTTTGGGAGCAGAAGCCAGTCCTCTATCGGCCTGAGAGCGTTTTGTCTTTAGCTGATATCAAAATAGAACTGACTAAAATCCGGCACTGTTTGGAGTTGATCCAAAAAAGTTTTTCGACTGTTGTCTTCGGCGTGCTCGCATTTGAGCAACTGGAAATGGTTTTCATGACGCTCTTCATTGTCTATGATGAGGATTCCAGTATGGAGATATCATTTTTCATCGTGATGCTGGCGATGATGCAGCTCTGGCTAACGGTGAACTCACAGACAGATTACCGCAGAACGGTATGTATTGGGTCTCGGTTTTGTTTCACCCAGATTTTCAAGGGTCTCATAATTTCTTATTTCTCGTCCAGCGAGTGTTGCCGGTGGTTTGTGGAGGGTTCATCTAGCATAAATGCACACATCATTAAGCATTTTACACACCTTATTAATTAAGAAAGAGGAAGAGTACGTGAAGTATACCTGTGATTTAAATCTAAAATGTCTCAGGTGCTCGATCACTCACTTGTTTTTCCTAAGTATGAGCTGCCATAATTTCCACATCTTTTGTTTTAAATCAGCGATCCAAATGCATTCAAATGTAGAATCCACGTAAGGTGAGATATGATTATATGGGAGGCCACTTTCCAGTCTAACTTTCTCGCCAGAGAATTGGTGATGTTATAGCAGCCCTGTGTAGAGGCTGAGCAAACTTGAGCGCCTAAAATAATGGATAAGTCGATCGGCAAACAAGTGAGACTGCGTTAAGACGTGTCAATAATATTGCTATTCCTTTGAACGCAAACTAATTCTTATTTGAACGAACATTTTTGAACGCTTGTAGAACAGAAAATATGATTAAAGGAACGAGAGTGCTTTGCTGCATTTAATATCTTTATCTGAGTCAAACGTGCATGATTACACCAACTGGAGCACCTTGAAACCAATAATGTAATCTTTAAGTTATGTTTTACCCTCTCTAGTGTTCAGGAGATTGTTAAATTACCAGTGTGATATAAATAGAGTAAACTTTTTTCTTGTTTTAAAATCCTATACGCGATGTTGAGAAATTTTCTCATTCTATAAAAGTTACTAGAGTACCCCGGTAATGTTGGTCACAGTTTCAAAAGACAAACCATTTTATACCACAGATACAATTCAATGAAAGTCTCAGGCTCCAGGCGATAGCTGATGAGCGCAGAGAACAATTTATCTAATAAGCGAAGTTTCTAATTACTCAAAAGTTATTGGAACCTTTGAACTTTAGTGCTTAGATTCTAAAATTACAGTGAGTGTTATGTGATATGCAATTCTACGTTATTATGTGCTTCATACAATCGATTATAATTTTTGAAAAAAAGTTGTAATTGATTCTCAAATCTTTGAGCGTACTTTATTTTGGATCGGTCACTTTTAACTTCGTATTCTTTTCATGAAGGGTGCAGGCCTGGGTAGCAGGACCTACCTCCTTGAAGTTGGAGTGTTGGCTTACCATCGCTTGATATGGATGTTTCTAATTCACTTAATGTAACAGCCATCACGAGACAAAGAATATTTGCCCTCAAATCTCCAATCAATAAATTCGACAGAACAACTTGTGAGCTTATCCGTTTAATGACATAGCTGTCGTCATGAGACAATGAACATTTCCAATCGAAGTTCACCAAACGATGAATTCGACAGGACAAACTGGAACACGCGATCCAACAGTTATGCTGTAGCCCAAAGTCAGCGTCGTAAGGTCGGAGGGTTTTGCGCTTGACAGTTTCAGCAGCGCGTTTTGGACAGAAGCATTATTTTTGAAGATCATCTAGATTTCCTTTTTCTAAAAGACATATACAAAAGTGTTGGTTCGCGCATATTCGACAAAGAAAAGTCCATTTCTAGTCTACAATGCATGACTCTAAAAGTTCATTCAAGTTACAGTTTTTGAGTGAGAAATTTCTCTAAAGTGGTGCTTCACTTTCGAAGAAATATAAGAAGTTTTGAAAAAGTCATGATTGGGACTGAATTATGTAGACTGAACGTCGCTTAAAAAATTTCAATCGCTATTGGTGTCAAAATTCAAGTATCAGAGTAATGGCGCGCCCAAATGTTGATTCATTCCGCTTCATCCGCTGGATGTGTCGCTTGCTGAGCGTGCTAGGCCTGGCGCCTTTTGAATTCTTTCAAGGAAAATACAAGATGTCACAAGTACGCCTTGGACTCAACATTTCCTTAAACCTCATCATGACCATCTTCCTTGCAGACTTCATAATATCTCGAATTAATGGTGAAACTCATGATAATGTTTACCATTCCTTGTACACCCTGTGGGCTCCTTTCAATATGTCGATAATGATGACAGTTCGGTGGTGTTGTCTGGCTTCGTCGGTCTACTTCACAAAAGTTTTAAATTATTTGTTAGTACTACCAGCTTCGCCCGTGAGCGCGCACTGGAAGACGTATGCATTAGTACTGCATTTAATTTTGATTACAGCTATAAATAATTTCCTCACTTATTCTCCTCAACAACATTTAGGAGCACAACTTCCCTTTTTAGTCGTTTGTGATTTCTTGGGCATTCCTTACTTGGCGCTTGGGATTTTTCTGCACACGATCACGACCCAACTCTCCTCAAATCTACGGCACTCGATTGCCAGACTTGACATTTTGAGATCTGAGCAGCTGCAGATGCACGCTAGACATGCGGCTCTTGATCACATCAAATATGACATTGTGATGCTGCGGCGAACACTCCGGTCAATTCAGATAACATTTTCCCCTCTTGCACTTGGAGTCTTAGCTCACGAGCAGTTCGAGCTCGTGCTTTTAGTTCTTCACGCCTTTTACGACGAATCACGCTCGAGGGCACTAATGCCGTTTGTGTTCAGCTTTTCTGCAGCATTACAACTTTGGATCGTCGTGAACTGCATGACAGAGTACATGAACACGGTAGGTACAAGTTGCAAAATACGATGAAAAAACAACGTAATTGGCAGAGTATATGAGACAGGTTTGCATTCGGGTACGATAATTCAACTGACGAGTTCAAAGTAACTGATGATATTCATGAAAAGGTGAGTATCAAAGACAGCGTGGTTGCGGGACGCAATATGGGAAACAGGTAAGTGAAAAAAGAATGATTTTGAATTGTTGTCCATATGAAATCGAATAGAATGTGTGCACCGTTTCAAAGGGGCGGCTCAACGAAGTATGTATAGGCCCCGTATAGCAGTGTCACCAGAGCGGGTTCACAAGGCGTGCACCCTCCACAACTCAGGTTTCAATTGTGGTGCGTACCACGGCTCTGTTCCGACATTTTTTGTCTTCACGAGAATTGATATTATGGAAATCATAATTACCTACCATCGCAGTCACCATTGTAGGAAAAGAGCCTAAATTACTCGCACATTTCCGAAAATGCGTTCACGTCTTAGTTTTAAAATTAAAACAAGACTTATTCATTTTTTTTCGGAGAAGTAAATTTACGACGTTTTGTACTCTCTGTTAGAGCTTACGACAAAAAATATTAAAAATGAAAAATTGTTGAAAACTTATCGCGTATATATTGGTATTGTTCGTAAAGTGAAAAACAATTTAATCCGCATGTGTTTGGTGTACATGAAGCTGGAGAATTCGAATTAGCCCGGCATGTTCACAGCAGTCAATTCAGCTAATGGCGAAGTACGAAAGAGTAACGTGTTAAATACTCGTAAAAGTATTAGAACACAGAGAAAAATACAGTAAAATATTGGAATAACAGTTTTTCTGACAATGAATAACTACCCGTGAATTAGGGCGTCTATGAAGCATTTGCATTGGGTTCATTGTAATTTTTTTTCAAGCTTGAAAAGAAATTTGAACCCCTATGATTGAGATAACAAAGGAAAAAAAGGCACCCAGGCTTCAAAGCTGTGGTTCATGCTGTCTAATTTCCTGAAGTTGATTGTGTGCGGTGGCTCATATGTAAACACAGCCGTGAGGGCCATTTGTTTAAGACCACTTGTGAATATTGTGCGGGTCGAAGATGCGCTTCATCAAATGAATTTACCGAGGAGCAAATTATGTGTAAATTTTGCGCGCAACAAAGCACATTGTATTGCGCGATTGGCAGATCTGATCGTCAGGAACAAAGAAATTATTTGGGTTTTGTCAGTTAACAAGGCAAAGTTTTCCGAGTGCTGTTGATCATTCGACAGTCACTGCCTAGCCCTTTTACCTAAAAGGTCACATCTGTGTTCTTGCTTATGAAGAAATGCCAACTAATTATACCCTTAAGCCGCTTTGAGGAAGTTAGCAGCTTTTCTAAATTGAAGAACGGAATGAGTTTTGGATTACGAATAACCAAAACTGAACCAAAATTCCGCAGAATGTACAATTAAGTTGAATTCTACGGAAATTCATCGGCTCGGTTCTGATCTCAAATTTGGACTCCTTCACGAAAATAAAAAACATTCCCGAAATGATGGGGCCTACAAATACCAACTTGCTGACCTGGATACGCTGGATGAGCTTCGTCCTGAAGGCCGTTGGCCTCGCCCCTCTTGAACGTGTCGAGGGAATGTACAGGCTTTCCCAAGTGTGCCTTGGCCTCAGTGTCTCTTACAGCGTTGGTCTCACGGTAGTAACTGTATGGATAATCCGTTATGCACTTGATGAATACCACAACGAAAACACAGGAGTCTACAGGGTGGTGTCCAAGCTTTGGAACCCAGCCCTCCTATGTGCACAGAATGCAGTCCGATGGGGATTTCTGGCGTACGCTCATTCGTTCACGAAACTTTTGAATTCTCTGATGGCTTTAAATACATCACCGCCGGCTATAGGGTTAAAAACATATTTACTCACAGGACTTACGGTGGCTCTTCCCTTGATCCATAATTTGTATATATTTTCTGTGAAGGAATTCGTAAAGTTTTCTGTTGAACAAAAAATATTTAAAATATTCTCCTTCATTGGGGACGATATGCTACACGCGCCACATTTGATGCTCATAATCTTTCTGGACGCATTAACAACGCTGCTGACCTCAAGTTTGCAGCAGATGATTTTCCGACTTCGGACGCCTCTGAGCTCCAAGCAAACATCGCTTCAGAACCTCAAAGCTCTGAAGGACATCAAAGATGAAATAGCGCTCATTCGACGGACGATGAGTCTCTCGCAAAAAGTATTCGCCCCCGTGGCACTAGCAGTGATAGCCAAGCAGCAGTTTGAATTTGTTCTTTTGGTGCTTTATTCCGCGTACGATAGTTCGAGAGGGTCTGTGAAAGCATCCATTTTCTTTTCACTGCTTGCGGCTGCTCAACTGTGGCTCGTGTTGAACTGTATGTCGCAGTACACCGAAACGGTGGGTACCTACATCTGTTTCCCCCCCCCCCCCGTTTGTTTGAGTGGAATGAAAGTTTGATCGAAAATGCTAACTTTTATCTCTTCTCGGTAGAATATAATTTTTTCCTCTATTATGATTCGTATGAAATTACCATTGTAACAACATCGAAATCTTGAACGGCTTCTTACTTGTGTGGTTATTTATTTACGCGTGAAAATTGCGAGTATCCCACCCGAAAGTTTAATTCCACATAAAATTATATAATTTGAGTAAGTTCCCAATTAAAAATTTGACGACTAAATTTAAATACAGTGTATAACATGAAGAAAAAGGTAAGGCTTGGTAGAACATTAAACAGCATCGCCGTGAAATGGTATGTCTACTTACACAATACTTCAAGGCACATACTCCGATGCAATAACAGGATAGATCGAACAATATCAGAACACAATCAAGTTTCGATTTGGTGTAGTACATGATCTTCTGAATAGTTAAAATAAAGGATATGAAAAGATACCTCGACTGACATTTCTATTCATGGTCTAACTGTAGCTTACACGACACCATGCAGTGATTACCTAAATATGTTTTAGTAATTGTATCATAGTAATTCATGGATGTTCCGGCTTATCTAAATTTCTTCATTGATTCCAGACTGAGAATGGCATCCATCGGGTCAAGAAGCTGACGGCGGCTGTGGGACAACTAGGGCCTGATCATGTGAAGGTGAGGTCCCTTGAGCTCGGCCCATTTTTTCTGACTCCATAACTTCATTTTGTATAGTCATGCCTTCATAACATGGATTCAAAATGATTCACTTGCAACACATGACTTGATGTAAAAACGAATGATTTAGGTTGTTAACAGTAATTTTTTGAATTATTCGTGGATTGCTCTTAAAATTCCTAATGATACTTCTGGCAAAATTTTCCTACCTCCCATCTATGTTCCGTATCCAAGTTACGCTAGAGACCACACTAGCTGGTGTCCGTTACAGGAGGTTTCTGCCTCCCATCTATGTTCTGTATCCAAGTTACGCTAGAGACCACACTAGCTGGTGTCCGTTACAGGAGGTTTCTGCTTCACATCTATGTTCCGTATCCAAGTTACGCTAGAGACCACACTAGCTGGTGTCCGTTACAGGAGGTTTCTGCCTCCCATCTATGTTCCGTATCCAAGTTACGCTAGAGACCACACTAGCTGGTGTCCGTTACAGGAGGTTTCTGCCTCCCATCTATGTTCTGTATCCAAGTTACGCTAGAGACCACACTAGCTGGTGTCCGTTACAGGAGGTTTCTGCCTCCCATCTATGTTCCGTATCCAAGTTACGCTAGAGACCACACTAGCTGGTGTCCGTTACAGGAGGTTTCTGCCTCCCATCTATGTTCTGTATCCAAGTTACGCTAGAGACCACACTAGCTGGTGTCCGTTACAGGAGGTTTCTGCCTCCCATCTATGTTCCGTATCCAAGTTACGCTAGAGACCACACTAGCTGGTGTCCGTTACAGGAGGTTTCTGCCTCCCATCTATGTTCTGTATCCAAGTTACGCTAGAGACCACACTAGCTGGTGTCCGTTACAGGAGGTTTCTGCCTCCCATCTATGTTCCGTATCCAAGTTACGCTAGAGACCACACTAGCTGGTGTCCGTTACAGGAGGCTTCTGCCTCCCATCTATGTTCCGTATCCAAGTTACGCTAGAGACCACGCTAGCTGGTGTCCGTTACAGGAGGTGTGGCAGCTGCGCAGCATCCAGGCGGAGCTGGAACGCATGCCGCGCTTCAGGGTCTTCGGGCTCTTTGAGCTGGGGCGGCACTGCTTGCTGGCGGTGGGTGCTGGAAGGCTGTGATAAAGGTCTTCGTTTCTGCAAATTACAGAACAAATAAGGAAGTTAAAGACAGTTCTGTTAAATTTATTTAAATCGGGCTTATACTCGTTTCAAGGGCCGAATCTATTGTGTTTTGATTTGTTCAGGTCTGGTTCTGTCTGCTGCTTACGAAACCTTTTTTGTTCAAGCTGTATGTTTTCTCGCGGGAATACAATTTTTACTTTATTGACATTCTTTTGAAACTCTTCTCTGCAATCAATGTGGTTTACTGCTACCGCCAAATGGACTAGGTTAAATCTAGAAAAAGTATTGATATGACAATTCTAAAGAGGTTGGTTCACATCTAGCACTCCTAATTTCAGGGAAAAATTTTGTTCGACTTATACTTCTTACATTAAAAATTTTTGACCATCAGAGCTTCAAGTTGAATTTGCTTGGGCTCTCGTAGGCTCCTGAAAATCTCCTTGATTTTTGAAGACTTAACGTAGTCTACTTGATTGGTGAAAATTGCATTTAGCTTGCCACAGTTTAATGTGAGGAATTTTATTTATTTCACTTCTTTCTACCATTCGTTTGTAAATTTGTGTCTACGTAAGGAAAAAAATAAGGTTAACATGCGAAACAAGTGACGTAAATTATTCAGTTTTCAATCATTGAAAAATGTGAAAGATATGCATAACTATTTTGGTCTGCTGATATGTGATCAATAACTTCAAACTCCTCGAAATTTTTTCTCTTCTCATGTTGCGTGTTAAGTTTCGGTCGGAAAATTTGAAACGAGCGATATGTTACAAAAGTCAACTATTGACTCTTTGGAAATTTTACTGCCTTGCTTATCAGACCATAAGTGGTAAATAATTTGACCTTAGTGACCAGTAAGTTGAATAATGAGCTCGGCGTATAGAGCCTTGAAGTCATTCCTAAGTTTAGCTTGGAGAGCTTCAAAGTGATTGGTAAGTAAAACATGTCGAACGAACTGAAGAACATTTACTCTTACCATCCTTAACTTCTATCAAATTAACCTTCGAAAGCAGATTTCAGTTCTATATGAGACGAGCGCCCGACGTTTGGTTGTAATTTTTTATCCCATTTACTTGAAAAATATTATTTTGCGAGTAATTTTGATGTCGGTTTTGTTGCGAACGATCGCCAAACGATTTGATGAAAATAAATTTGTTTTTCTGCGTATATGTGCTACGTACGTAATGAACTTCCACTTTAAAATATTTAAGGTGACAGAAAACAATCAACCTATAGCGAAAATCTAGTATTAGCACATCTCCCGAAGCAAAATGTTGATAAGTTTCATATTTACAGATGGGGTCGTGCGTGCTTACGTACGTGATCATCGCCGTGCAGTTCACAACCAGCAACAACCCCGTCACGTGCAAGGGCGTAGATGGGTGCCCCATCTCGTAACTTAATACTTTCATTTAGCTTATATTGTCAGCTCATAATATGTATGTTCCAGTAAGACGCTTAAAACATTGCTTGCGATACGATCGACCCATCGGTGGGTCGTGCTCAAGTTTTTCCTGCTGCGAAACGACCCATGGATGAGGCATTTGAAAAATATTGACAATATTATAACATTAATGGTATTTAATGGATCCAGTTAATGCTTGATATTCATAATATTACTCACAATTATTAGTTTAAATTCGAGTTGAAAATTGAACTTCAGTTTAACCCACAGCAGTCAACGTGTTAAACGATATAACTATATCTCTGATTAACTTATCAGAATTTCAACGTCCCGGTCACGCGTAGTATAAATTACGGGAAGAGCTATTTTGTGGCGCTGTACTAATCATCATCATGAACCACATCAATTTAGGAACATTTTGGTGGACTAGAACAAGTATTATGCTAGGCCTGTGTAACTACTTCATTTATCCAAGAATGACAGCAATGGCCTGGCCTGGAGATATATTCTTCAAAAGTTTTCAACGACCTCGACCTTCGCATAATCTAGATGCCTGGAGTGATACCAGAACGACACGATAGAATAAATATACTAACAACAAGCCAAGAAATCTTCACAGAGCGTAAGCAACATCGCCACGTACCTCAACGCTGCAGTTAAATTTATTGGTGTGACATTTTATTCATAGCAGTGTTCTCGCTCCATAATTGTCGAGTTACCTCCTCTGGGTAGCTAAGGAAAATTGGGGCAGCGAGCTGTCGATGAATCCTTGAACGTCAGCAGAAGAAACTTGTGTTGGTTTCGTGTAATCTTCATTTCACTGTACTCAATAATACAATCTTATGGGTTCACCGTGAATAAGAGGATGATTTTGGGAGCATGATAGATAACTCTCTAAGATCGTGTAGGTCCCAGCATAGTTTCACAACACAATATCCTTTTCATTTGAACTTAGACTTGGAACTCGATCTCTGCCGAGATCAGTGAAATAAATTTTTACGAAGCTCTCAAAATGAATCCTGAATCTCTTTTCCTATAGAAATATTAGGCACATAAGAAAGCAAAGTCAAATCTCATCTTTCAAATGACTCATCCTGATAGGTTAATTTACCATAGTAATATCATTGACCGTCAGTCGGTACTCAAGTCGTTTATAGAATATACTGTTGAGATCTAGTTCATATAAACTATTTTGTAAAATTAAGCATCAAATATTCAGTGAACTTATTTAATGATCACTCTAGCGCTTAACTATATATAGGTTAAGTGAATTAAGTTAAACATAATATAGCGTTGGTGGTAGGATACCCTAGAAGTCGCTGAACTTATTCGGGCCCACAGGTAGCTATACTCAAATTTGACCATAGTAATAGGCTTAAGAAACAATCTACTTCTGCATCGCGTGTGGTAAATAAATTGTTTAAAATTGTTTAAATTGTTTACGTACATGGAAAATACGTTTGAGTCACAGAAAGTTGCTAGTACTGCAAATAGAAAAAACCGGGAGAGTAGATGGAAAACAGAGATAAAAGTGAAACACTTTGATGACGGGACACCAACCTACTAACTATTTAATGTGCTGATACTGTTTAATAAACTTTTTATTATTACTAATGTTCTTTAGATGCTAGACCTGAGCGATTCAATATTCTTAAATATTAGCGTTAAGCACCAAATGATTGAACACTTGAGTTTAATGGAAAAATTAGTTAGAATAGACGAACGTGTAGACGCAGTAATTGGGGTATAGTGCATGGGCGGCCGGGAAGACGGTGGGGAATATAAGGTATTTCATTCAACGTAACGTTAATACTTTGACCGCAATTGGTTAAACTAAAGTTCAACATTCAACTCTGGTCAATTATAGTGAATAATTTTGAAAATAGTAAACAGTAACAGGATTATGCTTTCATTAAACGTTAGTTAAGTATTTATGAAAATTGAGCTTGAGACTATTTTGGGCTGTCAGCCACTCTATGAAAATCCCCTCCGTGGCCACCGGTGGCACACCGAGGTCAAAGTATTACAGTAGACAGAGAGAGTGGCAGTGGCCGAGATCGGCAAGTAATCAAGTTGCAGTAAATTCGAACAAATGAAACGACTTGTATATTAATCCCCTACTTTCGTATTTTAATTAATTGATGCTCCGGAGTTTAAAATAAAAGTCACATAAAATATCTTAAACTTTATTAATGAAGTATTCTAGTTTTATTTCTTGTTGGCTTAAATTCAGCTCATCTGTTATATTTATGCAAATAAATTATGTACATACACACACATGTACTGACCGCTGACGTACGTACGCTGCTCGAACATATGAGACGCTTTAGTTTCTCTACTTTGAGTAAATGTGTTTCGTTTTGTATGATTTAGGTCCCAGCTGAGTAATTTGCTTACTTAATTATGTGGAACACATTTTGTTGCACTCTATTTCATTGTCAATGTATTTGTTGTCAGTCACAGTCTACTAAATTACCCTGGTGCATTCTGCTGTGTCCTCCAGTGAAACATATACTCACAGGAATACTTCTGGAATAATACGACTGGAAGGTGGGATTGTCTGTTTTCTAAGCACTCTAACAACATTTCCTACCTATAGCCTCGACCGAGTCGTGATCGACCATAATTTTTCCACTTTTCTCCTAAGTTTGGCAACGCTCAAGTGTTGGCAAAAAGCGTTATAGTGCCATACCTTACCCAATAATTTTTTGCCGTGCCCATATTATCGCCTTGGTCCACAGTCTAAAATGGATATATATATAAGGGATTTGCTTTCTGCATGTTCGAATTATAAATAAAAGTGCCATGATACACGTCTTAAATCCCATTATTTATTTTGGAAAGTCAATGAATAAAAATTTCTGGAATGTTTCGACCTCCAGGGTCATTATCAACCTGAAAACAAGTAGAAAAAGTATTCAAGTGTCAAATTTACATCAATCATGAAAGAAGAAAGAAAAAAAAGAAGTAAGAAAAAAAGAAGAAAGCAAAAAAAAGTAATTAAATAAGTAAAATATTCTGGTGATCCACTGAGTCTCAGAGCCAGAGTCTTGACACATTTTTGGCTAACGTTGTCTCGCTATTTCAAAATCATTCTCGAAGATGTTTTCAATCGATTTTCGGCTGAGCTGGGGGGAAAGGGGTAATTTAAGCATTGCATTTAGTATTTCTATTTTTATTTTTTCCGTGCGTTCAGCGCACACTAGCACTGAACTTTCAAATCGGAAAAAACTCTAAATTTCTGTAATCAAAATTATCATCTTGGATCAAGGCCTAATCTTCCTATACTCGTATGTGCCAATTTTGTGAATATTCTCCACTCAGATGTGATATCCGGCCACAATGTTACTCCATTTTATCCCACGTACACATGTCCGTATAATGCTGAAGAGTTGTGTTGCTTCTTGACTATAACCTGATTTTTCTTAAAAATTTCTGTGAAGAAATTAAAAACCAGCTCATCATCTCATTTTTATGTTTTTCGAAGTCGTCTTTTTTTTTTATGCGAAAAATTTCTTAGGATTACAGTGAGCTCAGCTGTCATTTTCTGTGTAGTAGATGGTAGGTTGCTTCTATCTTTTATCTTATATATGTATTTTTTCCAATATTTTATTTTCAATAAGTATATATATTAATATGTGTGTGTACGTGTGTAGGTATATATATGTATCTACATAAATAGATATACATGTTTCTATTTCATTTCTTTACGCAAAAACCATTCGGTTAATAAATTTTATTGCAACAGCGAAATGATTCAAAAATAGATCTATCACTTCCCCAGAGGGCGTTTCTGTGAATCGGATTAATGTCATATATAATTAATGAAATAAAGTGCAATTTGAGCATATGAATCGTAGTAAAATTATCTTTCTGTCCGTATGTTGTACAAGCTATGAATTTTGATATTGAATATATGTTTGTTTACCCATTTCTACCAATATTTTGTAGATATTTGTCAATCATGAGTGGTAACCGGCTTACACTGTATCTCTATTTTATCCCATGTACCCATGTCCGCATGATGTGGTGAATATCGAGAAGATATGAAATATGTTTTTGGTGGTGATAGGGCTTTGCATATTTTTAGGGCATATTTTTCATTTCTCATTCAACTACCCTTGACAGAGATAGACTATTGGCAAGCCACGTGTGGCTTGTCTATTAGTACGCCTCGTATATTTTGTCTATTAATATGCCTCGTATGGTCTATCTATTTTGTACACCTCTGATAGCTTGTCTATTAGTACACCTCGTATAGTTTGCCTATTATTATTATGCCTCGTATGGCTTATCTATTTGTACACCTCGGATGGTTTGTCAATTAGTACTCCTAGTATAGAACTTTTGTTAGACTACTAGCACACCACGAATGGTTTGTCTATTAGTACGCCTCGTATATTTTGTCAATTAATATGCCTCGCATGGTCTATCTACTTGTACACCTCTGACAGTTTGTCTATTAGTACACCTCGTATAGTTTGTCTATTATTATGCCTCGTATGGCTTATCTACTTGTACACCTCGGATGGTTTGTCAATTAGTACTCCTCGTATGGAACATTTGTTTTAGGATGCCCTATATTTAAGAAACTTTTAAAAGCCAATATGTTGGCATGTATCTCATGTGACAACTTGGAAATAAACATTTTTTCTTTCTACGTTCCTTTTCACTACGACGTAACGTCTTGTTCTACTACATTGTCACTCAGTGTAGCACTCTCACTGACTGGTACTAAGCCCTGTAACAGTGCTCAATTCTAGTGCCTTGCTTTACTTAAGCATCATTGATATGACACATCACATGGTGTTTCGTGAGACCGAAGTCTTATTCTATCCCAAAGTTTTCATCGAAATCCTGAAAGAATAACGTCGGCAGTAATATGTACTTAACTTTTTTTAAGCCCTAAGCCAACTAATGAAGATCTCCTCCAGGACAACTTGCGTTGTATGAATATGATCTAAGCCAGCTTCCATAGTCTCCGCGTCTTAACTTTATTGTAAGTGAATCGGCTTAATTATATTATTGTATGCGGTATGAAAAAAGAATTATACGCCTCAATGATAGTTTCTCGGGCAGAATTTGTAAATATTCGCCTATTTTACAACGTGCTCATTAAATATATGGAAACTGTTGCACGACCGGACATGTAGCTCAACAGTTCTTAGAAAACTACTTTATTTGACTGAATTGAGGTACTTAATGAAAATTAGTGTGCAAAATAACCCTTGCAGTTACCTCACAGTAGTACTTCTTGAATTAATTAATACTTCTTGAATTCATTAGTACTCCTTGAATTCAGTAGTACTTCTTAATAAATTAAACTGAGTTACACTGCCAAAACAAGGCATAGAGGGGGGAATGAGAGGCCGCAAAAAATTTGACATTTTGTATATTGCACCTTTGGAAAAATTTATTGTCAGAAGCTACCATTAGATTCTTACATTCTAAAGAAAGGTCCATTTAGCAATGAAAAGCGAAAGTGTGATTCAACTTTTACTAACTTGAACGTATGTCCAAGACCTTGACACACCCAGGTGCATCAAGATTTCCGAAATACAACGAGGTTCCTAAGTATGTAACTTCAAAACACACAGTGAGTGGTTGAGGAGTGAAAATAAAACTATATAAAGTGAAAATTGAGTTACGATACAGGGCTTCCATCTATGCCCCTGCACGTGACAGGGTTGTTGCTGGTTGTGAACTGCACGGCGATGATCACGTATGTAAGCACGCTCGACCCCATCTGCAAGTAGAAAACTGGACTTTAGATTACCATGACTCAAGATGTACCAAAATTTGGGAGTTTACCTCCTCCTGTGAACTTGAACATTTCATTTCGAAATTCCTTATTCTGGTAACCTCCTACCTCCTTACAAACAGTTGCCTTAATAGCAAGAATTTCTACGCGTGCAATTTCTCTGAATGATTCAATGAGTTGAAAAGCTGCATGTCCCATGAGCGACAGATACTCGTAAGATGGCGTCAGATTTATTGTATTTTACTTTCAGGAAGATAGAAACACGTGAGCCCGGTAGAAGAAAAATGTGGCTCTCCTGTTGATATATGCGATGACTTCGGTCGAGAGAGAACCGAAGAACTCATTATTCATGAGTATATTCTTTCATCGTAGATCGGCTTCACTACTACATTGCAGTAAGAAAAATGACAGTGCTTAGAATTTGGTTCCATTGTGCATCTGTCGCACTAACCTCACTGTTGGATTCTGTGGGGGTAAGCCCTACGAGAAGTGAACCAGGTAGAAACTTGAAACTTGCAACTAAAACTGATCACGAAATAGTAAAAATTAAAGAAAAGCCCGTGGCCTCAAACTACTTCACAGTCAAAATTAACAGTGTCTTTATTCAAGGGTAAATTCGTCTCAGCTTACACAATAAACACATTAAAAATTGTTTTATCTGATACTTTTTCTCATTAGAATTTTTTCCCATCTTTAAAGACGCAGGCGGTACTAGTTGCAGTGAGACTAACTAAGATATTTACAGCGGCCTTCCAGCACCCACCGCCAGCAAGCAGTGCCGGCCCAGCTCAAAGAGCCCGAAGACTCTGAAGCGCGGCATGCGTTCCAGCTCCGCCTGGATGCTGCGCAGCTGCCACACCTCCTGTAACGGACACCAGTTAGTGTGGTCTCTAGCGTAACTTGGATACGGAACATAGATGGGAGGCAGAAACCTCCTGTAACGGACACCAGCTAGTGTGGTCTCTAGCGTAACTTGGATACGGAACATAGATGAGAGGCAGAAACCTCCTGTAACGGACACCAGCTAGTGTGGTCTCTAGCGTAACTTGGATACGGAACATAGATGGGAGGCAGAAACCTCCAGTAACGGACACCAGCTAGTGTGGTCTCTAGCGTAATTTGGATACGGAACATAGATGAGAGGCAGAAACCTCCTGTAACGGACACCAGCGAGTGTGGTCTCTAGCGTAACTTGGATACGGAACATAGATGGGAGGCAGAAACCTCCTGTAACGGACACCAGCGAGTGTGGTCTCTAGCGTAACTTGGATACGGAACATAGATGGGAGGCAGAAACCTCCTGTAACGGACACCAGCGAGTGTGGTCTCTAGCGTAACTTGGATACGGAACATAGATGGGAGGCAGAAACCTCCTGTAACGGACACCAGCCAGTGTGGTCTCTAGCGTAACTTGGATACGGAACATAGATGGGAGGCAGAAACCTCCTGTAACGGACACCAGCTAGTGTGGTCTCTAGCGTAACTTGGATACGGAACATAGATGGGAGGCAGAAACCTCCTGTAACGGACACCAGCCAGTGTGGTCTCTTGCGTAACTTGGATACGGAACATAGATGGGAGGCAGAAACCTCCTGTAACGGACACCAGCCAGTGTGGTCTCTAGCGTAACTTGGATACAGAACATAGATGGGAGGCAGAAACCTCCTGTAACGGACACCAGCTAGTGTGGTCTCTAGCGTAACTTGGATATGGAACATAGATGGGAGGCAGAAACCTCCTGTAACGGACACCAGCTAGTGTGGTCTCTTGCGTAACTTGGATACGGAACATAGATGGGAGGCAGAAACCTCCTGTAACGGACACCAGCCAGTGTGGTCTCCAGCGTAACTTGGATACGGAACATAGATGGGAGGCAGAAACCTCCTGTGACACCAGGTGGTGTGGTCTCAAGCATAACTTTGTGCGATAAAAAATGAGATTCGCAAGAAATTGTGGGTAACAGCACAACATAGTAGTCACAGATCAGTAGCTCATTATTAGTAGAATGGCTTCACCATCCTGATTTCATCTTCCGAGTGTTTAATATTTCATACAGTCCTAATACTTTTGAGACAGTTGATGGCGTTGTTATTTCAGTTATCGTACACTCAGAAAGAATATATCGAACTCTAGGGTTCTCACCTTCACATGAAGAGGCCCTAGCTGTCCTACAGCCGCCGTCAGTTTCTTCACCCGGTGGATGCCATTCTCACACTGAAAAAACGAATAAGATTAAGTAAGTCGTTACAGTGCTAATATTTCTTAGAAAATTAACGTTAAATCGGTATTAAACCCTGGATGCGACCAAAACTGGACGAGATGCATTCATTTTTCTTTTAATTGTTTTCAATCATTCTGCAACATCTGGAGGGTTTGACATAAACGTTAATAAATGAAAGTCATTGCTGACAATACTTTGCCAAAACATCCTGTCACCTGTTGATTCACATCTACCAAAATAATTTCGAGGTTGAAAACGTCATGGCAAGCAGCAATGATCACTGGAGCTTTATACCTCTTTCTGAGCAACTAAGCCAGTAACTGATTGGATTGTTAGCATTAACTGAAATATGAGTGCCCATTCACAGAATTGGATAATTTGACAATATGTCTCAAGCGTTACCTACCGTCTTCGTGTACTGCGACATGCAGTTCACCACAAGCCACAGTTGCAACATCGCAGGCATTGCGAATGCAATGGACGCTCTCACGGACCCGCTCGACTCCTCGTACAGAGAATAAAGCACCAAAAGAACAAATTCAAACTGCTGCTTGGCTATCACCACCAGCCCGACAGGTGAGAATACTTTTTGGGTGAGACTCAGCGCTCGACGAATTAACGCTAGTTCATCTCTAATGCCCTTCAGAGCATTGTCGTCCTTAGATGTTTTACTGATATTCCCAAGTGTACTTGAATGGAGTAGGAGTGTTGTCTGCCGGAGACTCGAGGTCAACAGTATAGTTACTGTATCTAATAAGGTGATCAGCACAAAGTATGGATTATGTTGCAAGTCGTCGCCAATTAATATGAGTACATGCGAGATTTTTCGTTCAACAGAAGAATTTAAAAACTTTTCGATGGAAAAGAAATAAAAGTTATGCATCAATGGAATAGCTACCGTAAGTCCACTTAGTAAATAAGTTTTCAGTCCGATTCCGGGAGGAGATGTTTGAAATTCTGAAAGTAAGTTGAGAAGTTTTTTAAATGAACCAACTGAAGCCAGGCACAACCACCGCGTTGTGAGCAACGCCACAATCACTACAGGGTTCCACAGAGAGAACGCTGAGCTGTAGACATCATTCGCATTTGCGTGATATTCTTCCAGACGATAAAGAATCATCCGCCCAGCGATCACGGTCATACCAACACTGAAGGCCACACTGATGCCAAGGTACACTTGTGAAAGCCTGTACTTTCCATTGATGTGTTCGAACGGAGCCAGACCAGAGGCCCTCAGGACGATGCTCATCCAGCGAACCCAGGTCAACAGACTGGCATTACCAAGAACCCTCATTTTGGAAATGATCACTGAACCCTTCCTGTATACGAAAAGGTTCGTTTTTTGCATCACCGCCGAAATAACGAGTCGATCAACTGTTCAGTTCTTCATCAAGTCGTAGTAGTAGTAGTGACATGGGCTTCTTCGTCAATTGTAATGGAAAATGACTCAGCTTAGGTCACTCACAACACTATACTCAACTCCTCAATTCCTTGAAATTGGGTGCAACCTCGTTTAAACAACAATTTTTGAGAGCTGGAAAGCTCGAATGACTTTTTTAAGGAGATATCAGAGCTCGACCATGAAGAAATACGGTTAGCAAGTGACTGTGGAGGAATCAATGTCCGACGTGAGGTTGTGTATTGAAGTCTTAGAAACGAAACATGCCTTTGTCCCAGGTGTTCTTGGCTCCCCTTAATGTAAAGTGTGCTTTTTCTTGCATACTCCAGGTGTCCTTAATTTAATTTTCTGATGATGAAGCGCGTCTTCGGCTGGAAAAATATTTAGCGAACGCTGCTAAATTGATCCTCAGTGGCGTGTTTGCCTCTGAGACACGGCACACAATTAACGTCCAAGGAACTGGACCTCACTCATCAATATTAGATGCGACTTGTGCGGAACATAACATGCTGTTCATTCATTCTGACCTTCCTTCTCCTCAACGATTTCCCTTGTTAGTTACCGAAGAATATTATCCGCTTGCCATTTTCATCTTTGTCCTTCAAAGACATGCTGACTTCAAAAACATTTTCAAGCAAAAATTTGCACACGCTCGTATAAGTGCGCTGTAACTTTGATCGCAAATAACTGTAATTTCTGTTATTAAAGCATACAGGGACGCTTGACGTTTACTTCGGCCAACATGTAATTCTGAATTTGCCTCACGTTCAATGATCATCAGATTAACAAAGTAGCTTGAGTCACATATACTAGCAAGCCTCGTGACGATGGCAAGCACCGGATGATATGATCGTGTGTTGACGGGAAAGCTGACCTGAGAAAAATAGGACGCGTTTTGAACACATTTATACGCGCCATATTTGCTGGGTAACAACTTCACGAACGCCATGATTAGACGTCATCTTGAGCTGGTATCGGCCTCGCTGGTGTAGAATGGTCACAAAGAACGAAAGAGAAAATAAAATAAACATAGTTTATTTCCAATGAGTGCGTGCGCCAGATGTGTTGTAGAGACAACATGCATTAAAAAATGTATGAGGCAGCGTGCTATTACTCTCGTGTACAGAACAACCTGTACGAGGCAGCGTGCTATTACTCTCGTGTATAAAACGACCTGTACGAGGCAACCCTCACTGAAAAACCTGACGAAAACATTCTACTTGAGGCAACCCGCACAAGCCCACTTACGAAGATCGACCTGCACCAGGCAACCCGCTGTTACTCTCCTTCCTGACCTGTTTCTGTTGTCTCCTTTCCTGACCAGTTCCTTTTACCTTCCTTCCTGACCTGCTCTTGTTACCTTCCTATACCTTACCTGCATGTGACCTTCCTTCCTGACCTGCTCTTATTACCTTCCTACCTTACCTGTTACCTTCCTTCCTGACCTGCTCTTGTTACCTTCCTACCTTACATGTTCCTGTCCTTTTTTTTTTCCTGACCTATTACTAGTACCTTCCTTCCTGACCTCTATAAGAAGCCCCGTTTGAGATGAAAAAAATAAGTCACTTAACAAATATTTCAAACGACTATGTATATCGTGAAGAAACTGTGTTGTTTGAACAAACCTATGACTAGAACACAAGCATCTACGAGCGTGAAATTCTCCATTACGTAATCGTTCATGATTCTTCTGGACGTAATTCACTTACGTTTGTCAAAAGCATCTAAGCATTATGTTCACAATTGCACAAAATTTTTAAACGAAGCATTTCAAATCATCAGGAAGCATTTAAATACTTCCCCGTTTTAAAGTAATTCTTATACTTTCGATTCTTTCTAAAACTGTAAATTAAAGCCTGAACATCTCGTTTTTCGATCGTCCATGATAGTCTACTCTTGTCATCAGCATCAGTAAACAGCACATAAATACCTCAGAGAATTGCTTTCGAAGTTATGGTCTAATTTTGATGAACGAATTTAAAAAATTCTAAATATAACTGTTAATAAGAATGAAATATTTTAAAATATTGTATTAGAATATTTTAAAATATTTTTTTAACCTCACTAAATTAAATTAAAAATACAAATAATCGCACTTTGAAAATCTCGCTGGATCACAGTTGTAAATGACTGAAGATAAACTGGGTCACCTAGGTACGTTTCATTTACCCATCAGTTTTCTCAGAAAACAATTACATTAACACATGGAGGCTCACTTTAGAAGTGGAACTTCACTTAATAAACATATTTGATATCTTTTTCTATTTCGCTGCTTTGAGTGAGTGATATCAATGGTGGCTGCATCCATAAAGCCTTGATTACCATTCTTAAATGTGCAACTATAAATATTCTCCCACTGAAACTGTCAATGTGTGACTCATAACTTTTTTTATTCAGAATTTGAGACAGAAAGTTGATGCCCACAAATTCGAAGAACATTACTTTTATCCCATCACTAGTGTAAATGGCTTGTCAAAAATGAGGGGATTCGATATCTTCACTGGATTAATCCTCCAGATGTGGATGACAAACCAATATATCCATCCTAATAGTACCTGTGATTAAAATATTATTTTACTTGTGCACTTGTGAAACACGTATCAAAGTTACGGTCATGAAGCATTCTTATGAGCGCCACCGAGAGATGGCAGAAGCAGACACAAAAAATGCATAAATATATAAATAAGCTCACAGAGGTTATTATTATGTAAGATTGTTTCTGAAAATAGGGCATGACCCACCGTGCGGAGGTACCCGGTCTGGGAGTCCAACACGAGCCACAATTGCAGGGAAGTCATCAGTAAGGAGAGGCCGGCGAACGCCGGAAACTCCAAGTACAGCAATGTCAACAACACGATCACAAAGTTCAGCTGCTCCACGATAACAACCGCAAACGCCAACACGGAAAAAGTTTTTTGGAACAACAGAACTAAGCTATGAGTTTTCTTAGTTTCAGTTTTGATGGCGTCCAATGAGATGTGTTTATTGGTTTTCATGTCGCCGATTGTTAGCATGTCTCTCAAGTTCGATTCATATAAAGAAAGATTGTTCAAGTTTTGTGTCAGTTTGCATGTGATTTGGGTCATGGAGGTGTTGAGGAGGAATGTGAACGTCAAGTATGGCATGCAGAGAAAATCTGAGGTGAGGTATGAAATTAATCTTGTATTTCCATAGAGCTTACGTCCTTCCTTTTCAAAGTATAGATAATTACTCGTATATTCCATATAAATTTGACTAGCAGCTGTTGCAAGCTGTGAACAGAGATGAATGCAAGTTTTTGGAGATAGATTTGCAAGCATCGTGTTGGAGGAGCTCATGTTCCGCAAGAATTTAGCTAAGTTGGAAGAAGTCGCAACAAAACTCCACCTGATGACAAGGATCATCCCGAGAATGATAGGGTAGTAGACCTGCTGCATCAATTTAGTGACGTTGTCATGCTGAAGTGGAGGAAACGGAAATACATTCCACAATGCCCCAAGAGTCAAAATGAGGTTCAGCACTACACTAAAGCCATAGTAGGTCTGCACAACTCTATAGCGACCACGGTGAAAGTCGTACGGGGCTACACCAAATATTCTCAGGATGTACATCATCGCCTGGAACAGGCACCTATGATTTGTAAAAACCATGTTGTTCTTTTCCTCACAATGATTTGAGAAGTTTATGATTTTATTGCATTGGAAGATATAGTCAGTTATTTCTAAACCTCGAGTTATTGTTACATTCGCACGAAAGAAGAATGCATGCACTTGAGGTATGACTCTTTAATTTAGTTTAGAGAGCGGTTTACTCAAATTCAGATTTGAGACACTTCAACGTATTTTCAAACTGATCGAAAGAATGTTATCCAGGGTCGGAGGATTCGTCGGGGAAAGTTGGGATAATTTAGGCGATGGAGACAGGTTACACCGGGAATCGCGGACTGCTACAAATCAACTGAAGTCCTGAACAACCCTCGTTCATTTTAAGTAGCCCTCCATTGATCACATTGCACCGAGTTATCTATCATAATTTGTGCCCTTTATTGCACGTGACAGAAATATAACTAAAGCCTGATCACCAAAATTGTTAGCAATCGGTTCTTTTTGAGCTTTGCAGATGCCCACGATTTTAATCTGATCGATCTATCCCTTCCAATCGGAATGTCAATGGCTAGGGCATTATTTTTTTGTTAGGTTTCGGAAAGGGCAAAAGTTTGGACGCCGACATCCTTCGCTTAAGCCTATGCAAGCAAATCAATTCAAACAGTCATAGGCCTCAATCAAGTGATGTACATAGTGTCACGATAGTTATCAGTGTATTCAGGTATCCTGGAAAAATGAGGGACCTTGTGATGTACATCTGGTGTTTGCAGGACAGGCATGCCGGCCTCCAATTAGATTAAAAAATTGTCTAGTACTTCAAATTTTTATTTGAAGTAAAGAAATGCATGTAATATAGCTGTCTCATTAGCATACCTCTCGTAATAATTTTTATCCAGACATTAATGTTCAGGAATTCTCTAATGTAAAATTTCAAGATTTTATGGTGTTGAGCTTCACCATGCAGTATAACAATGTGACAAATTTATCCTATTTCTGTACATTATACTATTTCGATACACGATGGTATTTTGTGGCACTATATCATTTACTATACACTATTTTAATTATTATTCACGCTTAACAATTTTCACAGAGCGGTTTTAACGGGATGAATTGAAGTCAATAATTTTCATAGTGGCAGCAAGATATCTCTCATGACTCTTAGTACGTTCAGAGTGTCACAAAAAATGTAATTACTTTTTACCTACCCATTACTCATGCATATTGTTTTGATGGATAGGTGCCTACTGACATATAGTGGGGGCAAACTAATACAATAGGTTAGTTAAATTGCATGATTCCTCATTTCTAGGCCACGTACAATTACGAAAATTAGATTTTACAAAAAATAGTGCAAAAACGTTAATGATATATCTAAAACCCACTAATGTCTGATAGAAAAAAGTATAAGGGAGCATGTATAATGAATACGTGAGCAAAAGTTTACAACACACTTCAAGATATACATACATTAATACTTCGTTGCACAGTCGTTATTATTGATTATGGCTTCAAAATGTTTAGAGTAGTTCATTACCACCTTATGACAAGTTTCGAGTGTAATCTTATTCTTGTCTTCAATGCAAAGTTCTTTGCGTTGAGTGATGTTATTGGAACCTATCTTCTGAATCTTCAATTTAAATTCCCTCTACAAATTTTCGATCGGATTCATGTCCGGGGATTGATTTGGCCATTCTAAAATGTTTATCTTCTTCATCCTCAATTATGCCTTGGTTTCGTTTGCTTTGGATCGTTATTTTCTTGGAAGACCCATCCACATTTCAATTTTAACAAACGAGCTGAAGGTCGGAGTTGCGTTTCCAATATTTCAGGATATTGCCTGCTCTTCTTGGTTCCTTCAATGATTTGAAGTTTACTTCCCCCTGGTGAGCTGGAACATCCCCACATCATGATTGAGCCACCTCTAAACAGCGGATATAGTGCACTTTTGATTTTTTACTCTTGGTTTTGTCGCCTCCAAACATGGCTAGTGTTTTTTCATCCAAATAGTTCGATTTTTGGTTTCAGCTGACCACAGTTTTTATTCCAAAACGCTGCTGGCTTTTTCAAATGGTGAGCATACTCCAGCCTGGTCTTGATGTGACTTTTCTGGAGAAGAGGTGTCCTACGTGGGGTGCGGGTGCGAAAACGTTCACGGTGCAGTGCCCTGCCGACCGTGTGTTTGCTGGCTTCGATTCCAGATGCCTTGAGATTATCCTTCAATTCTTCACGAGTAGTTTTAGGCCTCTATTCTGCTGTTCGGACCAATTTTAGAACAACACGGTTGTTAATCTTCCGTGAACGGCCAGTTCGAGACTTGCTGAGAGTAATTCCGGCATTTCTACTAAAGTATTATGGTTCCAACCGAGGCTATAGGAAAACACAGCTGTGCACATATTTTCCGATATCCCAGACCTTCATTATGGAGCTCCACAATACGGTCGCGAAGGCCTTGGCTGATGCCCTTATTCTTAACCATGCTTACGATTTTTCAGAACGAGAGCTGCTGTCCCAATAACACGTTATTGGAGATGAATGCTGACGAAAAATAGGTTGCCAAATATTAGTATGTATTAGAACATTCTGGAATAATCTTACAATAAAATTAATGAATAATATCGAAATGAAAGTAAGGTGTTGTAAACTTTTGTTCTCACATTTATTGCACATGTTCCTACATATATTTTTTTTCTTAAGTATTTGTGGGTTTTAGATACATTATTAACCTTTTTATTCTATTGTTTATATATATAGGCCAATTTTCGTAATTGTACGTGGTTTAGATATGTGGAATCTGGCGATTTGATAAACGCGTTGTATTATTTTACCCCCACTGTATATACACGTCAAATGAGTTAAATCGAAGAACAAACAATCGAATTTAAGAAAATTAAATTTCATAAAAGAAAATGTAGCTGCACCAGACGCATAAACAACAAATACATGAAAAATTGTCAGTCAAAGAATTAGTGCATTTTTCAGGTGGAGGACGCCCTGTATTCAACTCAATTGAATTAGGGGGCACTGGTCCCACTCGCACTTTATATCTCTATTCTAATATGTTTTTAATTTTTCTCTCTAGCAAGCTAGTACCCATTAGTTAACTAAGATGAATAGTTTACTTTCTTTCCATGCTGGTGTAGAAATTTAATTAAAAAAAACTTTCGTTTTAAGTTCAACCTGGCGCATAAATTGGAGTTTTGTGGAATATAAGCACTGACCGTTTCCCTGCCGCTTACGACGGAATACGAGTAGAGCAAACGTTATGGCAAATAAAATAAAATATTGGAAATAATACTGATAATAATATAGAAATAAAATGTACGCAATGGAGCATTGAACTTTTGGAGTATGAATATCACATGAAAGGAATGCGAGTGTGACTTTTGTCCACCAATGATCAATACATGAATATGTTTTAATAACAGTCAATTAAAACGTTGGAAAAGCTCCCAAGAAACGAATAAATATTTGAATATTACACAACTAGTGTATAAATGTGACTAAGGCCAATTAAATTTATAAAGGAGCACTGAAAGACTCAACACCCACCGTTCTGCGGTAGTCGGTCTGCGAGTTCACCGTAAGCCAGAGCTGCGTAGCCGCCGGTACCGCGAACAAAAACGATATTTCGAAGTTGGAAGCTTGGTCGTAGAGGACGAAGAGCGCGATGAGAACCATTTCCAGCTGCTCGAAAGCGAGCACGCCGAAGACAACAGCCGAAAAGCTTTTCTGGATCAATTCCAAACAGTGTCGGATTTTGGTCAGTTCTACGCTGATGTCAGCCAAAGGCAAAATGCTCTCATCCCAGTAGGTGGCTGGCTTCTGATCCCAAAAATTATGTAAGAAAACTCGACGAACATTTTGATGGAGGTCATAAGTCACCTGAGTCATGAACGTGTCCAGGAAAATAGGGAAAGTCAGGAAAGGCACGAGAAAAAAAATGTTAACAAAAATGCTGAAAATTCTTTTCACCTCTTCTCCATTCGCTTCAGAGTCAATTTGATATCCAGTAAAGCAAAAGTAACTTTCATAACCAGAGATAACAACCAATAAGAAACACAAGACGAAAGTCCTGAGGCCAGTTCTAGATCTGAGTGACTTCAGATCGCTCAGAAGGTCGAGACTTCTCACGACGTTGTGAGATGATGCCAGAAATGTCCACCTGACCACCATCATAATTACGTGCAGGGAAGGACCCCAAAAGTTCTTCAGCGATATGAATATATCCGCTTCTATTTTGTGGCGAACAGGAAAAATTGTCCAGAATGTAAGTATTGTGATGATAACATTAAAAGCAGCACTTAGTCCTTGGTAAACTTGGTATTTTTTAAAAGTTCCATTGATACATTTAAACGTGGCAAGTCCTAAGGCACTCAGAAAGTTGTACTGCCAGCGTAGCATTTTCTGCATGTCCAAAATTTCCAAAGACATGATTATTTCGAAAGTGTCAGTCTCTATCGCTCTTTCAACTGAGGTGTTTATTTCACTCCCACACTTTGATTTATGTGATATCGTAGTATAAATTTACTTCTGAGTCTTTCTAGACGCTTCAATGGGTGCCAGACTTCATTATTCACTGACATCACGTGCATGGGAAAAAGAGAGTGTGGCGCAAAAAAATAATTATGGCTCAAATAACAAAAGTATCGCACTAAAACGAAAATATGGCACAAGGGAGAAAGTATGGCGCAAAGAGAAAGTGTGGTACGAGAACTGTGGCGTAAAGGAGAAAGTATGGTTCGAGGTCTGTGGCGCCACAAGATCAACTGGATTTCAGACCCAAAGACAACTGAAGTTCTTTGTTTCATCCAAGCAGAGAATGTGGGCTGCATCCGCGTTCCATGAGCTATTATCAAGATGGCGGTCAATAAATACAACAGAGGAGCAATGAGGTCAGCAAGCATTACACTGCCACCGTTCAAAGCTCCGTTCGAAGCCTAACAAAAGCTTCACTAACGCCCCCATCGTAGTGTTGCGTCACTTTGAGGTGTTCGGCACCGCAGCTGATAATTTACTATTAATATTAAAATGACTCTGAACATTTAAGACAACATTGAGAAGATTTACTGTTCATGAATGTGAAGTGTTCAACTTTAATCCGGAATCTTTAACCCCTTCGTAGTGTTGCGTCATTTTCAAGCTCAAGACATTGAAGCTGGCATTTCACTATTCAATTATGAAAATTCGGTACATCTGGGACAATACTAAGGGTATTTGCTGTTCATGGATTTGGAGTGCTCAACTTTATCCCCGAATCTGGATTCCAGTGATAAAATCAGACCTACCTCCTAGTGAGTCTAAACCGCTGTTATTGAATTGATACTCCTTCCACCGCTTTATATTTACTTAATACCAACAATGCTGCTTAGTTTTGAGGTCATTCGCCGACACAATGCTAGCAATCACATTGAGTTTCTTAGGAACACATCTTGATTGGATTGGTCATCAAGTGGCGACCTAAGCTTGGCATTGAGGTCAGGATCAATACCGCAGACAAAGCTTAACCACTTCAATATTTAACCCAAAATTGACTTATAACTCATGCTTTTACGTCTTTATAAGCACAGCGGTGTCTTTAGATCGCACATTAGCGCGGCGAGTTACGACATGTTTCATGTTGTTCAAGGAAAAATGCTTGCCATAGTACACAATATCTATGGTTTGGATTCTGAATTAGAAAGATGACATCAATTTCATGAAAATATTCGAGATTGTTTTGCAGCATTGTCTATGTATACGTTCCCATGCTTATTTGAACTCGATTACTAGGGCAACTGATTTTAGGTGAAAGGTTTTTCACGACCAAATTGGAGCACCAGGACTGATTCTGGTGCACTTATCAGCGAGTCGAGCTGCCGTCTGCCTCGGTGACGCATGCTCGAGTAGCGTGGTCCTGTTTCTTGAATGTTTGAATGACTGAACACTTGCTACTGACACTCAGCACTCACTGATATTTTGATCAATCACTCACATGATTGATGATACTTAACACCTAACTCCAAATGACACTCAACACGTACAAAAGACACTTAATGAAGTTTTAGGACGACGCTTAAAAAATATTGATCATCGTAAGTTTCAAGTTTATGCTAGAGGCCACTGAAAATTCACACACTTAAATTTCCCTTTAAATATTTCATACCCACGAAAAGAAGCTAGGCATGCAAGTGTGAAACCGAGGACTGATATTTCTATAATAACGATGAAAATCTTTAATGCAGAATTATTAAAATATTTGATGTTACGAGGAAAGTGGGGTTCTTCGAGCACATTCGATAACTGCTGACTTCAAAAGATTACTCTTATTGCCAAAGATAAGATAAATCTATTACATCTTTATCAAGGTTTGTTCAAACGAGTTTTGTGGCAGCCTTCATTCAATAACATCCGACCTTGTCACTCTACAGAAGAGAATACTGTAATTCCATTAATGTTAGTATATAAATTGTGTTCGCAAACATGAAAACGTGAAGCCCAGTCAGACAATTTGAATTACTTGGCTGAGTGATGGAGGGAATTCTGGCTTCACCGGGCATCATAGTCATGTGTGCAAGATGGCATGCAGTTGACCATCAGTTGTTTTGCGATGTTCATGAGTCATTCACAAATCCCACCAGGAAGATCCGCAAGCCAGGGCCGAGATGAAGTGAACAAAACATCGGGCCTTGGACTACATTCCATTCTATTTTCCCCTTTTTTCATTTTTCTGAGTAATTTCAGTTAGTGTTCGATTTCGAAATCGTTACAACAACGATCGCTATTCTTTTGATGATGCTCTCTATAATTCTACTTCCTATTTTTAATTTGGTCGATTCGACGGCTATATATATATCGTCTTGATCATCGTCATTAAAATCGTGAGATTTAGTTCACTTTCATCTTAGTTTAACCATCCTAATCTCCTCCCTAGGAATGCTGATACTAAATTCAACACTGAGATGATCTAAAAAAATAAACAATAAGTCAACCCTTTTGATTGGTTGATCAATATAGTTGGCACGAGAGTGTTCGATAGTAACACTAGATTCATTGAGCTTCGTATTCAATGATATCGAGAGAATAAAATTTTATTTACGCTAGTGCGTCGTGCAAAGGATGTTGTAGGCGAATAATAAGTGTTGATTTCTTTTTCTTCTGAGTTGTGATAAAAGTACATTTGATCAAATATTTTTGGCTGTAGTGCACACGTCTCAAGTTGGCTGGAGTCAATCCGATTTTTCCGAGGAAGAAGTCAAACTTCGATGACGACCTCCGCTATGCCAATGAAATAACCAAATGTATCAGCAGCGGATCACTTCAGTAACTCATTTCTGAGAAGTCACATCAGACTACAATAGCAAGCAGGTTTAGGTGAAAGTACTCATTCTCGAGCGGGCAAACTAAATAGCACAGCATCGTCATCGAAATTCTGGTGCAAATTTTTTAACTTTAACCTCCTCAGTCCAACGCCATGCCCATTCTCCTCCCTACCAAGTCCAACGTCATTCTAACTCCAACGAGATGCCAAATTTTGAATTTCAACCTCCAACACCGACGCGTCAATACAAGAACACGATTTCAAAGTCAATGATTCGGGTAGGTATTTATTTGCAATGGGAATTAGTTCATTTTAGTATCGCGCGTGAGCTTAGGCTCCAGATCCCAGACTCAGGGCGGAGACGGAGCGCCGTGCTCCGTTGCGGTGCCCGCGCCCCCACCTCGGCTGTCCAGGAACTGGATCGCGATGACCACGTAGGTGAGCACACATGATCCCGTCTGCAATTGTGGGCATGTTGTCAAATTGCGTCACGTCTGCCATTATTATTGGGGGAAGCAATGGAAAAATTCACGAGAGTTAGAACATTTACTGAATTTTCAGTAGAGCTGAGAATGAAAATTCAACTAAGCCTATGCGACAACCAAGCCCAAACAACACCATTACACCAACACCACCACACCGCCACAGCACACCCCCTACACAAGCACCACCACACTAGCATCATACAACACCACACCACCACCCACCGCCAGCAGGCAGTGCCGGCCCAGGGCGAAGAGTCCCAACACGCAGAAGTGCGACATGCCCCGTAGCTCCTCCTCGAGGTCTCGGAGTTGCCACATTTCCTGGCGGGGCACAAGTGAAGACTTAAAGTTCATGTTTCAATTTTAAAGAACTTCCCGTTGCACGGCTGACAATTCATACCCTTCTTATCATGCAGAAGCTGGGAAAAGCAGAAACTTTGCGAGTTGTCTCGAGCGTACGAGGTCTCGTAATTACACGTGAATCACTCGAATCGTCACCGATTTAATGAAAATAGCAAACATTAACTTGATCGGGGCTTCATTTAGCTTTCATTAAGTATTAATAAAAAATGAGTTAGTGACTGCAGGTGGGTCAGCAGCACTATGAAAATAACCTCAGTGACCACTGGTGGGTCCCTTCGCAGGATATGTGTTAACGAAAGGTATACTCCCTAAACCCCTCACTCTCTCTAGCTTGCTCAGAGGTGAAGAATAACAGCACAGTGCCAAATTCTACCACTTATTGTGTTAATGAAGACATTAAAAACAGTTTCTCGATTTGGGTTGGAGGTCGATGGAACAGAAACTTATTTTTTATTCCCTGCTCTTAAATTTTGTAAGTACTCTGCACTCCTGTGATCTGCAGGCGACACCAATTGTGAAAGTATGGGCTTACTGAGCATTTTTTAATGTTGACGAAAAATTGATGCAAACGTGTTATGATATGAGATTTTGCAGTATTGTAATTATTTGTTTCATATTCATGGCATTTCATTTGCTGTTCCGTGTTCTGCCAGACTACAGCTTTCATGCCTAATATGTATATCTAGCTCCCACCTTTTTTCAGCCGGTATTCATTTAGCCCCTGTAAATTCTGTTCACATTCACTCTACCTCATTACTTTAGTCAGCATTCACCCGGTTCCATTCATTTAGTTCCAATTCCCCTAATTTTTATGCTTTGGTCCCCATTTCCCCTGTTGCTTTCCCCAGCCCTCATACCCCCAACCCTTCTCTCTCCCCCCCTCCCCAATCTCCCCACCTGCGAGCGCAGCGGGTCCGATCGCCCCAGAGCGGCCATGATTTTCCTGGCCTTGTGCACGCCATCATCGCACTGTCAAAAAATGAAACAATTGTAATTAGTTGTATTCATGATGGTACCTTCCGGACTGCGTGTCCTGACTAAAATACATTTTTGTGACTGACCCTGGTTTCGAAAAGGGAAAAATATTTATTTATTGAGATAGTTTTTATTTTCTTTATACAATATCCCCATGGCTATGGATTATTATTAAAAGTCTGTTCGTTCACAACGCCGAACATTGTAAAGCTCACCTGCCTGTCGAATGCTGTCTGACTCTCCGCTATCAGCCAAGCGCTGATCAGTGCAGGAGTCACGAAGAAAACGACCTGTACCGTGAGTGGATACTCTCGTGCATTGAGCAAAAGCAGGGCGAGAATCACGAGCTGCACTTGCATGTATGCGAGGTAAAGAGCAACAAATAGCGAGAACGTTTGTCGAACACAGTTCAATATTTTCTTGATTTTCAATATGTCTCTCAACGTTGAGTCGATTACGCGACCGAGATCGGAAGATGATTTGATGAAAGAGTCCAATTGTTGCGCTGTTCGGTAGTCAGGAACGTTCATCTTCAGGATCGCTTGTTGCAGATCGAATGCGAGTAGCTTCATGATAGCATAAAAGTAAAGACAGAAGAAAAATCCGTTCTTGCTTATTGGTATTGAAATGATTCCCTCTGATATCGCCTCGACAATGTTGGATGTCTTAGCAGATGAGTGACTGCTCTTCATAGTATAACCTGCGACCGCAAGCGTGCAAAACACAGCCAAGTGTGTTGTCATATCCATACGCGCAGTAATTTTTCTTTTCCCCTCAGCGTATTGCAAAATTTTCAAGGCTTTCTTGGCACAGAGCAAATAGTTCAACCTTGTGACAGTAATCATCAAGTTATAGGAACCATACCATCCGATAACAAAGGGAGATATCTTAGATGATAAATCTAGGAATCCGTACATCTTGCAATAAAAATAAAGTGTTGCGAAAATATTCAAAACTACACTGAAGTAGAAATACACTTGCGACAATCTATACTTTCCATTAACTGGTTTGAAAGGAGCAAGTCCTAGTATTCTAAATATGTAAAACATTGCTTTTAGCAAGAGCTCAAGCCTCATATTTTCGTGTCCTACTTCTGTTGTCTTCACCAGATCAGTTGCTCGTCTGTACATTTAATTTACGTTACGCTAAAAGTGTTAATAATCCAAGTCTTAGAGTATCTTCATTGTTCGCTATTTAAATGTTACGTACACTGACCCATGAGTAGACGTATACTTGAAGAAAGAAGGTTCTGTATTAGTGGACCAACTGTCTAGTTTTATTTTCGCTGTCTCACAAGATGGCGACTAGAGGTCTACACACTATTCCCGTTGTCTCACAAGATGGCGACTGGAGGTCTACACACCATTCCCGTTGTCTCACAAGATGGCGACTGGAGGTCTACACACTATTCCCGTTGTCTCACAAGATGGCGACTGGAGGTCTACACACTATTCCCGTTGTCTCACAAGATGGCGACTGGAGGTCTACACACTATTCCCGTTGTCTCACAAGATGGCGACTGGAGGTCTACACACTATTCCCGTTGTCTCACAAGATGGCGACTGGAGGTCTACACACTATTCCCGGTGTCTCACAAGATGGCGACTGGAGGTCTACACAATATTCCCGTTGTCTCACAAGATGGCGACTGGAGGTCTTCATACCATTCTCGCTGTCTCACAAAATGGCGACTGGAGGTCTCCACACTATTCTCACTGTCTCACAAGATAGCGACTGGAGGTCTACACACTATTCTCACTTTCTCACAAGATAGTGACTGGAGGTCTCCACACTATTCTCACTGTCTCACAAGATAGCGACTGGAGGTCTACACACTATTCTCACTTTCTCACAAGATAGTGACTGGAGGTCTCCACACTATTCTCACTGTCTCACAAGATAGCGACTGGAGGTCTACACACTATTCTCACTTTCTCACAAGATAGCGACTGGAGGTCTACACACTATTCTTACTTTCTCACAAGATAGTGACTGGAGGTCTACACACTATTCTCACTTTCTCACAAGATAGTGACTGGAGGTCTACACGCTATTCCCATTGTCTCACAAGGTGGCGGCTGAAAGTCTACGCAAAGCAATACTAAAGATGTTGATGCCTCAGTTCGTTCATTGATTGCTAGTTCAACATTGTGAGTGAAGTTCACACACAATCGACAAACATTCTCAGGCTGCTAAAGAAATTGAATGCATATTTTAAAAGATAGTAGCTCGCGTCGTTGTTATAGGTATACCGCAAAACGATTACTTGAGGCCTTGAACACAAGATGCTGAACCTAGACAAAGAATATGAGAAAATTTAATACACCTCAATCATGATACAAAGTGTTTAGTCATCACCTTAGATATATTTCAAATGTCTTTCTAAAGAAAATTCTCCAGAGAAAGGGCTTGTGCGTTGTTTTAACTGATGAAGGTACAAGACGTCACCTCATTGCTCGCCTCAGCCCGCACCCGAGAACCATATATAAGAGCTAGGTGGTGTAAGCCTCTCGAGCAAAAATATAATTCAAAATAATGAGAATATAAGGAGCAAAAAGCTATTGTATACGGTCACAATGTTTATTACTAAGATAAATTGGAATCAATCCCAATCTATGGTTTATTAAAATCTTGAAAAAAACAGTCCTGATTTAAGAAAAGCAACTCTGTCACGACGCACATTATAATGGCGGCTTAGGGCGCTCTGCACTGCATGTTTTTGCCATCAAGGATTGCCTTGCCATCCATGTTTGTTGACGAAGACCTAAACTGTCAGCGTCCTCGTCAAATCGGCGCCTTGAGACTGTTAGCCTGTGCACGTCTTTGCGTTCAGGTGGTTCATACATGTATATGTGAACCACATATATGTATGTATATCATATATATACAGGGTGTTTCAAAAATACACGGCATAATTTCAGGTATGTATTTCCCACATGTAGACAATCAAAATAGTTCATTACAACATATGTCCGGAAATGCTTCATTTCCGAGTTATGGCCTTCACAACATTGAAATTCACCGGAACGTTTTTCTTTCCGCAGGTCGTTGCCATTACAGAAGATGTTCAAAATGACCACCTCCTGCTTGAATACAGACCTCACATCGATGTCTCATTGACCTGCGAACACGATCCCACACTCCAGGAATGTTGCGTATGTCCTCAGAGCGTGCCACAATTCGATTCCGAAGGGATTCCAAATCAGGCACCGGAGACGAATAAACCAATGATTTTAAATGGCCCCACAAGTAGAAATCGAGAGGGTTCAGATCAGGTGAGCGTGGAGGCCAAGCAATTGGGCCACCTCTACCTATCCATCGATCAGGAAATCTTCGATCCAAGTACCGGCGAGCCGTACGACTGAAGTGTGCAGGAGCGCCGTCATGCAAGAAGTGAGCGTGCTGACGATCGATCAGTGGAGTGTCGTCATAAACATCAGGTATGATGTTTTCCAGGAAGTTTGTGTACGCCTGCCCCGTAAGTCTGTTTACAAGTACATGGGGTCCAACTAACCGATCACCAATGATACCGGCCCACATGTTGAGGGAGAACCGCACCTGGTGATGAGATACAACAGTTGCATTTGGGTTTTCATACGCCCATACATGCTGATTGTGGAGATTTGTTATGCCATCTCGTGTGAACTGTGCTTCATCTGTAAATAATACTAAGGCAGGAAAGTTCGGATTTGCAGCACATTGCTGCAAGAACCACTGACAGTACCTAACTCGTGCAGGGTAATCTGCTGGTGACAGCGCCTGTACACGTTGCAAATGGTAAGGATACAATTGATACTCTTTCAGCAGTCTCCAGACAGTCGTATGGGGAACATTCACTTGCAACGCTAACCTTCGTGTGCTGATAGAAGGAGTTCTGTTCACAATCTCCAGAATCTCCTCCTGTTCTTCTGGAGTTGTAGATCTTGGTCGTCCCCTTCCCAATCCAGGAGAGTCAAATTTTCCATACTCGCACAGACGCTGATGGAGACTTACAAATGTCTTCCGATCTGGACATTGTCGCTGTGGGTACCTCTCCTGGTACAAACGACGAGCCAGCGCAGCATTGCCGTCTGCCTTACCGTAGATCAAGTGCATCTCTGCCAGCTCCTGATTTGTGTACATGACACACAGTCGAACGCCAAACACAACACTGAATTTAACCTTCGCCTAGGAATGATCTGTCAGAGTGCCCTCTTAATGTGTCCTTTGACGGCAACGACCTGCGGAAAGAAAAACGTTCCGGTGAATTTCAATGTTGTGAAGGCCATAACTCGGAAATGAAGCATTTCCGGACTTATGTTGTAATGAACTATTTTGATTGTCTACATGTGGGAAATACATACCTGAAATTATGCCGTGTATTTTTGAAACACCCTGTATAATATCATATATTATATATATATATATGATATCACATATTTTATATATATACATGATATCACATATTATATATATATCTACGTACATGGAGTTTTTTGTCTTTCGAACTAAAAGTCGTACATGACAGAACGTATTACCCTAAAATATCATCAAGTTGGAGATGAAATGATCAGATCGGTCCAATTTGGCCTTTTCGGACAAAAAGTGGCTACGATCAATAATGATTACATACCATCAACAGGATATGCGACATTACGCGCCTTGACTTTGTGCATCAGCCCGTCATAGGCTACCTCTTTTGGAGTAGGAGAATTCATAAAATATAGAGATAAAGTGTTCACCAATTTTGGTTCTAGTGCGAGTGCAAGCAGTGACGTTGGAGCATTTTACGTAGATCTAGATATTTTTGACTAGCAGAAAACCATCGGAAGTTCAAAGTACATGTTACAGAAAGAATGAACGTAAATTGAGTGAGGAGTTTGTCTGCTCTGTGTGGGAGAGATCGAGTGGCGTAAGCTAAAAGTAGTTGGCCGTTTGTACTGACCAGGTGCAAGAAATTTCGACATGACTGATTTTGCTTGCAATTCTCGTATGAACGCTGAAACTGGGCTATCAGAAAAATGCGGAATGCAGTCATTATACAAACGGTGTAACCATAGAAAAGCCCCGACTGTTATTATCATATATAGATACGCTGCAACTATCGAAAAAACGCTGGCTGTTTTCATGACATGTATAACTCGGGAGATTTCCCAACTTTGAAAATCTATAGTGAAATTTTTCAAGAATATGATGCCTCGTAAATTGTGGGCATGTAAGCAAATTAAACACTTGTAGTTAAACAAAGGATAGTAAAGAGAATGATGAATAGTTAGTTAGTCCCACGTATCTTGGACATTTCTTTACTTGCATCTTTTTAATCGCAACATAAGCCGTTCCTGATCATGAAAATGAAGATGAATTCCTTATATATTCTGAAATTATTGTAACAATGGAATCCAACTGGAAAAATTTTCTTATAGTGATGAGTTTGAAGCGTATGACGCGGAAGTATTGTGACACAATACGTACCAAGCTAGCTACGCACGCTACAGTACATGTGATCAATTGTGAGTGTGACGAGGTAAGGAAAATCCTGGTATGTAATTAAGGAAAATCCCTTTTTGGTGTTAATGGAATTCCCTGAATGCAATTGAGGGAGATTCCGGCGTGTTATTAAGAGAAATGCGGGCATATAATTTAGGGAAATTCCTTCAAATTGTGAAGGGAAATCCCTGTATGTAGTTGAGAAAATTCCCTGTGTAATTGAGGGAAATCCG
This sequence comes from Morinoia aosen, assembly GCA_030386875.1. Lineage (NCBI taxonomy): Eukaryota > Metazoa > Arthropoda > Malacostraca > Amphipoda > Talitridae > Morinoia > Morinoia aosen. The sequence continues at coordinate 41,502,889 of CM059567.1, read as the reverse complement.
GGCTTGTAATTTTGGGAAATCCTTGTATGTAGTTAAGGGAAATCCATGCTTGTAATTAAGGGAAATCCGGGCATGTAATTTTGAAAAACCCTTGCATGTAGGTAAAGGAAATCCCGGCATGTAATTAAAGGAAATCCAGGAACATAATTTAGGAAAATCCCTTCATGTGGTTAAGGGAAATCCTGGCAATGGCTTTGTCAAGGCTCATTACCGGAAGGAATGCAGTAAGTTAGAAATAGGTGAAGCTAAAGTGAAGCAACAAATTGAGTTACGAAACAGGGTTCACAGGCTCCTGCACGTGACGGGGTTGTTGCTGGTTGTGAACTGCACGGTGATGATCACGTACGTAAGCACGCACGACCCCATCTGCAAGTAAAAAATGAAAATAATTTTTAGGTGGGTGAGATGGTAAACTTGTATGTCTGCCTGCTTGTAAGTTTTCTGTTACTTTTCAAGTTTCTGAACATTAGTTAAAACCATGCTAAGTACTGGCTAAATACGTACATCGAAACAATTGTATTCGTATATCTAAATACGTACATCTAAACGAATATTTATTTACTCGAGATTAGTGGCGCGTGTTTTGACGAATAAGCGGTACATTTGTGCGAGTCTAAGGTTTGATTTCAAGTTCAAGCGAGATGATTGATGAACAAGAGCTAATTAGATGATGGGAGAAATTATTTGACAATACATATATTAATCTGCTGAGAATCCGAGTTTTATGAATAATTACTTGTGTTAAAAAAGCTTACATAACATAGAGGTGACAGAACCAGCGTATTCCGGGGTTTTAAATCTGTGCTATGCTCCGTTCATAACTTTGTGTTATTGATTTTATGCCACACGAATTTCGAGTAAGACTTCGAGTAAGAATTAAGCAGATTACGCTGAAAATAACTATAATAATACCAATAATTTAAATCTGTCAAAAACCAATTGAAGCCATCATGTCCCAAGAATCTTCCACTTGCACGACCAAAGTAAATGGAAACAGTGGATTCAACAGACATATTTTATGTGATCAAAAGTATCCGGACACCCCTTAAGACATGGGTTTTTCATTTTGAGAGCATTGTGCTGCCACCTACTGCCAGGTACTCCATATCAGCGACTTCGGTAGTCATTAGACATCGTGAAAGAGAAGAATGGAGCACTCTGCGGAACTCACGGACTTCGAACGTGGTCAGGTGATTGGATGTCAATTAATTGTGTCTGAAGAATGAGCCGCCATTCTCCGAGAAACCTTCCAGCACCAGACTGAAAGTGTGCCTGTGAGCGTAGTAGCTGTCATAAAGGCTAAGGGTTGGCCAATACCCTATTGAATTCCAGCATTAGCGATAGAGGGTGCCACGAACTGCTAAGTCATTTCCAGCTAGGTGTCCGGATACTTTTGATCACATAGAGTTGGTCAAGATTGTCAGCTTGGCATTTTTTATAACATAAATTCTCAGATTTAACGTTTTTCAGTAACATATTGATACAAAATCGCCAGAACCTGACCTCTTGTGCAAGGAATAGAGAAATAGAGGATGGAGTCATTACGAGAGAGTTAGACTAGTAACATTCATTGACAGAACTACACTGGACCAAAGGCAAACTTGTCCTGTCGAATGGACACGTTTGGGTTTGAAGCGCAAGAGATTAAATAAATTTTAGAGAAATTTCAGATAGGTTCAAACTAGCGTTCTCAGAACCGCAAAAAATCTGCAAGAATCTTGGAATGGTCTCGACAAATTGAAACGAGCCTGAGATGAATTTATAATAATTTCAATCAACGGCAATTGATAAACCCTAACGATTTCAATTGAAACATAAACATTATTTCACATGTTAATTGAGGACTACGCAAGTCTCATAAGAATTCATACACAATCTGATAGACTCGAAAGGCCACTCTAAAGCTCGAACTCAACCAAAACTCGTGGTTCAGTCTGTGATGCATTAAATCATAATAAAAGGTTACAGCTTTTGTACTGTCAACCTTTGCGGACACGAGTTGAACAACCCTCAAAGAAGAACGTTTTATTTCAAATAAGCCCTATTCGTAAGGTAGTGTTAAAGTTAACAAATAGATGCACAGCGGCCTTCCAGCACTCACCGCCAGCAAGCAGTGCCGCCCCAGCTCAAAGAGCCCGAAGACCCTGAAGCGCGGCATGCGTTCCAGCTCCGCCTGGATGCTGCGCAGCTGCCACACCTCCTGTAACGGACACCAGCTAGTGTGGTCTCTAGCGTAACTTGGATACGGAACATAGATGGTAGGCAGAAACCTCCTGTAACGGACACCAGCTAGTGTGGTCTCTAGCGTAACTTGGATACGGAACATAGATGGGAGGCAGAAACCTCCTGTAACGGACACCAGCTAGTGTGGTCTCTAGTGCAACTTGGATACGGAACATAGATGGGAGGCAGAAACCTCCTGTAACGGACACCAGCTAGTGTGGTCTCTAGCGTAACTTGGATACGGAATATAGATGGGAGGCAGAAACCTCCTGTAACGGACACCAGCTAGTGTGGTCTCTAGCGTAACTTGGATACGGAACACAGATGGGAGGTGGGAATATTTTGTATCCAATCTGCTTTTTCCGAGAAGCAAAAACTGTGAAAACAGTCCACGAATTCAAACGATTAGCTTTATTTCGAAACCAAAATTATTCACTTATGTTCAAAAATCTTGCACCTAACATTTAAAACGCTCAGAAACATTTTAAGACCATGTTTTGAAGGCATGACTTTATAAAACAAAGTCATGAAGTCAGAAGGAGTGGGCCGAGCTCAAGGGACCTCACCTTCACATGTTGAGGCCCTAGTTGTCCCACAGCCGCCGTCAGCTTCTTGACCCGGTGGATGCCATGCTCAGTCTGGAATAAATGAAGAATCTAATTTCGATAAGTCGTAACTGCGAGGATATATATTTGCCCAATTCAGAACTCCTGTAACGCATCTGTTGTTTTGTGAATAGCATACCTTCCTTTAATCGAGAAATTACAATGAATAAAAACGGTTTCTACATGGGATTGTGTCAATAAACCTTCTTCAATATTACATTTTAACCTCTTATGTAAATATACACCTATAAACTTACAAAAAAAATTAAATGATGTGTAATTGTGAGCTTACAGCTATTGTATATAAAAGTAGCCGTGTAATTAGTAAATATCCACAACTGTGCGGTACTCACAGAATAGTTAAGCTTTTGTAGAATTGTAGATAAGGATCTTTGGTAAAAGGTAAAGAAGTATAATCGAGTGTCAAGTGTAGGGATCAAAGTAGTTTCCACAATCAAAATTTGCGTTTACTTATAAACATGGGCTGCTGAATGTGGGCGGCCAGCACCGGCCACAGAAGTGTTGTGAATAGGGTTCGCTCCCACTAACTGGACGCCGAACTACTGTAGCCCACGAGAACGCGGAATGACTTTCACGCTCACCACGTATTGGTGCATACAGTATGTGTGGTGTACCAGGAGATACATTTCTGATAGACGTAGTGGTACACATGTATATGACTGATTACATTTATTTTTTGAATCCTTAACATTGATTCAACACTTCATATGAGATGAAAAGCTATATATTTCGTTAATGTATATACTAACGAAGGGTTAAAATATTAGAAAAAACGTTATAATTTGAGTGTATTTGAGTCAAACAGCCTGTAGAAATTGGAGATAACCAGTATGAGACGCACAATGATCTTCATAGAAGAACTCTTTGCTCTACTGACTCCGACTTGTAGTAATGAGCTCTGGCAGAGAGTAAAAAATATAGGAGATTTATTGTATCCTGCACCACATATAACACCTACGCTTTAGTGGGTGCGCTGTGAACAAGGTCTTCTGCATTACAGCATGAATACATGAATAGGGTTAGTGCGATATAGTTTGAAGAACTGAAGCGCTAGCAAACCTATGTTAATACTACTACTACTACTTAGTGATTCTTAATAACTCTTGGATTATAAGATAATAAAAACTAGTACCCACCGTTTCCATGTACTCTGACATGCAGTTTACAACGAGCCATGGTGGTGAGGATGCAAAAAAACAACACGTGAAAACCAGTCCGAAGTTGGTGCAGGATTCATTATGAAAGGCGTAGAGAAATAGTAGCATGAGCTCATATTGCTCGTAAACCAATACTCCAAGTGCAACAGGAGAGAACGTTTTTTGAATTAATTTGAGCGTTCGTCGCAGAAACACGAAATCATTTTTGATGCCACCGAGAGCAGCATGACGAGCTTGCATCAGCATCTCTGATCTCAGGATGTCAAATCTGGCAATCGTGTGCCGTAGATTTGATGCGAGCTGTGTCGTGATCGTGTCCAAGATAATAACCACCGTCAAATAAGGCATGAGTAGAAAGACACAATTGAACAATTCCAGAATGCATGTTGATCCCATTGGATTAGTCGAATAAATAATGAAGCCATTTACGGCCGGATTAATGATCAAGAGCAGCGCCAATATATTCTTTTTCAAAGTTAATTTCACTGGCGAAAACTTGAACGCTGATAAATCATTTAAAATTTTTACGAATGATGACGAAAAAGCTAAACAACACCATTGTTAGCGGGTGCCGAATTCAGGAAAAGGATAACGCTCTCTCAATTACCAGAGGACTTTAAGAAAAATGCAGGAGAATAACCAAAAGCGTTCAGGTATATTTATAACAGAGCAGATTAACAGCGTAAATTACACAGGGGGAAAGACAGAATGAAAACTAGTGGTAAACAGAACATAAGGAAAATCAGGAAACGCAACGATAATAGGAGAGCCCCAGAAATGGAGCGTGGGCGGGAAACACAGGGGTGTTTACACATCTTCTGAAAGCAAAAGATAAACCAGGTAAACTAAAAATAATGACAATCTGCTTCCTAAGGCCGAAATAATGCAAGAACACTAATCAACAGAAATAACAATTGACGGATAAGACTAAGTATACAACGAAATGGAAGATGGAATAATAGCAATAATATTCAAATAGGAAGTAAAATAATTGAAGTAAATAATTTGGTTAAATTTCACATATTGACCGATACACACGGGTTTTGATAACCAAGTAACTAAGCATATTATGAATGGTTCCACCTCAGCGGGAATACACACAAATCGATTAATGAAAATAGGAAAAATATAGTTCAACAACTTAATAACTATGAATGAAGTTTATTCGCAGAATTTCACCGAAGTTAATTTACTAACTAACCAATCAAGCAAGTCACGTACAAAAGAACAGAATCCTATATCTACTGTACAAACGGAACTTGGCTGAGCACACATATGTACATAATCCACTTACCTCAGCCACAGTTCCTACCTACCGAGAGTTCTTCAGTTTGGTTTCACAATTCACGTTTACTTTAGACAATTAATAAGTGAAAGTACTGGAAAAAATAAAAAAAAGGATTAGATACACGTTCAACAGCAGATGTCCCAGTGTCACATCCTCACAAGTCTGCAAGTAGCCACCAAATGACACGTCACGAGCAAGGTACTTCACAGATAGGTTGAGGTTTAACCTACATTACAGTGCGCACGGTAACACCATCGGATTGACATACATATGGAGTGAGCAAAAAAACCCCAGAGAGTAGAGAGGACGTAATAAACGTCATCGTGAGCTGTTTTATCAAGGTTAAAATCTGATAAGCTTGCCGTCAGGATGGTCATTATGATGTTAAAGGAAATGTTGAGTCCAAGGCGCACTTGTGACACCTTGTAACGTCCATCAACGTTCTCAAAAGGTGCCAGGCCTACGACACTCAGCAAGCAACACATCCAACGGAGGTGGCCCAAAAGATCAACTTTTGCTAACGCCATTAAGAGGGCACTTTTAATTCTGATTCCAACCGTTGCAGAGCATTTAGCTTTCTGAACTTCGAAACAAAAACAAAATTTTGTGAAGTTTCGTAGAATTATTCAACATTGGAAAAATTTGGAAAAAATTTTCATTTTGAAAGCTGTGAGCTGAATCAAATCCCAGTGTTGTCCAAAGGTCTTGGAAATGATAACGGCTCCTGCTCTTCTCCTGGGAATGAGTATGTTGGATAAAATTCTGGCAGTTACGTTTTTCTTGATGGAAGAGCAATGCGTTCAATACAAAACTTGCTCCATGCACAACAGGAATGTGACTGAAGAAGAAATGAAAGAGCATGCGTTCAATTTCTTAATCGAATATAGTAAGTTGTTTGTCCTAACGAATGTATTGATTGATGATCTTAGTGATGAACGTTCTCGGTCTTCTGACAGCTTATTTGAATAACATTAATCATTATCATTTATGGTAAGGCAAGATCATGATTTAATGTACGAGCTTGTACCCGCTCTTGTACTCGTATGTCTGGCTTTTTGAGCTTGTACCCGCGCCACTTGTGAAAGTGAAATTGACTCGTAACAGGTAAAGTACGCTCAACTTTCTTAGCATGAAGACTCCAAAATAAACGTTCTATTTCTGAAAACTTTTAACTTATGCATAAAGCTCCTAATCCAGTGACCTGACTGTGTTATTATTCCCGGAATTAAATCATTCATGGTCCGTGTTTCCAATCATTAATGGAGCGGACCTTCATTTAGCATGTTATCTAAACTGCAGTTTTCATCGGGTGTCGATCAGTGGCCACATATGTTTGCACCTTGCCTTTTTCTTCACAACCATAAGCCCCAATGCACATAGAGTGTATGCAAATGATTTCAAGACATCAAACGGAAATAAAACATTCAACACGCGTATGAATACATTAAAAAGGAAATTAGCGTACAAAAAATAGAAAGAAACACCTCAAGACTCGGTACCTACCGTACTCCGATATTCAGTCTGCGAGTTCACCGTGAGCCAGAGCTGCAAGGTCGACGGTATCACGAAGAAGAACGATAACTCGTAAGCTTGGTCATAAAATACAAAGAGCGCGATGAGAACCATTTCCAGCTGCTCGAATGCGAGCACGCCGAAGACAACAGCCGAAAAGCTTTGCTGGATCAACTCCAAACAGTGCCGGATTTTGGTCAATTCTAGTTTGATGTCGGCTAGAGACAAAATGCACTCATGGCTGCGGGAGACTGGCTTCCGCTCCCAGAAACTTTGCAAGAGAACACATCGGATGTTTTGATGGAGGTCAGACGTCACTTGATCCATGTACGTGTCCAAAAAGATGGTCAGAGTTAGGTATGGCAAAAGGAAAAACACATTAACTAGAATGCTGAATATTCTTTTCACTTCGTCCCCTTTACCTTCAGCGACGAGTTCATACCCTAAATAGCTGAAGTAACTTTCATAAACAGTGATAACCACCAATAGTACACTAAGAGCACATATCTTTTTCCCAATTCTCAAACTGGGTGATCTTAAATGACCCATAAGGTCGAGACTTCTGACAAAATTGCGAGACGACAACAAAAATGTCCACCGGACAGCCATCATGATTGCGTAGAATGAAGGACCCCAAAAGTTCTTCATTGTATGGAACAGATCTGATTCTATTTCCAGGGAGACTGGAAATGTTGCCCAGTAGGCGAGGATGGTTATGATAACTTGCAAGACAATACTTAACCCGAAGTAAACCTGCGATTTTCTATAAGTTCCATCAACGTGTTTAAATGGGACCAGTCCCAAGCCTCTCAGAAAGTGGCATAGCCAGCGTAAAACATTCTTGAGTTCAATACTTTCGTGCTGCATTATCATTTCAGATACTTTATCCTTAAGCGAGCGCACAACGAAATTATATTTGGATCTTACTCTCTTCGATCCTTGTTTTCGTAAAGTGAGGTTGAATTTTGAGTCTTTCTAGATTCCTCAACGGATGCCAGACCTCATCTTTCTTCAATGGATGCGTTTAAACGCTCGCTGAAGAGTGGAAGTTGTGTAGACTGACACGCCTCAAGCTAAACTGGACTGCAAACACGAGACAACCGACTTACTTTGTTTCGCCCACACACAGAACTCAGTCTGCATCATTTCAGTAATTGCGTTTTTAAATAATGACTAACGAGTAGAGATGAGCTCTGTGGGGTCACAAGGTAATGCAATGTTTGACTCTAATGCTTTGTGACGAGTTTGAACAATCAACAATCAATTCATTGTTACAGGCTGGTATTAAATATTCTTCGCACCACAACTAACGTCGTTCTACCGAAACTTTAGTGTCTCATTCCTTATAACTCACAAGATTATGTATGATGCTACAATAGGTGCAATTGTTGTTCGTGAATTTATAACAAATTCCTGGAAACAGTTCACCATCAAATGCGAATCGTATTCCTGGGACAAAATGAGTTAGACTTGATGTCTTGCTCCAACACAGACCTCCTTTCCTCGGTTTGCATTCATGCAATGAAGTCATTCCATCATTTAAACGTTATTTGTGAACACAACACGTACAGGCCAAACAAACGCAATTACTAGATTACTTAGGAGCACAGTCATGATAGAATGAATTATTGAGTGCACTTATGGTCGTCGCATAGAGGTTAGGATCAATATCTCACACAAAGACGGACGATTTCAATATTTGCAAGAGCATTAAAAGTTTTCCTGTGCATTTACGTCATTATAGTGGAGGAAAAAAGACCGCTACATTTCCAGAGAACTTGAGACATAAATGCATGCTAACCTATTCATTTTATGACGTCCTGATGCAAAGTTGCAACTGTAGCTGTATGTACAATAGGATACTTTATAGCAGCCGTGCAAAAAGTTGGAAAAATTAGGGAAGAGCAGAAAAAATTATTCAATGCTATGTTTATTTTAATTTTGAAAAACATTTGAGAAATGACAAAATGTTGGCAGAAAACTGGTTGAATTTTAAAGGAGGTGAAAGGTTTTGTTCTTTGTGGTTACAAAATAGTTTTATTCAAAGCCCAAGTACATTCTGTTATATTGCCCTCTATTCTTACTATAAAATTTGACCTTTGGTTTAATAAAGATGATTGTGAAAAATGTAAATGAGAGATGTATGAGAGAAGCACACCGCCATCGCACACTTTCAACTCATCGTCTCCTTAGTGAAAAATGGTTTTTCGAATCCTAGTGAGAAATATTAATAAACATTACAGCATCTTATGGCAATACAGTGGAATATTACGCCCGCAATAAAAAACATGATGAATTCCAATCAATTCACGGCACATTTTTCCACAGGCTTTATAACCATGATAACTCTACCATGGACAGAACGATGGTCACACCCCCACCCCTCAGTTTAGCTGGTCTTCAAACGCTGGAAATGGAATAAGGAGTATAAAAGAAGCGATAGGGAGTAAAATAACAGCGTCATTTCTTACGTTTCCTGATGAGAAGAAACGCTGGGCTTGACAGGCTTCAAACCTTCGAACTTTCTCCACTATTGACCAGCCATCTTAACTACTAGGTGACGACGATAAGCGTTTTTTTCGGTGTTATGTCACAGAAGAGGAAATGGAGATCATTCACAGATCAGTAAATGGAGATTGCACTGCAAAAACGCGAAGTTGAAGACTAAAAGGTACAGACGATTCAGTAAAGATTCAACGGAACAGTGGACTACACAAGTGCAGTTGACTAGGTACAGACCAATAGCTGAAGGCTCGATGACACTGGCAAGTAGATGTAGACGGCACTGGCAAGTAGATGTAGACGAGTAAATGTAAACGGTGCAGATAAACAGACAAGTAGAGGCAAATTAAACTCTATGAAAGAAGGAAATAAAAATGTGTGAAAAGAAGTTAATTTCTAATAAAGATACAGAAGGTCATTGGTTTTTACAAAGTCTCTACTCTATGATCCTACGTTGATAAACACACACGTGTGTGTTATGATACCCATGTTAATTGACGAACAAATGACCGAGCAGATAAACCTTAAACAGTAAAGATGAGTAAACGCAAAAACTGCACAAACGAGCATATGCAAACTGAACGTAAATCTAGTAGAAGTAGACTAGTCAGTTCAAACTAGTAAAAGCAGACTAACCGGTGCACAAGGAGGCAGACCAAACACCGGTTTATTCGCACAGCAGACCAAGTTAGCGAATTAGCTATACTAGCATTAGCATAAGCGACCAGGTATATTAGCATAGCAGACCAAGGCTTATAGGAGACCAAGACAAGCGAAGCCGACCACCACGGAAGTTACCCAGACTCGCAACTGCGCCCTTGCGCCTTCATCTCATTACCGCTAAAAAGTTTCCTTCAGACGTTCATTTTCCAACTAATAACACAAGAAAGAATAAAAACAACCAAGCTCATTAGTCGGATTGTTATTTAACACGTTGACTTCGATGGGTTAAACTAAAGTTCAACATTCGACTCAAATTTAACGTCCAAAGTTGTTTAAAAATTTATAAATACAAAACATTAACTGGGTATATTAAATGAAATTAATTTGAAAAAATAGTTTAAAATTTTCAAACGAACCACCAATGGGTCGTTTGAAAAATTGTATTTTACCTAAGACGTGTTAAAAATGTTATAGCATGGGTATACTTCACCTCGTGTGCGTGTATCTCTTTTTAAAAAGATTTTGAAATAATTGAAACACTGTTCACTCACACCGACACGCAAAAGATCAATATACCTAGTGCTACTGTTATGCCCCCATAGACAGTCAACGTGTTGAACACGAAGAGAATTTGTTTCTCCATTTTATCGCCAGGTGCGAGTTCCATCACACCGACGGCGCGTCCTGCTCCTTTGCGGGGCCCGAGGCCTCGGCCCGGCTGTCCAGGAACTGGATCGCGATGACCACGTAGCTAAGCACGCATGATCCCGTCTGTAATTGTGGGCATGCTGTCAAATGGCGTCCTGTTTGGAATTATTAGTGCGATGAATCAATGCAAAAATTTCTATGAGTCAAAACATTTATCGGATATTCAGTAAGGCAAGAATGGAATTTCAACGAAACCCGTGCAACAACCAGGCCCTACTAACACTATCACACCACACTAAACCATCACACACTACACTATCACACCATCACACACTGTAATGTAGTAAGTACAATTTACCATAGAGGGCGTTACAAGTCATACGCAGTTGTAATCGGCAGGCGTTCGATCAACATCTCTCTCTCTGTTTCGACGTAGCTCCCATGATACTAGGCCGTAGCACTGTCCTCTGGTGGCACTACGTCAAACGTGTGCCTGGTCATGTTCCTGGACCTAGTCAGTGTGCGGAGGAAACTACGTGGAGTGTGCGGTTAACTGTAATATTGTACTACAGTATTCTGATGGCAACTAAGGTGTTCCTGCTTAGTGGCCGGATTGTAACCTGCGTTTGTACAAAGAAAATTAAAGGTTCCTGTTCTTTCTGTGTAAATAAAGACGTTCTTGTTTGTGAAGAGTTTGAAGTACCACCTGGATCCAGAACCCAAGACAATTCATTACAAATGGTGGCCACTATGGATCCTTCAACAGTTCCGTGCACCTTCAACCTGTGATCTTCCTGCGTGGTTTCTTCTTTCTCAAGCCAATCTTCATCTTTATTGTCGAAGGCTAGACTGCGAAAATGTCTGAAAGTGTCTTCATAACTGATGGACTGAAGCTGGGATACAAGGATCGCGAGCTTCAGGATTATGTCAAGCAGCGCGTTGAGCGATGCGAGAGGGCACTGGAACGGGAACGACTGAAGGAAAAGGAAGAGTTCGAATTGAAGAAGATTCAGGTGGAAAAGGAACTGGAACTGAGCCGTTTGGAGTTAGAGAAGGAACGACTTCGAGCATCGGATCCTACGAATGGAGATCGCACTTCAGCACACGGAAGAGCGAACATCAAACTGGCGCCGTATAAGGACGGAGACGATGTATCTGTGTACCTGAGAAACTTCGAGAAAGTGCGTAATGCCAACTCATGGTCTGAGAGTGAGGCAATGTCTGCTCTAATTAACGGGTTTGTAAACTCAAAAGTGAGTAGATTGCTTGATACCATTTCATCTGATTTGTGTTACGATGACATTAAGCAGCTAATTATCCGCAGTTTTGGTTTGAATCTCTATGATTACCAGCATAGGTTTAGGTCTGCTAAGCAGTCTCGTGAAAGCATATCTGAATTGGTGCTGTACTTAGATGAAAATTTGTCCAAAATGTGTTCATTAGCCAACGTAGGATCAAATTTCTCGTTGTTGAAAGAGCTGATAATCAAAGATCAACTATTACGTTCTGTTGAAGAGCCGTTATCGGAGTATTTGAAAGAAAAAAATGTGTTTTTGTTATCTTTGTCAGATATGATAGATGCCGCGACTAACTACCAAGCCATTCATGGGAAGAACGATTCTCAAAAATGTACTCAGCCGTATTTTAAGCAAAAATTTATATCAGCCGCTAACGATGCTCGTGAAACTAAGACAAGTTATAAGTATAATAACAATGAGAGTACAAAACTTTGTCACACCAATGATAGAGGTGCTGGTTACAATGCAGATGTGGTTGTTCGAGATTTTCAAAGTAGGACTGGTGACCGAAATCAATCGTTCATTACTTGCTTCAATTGTTCTGAAGTTGGTCACATCGCTCGGTTCTGTCCTAGACGAAAATTTAAAAAGCAAAGTGCAAGTTACAGGGCTGACGAGGTTGTTCAAGATGCTAAGACGAAAAATACATCTCGGAAGGAAACTGTAGCAGTGTCATTTGCTCGTAATAATTTGAACCGCAGTAACATGCCAGTCGTGAAAGGAGTTTGTAATGGTAAAACTGTAAATGTACTCAGAGACACTGGTGCGACTTGTATTTTAATTAAGGAATCTATTCCTCACGTCAAATCTTCCAATAAGATGGTTAGCGTTAAATTTGCAGACGGTCATACTGTCTTGGCTCATAAGGCTTGCATTGATCTTGATTGCGATTACTTTAAAGGTAAAACTTCAGCTGTGTGCATCCCTGACTTACCATTCGATGTCTTGGTGGGCAACGTGCCGGGTTCGGTGTGCCCATGTCAAGCAATCGTTGGGAAATCTTTGCTATGCCAAGAAATTGACTCTGATTTTGGTGAGAACGAATTGATTGTAGAACAGTCTGTGTTGCTGGTAGAAACGCGAGCACAAACTAGAGAAGCTGATAAAGCCGAAGTAGAAACAATTCTATCTCGCAGTGCTCAGGCTTTGAACACGGCACAATTACAAAGTGGACGTATTAGTAAATTGCAGAACGATGACCCTAGCCTTAATTCTTGTTTCGTTAAGTCTAATGTAGTTACAAATTCATATCCTCGTTTTGTCAAGAAAAATAACGTTTTGGTGCGTTTGACATGTAGTAACAAATCAGCTCGGGACATAATCACGCAAATTGTTGTTCCCACGCAAGTCTTTGCGTCAGAAGTTAATCAGTCTTGCTCACGATACAGTAATGTCAGGTCATCTGGGAATGGCTAAAACTAGAAATAGATTGTTGAATCATTTTTATTGGCCTGGAATTTTTGAGGATGTCAAACTGTACTGTCGTTCTTGTGAGCAATGTCAAAAATGTTCGGTTAGACCACCGAAAGCACCATTAGTGAATTTACCTGTAATTAGCAAACCTTTTAGTCGTGTCGCTCTGGATCTGATCGGTCCATTACCTAAATCTAATCGTGGTAACAGATTTGCTCTTGTTGCTGTAGACCTTGCTTCAAAGTATCCTGACGCAGTTCCACTGAAAAAGGTAGACAGTCAGTCTGTGGCTGAGGCCATGCTGGATATTTTTTCGCGGGTGGGATTACCTAACGAAATTTTACACGATCAGGGTCCTCAATTTATGTCATCAGTCATGAAGAAATTCATTAGTCTATTACAAATTAAATCAATTAACACTACTCCATATCATCCTAGTTGTAATGGTTCTTGCGAGAATTTTAATAAATGTTTAAAATCGATGTTGAGAAAAATAGCTGATGATTCGCCAGAATGTTGGGATCGCTATTTACAGCCATTGCTTTTCGCCTATCGGGAAGTTCCCCAAACTTCCACGGGTTTTTCGCCATTTGAGTTGCTGTTCGGACATGATGTCAGAGGCCCTTTATTTTTAATTAAAGAGCAAATTTTGGACAATGCTGGTGATGCAGATGAAAAGCTGATCACAGAGTACGTATTAGAAATGAGAAATAAAGTCAGAGATTTCATGAAGTTGTCAAATGAACGTGAAATGAAAAGCAAAGAAAAAGAGAAAGTCTATTACGATAGAACAGCGCGGAAACGAAATTTTAAGTTAGGCGATAAAGTGCTGTTGCTGTTACCAACTTCTTCCAGCAAATTGTTAGCCGAATGGAAGGGTCCATATGAAGTTGTACGTAGACTAAATAAAGTTGATTATGTTATTCGTGTGGGTGACAATGAGAAAACTTTCCATGTAAACATGCTGAAGCCGTTTTTTGAACGGAGATCTGTTAACGCTTCCCAATCTGAAAGTGCTAATGTAGTCGTGGATTCGTTGGAACCTAACGTGAATTTAGAGTTGTCTCCTAAGGCCAAACATGCAGTCAGTGAAGTTGTATCGAGATTTGAACATGTTTTCAGTGAGAGTCCGGGGAAAATAAATTGTCCTCCGTACGAAATAAGGGTAGACGAATCAGTCAAACCAATTGCTAGTTTGCCGTACAAAATTCCTTTTGCACTGAAAGATAACGTAAAATTGGAATTGGAACGGTGGCTTAAATTAGGAATTATCAAACCCTCTAATAGTCCGTGGTGTTCTCCTGCGGTGATTGTGAAAAACAGCGATGGTAGCTTAAGAATTACTGTTGACTATAGGAAACTTAATGCTCATGTAAATGTTGACCTTTACCCTATGCCAAACAGAGATGCAGTTATAGACAAGTTAGTAGATGCGAAGTACATGTCTAAACTGGATTTAACTAAAGCATATTTTCAGCTTCCGTTAGCTGAATCTTCATCGGCTTATACGTCTTTTGTAACTGAATTTGGACAGTTTGAATTCACTGTTATACCATTTGGTATTAGATTCGCTTCAGGATTGTGTAACCGTATTATTAAGGATGTATTGAATGAATTTGATGATTTTGTAACTAGTTTTGTAGATGATATCGTTGTGTATTCTAATTCTTTGGATGAACATCTGAAACATCTCGAGTTAATTTTCGAAAAACTCTGTTCTAGAGGTATTACTTTGAACTTAAGTAAATGTTTGTTTGCGCATTCCTCTGTAAAATTTTTAGGCTTTGTTGTAGGACAGGGATACGTAAAACCTGACCCTGCTAAGATTGTTGCGTTGACTTCTTTCCCAAGGCCTATTCGGAAAAAACAGTTGCGTTCATTTTTAGGTTTGTTGAATTTTTATCGTAAGTTCATTCCAAATCTTGCAGCTAGTATTTGTTCATTGACAAATTTACTAACGAAATTTTGTCCTGACAAAATAAATTGGACTGATGAAACCAACAAATGTTTTGACAATGCAATTAAGCTTGTGTCGGAAGAGGTAGCTTTAATTATTCCTCGACCTAACGTACCTTTCGTTCTCCAAACTGATGCAAGTACGGCAGGACTTGGAGCAGTCTTGGGTCAAATTATCGATGGAACTTTTAGACCTGTAAGTTTCATTAGTAGAAGCCTGTCGAAAGCTGAAGGTAATTATTCTGTCATTGAGCTGGAGTGTTTGTCAATAAAATGGGCAGTTCAGTATTTTCATGATTATTTGTATGGAAGTAGATTTGTAATTCAAACTGATCATGCGCCTTTGACGTGGCTTAAGCAAAACAAAGATAGAAGTTCACGGTTAATGCGATGGGCATTATTGCTTCAATCGTATGACTTCCTAATCGAGTATATTAGAGGTAGTGACAATTTCCTTGCCGACTTGCTTTCTAGGTACCCTAACCCAGGAAGAAATTGTCTTGAGAGGGGGGATATTGTAATGTAGTAAGTACAATTTACCATAGAGGGCGTTACAAGTCATACGCAGTTGTAATCGGCAGGCGTTCGATCAACATCTCTCTCTCTGTTTCGACGTAGCTCCCATGATACTAGGCCGTAGCACTGTCCTCTGGTGGCACTACGTCAAACGTGTGCCTGGTCATGTTCCTGGACCTAGTCAGTGTGCGGAGGAAACTACGTGGAGTGTGCGGTTAACTGTAATATTGTACTACAGTATTCTGATGGCAACTAAGGTGTTCCTGCTTAGTGGCCGGATTGTAACCTGCGTTTGTACAAAGAAAATTAAAGGTTCCTGTTCTTTCTGTGTAAATAAAGACGTTCTTGTTTGTGAAGAGTTTGAAGTACCACCTGGATCCAGAACCCAAGACAATTCATTACACACACCATACCACACCACCACACCACCACCCACCGCCAGCAGGCAGTGCCGGCCCAGGGCGAAGAGTCCCAACACGCAGAAGTGCGACATGCCCCGCAGCTCCTCCTCGAGGTCTCGGAGTTGCCACATTTCCTGTCGGGGCACAAGTGAGAATTCCATATTTTACGATTGCACACGGCTCGTCAAAAAATGGCAGGATTAGATATCGTACCACCTGAGCTTTAACATGGCCAAATTTCCCATGATTTCCCATGCTATTCTATGGCTTTCCTATACTTTCCAAGTCTCAACTGCTGATATTCTACACAAGCTAATCTAACGTACTAATGCACGTGATATTCATTCCGACTCCCAATCTGCTGGGTTAAGGCACCGAAAATTGTGGAGTTGATGAAGCTTGTATCACAGATACGCTCATCTCACACTGCAGGCTGGTGGGTGTGACATACGGACGGACAGACAGACAGACAGACATACGGACGCGGCTCTTAATATAGTAAAGGTTTTCGATAGATTTTTTCATCGTTAGCTGCTGCTTCTGCTGCTAACTTCACCTCATCGCAAATTCTGCAGCAGAACGTGTCCCTGGCAGCTGGAAACGTCACAACTTTCAGCCACATAGTCGGAACGAGTCAACTTGGTGAAAATCTCTAAATGTAAGACAGGAAGTCTCAAAATAAATAGACTGATTCTCCCCGTACCTTATTCGTGAGAGCTCAAACTTGAAATAATTATCGGAAAAAGTCCCTCAGAGACATAAATATATACATTTTGCATACATGCTGCTCTCTCACTAATATTTTGAGGTCCTCAGTGTACGTAAGATGTAGAAGGCAAAAGATGTTTATTTATTAGCTCTGAGGCGTAGCATTGCTACTCGACTACAGTGATTTACAGCACTTCTCGCATAAATCCTGGTAAAACGTTCGCGTTAATTCTTGCGGTTGAAAACTTCGCTCTCAAATTTTAATACCAAAATGAGTAAGGCGTTACTAAAACATCCTCAAATACTTCAATGACTTAGATAATAAAGTTTGTATGTTTCCATAGTCGGACATCTCGCCGTCTGGATTTCTTTAGCCCCCATCTCTCAGACCGTAACTCCTTGTGCCACCATCCCACTACCACCCATCACTCAGCCGATATTCTTAAGACACACTGAAATTAATCTTAAAATCTTAACTCTCCTTTAATTTCCTAATCTTACTCTCAAACCTTCATTCCCCTCAGCCTTCATTTATCCAGCCTCCATTTACTCAGCCTCCATTCCCCCAGCCTCCATTCCCCCAGCCTCCATTCATCCAGCCTCCATTCACCCAGCCTCCATTCACCCAGCCTCCATTCACCCAGTCTCCATTCACCCAGCCTCCATTCACTCAGTCTCCATTCACCCAGCCTCCATTCACCCACCCTCAATTCACCCAGTTTCCATCCACCCAGCCCTCCATTCACTCAGCCCCACCTTTGAGCTCGAGTCCAGTCGCCCAATAGCTGACATAATTTTCTTGACTTTCTGTACGCCATCTTCACTCTGGAAAGAATTCATAAATTGTAACTTGTAACACACGTGAATGTTAGATACTTTACAGACTAAAATGTGTTGACGAAGCTTTCTTCTCTTGGGCTGGTAGTGACTGATTATTTATCAGTGAATATATCCTTTAATTATTTTCCCATAAGTGTATTTCAATATGTTTTTTAATTCTTCTTTAGAAGCATGGATTTAACTGCCGTTAATTCAATATTTAATGATACGAATCAAAGAAAAAAGCGTCGAGAGAGAGGTCTGTTACGACTTGATAAATCCCAGATATCGTCTTCCAGCACAAGATTCACTGAGCCACTTAATAAATAAGTGCATAATTATATGTGTTAAAATACCAGGAAACAGATAACCAAAAAAGTGACTCAATATTTTGAGCATTTTCGTGCATTCGTTGAAATATTCAAATCTCACCTGCCTGTCCAACTCCGTCTGACTTTCCATCACCAGCCAAGCGTTGACCAGCGCAGGAGTCAAGAAGCAAACGAGCTGCACCGTGACGGGAGTCTCGCGTACATTGAGCAGAAACAGGACCAGAATCACAAGCTGCACTTGCGTGAATGCGAGGTAAAGAACAACAAATAGCGAGAACGTTTGTCGAACACAGTTTAGGACTCGTCTAATTTTCTGTATGTCCCTCAATGTCTCGTCGAGCACGCAAGCGAAATCGTTAAATGACTTTGTGGATGTCTCCAAATGTTTTGTTGTACGGTGGTCATCAAAGTTTATTTTGAGTATTGCTTGCTGTGTATCGAATGCAAGGTGCTTCATGATGGCGTAGAAATATAGACAGAGGAAGTGCCCTGTCATGCTAATTATTAGGGAAAACCAGCCATCTAAATGCGCCACGAGCACACTGGATGTTTCTACAAACTTATATTTTGTCATCACGTTGTAGGCGACTGTCGCAATCATGCAAAACACGGCCGAATACATAGTAAAATCTATCGATGTGTGAGTTTTCTTTTTCCGTTCCAAGTACCGAAGCGTTTTCAAGGCTTTCTTCGAGTGTGATAAATAACTCAATCGGACAGGAATAATCATTGCGTTGAAGGAAGCAGACCATGCCAGAAGAAAGAAAATAGTTTCGGACGTTAAGTCAAAATCTGTAAATAACTTCAGAAAAAAATTAACTGAAACTGCGGTATTAAACACCACGCTAAAGCAGAAGTACATTTGCGACAACCGATATTTTCCATCCATCAATTTAAAAGGGGCAAGTCCAATTACACGTAATATTTGAAACAGTGCCGCAAGCACCACATCAGTTTTCATTTTCGTTCGATCCTTAAATGAACTTCAGGAATTCAATTCTTTTGAAGCAGTGCCGCAAGCACCACAACAAGTTTCATTTCGACTGTTCCTTGAATGAACTCCAGGAATTCAATTCTGTATTTTCTGCTACTGCTTCCCCATTCCTTTCCCAAACCAGAGACTTTCTGATGCTGAATGGATTATGAGGCCATTAAAATACCGGGGTCTCAGTAAAATCCGTCGATGGAGGTAAATTATTGTAGTGTAGCAGAGCGCATGCGCTGTACAACTTCAGAGCCCTCAGCTGATAAATAGAGACATCACCGCACGTTGTTTTCTTCGCCTCGCAAAATGGTGACTGAAGGCTACACTGACTTGAAAAAAAGCTCGAAACTGTATTAAGTCCCTTTCTTATTCATATTCATCATTGATTAGTTGTTCAAGCTAAGTACAGTGCTGTTTGGAAATATGCTTTGTGTGTGCAAATAATTGCTCTCGTGCTCGAACATGTTCTAGCAGCTCGGCCTATTGTCTTCGATTCGCTTTGTGCAAAGCGCTTATCAGAGACGAACAGTTTACACGAATGCCAAGATTATTAGATAAGTTAAATGACAATATTTACGTAGACGACATGATCTCACTGTTGCATTTATAGTCATTGATACTAACGTGGCAATCCTAGAAGTAGAGGGACCGAGAACTATAGGACTGCTATAAAAACTCTTAAGTTTAAAACATTTGTTTTTTGAAATGTATACGAGGATGAACTGCGAATGAAAAGGTTTTACGCAAAAGTTTGAAACACATTCACACTGAAAAGAACAAAGGCAACCGATGTTCGCTGTTCAGCAGACAAAGACACGGAAATTTGTTGCTGTTTTGATACGTAATTACATGCCTACACAAGGAGTGCGAATCGATAGGAGCAAAGAAAAAAAAGAAAAGAAAAAAAAACGTTTATTTTCCAAGTTGCCCCATGAGATACATGCCAACATATTATCCTTTAAAAGTTTCTTAATATAGGACGTCCTAAAACAAAAGTTCCATACGAGGAGTACTAATTGACAAACCATCAGAGGTGTACAAATAGATAAGCCATACGAGGCATAATAATAGGCAAACTATACGAGGTGTACTAATAGACAAACTATCAGAGGTGTACAAATAGATAGACCATACGAGGCATATTAATAGACAAAAATATACGAGGCGTACAAATAGACAAACCATACGTGGCGTGCTAATAGTCTAACTCTGTCAAGGGTAGTTGAATGAGAAATGAAAAATATCATCTCTAGGATATTTTATATTCCAAGAAATGGCTAACCACTTATAAATAATTCGAATAATACCAGAGAATTCTTCGAAACTCCCAAGTTCTAAGTTGAAATTATCGAAGTAGGAAAAGGACAAAAAATGCCATACCGGAGCAGATTGAAACACCATCGTAAATGACAATCAAGTATTGAGAAAAGGTTAGTCACGAAGTAATTTATAAAGAAACGCGCAACACAACATGCACATCTAGAAATGCGTAAACAAACTTACACTCAAAAATGAAATGCATGGCTTGTTCGGCATACAAATATAGAGATAATTTTTGCACGAGCGCTTTATTTCATTTATCTGAAGAAAAAAGACTAAGCTAAGTTAAGTGAGCTATGATATCACGCTTAGTTATATGATGCTTATTATGACATGTAAGATATTATTTACTACAAAATAGCTTTCGTCAAAGCGCCTTAAAAATTTCTCTCCTCAGAAAGCACAGAATTTTATGTTCAGGGATTTTGTTTAGGCTTCCATGCAAGAGGAAATTTTCTTTGCGAACTATCATTTTATGCACCACTATAAACTTGTAGTTGAACATCAGCAAGAATCGCTCAGACCTGTTACGTTCTCGTCTTGAATCCATTTCCCCATCAATACTTGATAGAATGTTTTTCTTCCTTTCAATTATTGAAATTGTTATCAATGGAATAATCAAATTCAAGAAATGCATTTTCGCTGGCGTGTGCCTCCTTTCTATCGACCAATAGTGTGGCCTCCGTTCGCAATCTAAGGGTAAAACAGAATGAAAAACAGCACATTGCAACTCTCCACGCAAAAACAATGGCTGTTGTGACGGTAATCCTAATTAATCGACACCGAACGTTTTCTCATACATTTTTGAGCAAGAAAATAATGCAGGCACCCAAACAGACCGGCCTAAAGTCCAATGACAAAAAGTTGTGTGCGGAGTACGTTCGTACAACAAAAGTTGCTCCTGTGACCAGTTCATGTTGATGGAAGCGGCGATTTTTATCAGCAATTTCATATCCTGTTGTGACGTCTACGGAGTCTCGAAAAAAACTATAATAAAAGAGATTCATTACCAGATGAGTGCACTCATGGATACATATTTTTAATAAGGTCTCTGTTGACATATATTTTACACAAGAGTGTTTTTCTCAGCTCACTTTTTTACTCGTCAACTCAGAATTGAATCTGTAGAAATTACTTCAGCGAGTACAAAGCTAGTGGACACTTCATTTACATGCTACCAACACAAGAATAATAATTTCTGCTTAGCACAAAGGAAAGATTTTGCTTACAAAAAAAAACTTTGCAGAAAGAAGTCGCATGTACGGGCAGCTTTTGTACCGCACTGGTCAAGTATGTGAGTATTGTCGAAACAGAAAAAGTTGGATGTTCATGTATTCTTGTTCGATCGAACTGGCTGGTGTGCGAGGGTGTCATATTAAATGCCTCTCGTCACCAGCTGCAATCGACAGCGTAGTAGCACGAAAGTATAGTGAAAACAAATGCATCCAAACCTGAAAGACAAACGCTGCAATTCAAATAGGTTTAAAAACTTAATTTGAGTGATGAAATATATTAGTGTACATGTGGATGTTTAGATGCTACTAGATGGATACCTCATTCAAAAATCCAAGACTTAGGAAATCATTCACGTTACATCAATGATTGACCTTATTTTCATGATCAAATTTAAAGCATTCCTCAGTCGGAATGTCTCTTCCTGCTGTACACTACAGATATCTATCAGTTTCAAATTTGAAGAAGTAATGAATTACGTATTCTATACATGATTTGCCTTGTTACTATGCATGTAATGTAGTTTTTATGACTTTACCGTGAGGTACTGACCATGTAATGTACACTCAGAGGTTCCAGGCTTTTTTCCTTTGCTAACAAAATTTTATCAGTTGAAAATTGTAATATTTCCAAATGAAAAGGTTCTAAATAAGTTGCACAAGAAGTTGGTGGGTCGATTCTTGCAATACTCTACCCACGACCGAGAAGTATGAATACACGCATATTCTCAGATTAGAAAAATTCTACCTCTAACCTGCAGGATGAGGAAAATCTAAGAGTTAAATTGTTTAAATTGTTTATATTCAACTTCCGCGTGCTATTGGGGCATGCCGGACAAAGCCACTGGGCGTCGCTAAGGTGTCGATCGTTTTCTCGCTCGAAAGAGTGCTCTACTCGCGCGTCACTACTGAACCTTCGAGGCGTTCAAGGACTTATAATGCGGGCGGTTAAAGGCAAGGTAAAGGCACTGGTATTAAGAACGTGCATTCAGTTATTAAGACAAACTTCATTATTATTCAGATACACTTCAGTTATTAAGACAAACTTCATTATTATTCAGATACACTTCAGTTATTAAGACAAACTTCATTATTATTCAGATACACTTCAGTTATTAAGAACTTGTATCTTCTTCGACACCACTGATTAAACTTACCTCTGGTGAGTGACCCTCCGAACTAGACACTCATTGGCAGGTTAGTTGTACATCGCAGCTGGATTTTGCAGAACTTATTCTATGACACGCTCAGTTTTAGAAATATTACTATGTCTCACCCCGCATGTGTTCTGGCAGATGCCAAATTACTTTGAGTAACTTTAACTCTATTTCAATTTCAACACTATTTAACTCCATTTCAAGTAAATCATGTAATTTGTACATTACTCTCCTCCCTAATAATGTTACAAGTGTTTTTTACTTCTCCTGAAAGCGCAAGAAGTGTAATGACTTACATATTAAGTCCAGTAATTTTTCAGGAATCTTAATTTCGTGCAATGAAAAATTAATTTTTAGGTCGAAATAATTGCGAGTGTTTATTTTGCATGTCAACTTGAATTAAAACGCCAATTTAGGATCTTAATGTTAAGACATTTTTAAAACTAATGCTATACATTTCAGGTATGGACTGTATTGGAAATAGGTATTTTTTCCCGAGTTTTATATGAATGCGAGTTGAAGTTAAAAAGAAATCACTCGTTCTGGTTGTTGAATATGTTGACTGAACACTCAACCATTGAAAAGTGAACAGAACAAACCTATAACAGTTACTGATGGTCTGAAGCTATTTTGTCAATATTACAAGCTCACTCTGCTGCAACCTTCATACCATTTGAATATGTCTTATCCGTTCTCGAGGGGATATTTCATAACTTATCAGACCGTCTTCGCAATCATAGAGCTGATGCTTAAAATCCATATCTCAAAAAGCAAATTGTGAATATTAAGTTCAAATGACTCCTTGTATTTAAATATACAGCTCACATGAGACGTTTTGTGAAATATGCTCAAAATTAATTTCAATGCCATCAAACGCTGTTGCCGCTTTGTTTACGCACTTACCGTATACCATTTTGTATTGAACGTGAGAATTTCAATTACGCAAACCTAAAAACAGCTCCCTATGATCGATTAGTAAGGACAATTGCATGAAGCACAGCTCCACTGCTTGATAAAACTGCGCATCTCCACTGCGCCTCGTATGGTGCGTCTAGCAATTAAGGACCTTTACATTAAGAAATTTTTAAAATCCAATGTGTTGTAATGCATCTTACGTATCAACATTTTGAAAACAAACGGTTTTTATTTCTTTCTTTCTTTCTTTCTTTCTTAAATAACTGTTTCATGGGCGGTAACTCTCTTCAACCTATCTAACTCATCTATGCGGGTAAAGTCACCCCAGTGTAGTTCTTCATTACTTTTGTGTCGAAGTTGAATAAAAAATTCAACTTTTGTTTCTTATTTAAAGCTGAGTGAGATAAACTCAATGAGTGTGGTAGAAGTTACCTCAGGATATTGGGATCTGCGGGAATAAATCATACAAAACAACTTTCGATACTCTCATCGTGCATTTTCGATTTTATAAGCCTGCCGTTTCCATTTTATGGAATAGGGAAAGTGCTCATACTTGTGCAGCTATTATAACCTATATAGAGCTAATATTTTACCCCGTTGCAACGAACTAATCCGAAAGTGCACTCAATCAATGCAAAATGCAGGTGCAAATTTAGTTAAAATCTATATTTAGCCCATAAAATATACGATCTTGAGTTTGGTCTATATGCTCTATTTTTTAGGCCGTAATGTTTCTGTCAGACATTATCCCTAATCATTTATTATACCTGACATTAATATTCATAAGAGCGTACAAGGCGTAGCTGAGCGTAACGTTCCTCACCATTTCAACGCCCACGTAACGTACGTAGATACGGTAGTCCCAGTTCACAATTTTTGTGCGTTGAGGGAATACATTAACTTATGGCGGACATTTTCTTAACTCACTTCGATTAATTAACCTGCCATTGCAGGATGGGAAAATTTACAGTAGACGCCGTCTCTTTTGCACAGACTTCGTTCCGCAAACGTTCGCTGTTTTGCGTCTCATGCAAACGATTTACGCGTGGCGGCAGACGCCTTTATATATAAGTTCCGCACTTCCTTCTGCAGACACTCCAGTCTAAGCTTCTGCCTCACCCTGCTCTTGCGTTAGTTCGGTTCTTCACGAAGTGTAAAATGAAGCTTCAAGTTGTGGTGAGTGAATATGTCTTCTCTTCAACGACTGCATTTCGATCATTAGCGGTCAGATCATATGGAACCAAAATTGTCAAATCATGAGACCACTATATTTGTAACGGCCGCGTTGAGAGATGTTGCGTTGAGATGAATGTAATGGTCCTTGTGCTCCAAAATTGGTGATTGTAAATGTGTTTCGTTGGTGCCTGTGCGAGACTGGTGTTTGACGACGCAAGATTAGTGGACAACTCGCAAATGTGCCACTTGCCATTTCCTATTCTATGTAATTCCATTCTATTCTATTCACATTTTGATTTTGCCATCATGCACTATTTTCCGAGCCTCAAACTCGTATCCTCTTTAGCAGTTCTGTAATGAACGGATTTTAAACTGTGAGTGTCCAATAATTCGCACCTTGAATTATGAGCCCAAAATGTTACAAATACAAGATGATGACAATTGAGCAACAGAATTCTGATGGGAAAGTATATGGTGCGTGATGATCGTTGTTCGAGCAAGGCCCGAAATCTTTTGCGTACCGTGTTGCGTACCGTGTGGTGTACCGTGTTAGTGCCGATCTTATCAAACAAGTTTTGAGGTTTAAATAAAAACTGCATGTGCTTCCTATACTATTTGTTATCTGCTAATAGATGAAACTGTGAGTACAAGTATGCATCATCTTCAATTTTGTATTCCATATTATTTCTTTTACTCGGGCTTGTAATTCATTTTTTGTCAGTCTCGCTGTCGCTGTGAGTACAATGAAGTTTCGCCCTCTGTCATGTTCAACACAACGTAGCATGGATATCATTCAGTTTCGCTTACATTCAAACAAATTTCGTTGAACAATTCCACCACAATTGTACGTACTCTTCTATGCTTTGCGGTTATTGTTATTTTATCTAATGCGATTTTCTCAACTGACCACAAATCTAGAGACCTAGCCTGAGTCTGATCGACTGGATCAGTTTAACGCAATTATGACACATAACACTCGTTTTTTCTGTGTAAGAGGGTGCAAAAATTTATACAAAGAATAAAGTTCAATATTCTGGCAGTACCTTCATCATTTGCTGCATGGAATTTGACTCTTTATTACTGAGTTAGTTATTAACTATTGAATTAATCATACCTCAGTAACTCGACTCAAATTCTTAATGAAATGTTAGTTCAGAACAGCGAAGTGATTCTTGATCGAGTACACACTACGGGGCGATGCCCCTGCTATGTAAACTCGCAATTGACTTTCAGCTTCCAACTAATTGATAATCGTGTTTAGATCACTCTATAAATTCCATACTACTGTCATCGGTTTAATTTCATAGCCTGACAGAGATTAGCAAAAATGATGAGTAATTTTCTTCGTAGCTTACTGGGACAATTCGTAAAAAAAACTGGGACAATTTCGCAGAGTTAAAACTTGGAGAAGAAATTGTGATTAGGAATAATAACCTCATCTCACAATGATATTAGATGTACGTACGTTACGACGCATATTTTATCTTCAGGACATTCACTCTCAAGAGTGAGTCCTTCATGATGTCTGGAAGTTGCAGTACTTCGCTTCACTCGTAACATCATAGGCTAGTTTTTCGAGCAGGCTTGCCACCTACAAACTTGTCCTCGGTAATCACACGAGTTTTTTCACGCAAGCCTAAAAGTTGTGCTCTTTATTGTCGAGTTTTATGCCGCCACTGTCACTTTACAAGTCTAACACGTTCCACAGCTGCTGCTCGTGTCCGCTCTGGCGTTGGCGAGTGTCCAGGGACAGCGAAGTTTTGGACGGGGACAAAGAGGCTTCGGAGTTGGTTCTGGCTCAGCATTCGGTGGCGGCTTCGGCAGTCGTCAGGTCGGCGGATTTCGTGGAGATTTGAATGGTCGCGGATTCGGTGGTAGTGGGTTCGGTGGTAGTGGGTTCGGCGGTAGTGGGTTCCGTGGAAGTGGGTATGGTGGTAGTGGATTCGGTGGAAGTGGGTTCGGTGGCAGTGGACTTGGAGGAGGCTTTAGAGGAGGGAGTTCTCTTGGTGGAGGATATGGTGGTGGCATCGACACACGTGTCCAACTCGGACCACTCGCCCATGCGCATGTCAACCCCCGTGGGGTCCAGATCCACATTGATGGATAAATCGTGGGAATCACAGAACGCTATTCGTCATTTAGGCTGTTACTAATTCCCATATAAAACAAAAACACACGATTTGTTGCTTGCTCTCTGCTCTTCCCATGTATTGTTAGTGTCTTGGCGTTAATTTTTATAATGAACCCTTTTACACTAAATTTTTCATTGAACATGAATGAACTAAAGTCCTGAAATTGATCATTCGGTAGAATCTTGTTTATTGATGTAAAAAAAACATGGATGAAGAATGTGATCTCTATATATTTTGTTTAAAGTTGATGCGTAAAATATGATCCGAGTTGATGTTGAAGATGTTTTTTATACTGATTAAGTAAATTACTAAAAAATAATTTTGTTTCATCCTATGGCAGACAACATAGTGACTTACAGCGTTGCATACAACATGCGAATCATATGACAAATTACATATTTAATTTACTGACTTGAGTAACATTGGCACACCGGCAGTGACAATTAATGTAGTAAAACACACACGGCAACAAAAAAGATACAAAAAAACAAAAACAAAGAGAAAGAAGAAAAAGCATTTATATAAAAGAAAACGCTGATGCATGAAAAGCATTACGACCTATCTTAAATATTTCTTAACACATACGTCCTAAATTAGCAGACAAACCATAAAAAATTGACAAATTCACGCCAAAACAAATTTTGAAGGTCTGGCATAAATTGTATGCAGGTCAGGATTCTTCAGGTAGATAGTATGTCACATATGAGAAAATAGCGAACGACCAATGCTGAAATTCAGCCTGGTGGTTCTCCCCGTTCTGAAAAATACAATAGCCACAATATTATTTCCCTCTCCACCCAGGTCTTAGATATAGGTACCAACTTAACCGTGGGTAACCGTCATTCTATCCTGGTGTTAATAACAAGGTTTGTGAAAAACATGTGCACTTTCAGGAAGTTATATTTTGAATCTTGATTATATTTTAATTCAACGACTCGAATCAGGTGTAGGCTGATGCATGATATCGATCTGTCAGAATTAAGCGTATCTTAGAAAGTGCGAACTATTTGCCGAATGCCTAAAGACCTCTACTGAAATATTGAATTATACTTTTCAACCACGTGCCCAAAAGACTCCTTTCCGTCATAGCACGTGATTCAGTCAAGTTCCACTTCTTGCATGCACTTTTTCCTCTAAAGTATGCTCCGATAGGGTCACGTGTTATGATTGAAAAGAATCTTTTAGAATTGAAAAGAATCTGTGTTGTCATGACCAGATTCTGTCACGTTCGACTTTGTTCATGTATACTTCCCTTTGAAAGCATGCACTGAGAGTATCAGATAGGAGCTGAGAGACCAAGTGGTAAAATAAAAGTGACAGGCCGCTAAACTTCGGCGATCGCCTCAGGGACTAACGCTGATTCTGTGTTTGGTTTACGTAGACAACTCAACCTGCGCTCTCAGGTAGTAACTTCTATGTTCAATTTGAACTTCGCTTTGTTGTAATGTATCAATAGAAACCCCCGCGATTTTCTCACTGACTAATATAAGCAATATAATTAGCAGGTCCTTTTCGGATATTGCGTTCAGTACTTTGGACCCAACCATGAATCATAAGAGAAACCTGTGACCATGGTGTCACCAATCAGTGAGTGTTGAGTGCCAGTAGTAGCCTGATCTCCATTAAAACATCAACCGTCTTTTTACGCAAGTTGAGAGTTATCGGAGAGTGAGTCGTAAGGGCTGAGTATCAGTAGCAAGTGTTCAGTCAATCAAACAGTTGACAAAAAGGACCACGCTACTCGAGCTGCGTCACCAAGGCAGACGGCAGCTCGACTCGCTGAGAAGTGCACCAGAATCAGTCCTGGTGCTCCAATTTGGTCGTGAAAAGCCTTTCACCCAAAATCAGTTGCCTTAGTAATCGAGTTCACACAAGCATGTGAACGTATACAAAGACAATGCTGCAAAACAATCTCGAATATTTTCATGAAATTGATGTCATTTTTCTAATTAAGAATCCAAACTATAGATATCGTGTACTATGGCAAGCATTTTTCCATGAACAACATGAAACATGTCCTAACTCGCCGCGCTAACATGCGATCTAAAGACATCGCTTTGCTTTTAAAGAATTAAAAGCACGAGTTATAAGTCAATTTTGCGTTAAATATTGAAGTGGTTAAGCTTTGTCTGAGGTATTGATCCTGACCTCGATGCCGAGCTTAGGTCGCTACTTGATGACCAATCCAATCATGAAAAGAAAGAAAAAGAAAAGAAAAACAGTTTATTTTCAATAAAGTCCGAACATGAAATGATCGACATTGGAAATGTTGAACACATTCATGAGTGTGCTCCTAAGAAACGTAATTGTAATTGCAAGCATTGTGTAGGCGAATGACCTCAATACCAAGCAGCATTATTGGTATTGGATAAATATAAAGCAGTGGAAGAAGTATAAATTCAAAAATAACAGTTTATAATCACGAGGAGTTGAGTCTGATTTTATCACTGGAATCAGATTCTGGGTTGAAATTGAACGCTCTAGATTCAAAAACAGTAAATCTTCTCTGTGTTGTCGTTAATGTACAGAGTTATTTAACATTAATAGTAAATTCTCAGCTGCGGTGTCGAACACCTCAAAGTGACGCAACACTACAACGGGGGCGTGAATGAACCTTTTGTTAGACTCCGAACGAAGCTTTGAACGGTGGCAATATGTAATGCTTGCTGACCTCGTTGCTCCTCTGTTGTATTTATTGACCGCCATCTTAATAATAGCTCATGGAACGAGGATGCAGCCCACATTCTCTGCTTGGGTGAAACAAAGAACTTCAGTTGTCCTAGGGTCTGAAATCCAGTTGATCTTGTGGCGCCACAGACCTCGAACCACACTTTCTCCTTTACGCCACAGTTCTCGTACCACACTTTCTCTTGCGCCATAGTTTCTTCCATGTGACACATTTTCGTCTTAGCGTGATACTTTCTTATATGAACCAAAATTTTTTCTCTGCGCCACACTCTCTTTTTCCCATGCACGTGATGTCTATGTGAATAATGAAATCTGGCACCCATTGAAGCGTCTAGGAAGACTCAGAAGTAAAATTATACTACGAGATCACATTAAGCAACGTGTGGAAGTGAAATAAACACATCAGTTTTAGGACTAGCGATCTCAATATAATTAAGTCTTGGGAAATTATGGACATGAAGAAAATGCTACGCTGGCAGTGCAACTTTCTGTGTGCCTTAGGACTTGCCCCGTCTAAATGTATCAATGGAACTTATAAAAAATACCAAGTTTACCAAGGACTAAGTGCTGCTTTTAATGTTATCATCACAATACTCACATTCTGGACAATTTTTCCTGTTCGCCAGAAAATAGAAGCGGATATATTCATATCGCTGAAGAACTTTTGGGGTCCTTCCCTGCACGTAATTATGATGGTGGTCAGGTGGACATTTCTGGCATCATCTCGCAACGTCGTGAGAAGTCTCGACCTTCTGAGCGATCTGAAGTCACCCAGAGCGAGAACTGGCCTCAGGACTTTCGTCTTGTGTTTAGTATTGGTTGTTATCACTGGTTATGAAAGTTACTTCAGCTTTACTGGATATCTAATTGACTCTGACGCGAATGGAGAAGAGGTGAAAAGAATTTTCAGCATCTTTGTTAATATTTTTTTTCTCGTGCCTTACCTGACTTTCCCTATTTTCCTGGACACGTTTATGACTCAAGTGACTCATGACCTCCATCAAAATATTCGTCGTGTTTTCTTACAAAATTTTTGGGATCAGAAGCCAGCCACCTACTGGGATGAGAGCATTTTGGCTTTGGCTGACGTCAGCGTAGAACTCACCAAAATCCGGCGCTGCTTGGAGTTGATCCAGAAAAGCTTTTCTGCTGTTGTCTTTGGCGTGCTCGCTTTCGAGCAGCTGGAAATGGTTCTCATCGCGCTCTTCGTCCTCTACGACCAAGCTTCCAACTTCGAAATATCGTTTTTGTTCGCGATACCGGCG